>JAIEZT010000054.1:36725037-36942537 GCA_019594935.1 Periophthalmus modestus | reverse complement strand
ACCATCTGCGACTTTGTGAGCACTGGAAAAAAATAACGGTTAATGTCCATATGTCTGTGCACAGGCTGGGCTGTTAACGCCGCTGCACCAGGCGTGTGTGGGGGGCAGTCACTGATGCAAAAAATAAATGAAAGTTTGGTCCATGTCGATGTTGTAGATGTGTATTTGAGTTTGCAAAGAGTTGGAGGGAGGAGGATGTAGTTTCAGACGGGCTGTGAGAAAAACACACAAGCTCATACACCAGCGGTTCAAATCAATTTTAAAGCCGAGGCGGAAGAAATTTCTGTACCAATGAGCCTAAGGTTTGAGACGAAGTGCACACCGAGTGAAGACCAGAGAAATAAGAAGCCACTGAAAGAAAGAGGAAAGAAAAAACTTCGCCAGATTCCAACTTGCAAATAAAAAAGCAAAGCAATCAATCATGTCAGGGCGCTCATTCCTGGCCAGCGCTTCCCGTAGCGACAGAATGAAATCAGACAAGACCAGAATATGCAAACTTATTTGCTCTTTCTGGACGGGCAAAGAAGGAGGGCTATTGGGGTCCTGAAAGATAAATGGGCATTCCAACTGACGACATAGAGGCCTGTTAAAAGTTTACTGTCACAAACACTAATTAATCACTGTACTAGAGGCTATTAATCATATATTAATGAGATGGTCTCTTCATTGGGCTGGTCCAGGCCTCACTCGGCCTGTGGCCCTGCGCTCAGCAGAAAGCATCCAGCACTCAATTAATCTTGTGCCACCTCGGCTGCTCCAGACAGACACCTTCATTTAAAGCGGGCCAATAACAAGGACATTTAAAGTGTCCATATTTCAGCACACATTTTTTGGGACAGTTAATCACAGCAGGTGCTTCACAGAAATTCCACTTGTCTCTTAGACACCGGTGTAATTGCTCAGCAGACAGGACTTATATTGTATCTTCCTTCAATATTTAATCTTTTTCTCCAGTGAAAAGGTAAAGGTGACAGTGTGGAATGGACTTGGCAGATTATTTAGAGTAATGTCTTTTTGATTGTTGAAACTGCACCTCCTAATCCTGTTCAGGCGACATCACAGGAAAGCTCATATTGTGGTCAACTTTACAATTCACTTTGCACTCTGTCTATCGATTGGACTGTTCCTCTGGTGGAGTCATCCGGCCAGAGAATACTGCTGGGATGGGGCTCTGTGGAACAATGCCACACAGCAATGAGCTGCAATAAGACTGTGACAGCCATCTGAGATTCATGATAATTGTACACCTCTGCAGCTAACAGGGTGAAAACCTGCAAACCTACTACTTAAAAAGCTGACCTTTTTCTATGTTTTGTTTTTGGGGGTTTTTTTGTATTAAATTACACAATATACAAGCAAGATTAAGATCATTGCCCTAGTATGTGCAGGTGATTTGGTTTAATTTGGACCCATACAGATTACTATAAATTTTAAGAAGCTAAATAGCTACATAGCAGGGTGTGTATGACCCGTGTACCTCGTCTTCAAAAATGTTTATCAAGCGTTGGGCATTTATAAAGTGGAGGAGTGCATTAAA
Organism: Periophthalmus modestus; assembly: GCA_019594935.1. Classification (NCBI taxonomy): domain Eukaryota; kingdom Metazoa; phylum Chordata; class Actinopteri; order Gobiiformes; family Gobiidae; genus Periophthalmus; species Periophthalmus modestus. The sequence continues at coordinate 36,941,000 of JAIEZT010000054.1, read as the reverse complement.
CAGTAGAGGTGTCAGTGCTTGCTGATGGAGCGGGCTGCAGGATTGTCCCGACCTTATGCAGATCACACTGAGGGTCAGGGAGGGTCCACTCTCTGAACTACTGCTGCCACATACTAATGCACAGCAGCAAGAGGCTAGCTATCAACAAATGCAAAACACTGTGTCAAGCTGTAATATGTAAAGATGTATAAGTGCCAATGTATTTAAAAACACTTTATAATCTCTGGAAAAAATTGCACCAACTACCAGTGTCTTAACATATTCTTAATAATATGAGAGGTCTGTACTTATCTAACAGTTGTAACGGTCTTGATCATTACGTGAGCTAATGAAGCATGGCCTAACTTTACACCTGCACCATCCAAAGAGCAAGAGAATAAAGTAAATGGACTGTGAAGTTATGAGCGGCGTCCAGAGAGAGGTTTAAGACAGAGGCTGACAGACTGTTGCGCGGCACGTCCGAACTAATGGGCCCTGAAGCGGTACAGCTCAATGAAGAGAGCCACATTCTACAACAGAGATGACCTGAATTTTACCATCTCTGTGCTAAGTGTTGACATCAATAACACCTCTGCCAGTTAAACTCATGTAAACAGCTCAGACAAGATGTATTGCTTTGACAGGTTTTCCCGTGAGGACAGAGAAATGCCGCAGGCTGAAAAATTCCACACTTCATAATCCTTTGATTTTTGAACTGTGCTGACTTAATGTACACAGTTTTACAAATGGCCCCAAACCAATGGCTCCCCTGGTGCCTGTGTCCTGCTGTTTAATTACATTTTAAACATATGTTGCTCCAGCACACACACATACAGCCTGTTCACAGCAGCCTTCTTGTTTGAACACCGAGTTTGTCTTTTGAGCTGACATCTGAACAAAACCTTCAGGGAGCGCACATAAAGATCTCCCGCTCACATTTGTCATGCCTCATCAAATGCAAGCGTAGGCTGTCCTTCTACTCGTCTGTAAGAGATCCACACAATATCCTTTTAAACTGATAAGTTATGGACATGAATCAAAGCCCAATCGGAGACAAATGATCATAATTAAGCACTCAGGGAGCCATTGGAATAATCGAGGCATGTAAAATTAGAGGTCTAAACAGCTCGTTTCATCAATGACCTACAGACTGTGACACTTATGTGTAATAATGGCCCCCAAGTGGAGAGGAGACATAATAAACATGCGACCCGGTGGCCAGGTTTGTCACAGAAATGTCCTTTAACTGCACATACACTCTCTAATTGGTTTGGCTCTCTGGTGGCGTGAGCGGCCCTTCCTGTAATTGCCCACCAAAAGCAGGCAAGGAGCGAGGAGGCCCAGGCTGGAGGTCCGAGCTGATGGCTGCACTTGTTGTCCTTCAGTACATTACGCAGGGATCACCTCAGAGCGCAGGACAGATACATCTCCCTCATGTGCCCCATGGGGGACGCTGATGGCTTAAAAGCAAGGTATCCACGGGAGACCCATTGACCTAAGGACACACAAAGTGGGGAGGGGGTGATGGAGCACGGGCCGTAGAGGACAAAGAGGAGGTGCTCAGCTGTCACCAGTCCTGCGCTCAGTCACTGCTGCTTTAATGGAGGACAGAGCTGCTTCAGGACAAGACACAAGCAGCGATAAAACTGGGCTATACCCCCACATTGGGCAGACAGCTGCTTATTTGGAGTGAAAACACCATATAGGCTACATAAGCTAAAATATTAACCATTTAATTATCAAAAATAACACATTTGTGAGATTATCTTGGCAAAAACAAATATTGAACTAGTGAGACATGTACACATGAGTAAGAAGTAATTTCTAAAATGTTGTACAGTATAACAAATCTCCATAATATTGTATACACAATATTAGATGTTAGTATTAATGTTTAAATACATTCAACAGTTTCTATATGTTGATTTAGCTCATGCTTGTTGGATGTTTTTTTTCTATGTATGTTTTGTCTGACAGCAGGTTCGGGAATGGCATGCCTCAAGACAACTAGTTTAGCCCAGATCCAATGTGTTTGTGCACAGCTCTACAGAGACCAGTGTGTGTGGTTAAGTTAACATTAATGTTATGATTGGTTGTGTAGAAGGCCTTTGATGACACGCTTAATGAGAGGTCTCAGGGAGCAGCGCTGCGGGGCTATGGGGAGACCTCCCACATCAAACACTGAACCTCCAGGACTTTGCCTTTGGCCATTCCCCCCAAAGAGACTCTCTCTCTCTCTCTCCACAGAAAGGCAAGTGTCATCTTGCACATTAACAGATCTACTCATAATATTGTGACTAGCCCCGCACTTGTTTGTTGGTTCCTCTCAATTTCACTAATTCAGTTTTTTCACCTAATGCCCTTCTGTGCATCCAATCTTGTGCAAAAATAAAACATTTGTTGGAAAAATAAATATGCATACTTTGTTACAAAATATCGGAAAATATACAAAATAAAATGAATTCACCTATTTAATTAATAATTTTTAATAAGGTGAGGTGAATTTATAAAATGTCAATATAATGTTTACTCAAATATGTAACATGTCTATATCTACACAGTGTGTTTGTGATATAATGGGCAACTTTGAAATATAAATAATACACTTTGGCTCGACTCCCATTGTGTACTATTGTTGAAAAGCACCCATGCAGAGAGTGAAGTAAAAATATGCCATGATAAATGTCAAACATAAATGATTGATATTCATACAAATCAAATAAACCATGGACATGTCTAAATAGTGCAGTTCACATGTGTGTCTGGGTGTCCGCTCTTCCTGCTCTCCTAAGTTTACTCAGCTTGGGAGTCACGTCTCACAGATGGAGGCTTTACTACGGGGAAGAATCAGGCTAATGTCACAGGGGAAAATATTATTGCATGGCTGACCTCTGTTTGATAGTGAGAGTGAGTGTTTACAGGGAGCCCTGTAGTCATGACCTCCTGGACATTATCAACCTCATCAAAGGCATCCCTCCAGCACAATAGTGAATTAGACAGAGCCCATAACCTACAGCAAGCTTAAGTTCTGTCGCTTCAACAAAAAAATATCCAAACTCCGGTCTATTTTGCAACATTGACCCATGACTCATGGGACAGGAGCCCGTCTATTTGAGGAGACAGTATGTTTTCTTAAAGAGCAAAATGGTTGTGGTATTGACTTAGACCACGCTCCAATGATGAACGTCCCTCCACAAATTAACATCAAAGTGTGCCGCTTGCAGCCAATGCCTGGGAAGTATATTTGTGAACCCTGTTGGATTTCACTCTCCCACCATCAGCTGCGAGACGAGAAAAACAAAGCGAGGGTCCTGTCAGATTCATCAAGCACATGGTTACGTAATATGTTTTCTTATCACAAGTTTATCACTGGGGATGATTTTGTAATGTAAAAGCAAGGTAACAAATTAATATTTAAAAATAAATTAGGTTATTATCATTTCAAAATATAATAAATAAGAAATGACAAGCAAGAAATATAGATATTCTATTATTTGAACATCTGAGCAGCAAAACATAAAAACCCTGAGTAAATATAAAAATTAAAATTAACAAGATAATATATATACACGACTGTTAAGGTCAAAAGTAATATTAGTGATATTAATGTATGATTAGTGTGCATTTTAATGTAATGAAGTAATGCCATATACTGATATAGTATAATATACACATTACATAGTGACACTATTTATAATAAATCTAATACAAGAGAGAACCTTTAATCATTCAACAAAATGGGAACCAGTATAAGAATAAAAATATGCAGTTAAAAATCAAGAGGAATAACTAGCCATTAAACTAGACTAAACCGTTTAACAAATCTATAGCAAAGATTAGTACACATTAAATCTATGAACTGTAGTTTCTCTGCAGTGTTATGAAAGATTTTTAGATTTGAAACCTAGTGAGTCCATATAAGTTTTATTTTAAACAATTGTTGGTCTCCTTGAAATCATTGACATATGACTACAAAAATAATGTATCTTTTCCAGAAAATTCTCATTTATTTATGCGCACTAATAAATGTGTTCATACGCAGGAAGCAATTGGTTATAGATTCATCTGATGGCACTGCGGAAAGGTCTGAATTTGTAAAGAGGAAGTCGTTTTCACATGACATCCATCCCTGAGGTCCATTACAGGGACAGATAATATAAAGCCAGTCGCTACGGTACAGCCACACACCCACCACACCAAGTGACCTTTACACATAGAGCACTTTCACAACACAAATGAAGCAATATATCTGTTCCCTTGAAACATGCCACACACAAAATAAAGACTAATTGTTACCAAACTTAATATAAAATCAAATGTAATTTTATGAAACTAATAACACACACCCATAATATTCAAATATCTGTGTGTGTGTGTGAGAGAGAGAGAGAGAGACAGAGTAGACAGCAAATGAAATGCTGTTGTTCTGGTTTTTCAGTCACATTATGGTCCCATGACTTTATGGGCATTAGGATGACAGCCATGGAGACCTGTGTGTAACCTGTGTCTGATCCTTAGGACCCCCCCCCCAACACTCCAACCCATCAATTGCACACTTTGTCACACGGGACAGTCCCAAAGAGTCAGTTAGAGACCTAGCCTACAGAGGAACAAATTGTGTTATGGCATTTTATGATTTTCTTTTCTACAAAGATTTACACAACAAGTTAATCTAAAAAAAATAAAAAATAAATATTGACAGTATTAGGTTGCAATTCCCATTTGCATCAATGGGGGGCTGTACTTCACTCCTGTCCAGCTGTATGAACTGGAGCCACAAACATGGATATTAGAAAGGTACAAATAATACAGAAGTTTGGGATTTTTTAAATGATTGTTTTAAATTTTTAGAGTGTTTTACATTGTACAGAGTTGTAAAAAAGAACATTTTGTAATAATAAAATGATGTGTCAACGGCAAATCTAATAAACATATACATTTATTATTATGAATATTATCTCTATCAACTTCAACATAGGTAATGCAACACAATCTAATTATAAGTTTTAAGTAAATATGAGGATTTATAAAATAAATGTATTGATTTTTGTTTGACAATTTTATCACACTATTATCTGAATGCCTTTTTTTTCTTTATAAAATGCTTTCTTGTTAACCAATAGGCTAAAGTGATTTCCCTCTCTCTTTGTTCCCCAGTAACATCATGCAAATCCCATTGCAGCTAATTTTTATAAACCAATTAAAAGGGGGTGGTGCGACTTATATGATTTTAAGTGGCTCAGTGGAACACTGTTGCCTTAATTTGTTGAGCATTTAAGCTAATGATATTAGGGTGGATCCATCGGGCAGGTTGGAGGGCGTTTTTGGGTCGGAGCTATGAATGGGCATGAGGCTTGAGCGTGAATTGTTAGGTGGGTTTGTGGGGGTAGCAGCTGGTCACCCATTGATTGACTTAACCTCTACCACATTGATGGCCATTGTGTTTTGTGCTTGTTTAAAAATCAGGGCAGCTCTATGTCCCAGTAGACCCCATGGACAGGACACATCCTCGCAGGGCCCAAGACACACTTTTCCTCAGACAAAAACACAAAATTAGTCATACTGTCAAATCAGGAAATATGAATAACATTAGGGGTTCACCATAATATGCCTTCTTCTCTCTGAGCCCATTTAAGAACTTTGTCATGGGGTACGACCATAACTCCCTCTCTGCTGCATGTTAACCAGTCAGGAGAGGGGCTGAGCGAGCACGGCTCCACACGGCTGGTATTGTGATGCTCTCAGGCAGATCAGCATTTGACTAAGACGTTTTTAATAGCCCTCTGGAGTCGCTCCATAAATAGCCAGGCTTTGGGCATTATTTGTCCCTGTTTCCTTTCTTTTGAGAGGGGCACCATTGTGCGTCACACTAGTGAGCCAAAGCAATCATTTCTACTGCTTTGGTAATTTAGGAGCTTTGGGAGTATCAGCGCTTTGAGTTATGGTCTACTGTGTATTATAATCTATGGGTCAGATTAAGGCCACAATTTAAAAGCCTTCTGGTAATTAAACTGTGTTTATTTGCCAGTAATTTACTCACTATGAACAAACAAAGGCAAAGACCACATAAGATAAAATCACTATGAAAGTCACATTGTCCAGGCATGATTGCACTGCCCTGAAGCCAGCACACTAAGGATTTTTGCATCTTACAATAGGTTTTGATAATTGAGAGAAATTTAAAAATAATAAGGGAATGTAGTAATGATTAGTCTTAAAACAAAGTGTAGAATTACACAATCAAAACATTAAAACTGAATTTTGCATTTTTAAAAAATATCTCCATAGTCTCAAATGTTGTGCCCGCTGCACAAGTACAATGCATTTCAATGTTGAGTCAATAGTGGGCCTACCCCAGCTGGCAGAAGGCCCAGTGTCCCCATGATGAACCTCTGGTGGACCTCGGTACCTGTAGCTGAACTCTGTGCTCCAATGTCCTGTGGCTGGGTGGTCCCTCAGTATTCAGGGGCACAGCGCCACAAAGAGACTTGTGACCATTCATTAGGTAAATTAGCCAAGACAATGACCCCCCCTCAACACTGAACCAATAGACCAGTGGTTTTATGTGAGTTACTTTCTGAACCATGATTGAGTGATGGTCTGTGGGCGACGGGGGCTTGGCTGCTTTTACAAGTGTGCAGCTGTTAGGAACACATTCATGTGTTACAGAGAGCTGTAAAGGTTCTGATGAATTCACAACACTGTAACAGCAGTCAAATAAAATCTTACTATGAAAACGTGGTGTAAAACTGTCTGTTTTATTGGAACAAGTGTTGCCATCATGTTGGCAATATTCGAGCGGCGTGCTAGTGAAGAATAGATGTGCTGATGTGCAGACAGTCTGGGGCTCAGATGAGCTCCTGTTTACGACGCCTTTGCCATTATGGACAGTGAAGTAACCATTACTGAGCAACTGTTTGTTCAGCACAGCGTTTTATCAACACACACATCACCTGGATCCTTTACACTACTGCTGGAATTTTTGGAGGAAATTTAGGATACAAAGAAGAAAAGAAAAAAGACCTGAAGAAATTGTCAAATCAATCTTGTAAAATCAAATTAATAATGCTCTGACCTTAGGTATTTAAACCCAAAAAATACTTTCAGAAAAAAATGTTTTGAAATACACGTATCTCTATTTTTTGAATTAGGGTGGACTGGAAACTTAAATTTCTAGGATCTTATTTGAATGAGTACTGGAGTAATAGATAACCAGCTTACAGTAACAGGCCCACTCACAGAAATCGGTTAGAATATGGTTTTGGTAAAATTAATAGCCTAATAATTGTAAAATGTACATGAGGCACTTTATTAAGTTCAAATGAGGGTCAAGCTTTTTTTTTCCCTCTTTTCTGCTGATATTTTTTTTTTTTTTTTTTTTTTTTGTGATCCATTTTGACACTGAGGCTGCCTCTGGTGTGAGCAAAATAAATATCCAACTACCCTTTGGTGCACAAGTTTAATTTTGTAGTCTGATTACTTTTCCTCTGATGCCTTATGGACAAAGGACACAGCAGCCCTGCCTTGTCAGATATTTAGATCATGTTTTAAACTAGGCCTATTTATAGATTTTTTCATATTGAGTCAGAGATATCTTAATTCTGATAGCAAAACCATGACAAATTTGATGCAGACAATTTACACTTAATAAAAGAATGTGGACTTTGAAATAGATCTGAGATAAAACAAGAAACACTGGCACTACATTTGAGGACTCTACTCCTATAAAAAATAAAACTCAGTGGCTATTAGACTTTCACACTGCATTTTTCATCCTAAACCATGGAACAACATTATGTGTGCACCTGTTACAGATGCACATGGCTAATTTGAATATCAGTATACACAAAAAAATGTGTTTCTTAAAAGTGCTTTGGCATTTGCTCCGTTCATTTCCCCTTGAAATCGTCACCCAGTCACACTTGTGTTAAACACAGAGGAGTCTGAAGAAGAGTGTGTATGTACCTCTGCCCAGAGCTGCCCACTGCACTGCTGCTGTCCTGTAGAGAGAGAGAGGGGAGAGTCAGATCCAAATGAATGAACTCAAGTCTGTCAATGTGAGGGCTGAAAGTGCAAGAAAGGGCCGATTAAACATCAAAGAGTACACAGTCTGACCCACAAATAAATTATATGAAGTGGCTTGAATGATAGTTATAGTCTAGACTTATTTTTTCAGTGGAATTACTTTACTGTGCATAAGGTTCGGCTTGTCGTGTCCCTGCCTCCTGGTCTGGTTATTATGTAGGTACAGACAATTAATATGTACAATTGATGATATTTTGGGGGAGGAGGTCATCTATATGTGAATAAGCACAGTTAATATGCAGGTAATTTAAACGCATTCAATGCATTCACTGCTTTTCACGCATAATTTCTGTCTAAAAGTGGACCAGAATTGATTCTGTGATTCTGTGAATAGACTTAACTGACTCTTAAGTAAGTCAAATAAAGATAGAAAAGTACAGTCAAGAGAGATCTTTAGCCTACCTCACCACACAGGCCTCTCACACATCTCCAAAGTGCAAGAAAAAGTGGAACTGGAATCGTTCAATAGTTCGGTGCCTGTCCATTTTGTAAACATCTTTGAAACTACTACGGCAGCAGGGTCCCTCCCACTCAGTGCGCTCTCTTGGACTAATCCATTCTAACGTGAAAGGGAGGAATGCTTTCATAAATAATAATTAATTAATAAATGAATATCAAAAGGGTCTGAGGCCTTGGCCACTGGTGGCTCTGAGGGGCAATTGGTTGGGGGCCACGTTGTGAGCACTAGGCGCCCACTTACTTTTGCCTGATGGCAGCGCCATCTCTGAATAATAGTGTTGATATGTTTGTTGTCAAAGGCAGACCTCGTGCCACTGATGCAGCAGGCATCACAAACAAATGACAATGCACTTCAGTGCCAGTTTGACTGATAGACTCTTAAACATACATGTTAATCATGAAAAATCTCAAACGTAATAATGGAAGGAGCACATCACTCACTTTTCAATCGGCCACTCTCATAAACTGGAGAAGGGTATGAATCATTACAAGACGCTTTTTAAAATCTGACATCATTTACCCGGACAGACGCCACATCAGTCCTACCGCACAATAAAGACAGATTCCTCAGGCGGGAAAAATATGCTCCATCACTTTTTAGGGATAAAATCACTCTTTTTAAAAATTCAGATATTCAGCGAGCAGTATAATATCCACAAAGACACCGCCCGCTACCACTGAATCACTAAAGGAGCACTAACAACAATAAAAAAAAAAAAACAGCAAAGCAAATAAAAGCAAATAAAGGCAGGCAAATAATGTAGTGGGTGCTAATTCTTTGAGCATCTGTTCCAAAGTAGTGTTTTTTTATGAAAACATTTTTATAGCTCACCATCTGTAACATTAGAGCCATGGTGTTTAATAAAATTGTATTATTAGTTTGTGCAAACAGTCGTATGTTTTTGAGTGCTTCAGTAATTTCATATGTAAGAAATCTTGAAAAAAGATCGTGAATATGTTGTCTCAACTTTTTAGTTTGCCAACTGCCAATGTTATAATTCTAGCACTATAAATAATAAATAAAACAGTATGGGGAGATCAAACCTCAAGTTTTCTGATTAGAAAAATTCTCTATTTCTCAACATAGAAAGTTAACACATTTTGCTAAAATGTTTGGACATAAGGACCATGTGTAGTTGGGGATTTGCTTTGAATCTCAGCTTCTATGAAAACATGGAACTTTTCAAAAGCTTTTTTCTGCACATTTGTGTTTATCTTCAACTCCTTAAGGAAAAAAAAAATATGTTAGTTTAGAATAAAGTGGTGTAAAAGTTAAGATGACATAATGAAAGAGTATTATCTGTTCAATGTGCAATCAAAAACATGAATCTTGTCTGATGTTATGGCCATGCGTGCTGGGTCATCTTTTCTACAATTTTCTTGTGAAAGTCTGGAGATAAATATGTAAACAGCTGATGTCACATCTGTAGCTGTATAGTAAATATTTTTGGGGGAGAGGCGTGTTCATTATGTTTTCATCACGGACACGTTCCACACAGAGATGGAGATGTCCAGCAGCGCGCGGCTGACACTCGAGGCTGATGCTTGGGACTGATGCTCGGGGCTGGTTCATACCGCCACACCTCGTTAAAATACCACTGCGGCTCCGCACATAAAGCTCACAGTTTGTGTTAGCTGATAAACCCCAATCGACTTTAAAGCACTTCCTTATCTCATCTGACTAATATTATTGTTACACATCATACACTGATGTGACAGGCTGCTCATGTCACTGAACAAGTTTTTCTCTTTTGAAAGCTTGTGGATTAAAATGGTTATGGATCCAATTACAAAACGGAAACAAATTAGAGTTTGAGCTTGTGGCTTTGCAAACTAATTCAGGCTGCTTGTCGGCATTGTACAAACAAAACATAACTTTGTGTAAATACAGAATTGTGTATTAACTGTGGCTCTAAATGACACTGTGACCAGTGATTGAGAGCGAAAAGACTTGTTGAAAAAGTAGCTATTTAATTAAGTAGCTAACAAATACAAATCTCAATAGCTTGGGAAATAATAGTGCAACCCTCATTAAGCATTCTATCTGGGCAATTACCCTCTTTTGAGCCAGAGGGAGTTATAAATGACTGGCCAGTAATTGAAGCTAGCACTCGAGCTAGAGCCCTAGATGAACCGGATTACACAATGTCATTTAAATAAATACATCAAATAATTATCCAATAGAAAATAAATGGACTAAGCGTGTGTAATTGTTCTTGGGATTAGTTTTGTCTACTATTCATCAGAAGGCTATCACTTAACATCAGTGGCCCAAAAAATGCATTTACAAAAGAAAAAAAAAAAATGAAAAAATGTATTTAATAAGTATGTATGTTATCTATAAAATTAAGCAGAATCCATGTGTCTTTATTTCAAATAGTGAGCACAGTAAAAATCTTTTGTACGACTTCCCTTTGTCCTTTGAGGCAGATTACTTTCTTGATTTGGTAAAAAGAAAAAAAAAAGAGTGAATCCTTTCCTTTTTTACCTTGAACCCTGCCCAAAGAACTTGAGCTTGAAACATTTTCAGCCAGATTGATAGTGACCTGATTTATGGGCCTTATTGCACGGTATAATTAATTTTATGCATATGACTTCCTTTACAATTACCATGGCGGCCGATTGGAGAAGTTCACTGCTTATATGAAGCCATCAATAATTGCAAATTCATCACTACCATGGCTGAACATCTGCATGAGAGGGGGAAGGGTGAGACCGGCTGTGAAGAGAGATCCATGTAAAAGGGCAAATGTCCAGGTTGGCTTAACCGCTCTACAAACTGAGCAAGACAAATTTGTAGACATTTTAAGGAAATTAAAGAAACTCAATTTAGGTCAAAACTGTAAGAAGATTATTTTCATGTGTTTATTTTATGTGCAAGGCAACATCACAAAGTCGTTTAGCCCCAGATGACACAGTATTTACATAATATGGCAAATTATATATTATCCATTACTTAATAATTTGAATACGTGAAATAGTGGTATATGTGTGTTTGTTATAATGAAGTCCCTTTCTTTAAAATGCTTGAGTGGTCATTTTTAAGTAAGGACGTACAGAGCCATTCTATAAGTATTAGTGTGCTCTGTGAGATCTCCCTGTGGACAAGGAAACGTGTGGTGTGTTTCCACTCAGGTGTCACTCACATGAGGCGCTGTCCATTAGAGCTGAAGGCTGAAGCTCTGAGGTGCCGGGCCCAGGTCAGGTCCAATCCCTGTTTGGTTTTAGTAACTGACTGATCACAAACGTGGGGTCAGGAATAATGAAGAGAGCAGTCAGCTGACACATCCTGGAGGACACACACACACACACATACAGTCGCACAAACAGTTGCACATCAGGGCCAACGGGTTAGAGCACACTGAAAAAGAGAAGGTTTCACAGTGCTTTTGAAATGTGTATTTGACTGATGTTGAGATGGCCTGCATCACACAGTCTCGCGTTTATGTCATAAGGGGACAGACTATCTCTCAGTCACACCTAAAGTCCTGTTGATAGCTTTATTAATTATCTGTCAATGTCTCACATTATCACCAGAAATAGAAATGTGTGTGTAAAAACAAAAAGATTAAGTATATTTAGGTTTGAAAGGTTTTTATTCTACACTCTTCTCTTTTAATGTGAATTGTTTTGTGATTTTGATGTCTTTTATTCTGTAAAGCACTTTGAATTACTTTGTGTGCAAATTATGCAATACAAATAAACTTGCCTTGCCTTTTATTTTAGTTGGAATAACACTAATACAATAATAAATTATTACAAACCTACCACAACATCCCCAAAAACACAAAAAAGTAATAACAAATATTTTTTGAAGCGTAAGTTTAAACATATGTCCATATCTCCATATTATTGCAGTCTAATCCCAGTGACAGCAGTAGTATCTAATAGAGCTTAGTGGCGACAGCCTGTTTACAAATGAGCCCCAGATTGTGGCACTTGCTCCTGTGACACCTGACATTATCATGTTTTGTCTGCATAATTGAAAACCCTTTACCCTACATGTACTGAACAACACATCAGTGTCTGAATCCACAAAACAATGACAAACAGTGTATAGCCCCATAATACTGTCAGCCTTGTACTTTAAGCACTTCTTGCTCTTATGCGCTTGTGCTGATGGGAACAAGATCTATATTAAAATGAAATGAATGCAGAGGGGAAAAAACTGTTAGATGTATGACCCACCGCCAAGAAACACATTGGGACTGAATTGATCTGGATGACATGAATAATTGAGCTGACAGTAAAGAAGGTAATATAAATGCACACATATATTCTCATCTTTTAGGCGGCGGCCCGTAAACGCTCTGTTCTCCGTTGCCTTTGCCGCTCTCATGTGGAAAAGCAGGAGCTGCCCGCAAAGTTGAATTAAAATGGGAATGTATCATCGCCTCTTTCTACATTCAGAAATATTCACATCCACTTGCATGATAATGATTCCAAGATTAATCCCTGCAAAAGCCGAGATGTGGTGTCTGTTTGTGTGGGCGGAGTAACTTTTTTTTGTCCTGACCTTTAGCTGTGTCTTTTCCCAGGTGTGGTCCAGTTAGGGGGTGACACATGAGAGGTCTGTCCCACTCCTGCCCCTGTGTCCCTGTTCAACATCACTCTGGGAGCACTTGTCCTAGGTTTGTCCTCAACACAACCATTACCCCTCTGTTATACAAACTCAGATAAGAGTGAAATATAGAAAAAGACCACAAGAACCCACAGTTAATAATAATAAAAGTAACAGTGGTATTTTATTTTACCAGCATTTTCTTGTCGCCAAAGATACGTGTGAAAGAACGTGCCAGTGCGGGTCTTTGCAGGATTGTTGTAAGGTGAAACACAGAGCACTTCACGTACTATAGTTAACTTACATCTACTTTTCTTAAATCTGGGTGAGCCACAGTTTAAAATGTAAAAAATTCGTATACATTTTCTACCTCAACTGTCTTCGTGCCTAGCCTAGTATTTGTTTGTTTCTTTTATAATCCTTGAATATATGCCTCAGAGTGTATTCAGTTAGTAAAAATCTATACATTAAATACATTTAAACAACTCACGGTATGATATTTTATTTTATGTGTATGTACATGCTTGCCGAAAATAGAAAGTAATGAACAATGAACTTTTTTGTTAGAGCAACAAGATGCAGCCATGCATTTATGTTCTTCACATGAAGAAAGGAGATTTGGTGAGGTGCCAAACTGCACAGTCACAATAGGCTTGTCTATGAAAGTCAAAGAGCGGTCTCTCAAGCTCCGCTCCAACAGATGGGCCCGGCAATACAGCTCATTTGGACACCAACAAAGAGCCACCAATGATTTAATGATCGTTTCTCATTTAGCCATTATTTATATGGACATGTAATCAACTGACACACAATATTTCATTTGTGGAAAGGCTCTTGTGTTTACAGAAGGCCAAGTCAGTTACATTGTTCTCACTTGGGCTGGTGAGGCGGAGTAATGTTTGTTATTCTCTTGCCTTTTTGCCACTGTTAAACATTACAGCTCCTTATTCATGATTTACAGTATGATTACTATGAGAATTCAGGGCAGTCTCTATGACACACCTCATCCCTTTTAATGGGTGATAACAAATGCCTCCCCTGACAGGTGTTTCTGTCAGTGGAATTATGAGACAGTGATTTACATGGTGGACTAATTTGGGAGAGAGGCTGATATAAAAGAGGTCTGCCGCCCCCTTACCCTGTATAAACACAACAACAGGCAGGTGAGTGTGGCACAGCTGCAAATGGGACACTAATGACTTGTGTAGGAGGACTGAGTGTGGCGTGTTGTGCCGACCTGAGGTGCAGGTTAATTAATGAAGTGGTGGGGGTTCAGGGAGGAAGACATCAGGCTTTACCCCAAACCCTTAGCAGCAGGTCACAACACAAACAGATGCCCTATTACAATGTTAATGATTCTGGGGACCAGGTCAGATAATCATATTCAAAGCTTTTCTACCAGACAACAATCACAAGATGCCAATGATGGCTTCCCTGACGCTGCACTGCAGCACATGTGGCACAAGCTGAGGGAATTGCAAAGCCCAACAGCCTCAGTACTGTTTAAACTCCCTATGGGCTTTAGGCGTCCATTATACTGATCCAAACCTGATAGCACTGACTGGTCTAACCATAGCTGTAGCAGCACGCACGTGCCACATAGACTGACTAGAAATGCAGGCCTCACTTCTTACTACTACTACTACTACTACTACTACTACTACTACTACTACTACTACTACTACTACTACTACTACTACTACTACTACTATCAATGAAATAAGTCATCATCAGTTGACAGTAATGACAGAGGCAGGCCAGCAGCTGTCCATGTTGGGAAAAATTAAAAGAGCAAAAGAGAGGGCAAGAGGTAAAACGGGTGAAATTTATTTCCAACCTCTGTCAGTAAGGTACATTAATCTAACAGGAGGCACAGGCCGTTTGACTGGCTTTTCTGTGATTCCATGAATGGCCACTCCCCTGCTCCTTCATCCCAAACATTAAATATCACCTGCCGTGATTAATCCCAACTTAATTAAATCCATCAGCGAGACAATGGCCAGCCAATGAGCTATGTAATCATTCACATAGTAAATTAAAAGAAGTAAGGGCCCCTGCGTGTTGCTCACTGACAGAGATGGAGAGGATGGAGCAGGAGGGTCCCAGAAACTCAGCTGGGGGAGGAGCTGCCGTCTACGCACTGGAGCTCATCCACAGATGCTCACGCACTCATCATGTACTGCCATGTCTTAAGCCAAACCACACAGCTGACTTACTATATCTGGTTGTTTTAAACACAAGAGTGTGTTGTTTAGCATCATAACAGTGCAAAGGCACTTCCTTAAACATTTTTGTTCCACAGCATGTGTTCATCTGCATAATTTGACCATGCAATTTTTATCCATGTTCCTAGGCTGTCCAGTACCCACACTTACATAACTTGGGAGTGGGACTGTGTTATGTTATCAATATACTGTATATGATATATGATAGTTACACTGTAGAAGGGTCATGAGTCATGACTGAAATGAGATAACTCAAGAAAAGATAAGTTTATGTATATATTAATCCGTTTTTGGTCTGAATTAGGAACAATTATGTAACATTTAGATCTAGGCCATAGAGAGACAGAGAAATGTGTGTTTTTAAACCATGAAATTTTCTAGTTTTCAGCAAAAAAGATATTTGTCATTTTGAAGAACTGAGTATATCTCTTATATGCCTTACCTATCTCCAAACATGCAGAAGACATGAAAAACTTTGCTGCATGAATCTATCGCCTAAAACATTAATAACATTTTATTCTACAAGGTTTTTAAAGACAGCCATAATAAGTTTTTAATTGATTCACTAAAATTGACTGGACTGACCACAATCAGTGAGTGATTTTAAAATGCTGCATTGAGGTGCTGCTCCCAAATAGCCAAAACAAATTGCTGTGCACACGGGATCATGCACATTCACAAACACTCATGGCCATAATGGACAAACAGCAGCCACAGCTGGGATGTTAATGCTAGCAAACAGGATTATCTTCAGAAAGGGTTTCTCTGCTAAGCCTTTGATTTTTAATTAGATTGCTCAATCTCAGGAATGAATTGCCTTTTAGCAACAAAAGCTGCCACTGAGGGAACTGTTAGCTCCTTGTAACTGAATTAAATGCATAATTAGTGAAACAATTATATTAACGGAGGGTCTTTTGTATTTGTAGGGGGATAAGGGAGCATCACAAAACATTTGTGTAAAAGAGTGTCATGCATTTTTGTTGTGTCCAACAGGTGAGTGTTATGGATATGGTCAATTAGGGGTAAAAAAATAAAACACTAAATGGCACGACAGCACATTTGTCCTGAGAAATCTGAATGTCACTTGCACCCATTAACCCCTGATGTTCCTCTAACTGCTTGTCCAGGATTTGGATTCCTGGTCAATTCATCATTAGTGCTCTACTTGAA
The DNA here is from genome assembly GCA_019594935.1 of Periophthalmus modestus. NCBI lineage: Eukaryota > Metazoa > Chordata > Actinopteri > Gobiiformes > Gobiidae > Periophthalmus > Periophthalmus modestus. Next base: position 36,924,521 of record JAIEZT010000054.1, on the reverse strand, counting down.
CACACAGCGGACGGCTCACACAGCCCTGCACACACCTCTTCCCTGGTCTCCGAAACACCATTCATCACAGCCCACTGCTGACAGTGACGGATGGGTCAGCCCGCCACTGGCACTGTCCCAGACACACACTCGTATGGGCGAGCAGCGCACTGACAGCTGGAGCAGCGTGTCAAGAGCTGAGAGACTGTGGCCATTAATAACCTGCGTCACGTGACGGCTCGTGTCAGAGCAGACACCAGGCCACAGGGACATGTCACCCATGGGCCACAGACAGCACCCTTTAATCAGAGACACACGTGCTAATGATAGGCTTCAGCCTGGTGTACCACACACATCACACAGGATAGAGGCTGTAAGGACCTAAAGTGACAACCCATCTGCAGTGAGCCTCAGGGACGGGTCCTCCATGGGCCACCTGCTTAAAGACATGTAATGTGTCCTTCATTCAGTGGATTATGCTCATCATCTGTAGCAGGCATGTCTTCTCCTCAAAGACAGGGAGATGTGTGTCATATATGTTTAGGACGTTGTGAGATACAATCCGTCTAAGCTTTATATTATATTATAGTATTTGATGTATAGTTTGTTTTTTATGGAGATGCTTTACTTTTCATGCCTGAGAAGAGTGAATGATCAAAGAAAGGTTATTATAGGATAGACCATAATCAATCACACATTGATTTAATATGAGAACCAAAACTTGTATGTTTAAACAAAGAAAAATAAAATAGGCCTTTAAGGTCTAATACAAGTCTACAACACACTTTCACAATGACAAATTATGTTCTTATGCACTTCAAGTGCCCAATGAAACGTCTGAAAAGTGCTTTTATGCAGTGCAGCATTTTAGGGAACATCTTGGGCTGAGTGCAAGATGGCTCTCATCATCATTTAAAGGATGTTTGGAGAAGGAGCGTTAATGTTTAATTGACTTTCACCTCTCCTTGTCCACTTCACTGATGTATGCAAAGCATAGAGCCACACTGCAACTGTCTACACAGCTCAACATATGCATAAGCCGTTTATTCTGCACACTCTTAAGAAGCCACGATGATCCTTTAATCCAATTCCACATAGCAATCAAAGTTTCATGAATTGGGGCCATTATGAGCAGACCTATGGCCATGTGCCACGTTTTGCATGTCATTATTGAGGGTTGTGCTTTAACAAAGCTGCTTTTAATGAGATTCCACAAAGCTCCAAATCAAGCCATTGAACCATGCATCCAGGATAATTCACTTAAAAATAATTCATCCACAAAGACAATATCTTATTGGGGAACAAGGAGAGTCCAGAAGATTGTCCTCCACAACAACCAAGCTTCAATTTTAACCTTCACAGCCATGAGCTGCCCCCTATCCCAACAAGAAAATATCATTATTCATACCAGGCATATTAGACAGGAGCAGGGAAGGGGCAACAGCAGCCAAATGTACGGAGTGATTAACTCAAATGTCCTCAATGTCCTCAGACTAACAAATGCAGATTTGGCAGGCTGCACCACAGACCTTGGAGTATAAGTCATCTCATGATGTTAAGCTAATAAAAGTACATAATGCAAGGCTAATGCTGCACTCACAGACCTTTATAAATAGCTATATAAATATGATATTCAATTAAGCTGTTTATATAGAGAAAAATGTGATTTCTATCTGCCTCCAGGGTAGAAGGGTCACTCAAACTCCCTGCTCAGTATGCCTCTGTTTGCAGCGGCCAGGAACATAAAACGACTTGTACTGCAGTGTAACAGCAGTTCTTCAGAATACTTCAATTAGGTGAATAATTTAAATGTCTGTTTTAATGGTATTTTTAAGTGACAATATCTTAACAAATACAGAGTAGCTAGGGAGAACAAAGTCAAAAACAACTAGCAACTGCAATTTACATTTTTTATTGGTCACTTCTGCTAAAACAAAAGCCTGATCTTTAGAATACTGAAAATATTAGTAATACTGAAAGTAATATTTTTTTAAGTGCCATAATATAGCAATAGTAGATGACTCAAAAGTCGATCATACATGTCATTTCATCTTATCCAAGAATATACATAAAATGACAAAGCTTAAACACTCCTAACAAATAAAAGTGTTTGAAAAACTTTAAGTCAAATGTGCTTTGGTGATATCAATAACATCATGGCAGGATTACAGCCAAAAGGAAACAAACTTTTGTAGTTGCAGGACATCAAGGCATCACCGACCAAACGTGAAAGCACTCGGACACACCCCTGTGAAATTGAAACACAAAGTACTAGACTTTAAGGAAGAAAGGCTCAAGCCTGACTGCGAAGGACCACCTGTCAGAACGACCAACAGAGGCTTTTCTTTAACTCAACTCTCCCATCTGTTGAGCCACTATTGTCTGTTGAGTAATGCAGCTGCAGAGACCAGCCCCTCTTTCATTACGGAGCAGAAAACACTTAAGCATATTCAGGCCTGTCCCTCCTCCTTCTGTTATTCAAAAACTGTTACTAGCCACTGATTTATTCATTGGTTTTACACAGTGCACAGACATAAACACACCCACATGCAGACCCTATGCTCCGACCTCTCCCCCCTCGTGTGCCTCGTCTCTTACATCATGGCCGTCCTTTTACATGCTCCACACACTCCTCCTCCCCTCGGACCTCCCAGTATCCAGCTGTCACCTCAGCCCGCTCTCAGATAACCCTCCTCTGCCTTCTCTCCACTGTCCACTTGTCTGCACATTGATCAGGTTAACCTCCCGATTAGGTCTTTATTGCAGACATCTGTCTTTTCCATCTCACTGTGGATGGTCTAGGTTTGCTGGGTAAGCACTCTTCCCACCATCTTTGTGTCTGATTTCATCCCATATTCACCCCTGAGTTGAACACACTTGTTTCTCCAGGTTGACAGTGATTGTCAGACAACCTGTCGTGTTCTGCATAACTATGGACAGATACAGCTTTCACATAAGGAAATACAGTCTTACGTATGATGAAGGATATAAGTGACATGTAGAGGTGACCAGGCGGGTTGCACCCAACACACATTAATGGGAATGGGGGGCCACCCAGAATTTAATTTGAAGCAGATTTTTGTTATTCAGTCACCTCCTCTAAGGCTGAACACTTTTACAAGCCCCCCTGAAGCTTTTAATAATCACAGAAAAGAACACAGAAAAGGCCAGTGATGCTGTTTGACTGGTCCCCTGTTGTAAAGTGGGCCTCCATTCACTGACTGGGCCTGTGTGCGGTGGGGGATCAACCAAAGGGGCTTTAAAGGATCTTCATATCAGCATCAAAACGTGCCTCAGTCTCTTCCTCTTCTTTGTCACAAGTGCACCGACTGTGAGACTATCAGACACAAGAGTGTCACAGGAGTGCACTCAAACATCTTGAAATGATCTGCACCCACTGCTGCTTAAGGGGGTTGGATTTTCTCCACCTTTAGCAGCCATAACCAGTACAACAATAGACACTTAGACCCCATAAGCATCCTTAAATAACACAAACTTTTCCTAGTCTTATCTTTCTTAGTATCATTCTAAATTTAAATTATATTGTATGCATAATCGTGTAGACCATAAATTGAGCTCTGTTTTATAGTAAAATTACTACTACTACTGCTAAATCACAAATTGAAAAAAATCAGTGGACCTTGAAGGCTGAACTTTAGTCTTGTGGATGACCACAGCATTCAGCCCATGCAGATACTTTCACCTCTTTAATTAGGACTTTAGTCACGGATGTCTTTTAATTCATTAGTAATATCTTTGTAATTAGTAACTATTAAGCCATCAGCTGAGGACAACTTTCAGGTGGCTTATCAAAAGCAAATTAAACATCATCAACAGCCTAATGTGGCTTTGATTGTGCTGCCCATGAGTCTTAACTAATGACACGCTCTGCTTTGGGCTTGACTAGCTCCATTAAAGAAGCCTGCCCAGCTAAATGTTAGGAGGTGTTAACAGATTGATTTGCCTAATCTGTTCAACTACATAAGCAGTCAGCATGGGGTCGGCGGCCCGCTGTGTGTGTGTGTGTTAACCAATTTCACAGTTCATACCCAGCACAGTTAAACTCTGTTTAAGGCTGAGTCTGCTGTGATGGCCCTGTGATAAAAAAGGGAGGGGCTCCCGGTGGTAGCTTTACTCTTGGCAGAATGGTAATCTTCAAGTTCATTCAGCATGATTAAACCAGAGAGGGGACTTTTCTTCTCAGCTAATTATGTGGAAATTACAAAAACAATAAAGCATCTGGTAGTCATGCTTTCTCTGGGCTCTTCCTCAATATTGTGACAGGCCAATGCATTGTGTGAGCCTCCGCTCCCCGTGCACACTGGCCTGAACGACGAGGTCAGCAGAGAGCAAATAGATGAATTTATAACTACGGCTTTTCACAAACAGAGCGCTGATATTGTCCCTCTTTCCCCCTCCCCGTCAACACCGTTCCACCCCAAAGAGCAGCGCTCATTGTGAGGACACAGGCTTTCTCCCACCATGCCACCCAAACTGAATGTGCAGTGCCTCGGAGACCGGACTGTTTCACTAATGCGGTCCTCCTCCCTCTTTCTCTCCTTCACCAGGACACAAAGTGCTCTGACAGGCCACCCTGCCAAAAGAGCCACCTTTTTGTCATTCCTGTCTGCTGCCACTAATTCAGCACACAAGTCACAGCCTCTCTCAATGACCAGGAAATCAGGTCCAGCTTTGCCCACTGGACACTATGGAGACAGGCCAGGGCAGATCCAGTGATGTTTGTGATTCTGACATTTGGGAAGCTTTATTCATTTAACTTGTTGATTCTTGATAACAGCTTCTACTTCACATCAGTCACAGATTTTCCTGCACCTGATGTCCTGCATTTCCTCCACAGTTATGGTGCCGCCTTGGCCCTTAATTAAATGTGCACTTCATTAATGTAAATTGGGAGGTTTAATGCCCTTGTTGAAATTCTGAAGAAAGTGCACTGGCCCTGCGAAATGCTCCTGCATCATTGCAAATTAGATTAGGGAGCAAGAAAGGCAGTAAAATTAGAATGATAATGGTTGATATGGCTCCCTGACAGGCATGACTATTCAAGGATCAATGGGATGTTGAATGCTTTAGCGAAGCTCACTTCTCAAAGGCCCAGGACAAACGTCAGCCTACAGATGTGCCTTTTGGAAGCACTTGAAATTAGTTTAATTTGGTAAATGGTAAGGATTTAGAAGCTTTTAGCCAGGCCGTAACAAGACAAGAATACATTGAAATGTTTTGCGATTATTAGCATAAAATGGGGTTGGGCCAATTTGCATTAACAACAAGTCCATTTTTTCCTTCACTAGAATGCATTTTTCTCTACAAGATTACTTTTGCAACAGTGGTGCTTAGAATGAACATGTTTTAAGAATGCCTATTCTTACATCTTCTAATCCTATTAAGAAAGGAGGGGTTTGAATTTATTCCCACTAATCTTCTCAAGAACACCAATTACAAGGTAATTTTGAATAAATCTTAATAACTTTAACGAGGCTTAAATTATTCAAATTTTGTGTGATTTTTCTCTTTAAGTGTGAGCAAAAAATAGTTCCTGACAAGTGCACGAAAGCATAATGTCTGTGATGAAGGTACTGGTGCTGCTCAATGATCTCATGATGTTAGAGCATTATGTCATGAGTGTGACAATACTATTTATATAATACAATGTAAAACACTGACCACTACATGCACTGCAGCGTTTACAAAAGGGATTCTGTTAAAAAAGAAAGCACACACAGTCTAAATTGTGCTTATAATAGATTCCCATCTATTTATAATCTTTATAGTCTGTATTAGAAAAGCTCCGTTTAGTAACATTATTGGATAATGCAAATACACTGGAAGCCATTTTTAATTATTACAATATGTTATATGGCTATGCTATTTTGAACCTTATTAGAAAACTCAGATGAACTTTCCCCTCATGAGAACACTATTATCAATCATTGTAGAGATATTCACACACGGTACCTTCTCTCTCTGTCCTATTTCCTGTAGAACCAGAGGGGCGGTCACAGGAAGCAGGTCATGGCAAAGTGGTCACTGGCAGCCCCATAATTAATCAGCTTCCTCTGTAATTAAGGTGTCCATCAACAAACCAGGCAACAGTGTGGGCCCCAGCGCTGGGAGAGGCCTCAGGAAATCAACCTGCACAAATAATGAGTTCACCTTTAGCTACCGTGGTAACAGATAAACACCACATCACAGGCTGAATGCACAACACATCTGATGGATCACTGTCATGCTCTCAGCCTTATAACTTCTAAAAGAACATGTGTTTAAGACCCAACAGAAATAGGCTGGTATAAGAGCAGAGGATTTGACATTTCCATAAGATAACAGAATAAAATGCATAAGCCGATAATCTTCTTAAATAATATAAATAAGACATATATTGACAATTCACTTAAAAAATACAATTCATGTACATACATTTGGATTTTGTACTTTACTGATGTTACCGGTTATTGTCCCTTGCTACACTGAGCGAGAAACCCATCTTTAAGATGCACATGTTCCTGTGTGAACACATGCCCCCACAGGATCAATGAGAAAAGTGGAATTAGTCATTCTTAATCATGCAGCTGTGGTCGAAGAGCGGGCCCTCCAAAAATCATTAAACAATCATGTATTCTCATTGATTTATTCTAAATACCTGAGGAGCAGGCAGATTAAACAGGGGAAGAGCAGGCTAATGCAGATGAAACAGTTGAAGGATGGTGGCTCCTCGGGGAACGCTTTTGTCCTAATCAGAAGGAAACAATACTGCTGCAATTACCAGCCTAAGCAGGTCTATTAAGGCTCCTTCACTTGACATATTTATGTATTTCAGATACTATAGGACACATTAAATTGAGTTTACTCAGGGACTTTTACCTTTATGCAGTAAACAGGGGATACACAGGGGACAAAGTGAAAAACCCATTACTGGAAGCGCTTATATTAAGACCCTAACAAAATTCAATAGCTGGGTATTCTGGACCTCACTATGTATGTAGAGCACAAATAAATCAAGCCATCAAGAAAACTACATTAATGTCGTGTGTAAATATGTATACTGCCTACAACTGTTACATTAAATGGGTATTGCAATTGTCATTTGGAAAGAGAAAAAAATGTTTTATAGTAATTATTCATTATGCATGTTTGGGGAGTTGACAAACAAAAAGGCAAGGCAAAGTAATTCAAAGTGCTTTACAGAATAAGAAAGACATTAAAATCACAATACAACAAACCAAAACATAAAAAATCACAAATAATGATCGTAAAATTAGCATTAAAAGAGAAGAGTGCAGAATAAAACACACACATTATACCTCTTCTATGCAAATTGTATTTATAATTTTTAAGTGTTGTTTTGACTCAGCCAAAACAAAGTCCAAGGTCTTGAATTTTTTCCCTGATTAGACCAATATGCAATTTGGAGATCAGCAACACAGCTTTTCAAAGTTTGGGTTATTAGTTTCTTTGCTGATTAAAAGATGAAACTAAAATGAATATAAAATGTTCAATCTGCATCAACACAATTCCTAGGTATAAATTGAAGAGATTTAAATAATTTCTTGTTAAGATTAGAGAGACTTTTAAGCCTTTTAACTTATTCCCTCTGAGAAAATGTTAATCAGAACAGATTAAAGCTATTCACATTTGTCTCCAGGGAATGAAGAATGAGCATATTTTCATCAGACACTTCACAAAGCTCTCACATCTGATAACGCCAAACTGAATGTTAAGAACAGGTGCCATAAATAAATAAAGCTCACTTCAGATTTTTCCTCTGACTAGTGGGCTAGAGCTGTACTAAGGCAAGGACCTGAAGAGAGAGATTAAACACAGTGAAATCTAAGTTCAACAGTGAAGTGTACTTAATCCTACTCAGGTAAAACACTCTAGGCATTTCTCACCGATCATGTTTCAAGCCAAATAATAAGGGCCTTCCAGTGTGTCCATGGCAGCGGTCAGGGATATTGAGCTGTGATTCTGACAGAGAGGGGACATCACACTAATTGCTTTCTGGCTAAGCAAAGAGTCATTGTAACTGCTCCAATTAATATGCTCCTCTGAAAACAGCTGATAGTCAAACACACACTCACATCAGGAAAATGAGTGCTAGTACGTACAGTCAGTATTATTAAATATGCTACATGTAGATCGCTTCACATTGCAGTCAAACACACCTACCATAAGTAAGTGTTTATGCTTCAAATGAAAGCCCTAAAAGTGTCACCAGATTTACACCTTTACACCATAGATTACCATAGAAATTATGGTGCTAAAGGTGATTTTAAAAGTGAAATTATCATATAAACAGGTATAGGTGACTTATCACCACAAATCTGTATGGTTGATACCAACTGGGGAGTGGGCTCCTTACATGGCCTGCTGCTCCTGTATTGCCGTCATTTAGAATCACTTAAAGGTCTCATCTCAGTTCATCTTGTGCTAGCAAGAAGAAAACAAAAAGTCAATTCAACTTTGATGGAATCTTGGTGTGAAACTAAGGATGTGTGTGTGCTGTACAGACAGCAGTGTGGCTGTTTAAACAGTGTCTTGATGTAGCACGGTTATGCTGAAGGTCGACTCACACAAGCCTCTCTAGTGAAGACATTGCTGCGATCAATATTTCTTTAGCACAAACACACAAAATGAAAGCACTTTTAAAGGCTGAAGCTATAGTTCTACAACAGCAATCTGCATCGAAGGCAGCATTGACTGTTGCACCAGCTTTAGTATGTGAGGTAATCAATGAGGGTAAGGGTTGGGATGTAATGATTAACTCCTTATAGGGGTTCTTAGACTGCCCACCAGACGACTGGAACAGGGGCATAAAAGGAGGTAGTATTCAAATATATTAGTCACTACTTCTTTGTGTATTTACATGTATTCACAATATATACAGTACTTACAAGATTATTGAAGGCCACAGCTCAAAAAATACAGAAAATACTAAAATAAGAGAAAAAAAATACTGTATGAAAATACCATAATGAGTTTGGTTGCATATAGGTGCAGAATATGCATGCAATCGAGCATTATTACAGCTAAGGTAACAGTATTCATCTGACTTATACGTGTGCTCTGTGTTTAATACAGGTATTTCGGTGTCCTCTCTGAAATACAATGGTGTGTGCAATGAACCCTCTGTCAGGTCTGCATTAATGTGCCACTGCTGGCCCGCGTGTTGACAAAAGCTAACTGATGACAGTCAAGGAGACACAGCAGTCCGCCATATTGGTGAGAAAAACACTGTTGACCCTGCTTAGATTGGATTTACCGCAAGGCTGGATCCCACTACTGCTAGACATGATGGATTACTGTAATGGCCATCTCAATGGCCTCTTTGTCATGTTTAAATGGCAATATATTTTGTCTGGAACAGGTCTACATTTAACAGCAGAGGACTATCTGTTTGAGGCGTAAATAAAAGTGTGCCATGATTATGATGCACAGGTGCTGCTGATGTCCTGTAAAGTTGGACTTGACATGGCAGGCCAATGATCCCTGATTGCTTTTCATTGCGCACATTCATCAGTGAGCATTAAAAGCACTATTATAACTGACTGGATCACTGCCAGGCTCATACTACATGGACGTATCTGGCATTTGTGACCGTATATCTTCACCGCCACTGTCATATTATGGGTAATCTTTGTATCACCCATTTATCAAGGCAAAGTGCGGTGAGAACATTTGCACTTGGTCAAGACTCAAGGTTCACTTGTCCAAGCTGTTGTGTTTCCCGCTGCATTATCTTCTGGCTCCTCTCACAATAGTGATTAAGTGTCTGAGTCGTTAAACTCTGTGGGCACTCTTATTACACTGAGCTATTGGTAACTACACATTCCTATGCACAACAAATGTCTTTCAGAGGCACATTTTCAGAAACAAAAATGTTTAAGTGGTTTTGTTATGCACTAATTTGGAATTATTATTGGATTTTTTATTTGATTAAAACATCATATTAACAGTTAATTCAAGTGCAGTTTTAGTGTGGAAGTTTGCCTTTTTCTATAATTCGACATGTTTACATTCATGTTGTATCATGTCTCAACCTAATAAAAGTATGTCATTCAGTATCAATTCATACCCCAAAGCGAGGGATGCATATTATTTTAACATACACAGCTTCACAGCTTACTTTTATATGAAGTCAGCACATATGAGCCATGTTTTTGTAATAAATGATCTCATTTTGTTTTTAAAAAATCATGTGAATATATAAAAGGTGAATATCAAAAGTACTGGGTAAAATCTTTTTTTTTTTCCTTGAAAGTAAAATAACCAGATGACAAAGAGCGAGCAAGACAGGTTCATCTGTTTGGAGACGGACACAGCTCCACAGTGAGGCAAACAGTCCATAAGAGAATGTAAATGAAGTGGCCTATGCCAACAAACCAGTACTTTCTCTCGATCATGAATAAATATTAGAGGTTCTCTCTGTAGCCGTCTGTTCTCCTGCTACATCACATTCACCATGTCAGTCTCTCATCACTACAGCACAATAAAGGGGGAGGTACACCAAACCTACAACTTCTTAACCAAGAAGATGGTTTGGGAAGGTTTCTAAAACAGAAAGGGGCTTTTTGGACTTTGCTCTCCTTTGGGCTCTACACAGTGGTCATTTTGGGCAAGCTTAATCTTTGCACAGCTATGTCACAGACATCAGTGAGCACCTAGCCAACAGGTGTTCAATTTTTATATTTTGTATTTTGTAATTTGCTTTTCAGCTAGATATAGGGTAAAATGTTTCATTTCAGCTTTTGTCTTATAAAATATAAAGTATATCCTGGGATGCCTGCAGCATGCACATAATGAAAGTATGTGTTCTTGATACATTAATATTACCAAACACTTAGGGAAAATGACAGTAAGGTTAGTGTCAAATCAGTCCAATTTTCAGTGTGTCCTAAATAAATACAGCAATAAAGAGATTACTCCCCTAATTTGTAATGTGATCCACATTCTGGACAGTTTTCTGGAGTTGGTTTGAAAAGCAAGATTTAATCATTTAAAATTTCTCAGGTACAGCAGAAGTCAGAAATAAACAAAAAGTTCACATAAAACATAAAGTTTACAGATCCTCCACTCACCACTGCTAACAGTCCAACTCACAACTCTAACTATATCTCTTTTACATTTTGTTTGCTTTATTTGTCAATTAGTTGTGATTGTCTCCAAATAACAGAACCCGTTATAACTCAGTCCAAGTCCAAATGTCTGAACGTGTCATTTGTGCAGTTAGGCCAACACGTTTTTGTCAGGTTGGCATAAGCAATAGGAGCAGGATTGAATGATATTGATATTATTGAGGATGAATGGAATGCACCCAATACCCAGCTCCACCCTTTCACACCTGGTTCACCTGGACAATTACACTGATTATATAAGTCTCACTCACTCACTGTCTGCTCTCCTCACACCCAGATCATCCATGCTTCCTGTCTTTAAGCATATAACTCATGCCTTGATCATTTCCTGCCTGCACTAATAAATCCACCATCACTTCCTGCCATCTTTATCCATTTATCGGTTTCTCAATTTCACCAGTACATTACCAAAATAACATTTTATAGAGGTATTTGTGTTCATTACTGCAGACAGAGCAGACATGGGCACAGACAAGTCGGAGCAGAGCATGGCCAGTTGATTTGAGCGCTGTCTCTAGTGACAGACTGCTGTCTCCTCCGCGGTGAGTTTTAAATGGTTTCTCTGTCAGGAAGAATGGAGGGGATAAACTGCACTCTCCAATCCCCAGACCCGTTTAGCACAGCAGATGGAAAGGTGGACAGACAGCCTATACATGTTCTCCCTCTTTTATTCAGCGCTGGCTTTCTAATAAACAAAACAGCAAATATCCAGTGCATTTTGACAGCCACTTTTCACCTGCCACTCCAGATAACACAGCCTGTGTGGCTGGGGCTTTTCACTAAGCCAGGCAAACTCTGAATCACCACTCCACGTCGCCTCTCACTCTGATCGCATTTTGACAGGCAATTAATTCAAATCAGCCGCGGAAAATAATTATGGCATTATGGGAACAGTAGTCATTATTGAGAGCATGATTAAATGTTTCCATGTTTGTCTATTGACTGAGGCCTGTGTGATTTATGCGTTTGTTTAGTCAATAGTCTTGTTGAAATGATGTCATTAATTATGTATGGAGGCTTCAAGATGTTCTCTGAGACACCATGCTGCAGAAAAGGCCGGGTACATTCACATTTGTTCAATTAGCAGAAATTAAGCAATACCTGGTTTATGATACCTGAACAAGGCCAGATCATTTCAGTATAGAACTGTTAAATAGAAAAAATATGTTTCTGAAATAAACCAAACTATTACAAAATAGAATATTATTTAAGGCAATACATAATCATATTAGAACACAAAAGACCACAACAAAATCTAATGTAATCCCATGTGCCTGTCTTGCTGTTAATGCAACAGGCCTTAAAGTCTCTATCCATCCTGTCTGTCAGTCCACCTCTCGGAGGGATTGCACCGTCAGTCCGTGGTCTTAGCCAAAGGTCAGAGGTCAGCTGCAGTTTCCTGTCAAATCTCCCTCGAGTAATTTCCATTTTAATGTCACACTTCTAATCTATCAAACTGTGCGGGACATCACACGGGCTTTAGGTCTTCTTCCCCTGGGCTTTGTCATTCAAGTGATTGGCAAAATGATATGTCACCCTTTCATTCCTACTCACTTACTGCTGCTTTCTTTGGCAAGACACAAGAAATAGATTTATTGGTCCAGCACCACACATTAAATGTCATAGAGTGTTAAGATATTTGTAAACTGGTACATTTACTTTTCTTATTGCAGAACATTAGCACAGCAATTTTGATCAGACTGCGATGTCTTTCCAGGAGGAATCACTGTGTGGCTTAGAAATAAGTGTATTTCATAATTCCAAAGTAAGGTCAAGTATGGTCCCTTAGAATAATGAGTAACAGGACATGAAGAATAACTTAAACATGCATGAAAGAAACAAAGACAACTCCAGGTATGTTTTTGATGAACATGGTTGAAAACTGCATCTCTGACAATCAGGGGAAGTTGTAATAGGGATATTTGAGAAACAGAATGATGTTTTCAACATTGTGAGAGATGGCTGGTTCCAGTCATTGCCTTTAGCATACGCCTGACTTGGGATATTAATGCGCTCCAGTAACTGTTAATTTCACTTTGGAGAAGTGATTTATGGGTAGACGGAGGGGAGAGGCATAATCTAATTGAGATCAGAATGGCTGTTTCTCACATAGTCACGCCTGCACCTTCCAGATGGGGCACCATGATTAATGCATAATGAGCAAATAATCCATGAAATGAATAAAAAACAATTTTTCAACCAGTGCTTTCTTTGTGGAGAGCAGAATAAATAGTAATAGTAATGAAACCGCCTTTGTCATATCTTGCTTGCTCTGAACACTGTTCTTTTTCCACACTTTATTGGAGAGCTGAACAATCAATGAAGAGGAACGGCATAATCAATCTGATATTGCGTTGTCTGTCTGTGTGCTGCCTTTATAAAACAATAAAAGAGCCCAGAAAAGCCCTGCATTATGAATGTCTCCATCTCTCAAGTCACGTGACACATGAGGTCGCAGGGTAATGTACCACACTTCAAAAGAGTGGGAGCACAGGATTACCAAATACTACATGTTTGCACAAGTGTGTTTTGGGTGGGTTTAAAAATGTGAACTTAAGTGCTTAAAATGCAAAACTCAAACTGCAAAAAACTAATAGGCTGTTCAATGGGATAATACCCCTCATTTAAGCAGTAAGTGGCTAAATGGCTTTGAGAAATATAATTAGAATAGTGTAAGAGTGGACCTTGGCCACTCCTGTCCTCCTTGAGACGATGAATATCAGATGAAAAAGGGAGATGGCAATAGAAGAGGCCCATTATTGATTGATAAAACTATAACATTTTCAGCTTATAAGAGCTGCTGCCTCATTGTGAAAAAGATCCATAACACTAGAGAATCTCCTGTATTGATTTTTACATAAGGATTCATCTTTCTGCATTAGAACACATTTGGGACAAAGACCAATCCAGTCTACTTATCATTATTTGACAGGCGCGTTATCATTGAAAGGTTCTGTGGGCCAGTTAGACCTTTCAGACAGGTTCAAGTGTCTCTCTGGTAATGAACTATGCACAGGGCTGTATAGAAAGGATTATTACCTCACATCACTTATTTGCTTAGCATGGCACTGACCTGCATAGCTTTTATTTCACATGTAAGCCATTTACACAGCTGGAGCATGGGGCTGCAATAAGTGACAAGAGTCGAACTCTTACAAGTCATGTGAGAAGAGCCTTACTGCAAATTCTGTAACTATAAGGTAAAGAAAGGCATGGCAGGGGTCATATATGAAGTCTTTTAGTGGAATCAGAACACCGTCAACAGTATTAACAGATAAGCAGATTAACTATGTGCTTCGTGTCTTCTTAGTAGGCCTGTCTCTGTCACTGTGAAAATAATACTGCACAATAATCATTTACAAACCTCAGTGGGAACGGACTGAGGCCCTCCGTGATTTCAATCCCTAGAAAAAGCAGTTATTTTGATTTACATGGAAAGCAGGTCTGTACCTGAATCCAGAATGGACACACTTAAAGTCATTGGCTATAAATAAAAGGGACTGAGGTCAGTGGACTTTATAGAGCCATTATAATCTGCAGAAAGTGAGTAGAGAAATGCTTGGGAATGTGTGAAGAGCAGTGTTGGAATAACATAGACAAACTAAATTATTCCAGTTGCTCGTCACACCAGGAAACAAGTGAAAAGTGCTAATTGTAAAGCTGTAACTCCAAAAGTGTCTCATCTAAAAGCCTTCTCTGGACACCATTTTTACTGGCCTTGACTTAACGCTGTGTTAGTGCAGCGTGGGTGTAAAATGGAAATCACAAGATTAGTCATTTCCCAAAGTGTGAATGTATTTTTTATGCCTTTTTAGAGAGCAAAGGAATCAAGCAAAGTTTTTTTTTTGTTTTTTTTTTTTTAAATATAGTCGCAATATGAGTATATAAAGCAATGTATTTTGTATGTTTGCATGTTATAACATTATACATACATCTGGTCATTTGGTTGAGGAAAAGAACTTTACTTTTATTTAAATATAGCTTTGTGCATATTCCACAGTTTGTCTTTTAATTCTAAGTAAATTTTAAACATACAATTCTATTTAAATTTTATACATTTACATTAGTCCATGTAGTCACCCAGATAGGAACATTAGCGGTTTTGACAAGGAACAGAGCAGAGCTGAGACAATTTGTCCAGTGCAAATCCAAGTACATTTATTTCCAATACCAATGAATATTTACAAAAATAACATTTAAAATCAGCATGGCAGTAACAGCCTGTACACACAGCACCCTTCTCAGAGTAGACTGAGGTTGGCTCTTTTTATAGCGCACCTCCCTTAATTGGTTACTCCCACACTGCAGCACAGGTATAGTCCAGGAAATCCAATAATATTGTTAAAAGTTATCTTCAGCAAAACAGTGTTAATCTTCTATTCTATCAAATCTGCTAATAAAATAGAGCTCTATATTAATTTATCAGTGTTAACTGTTGAAAACAAACTAGATACCAAAACCTAAAGTTTTTGGACACCCCTCCTCCTCAGCACACAGTTATCTGCCCCAGAACCTTCTTAAGGTGCTCCGGCTCCCCGGGAACATAAGTAAACATTCATACAATTCAATTGCAATCAATTAGCTGATGCACTTACTCGTGTCTTTTGTTACAGGCCAACTTTAACTGCACAACCGTTTCAATTAATTAATAAACATTTTAAACTTCTTTGCATATTGTCATTTTTACCTATTAGCTTTAAGTTTAGGGCTATGTAATGGACTAGCTACATTACAGTCTGTATTGCTCAAACTTTCTTTGTAGTTCTTAACTCTTACACTTCAGCTTGATAAAGTACTTTCTTACACTGCTTATCTCCTCAGTACTATTGTTTCCGGGTTTTGATTAAATGACAGGCCCTAAACTGACAGAGACAAGTCCACAGAGCACTGCTAAACACCAAAACCTGCTGTGAGACAAATTGTTACAAATTGGTATTTTTCCACTTTATAGGATTACAAAGTGGCCCCTAAGGGTCATTTCTATGGCGTGGAGGTGAGGGAGGGGGGTACAAAAGGAACAAAAAGGCTGTGGGCCACGGGGTCAGTCTCATGGTCTGAGCACACCTCGCTCTTTCAAAGCATACAAGAGGCTGTAATGTGTTTGGATCTTTTCACAGTTCCAATAATCTGAACCGTGATGAATACTGGCTTTATAGCTCAATGATGTAGTGTGCAAACCTGGACAGACACTAAACTACAGCAACCAAAGCAATATGCATGGTTTATCTTTGTTTTGACCTTATCTTTGTTCAATTATGAAGTTAGATAAACTAACCACATCCAATTGCTGAAAGTCTAAGTATCTGGAAGTCTTTCAAAACCAGAGTCTACAATTTGATGTAACAATCTTGAGTCTTTAAAGTGTAACTGATTGTAGCTTTGTACCATGCACATCCAAATTCTGGGATAATCACATTTAGTGTATCGCAAACTGAAGACAACAGACAACAGAGTCCATTGTTCCAACACAAAAAGATGCAAGAGAAGTATAATCCACAGAAGACATATTAAATCGACTTTTTAACCATGAACGGTGTTCCTTCAGTGTTTGCTTACTCAGTGTGGTATTTTGATTGTTTCATGCATGTTTTGAGTAATCCTGTATTTGAGGCTTGATTGTTCCCTGTTCTCTCTCTGACCACTTCTCTGTACTCATACACATAGGGTCTCTTATTCTTTTTTCAATCATAAAAAACATCCTTCCATTTTCTTCCGCATATCCGGGCCCAGGTTGCAGGGGCAGCAGTCTAAGCCCCAGAAATGTCCTCCAGCTCCTCAGGTGGGACCCCAAGGCATTCCCAGGCCAGCTGAGAGACATAGTTCCTCCAGCGTGTCCTGGGTCTTCCCCGGGGCCTTCTCCCGGCGGGACATGTCTGGAACACCTCCCTAGGGGAGGTGTTCAAAACCTGTAAATTAAAATCTGCTTGCTTCACTAAAATGCCACTATGAACAGCAAGTCAATGGAGCCTTTTCTATTACTAAGATCTTTTAGATCAATATTGCTGTTAACAATGAACAAAATGTAGAATAATCTACATACGTTAAAGTTTAACACTAAACACTTGAGAAAAATATGTCCTCCTTAAAAAAGCTCCTTTTATGGACAAGATCCTGTCTGGGAAAGTTGGTAGACACAAGAGAAAATTGTCAGCACAATGAAGGCAGTGATAGAAAAACAAGGCTCAAATTGTGACGTGTTTCTCTGTCAGTGTGGACAAGACCATAATGCTATTTTCCCATGCTTGCCAAAGCCCTGCCGTTTGTTTAGTGGTGTTGCAACTGAGTGTTAATGCCTCTTTAGTTATGTGACCGGGACCTGTCAAGAAACTACACAAATGTCCTTGTCTGTTCACACAGAGAAATACTGGTATGTAACAGCACCAGGAAATGTTCACACTGTGGATGACTAAAAATAATATGGAAATACAGCCGCAAGGGGCAATGATGGGCCCTTGCCTGCACCTACGCCACAGCCCTCTTTATATTATACCCACTGCCAATTATGAGGCACTATCACGTCTCCTCTTCCTCTTTGTTACACAAATGGGGGCATTTTTACAAATTTTTGGGCATGTAATACATGTACAAGAAACTTGCATAAATTTTAATGTCCCACTTCCCAAGATAATTTTCACCAAATTTGAGCTCAGTACGACAAATGCCCCAAGGAGGAGTTTATAAAAGTCTCATGTGTTAAAAACCTGACTGAATTTTCTGCAAAATTTTACAAATTTTGTTTCAATCTGTAGGGGACGCTAACCTGCAAACTTCAGTTGTAGTGAATGTGCTGGTTTGTAAAAGTATGAAATTTACAAAAACTGCTGAAGAAATTTTAATCCAATATGGCTGACATCTGGCTCAGCGGACGGTGTTGGCATAATATTTTTACTTGTCTTGTCTTTACGTGTCAGGGTTAGTGTCAATTTCATGAATCTCCAGTCAAATTTTTTTGGTGCTGATCTGATCTCATAATGCAATTTTTTTTGTGTGTGTGTGGAAGCACTGATGTGTGTGGAAGCACAAGTTTTAATACTGGGAAAATTTGTGGGGAAAGTTGGTCCTGAGAAAAATAAGAAAAAAGTATAATACTCCGATGTGAAAACAATGTTCCCATTTTAAAAAATATAATAAACTACACATTTTCGGAAAAAAATATGCACATTCCAATGTCATGGTGAGGGTCTCTGGTCACTGACGAGCAGTGACTTTCACATGGGCCCCGCCCCTTTTTGTCTCTTTATGATAATACTGTTACATTTTTGCATTATACTTTCATATGGTCGTGACTGCCGTGACTTGGTGAAAACTCCAAGTGCTCGATTCATGTGCACTGGGTGTGCACTTGTGCAGCCGTGCTTTGCGCAGCTTTATGATAATAATAGGCCTTTTGCCAGCTTCTGGAGCTCGGGCCTAACAAGAACAATCAATTCCTATATATTCCTGTATATATTTATATTTTTTTGTGAAAAGTGGCTTTGCTTTGTGTATAATTGTAACTTAAACAAATCAAAGCCAGAGCAATGGTATATTGGATTCTTCTTTATGATTTCAGGCCTTGTTTAGATTTCCTGGATGACCTTGTTGTCCTAACTTGAGTCAGAGGAGATTTGCCAATCTGTTGTTTAGTTTATTGACCGACCAGACACATTAGTTCAATTGGCTTAATGGGTTTTTATTTTTTACTGGGCACACACAAGACTTTTTGTTGAGCCTTTTCACAATCTAAGGTATTAAAATGTGTTTTATTACCACATTAAAATCCATTAAACTAAACTAAATTTGGTCTGTTTCTAGGAGTGTGAATCTTCTAGTGCCGAATCCAAACAGATTTTTGTGCCAAATTGTATCATTTTCTTTATCCTGACAGGATAAAAGGTAGATCTGAATTATTTATATGCATTTCATTAAAATTCAATTTTGAGCAATTTGATCCAATTAAGTAAAACAACCACAATTCTAATCAAGCTGAATGTCCAAAAGTGTGTGCCCAAAGCCTTCTTCCCTCTCTTCCCTCCTAAACCCAGGTGCTGTGCCCTGATGGACTAGACCAACAGTATTATTTTATTGCCTGACCTCATCATAAATAACTCTATGAAAAATGAGACAGATGAGCACAATAAGCTGCTGAACTTGAGAGCTTCTCATCGATTATGGAGATCCCTCCATCAGTGACACGGGGTTTTATGAGTTCTATATATTGATTAAAAACACAAAGAAAATACTTTGTGCACTTAATTCAGACTTTTATTAAATTAGCTTCCTTTGTCATCTAAAATCAAATGTCATTTAAAAGAATTTCATTTTTGTGTATAAGCTTTATTGTGGGGAAATTAAATTAACTCTAGTGCATTGTTAATGCATATTGTCCTTAGGCAGGCTGCAGACCTTTCACCCTTGACCTCAGAGAAGCGTCTGGTCATAAGGGAAATAAGGGGGACACAGACCCCATGCACTTAAGGCCCTCTCATTTCTGGCCACCTTGATTTGGCACATCAAATCAGTGGGCGTTCAGATCAATAGATTCTCTGAGGTTGACTTCATAAGTAGGCCATAAGAAGCTGTAGAGATATTAACACTGGGTAAATTGAGGCTGACTGGAGTTCATGCTCCTGTTTCTGCTTTTGGAAGTAATCTGCACTAAAACAGGTCCACATGTTATCTGGACACTTCTGTCAATACACTATGTATGTAGACTGACAACATACCACATACTAAATCTACGGCAGGTGGGGTGGGCTACCATTAGCTGCAACCACTTTAATTTAAGTGATCACATTTTGCTTTCTTCCCAGTTTATGTTTGTCATTTTGAATTACAAAAGTATGTCCTTTTGCCTGGTTTTGGTGGAGTACTAACCCTTTTATAGACCATTTATAAGCAACTTTTGGCTTTAAAACAAAACACATGAATACAGAATGTTCAGCAGCTATAGAGACTGAAATTTTACTTTTCTTTGCTTAAATGTATTTTTTGAATGTGATTTGAATCAGATCTCTGAATTATTACATTAATTTGTATTTACCTACACTCCCCATCAGTATGAAAGAACATATGCCTTTGCTAGCGTTTCCAAACAAGAGATTCATCCAAAAACAGGGGCTGATTCTGAAATAAAAATGTATTACTTCCATTTGAAATAAGAATTTTCAAAGTGATCCTTTAATCCTTTAGTGCAGTATAATAACTAAACAGCTATATGCACACTTAAAGTCACCTTCTAAAATGAGTCTAAATGACACTTCTTTAGACATAACACACAAGATATCAGATTTCCTGAAGGGTGTAATATGTACTTAACTTGGCATTAGTATGTGGTCTGTTTAATGGTGTTCACAGTGAACAGTCACAGTGAAAGCCCAGCGCAGGTCTAATGTGTCATTCTGTCGCAGAGCAGAGCAGCCCCTCTCACACATTTGGATAATGCGATGGGCCCTCCATGTTTATCTTGTGATGCCTTCAGTGGCAGTGCACTCGCAGCCACAGAAACCACATTGTGTGTATAATTTACCAGCAGCATTTGTCAGAAGAGGGATCTGTGGAGGCTAATGATCCACAAGAAATTAATAGGTTCATAAAATAGAAAAATCTACCGTTCACACAAGCATGGCAGGAGCCCGTGACTTTGATAAACTGTTAAATGAGAGATAACCAGGAGGGAGGGGGCTCATCATCTCTCTAGGGTGTTTCTACTGCACCCCAGGCAGCAGGAAGTAAGATATCAGTGTTAACTCTGTCATTACACCTAGCACTGAAGGTGGCAGAACTAAACTAAGCCTTACTACAATATTTCCTTCCATCAAAGTCTTTTTTTTATATATATTTGACAAACTTATATTAGTTTGATGAAAACTATCCAGCCATGAACCACTGAGCTGAACACTACACATTTGTTTAATCACAGTTTTTATACAGCAGAGTAACAACTAACTGCACCATTTTGAGACTACAAGTTCCAGAAACCTACTAAGACACATTAGACAGTCGTATAATACAATGGTACAACATGGTGGTACATTTCTATATCTAACACACCAGATTCCAACACATAAAGCCTCCCAGAAAAAATGCATTTAATTATCAGCCTATGCATTTTATTATCTTGTTAGTGTCATGTGAAATTATGTCTAAACTCCGCTCTTTGAGAGCCATAGTGTCAGTTCTGGAAAAGCCACAGTGTCGGACTAAAGAGACAGCCGAAATGAATGTATAATCAGGCTTTGATTTCTGTGGGCAGACCGGGTATGCTGCCGACAGCTTGAGACCATCTATTACTTTACTGCCATTTCTTAAGTGTTTGCACCCACTGTAACCCTGCCACTTTATGTTGGTTTTTATTTTCAGAGTGCATGATGTCCATATGTTACCCTAATAGTTGCTATAATTCTTGTGCAGCACTTGCATTTTAGGAGTCCTGAATAAAAGTTTAGAGAAGAATGCATTTTACTAAAATGCCTCTCTACAGTACACTATTGGGCTGACACTGAAGGATTTGCATAGCCAAAGAGATTTATTACAGTATGATTGAATAAATATATAAATTTTATTATTGCTGCAATATGATACAACAGGTTGTAGTCATGCTAATTGGGGGATGAGGGTGAATCCAAAATGTGCTAATTTTCAGATTACTAAACTCTAGTTTGTACAACAAGGACAATAACGTTGTAATCGTCTTCTCAACCACAAGAGCATGGAGCTGCAGTTAAAATAGCTATCTGTAATATTTCAGGAACACGGTAGTTAACACAATCCAGATTTGATACCTAAATTGTGGGCCATGTTCTTTCCATGAGTAAACGCTTAATTTTCAGTTTTTGCTGCCACTGTTTGATCATATATTTACAGCACATTCTCTAAAAAAAAAAGATAAAATATTCAAGATTAAATGCAATATTTTCAAAAAATGTTCCTCTTTTAAAGACATGTTTATTATTAAACTGATGATGTTCTGTTATTAGTTTATTTATAGTTAATTTTAACATAAAATAAGAAGTGCAAGGAGCCAAAGGAATCATCAGAATCATGCACCACACACGATTATATATTGAATATGTTTACCTGTATCGGCTGACGAGACACCTGTTCACATGACGCAAGTGGAGAAGCTCCTGTGACACACAGAGGTGAAACATCATTAAAAGAGATTATCTCAGAATAAATACTTGAATGAGGTTACAACCCAGGCTGTGCCCAACACAGAGCTACGGGACCTGCAGATAACACGGCTCAAGATTATATCTCATGATATCTCATCTGAGTCACTTTCCTAAGTATGCACTCAAAGATCACGCCAGCAAATGAGGCCTTCCTCTGAAAGAGCACCTGCACTAAAATCCCATACACTTAATTATTGGCATAGGCTGTCATTAACTTGCTCAAGCAGACGGAGCAATTAACATTGACTTTCTTTCCCTGCCCTATAGGCCAGCTTTCAGTGGACAGCACAATAATGCCTCTGGAATGAATTAAATTCTCAGATTTAGAACACTATGGATTCAAAGCAGTGGAGCTCAGACTGTTTTCACTCAACCATGAATATGTGCTAAAAGGGAAGATAGCAGTCCTTTAGCTCGAGTGAGGGGAGTGCTGCCACTGTGTGGCCCGTTAGCTTTTCATAATGGGGGATCCCAAGGCGCTCCTTATCAGAAGACTCAGAGCAGGGTTAGAGTGAGATAAGGCCACAGGCAAATGTGAGCCACAATTCATTGCTGTGGGAGCCAGAGCCCCCGTGACACATGTCCTTGTGTGTAATCTCTTGTACTACATGGTCGACCGAGAGCCTGTCAATGGACTCTTTTTAAAGATGGCCTAATGCTAACACATTAGTCACAGCAGCAAACAGGCCACGATTTAGAGGTAGTCAACAGGTTTGTCAGCAACAGGCTGTCCTACGGTGTGCTGTAAAAGTAGGTAACTGTCAAATAATAATTGTACACTTTTCATTTGACCGTTTTCACCTGCTTGCATGAGCTCAGCCTGTCCTCTTGCAACACATTTGTATTTGCCAATTTAAAAATGTAATAATTTAACAGCCTAATGATTTTTAGGAAGAGTCAGACTTCTGAAATATAATAACTATCTTATAAGCAAAGGCACTGAGGTTATTTTAGATGGATATTCAGTAATGACACATTAGAACAATGCAAGAGCCATCAGACAACTTGGTAATCTATTTTATTTTAATTTGGGATTTAATGTTATTGTTCTTAGGGCTATCGACCAATATAAATAAATCTGACATCATTTTTCCATACCTGTTCAGGGTAAATTGTGCTCAGCTGGGACACTTTCCTCACCCTCCAGCTGCAGATAAAAGATCAAGGAAGATCAAGAGTGCCCACATTCTCGGGAAAGTGACGCTGGGTTGGCAGGAAAAGGAGCAGAGATAGCGAGCAGGATCTGCTTGGCAGAGCAAGTCAGACAACAGATGCTGCAGCCTGTCCCTGTGGGCTGGGGCCCATGTTCTCTACACCTGGAACACATAAAGCAATGTTCCTTCACACCTAGAGTCAACACACAGCCTGTTAACTTCATCTGGAGATAAAATATACACAAAATTATTTCATCACAAGCGGATTACCAAGTGCCTAATTATCGAGGTTTATGCGAGTTTTTAGCTCTCACTTGATTCTCTTGATGGCGCTGTGTGTGAAATACCTCAGTTGTTCTGGTGTAGCCTGATGTTGCTGCTCTCATACATTTTTAAAAGCCTAAATGCAGCGGATGCAGCTTTAATGACTAACCCTACATACAAGACTGACCCCGGAGACAAAAAGAGAGGTGCCACTTCACCGCTGACAACTTCACTGTCCCCCAGCAGCGACCGGCTCCTGCGCGCGTCATCCACAGCACTGCCGAAGAGCACGAGCACGCACTGTTTATTTAAACATTCACAACCATTAATAACCACAACTACATACTGAGCATGAATACCAAAGAGCGACAAAACATTTAAGACCAGGCTATGGAAAAGCGCGGTGTAACTTTACCGTGGTGAAGGGCCGACAGCAGCAGAGCAGCATCCAGACGAGAAAGAGCGCACTTTACCCGTTTAAAAAGAAAACGACACGTGGTTAATACAGCTACATTATTACCAAAATTAATAATACTTAAATAATAATATTCTATGCCAAATATATCTCATCGAAATATAAAACAAATATGAACAGGCCTTTATGCTAAATCTGGCCATCTGAAACATTCAAATGCCTTTATGCTAAATAATAATGTACCAGATATAGTCACCGGATTCAGACTTACTCATTAAATAATGGTTAATAGATTTCCCGGGGATCCAGAGATGCACGTGTTAAATAAAATCAGCCCGACAGAGGAAGAAACTCGCTGCAGCCAAACGCACCCGAGCATCAGCAGGTTTTAGGGGCCAAACGCACCCGAGCATCAGCAGGTTTTAGGGGCCAAACGCACCCGAGCATCAACAGATTGTAGGGCTGAGGGGCTCTACTTTCTTTTGGTTATTTTAGTCAGGACAGGTGCATGCTTTACACTCACAGACAGTTATCTCCAGACCTGCATGTGATGGATCTGCGTATGGCGCGTTCTTTTATTCCAGCAGGCCTAAACATTTAAATTAAATGAGTCTGTCATCATGCTTGTGTCATAAACGGTCTTAAATAGTCGTTTTGCTGAGAGCCAATGACAACAACGCCAGCAGAATTTTATTACTATTTTTTTTAATTATTATAATTATTATTAAATAAAAGTGCATTACATTTATCTGTCAGAGCTGTGCAGTTCAGTCCTTGTTAACAAAGTAATTAGATTCAAATCTGAGTGGAGTGTGGCCATGGAGGATAAACAAGGAGCGAATATCACAACGTTCATATTTTAGAACCACAGGAAGTTATTATTCAAAAAGAAAGATCGTTTTGTCTGCAAGACAAATGCCATAGTCCACTCTGTTCACCATAAACTGCGCCTGAATACTTGATTCACTCAGAGCGCTTTGTACAAAACACTAAATGATGATCATTTCTATGGGATACACCTCACGGTTATATTTACAAGTGTTCATTCCATCACTGCGTTAAAACGCCTGTGTCCTAACGTAAAAAGCTCTTGTTTCTTCTGTTGAAGTGAAAGGACAGGCGTGTGGCACAGTGAAACTACAGCTGGACCTGTGCATGGTCCGCGCTCCAGAGTCTTTCGCCCCGGTCCATTAGGAGCTGTCATTTTCGGACGTGTGAATTAACAGCGACGCGCAGGGTTTGTGTTTTTTCAGCAGCTGCGTGATCTTCTCGTCGTCTGAGTTCGGGTCCAGTGGCCTGTTGTAGTCGTCGTCGTCGTCTTCGTTGTCCGAGGTGCCCTTCAGCCTCTCTGTCTCTGAGTCCTGCTTCTTTTTGGCCGTGGCCATCTCAGCTGCGTGCTTTTTCCTCCATTTAGTCCTTCTGTTCTGAAACCAAACCTGCAACACAAAAAAGAACAATGAAAAATCCCGTACAGAAAAGTGGGCCTAAGTGTGTTTTCAACAACTCCTGCACTGTCTGGACCGCCATCCGAGCTGTTAAATTAGTAATTATGTAATAAACAGGGAGCTGGAAGAGAGCAGTGCAGCCAAACACTGAATAATGTGATTTTACAAAATAGTCTATTTTTGTGCAGTTATTGTAGGAGTTATTTTTATAGTAAATATGTGTAATTATTATGTGTAATGGGTAATTGAGATCTATTATCTCGGCCACATGTTAAAGTGTTAAAATGAGAGACTTTTACCTTGACCTGACTCTCTGTCATCCCTAAAGAGTAGGCGAGTCGCGCGCGCTCCGGCCCCGCTAAGTATTTGGTTTGTTCAAAAGTCTTTTCCAAAGCGAAAATCTGCTGTCCCGAAAATGTTGGCCTCGTGTGTTTCCTTTTACCATCTTTGTCGAGTAACACCGAATTCTGATCTGAAATGTGGAACAAAATAAGTATTTTTAATCAATAGTCTGGAGGATTAAACACATGTTACAGGCCTCACTTCTTAATTTATCTGCTGCTTGTCATTACATCTTTATTTATTCACTTCACATTCAAACAAACTTGTGTATACGGGCCACACACTCACGGGGGGAACAGGCGAATCTGGCGTCCCTCCAGTGGGGGCTCTGCATCACCCCGGGCCAAAAGATAGGCGTCCTCCCCGGCAGGTCCGCCAGGGGTTTGGGGTACCGGGCCACGGCCACCGCGGCCGCGCTGGGGCTGAAGTATAGTCCGGGAGGCGGCGGTGGGCTTAAGCTGCTGAACCGGGGCAGTCCTGACAGAATGCCCGCTGTGGACGAGCCCACGGCGGAGGAGCCCGTGGAAGAAGACGTGGAGGGACGGTTTAGGATGTCATTTATCCCATGAGGGGTCGCCGACGAACACTGCTGCGGGGAGCCCAGTCCGGAGGACAGTCCGGTGGAGGATTTGATCCCGGGGGAGGACACGGCCATTCCTCCTGGGTTGGGAGAAGTGGTCGCCGGTGAAGTGGAAGAGTTGGGACCGCTGGAGGACAGGGGGTACGCCGGGTACAAGGGGGTCTTCATCTCGGTCATACTGTGCAGAGCGGCCAGAGGAGGGGTGCTGAGGAGAAAGGCGCTCTGTCGGGACCCGTCCATCGGACCCACGGCTAACATTACCCTCTGTGAATGTGCACGCGCCTGTCACAAAGATCCACTGAGTGCCTGGACTGTTTGAGACGGCCCGCAAAACTCTAAACTAATGTAAGTCACATCAAATGTCCATCACAACGCGGATTCGCAAAGAATAAAATAGAGTAAAAAGCAGGCGCACACTGATGTAACATCTCTGAAGACACGGGAAAAATCAAAAGAACCTCTTGGCTGTATCCGTATATTCCACGCGGCTCTGGTGTTTTCTTCACCTCAGACAGGTTTGCCCAATAGTGGACAATAAAAAGACAGTTTCTCTGTTGTGCTCAAGGAGTTGTTTGAGATAATAAAACATTATCATCTATTTCTAGTGTGTATTAGCTGAAAAGTCAAAAGTTTGAGAGGGGAGAGCGGGGAGCTGGATGTTTGTGTCGGGATTGGGTGACCCGCCTGTGACGTAATGAGTGGATTTAGAGCCGCGGCCTCATTGGCTCCGGGGCCCGGCGCTGATTTGCTGGATGTACAATAAAACGAGCCACCAGTGACAGCAATCAGTTTTACTCAAAATGAACTTGATAGGTAAACTATAAGGCTAAGCAAGATCATTTAGATAAGGCGAAAAGTAGGCCATATGTTCGCTGGCATTTGGATTTTAAGTCAGAAATACAACATTTATATCATGTTTAGCCTGATATATATATATATATATATATATATATATATATATATATATATATATATATATATATATATACACACACACACAGATATAGACATACATGATGTAGGCTTCAAATAGTGGCCTAGAAGTCTACTGGAGGACATTAGACAATCTCTTTCAACACATCTAAATATTGTCACCACGGGCGCGGGTCTAGCAGAAACTGCATAAAGACACTCGTTAGATTTAAAGATTGTCATCAGAGTATATAGCATGGACCTGTTGTAGGTGCACGGCGTTTATGACTTGAATGACGAACTGTTTAATAACTCACAAATCCAAGGCCTCAAAGACTTTCTACATCAACCACAAACCACCAGTGACATCTAGTGGTCAACTGGTTCAAAGAGACGATAAGTGACTGGAAAAAACATCCTTTGAGTGGCATATCGCCGATTTCTAGTGTTTGATGAAGTCATAACTATTCAGTTGAAGCCCAACTTACGCACATCATTTGTAGGATATTCATTTTCTACAAATTACAACTTCACCCATTTCTCTGCATTAGTTTCTTCCCTCTTTAAGCAAATTAGATCTATACACCTTTACAGTTTATAAATTGTAAGCACTCCTGCTTTATACTATAGGAAATGTACCAAGACTAAAAATAAGAAAATGCAACTGTCAAACATAAACTGAATAAAAATTGCAATTGCCAATGCAGTTCTAAAAAATACGCATTGGAGGCAAGATGATTTAAAATAATCACGTTTTACAGTACATTTCTGTCCTACCCGGGTCAAATGTAAACTGCTAAAAAATCTCAGTTTACAGCAATGGCCATTTGGCCTTCTGACTATTCAATAAAGCACCAAATATTAACATCAAGATATTTTTTATGGAGGGCTTGTGTCAAAATAAAGAGGCAAAAGTTATAATTTTTTTCTTCATTTTATTATTGAAATTTACTCCCGTGCCATGAGTTTCTGCTTCTTCAGCTTCTTCTGAGAGACCTGCGAAAATGAGGGAAAAACAATGGTAATTTCTCGTAGTTACACATGGCATGTAACGTTTTGGATACAT
Organism: Periophthalmus modestus; assembly: GCA_019594935.1. NCBI lineage: Eukaryota > Metazoa > Chordata > Actinopteri > Gobiiformes > Gobiidae > Periophthalmus > Periophthalmus modestus. The sequence continues at coordinate 36,896,058 of JAIEZT010000054.1, read as the reverse complement.
TTGCTCAGCTTATAGTGTTTATTTTCATGGGGTGATCCAAAGGTGTCCTAAGAAGTCATCACAGCAAACTGAGTTACCAAATTTATTTACACATACACTTACCTTTTTCTTTTGGGCCACCTCCTCCTCTGGTTTGGGGACAATCTGCTCCTTCTCAGTGAGGATCATCTCAATGTGGCAGGGAGAGCTCATATAAGGGTTGATGCGTCCATGAGCGCGGTAGGTGCGTCTCCTCATTTTAGGGGCCTTGTTGACTTGAATATGTTCAATGACCAAAGAATCCACATCCAGACCCTGCAGAAAAAGGGCCACAATGGCACAGATCAATTAATTTCATAACCCATGAACATTAAAGGAAGGGTATGGAGGATTTCTCTTAAAGCTGAGGTACCAAACTTATTTTTAATTGAATAGAGATTGCTGCTTTTATAATATACACTTGGGAAACACACTTTGAGAAATAAAGGTATAAGCTTCACACAGCAGTTTCATTTTACAAACTGGAAGCAAAAGCAGCGCTGATTGTCTACATTGATTTAAGCACTTCCTCCTTCAAATGTGGAAAAGCCAGTAGCCCAGCTTTATTCACGGCAAGTGAAGATGTTAGTAAAATTAACATTCTTGGAAACAACATCATATGTCAAGTGCAGTTCTCAAGCCCAATGTCCAATCCAGATTTTACAATCAAAACCAATTTGAAATTAACAAGTACAGTCCATGATTGTAACACTACACACAGCTTCTGCACTTATGTAAATAACGTTTACATTGCCTGTATATAGAGGAAGCAGTGGCTTTTAAGGCATTTGTGATGTGAGGGACTGAGAATGAAAATTAGCTGTGCAGCTAACTTCTGCACATTTACACGTGTAGTTTTTACTGGTGTTCATTAATGTGCTTTGTCCCTTTTCAAATAAATAAATAAATTTGCCATTCTGGTTATTAGTTTTTTTCTGAAAACATAAGCAACATTTATAATAAAAAGATGAACCTAAGATAACAGGTATCTTTGATCTTAATGTCTGAATGACCCATCAACAATCTGCCAATGCAGACAGTAAATTTAAAAAGCCAGTCATTTTTCTGTTCCTCTGGTTCTTACGCGCTTGCAAGCAAACCAATGCAAGTGCGCCTTTGTAAGAGGAGTTTAATCATATTCTAGAAATTGCGTTGCATTGCAAATTGTTGCATAACAACATTAACAAATTTGCTTTTTAGTTGGGTGATTTTCAGTCAGCAACATACTTCAGAGGCTAAGTGGAGTCACTTGAGCATTCCATAATTGAAATACAAAAGCAAGACTTTGATAAACCCAAATTTAGGCTGTGGCCCTTTGACTGCCCCAACAAACCATACCTTGAGTTCAGCATTGCTCTCAGCGTTTTTTAGCATGTGAAGGAGAAACTCTGCACTTTTTTTAGGCCAACGTCCCTGGGTCCAACCAAACTGCTTGGCCTATTTTAAAACAAAAAACAGTGATTCAAAGTTTTGCACAAATACTTAAAATGATCTCAAGATAGCTGCTCAGCCAACAAAGTTTAGTTTCATCTTTAATCCAAAGGTGTCCTAAGATGGTCATCAATGCAGCATCTGAGTTCTTCACTTAATTTACATGGACATACCTGAGCACACCTTCCTACACCACCATTGTAGCGGCGGAATGGGACACACTGATGCTTAACAACCACATCACGTAGATATTTGTTGGCCTTGCGGATGTGCATGCCCTTGATGGCCTGGGCTGTCTCTCGAGTGTTCTGGGGACAGAAATAATAGGTTAATACACAAAGGCCTAGTATTGCAAATGTAAAGCACAGGTTGAAAAGATCTAGGTTCTCCAATTATAAGTATTGTTCATAAAAAAAAAAAAAAAAAAAAATTATAATTCTGTTTAAATTTAAAATTAACAAGATGCATCAACATTTGGTAAAATATGACCTGCGAATCCTACACAAGAGTCAAGTATTTTAGGGTATGTTTAATGAGGTCTGAATTAGAGTTTGCAAGTTTTAAAATCATATGAGACAGGATAGTTTGTCGTTTAGTCAGGAATTGTTGTTGCTTAAATAATTGCAGTCTTTGCTGCTTGGCAATTGCAATGCTGATGCATCTTCCAGCTCTAGGTTTGGGGGACAACAGTTCACACACATACACAAAACACAAGCATACCTTAAAATGAACCCGCAGATTGGAACCCCTCGCCTTGCAAGCTGAAAGGAAAGAAACTATGAAAAGGTGCCTTAAAATACAACACGTGTCGTTGCTGTCAGTTGGGCATCTCAGTTCATTTGTTTTATTTTCATGAAAGTTCCAAAGGTGTCCTAAGTAGTCATCACAGATACACGACATTATATCAGATTCATAAACATCAGTACTTACACTTGGTCGGGTTCTCGGGGTCAAGCGAGTAGCGGACCATTTTCAGATAGTCTGTTGAAACGGTAAACATTATTAGACAGGGAATTACACACAAAGTCTAGCTAGTTTAGCATTAGCTTCAGTCATGAATCTAAACATTGCGTGTAAATGCCGATGTCATGTGTTTAAGATTCTCGTTTATAGCGACAGATCGAATCTAAATAAGTCTACTAAGTAAGAAGAGCCACCACAACACACCATTTGTGCGAATATGTGAGTTTTAACGTTGACAACATGGCCGCGCTGAGGCGTTTCACCCAACCGGCTTCCACAGAGTCAGTTTAAAACAGTCAGCGCGTCCCATACAGCACTATTTGAATACATTAAACGAATATTTAATTGTCTAATGCCGAATAAACATCTAATTAAGCAGGATGGCTCTGGTTTTACAAAGATTCAATTCACAGTGGTTTCGTGAGAGGTAAATTTGCTTCCATACCTCTGAGGCCGCAGAAGAAAGAGGAAGTTCCGCCGCAGCGCCACTGTTCTTCAGCTTTGTGTAGGGACTACTGCCCCCTGGTGGAGAGGTGGACGCACCTTTTAAAGAGAGACCGTATAGTGCAATGTGTTAAGTTGAACAGTTGGTGGGGATGTTTGTATTATAATGTTTCAAGGAGGCGCAGCAAATAGAGGTAGTCATCATGATTTATTCAAATGTTAAATTTGTCTTTACTTCTGCTCAGGTTTCTTGACTGTTAAGCTTTATAGATGTTCTGTTTTTTCAAGAAATATCCAAATGTAAAATCCACAATTACCGTTATTATTGGTTAGGGGTTGGCTCCACAAACTGACATATTAATGCAATGGCTGCCCCTCAGGACCTCAGCACACTGTATGGGAACTTACTTCATTTGATACTCCAGTCGAGTGTTTGATTGGGAAAAAAAACTGGTACGGACCATGGGCATTTGAGTGAGTCAGCTGAAAGAAAATTGCATCATAAAGTGCTCTCCCTTCAGTATTAGTGTGAGTTCTTGAATACAAACACACAATCAGAACATTGTTATTGCAACTGGATGTCCACTTTAGGTTACCATGGTGAGCATTTCTGCAATTTTCTTTACACCTCATTATTTTGAATGGTCAGTTCTCAAAAAGGTGCCTAAAAATAGGAAGCTGAAACCCATGACTATAGCTAGAAAATAGCTTATTACCTATGAATATAGCTTATATAAATCTGTGTAGTAAATGTGTATAGTAAATCTTTAAATAAAAAATACAGACACAGTTTTATATTAAAGCCAGATATTTATTTTGGTATTCTGTGAGCTGTTAAAACCAGCAAACAAGTGCAACACCCCTGTATCCAGGTCATGCACAACATTGCACTGATAATGTGTCAAAACTAGGATAGTCACACCCTAGGCCAACATATGAAAATAAAAATATATTAACAGGAAGATTACTTCCCCTTAAGTTCAGATTTTTTTCAGTGAGGGGATATACAAACCCTAATGTCTCCTCATTCCAGTGACACTTTTTATTTAAGTAACTACTGTACAGAAAACATAATTATTATTCTGTAGTTTGGTCAGAAACAGTTCCAATACAAATTCCACTGACCGCTCCTTGGCAGTTAGTCTTTACTGCATAGCCTTTTGTGGTACACCATACAGAGAGATACAGTGAACATGTTCAGAGTGGACACTATGCAGGTGTCTTGTAATGGTTTGAATTTATGAAACAGAAGTAGTGTGAGTCAAACAGCCCTGGTAATACAATCTGCCTTTGAATAGTCTGGAAGTAACTAGTATGATGTTTGTGCTGTTCCGTACTCCTTCAATACAATGGATACAAGACAAATGACAACTTGAAAGTTACAGCGAATATGACGACATGCAAAGTCTGCTGTCCACATGTTTTATTATTGTATAAATACTCAAATATTACAGAGATGTGTGCACTTTTAAATGTCCAGCATCAATGGAAACAACAGGTACACTCAGGATGGCATTTTGGAAAAGCTATAGAGCCACTGGTGGAGTACGGCTGTTATTTTGGACTGGGGCTGACCGCTGTGGGAGTTGGAGGGTAGATCAGTGCTACATTCACACGCTCGGCGCCATTTGGACAGATGATTTCAGTGAGTCCCTCCGGCCGAGGCTGGCTGAGTAGTTCACCTGAAATACACAAGAAAAAGAATGTGAGGTGCAGTTCTCAAAAAGTGTCATTAGATGGCAGCTTTACTTTATAAAATACTTTAGCCTTTTCACTTTGAAAGTAGAGACTTGTATGTAAAACTAAAAATAAACAAAAACAAAAAAAACAAAACAGTAATATCATGAAATTGCTCATAATACTCCAACTTATATCTGAAAAAATATTTTTCCTAAATTTAATTAATCAAATTTGATTGTCACACTGAGCCTTTAACTCCATAGCAGGAAATGATTGCTGCTTTGTAGCCTTGAAACTAATGGTTCACAAGTGAGGTGATACCAATTTCTCTGCTGCATGTCTGTTATTGTCACAGTGTCTTTGTGAGCCCATAGTGTGTATATGAGTCTAATAGTTACATATAAAGACATAAAGACAGTGTCAGTGTAGCGGTGCGTACACACATACTGGACATACAATATCTCCACATTCTAGGACACTTCCTGTTCACTGCACACAAATCTGTCACAGGCTTTTCCTGCACTACACAGTCTGACCTAAAGAGAGACCAGGAACCTATTTGTATATTGTTATACGTTTCCAAAAAACAAAAAAGTAATTGCACTGAAGCTTGACTATAAATATGGTAAATGTGGATATGCTTTCCTCAGCCTGTTTTATGCTATACAACATGAGCCCGTGTCAGCCTCCACTCATCTAGATTTATAATCTGCTTTAGACATCAGCTGACCTGTTTTTGTTGCCCAGATCTTTATCTGGTACAGATTTTTTTTTTTTTTTACATCTATATATGCTTTCCACAATCCATGGCACAGCTTAGTGTGTCTTATTTTCTCTAATGCAACAACACAATTTTTACAGAAAAACAAGACAGAAACTATGTGGAAACTTGGATACGGGCTTAATTTCAGCCGGAACATGCCGGACCAGGATCCAGCAAACCTCAGAGCACGTTCCCCCAACTGTTTTCTTCGATCCGGTAATTAGATTGTAGTTAAACGTTTAGGTTGAAGGTCTTGAATAATATAAACAAATTAAGCCCACATTTTCATGAGGTGTAGGCCACGTCTCGTCCACTCTCACAGCAGAGAGCTGTCCCACAGCCTGACCCCGCTCCATGGCCTTTCTATGACAGTGGTTCAGTATTGGTGTATTTTGACATTTCTGAGTGTTTGTGGTGCTTATACTCAGGTGGCTTATACTCACCTATTGTGTGCATTCCAGTAAAGTTTTGACCTTCTATGGACACCATCCTGAAGCTACTTTTTGTTCTGGCAACGTCTGATTTGCAAATTAAGCATTGATAACTATCAATAAGGGGGAAAAATTAGTATTTCAGCACCCCTATAGTCAGATGAGACAGATGTGATACAATGGTCTTTGGCAACTTAAAAATGTTTTCAATTGTCCATCAAGTGTACTGTTGTCTTGGCGCCTGTGCCATTACAGCGTTAGCAGTAGTTAAACCAATAGATTTTATTCTACTCTTTCACTCTGGGACTGTTTGGACACAGTCCAGACAAAAACAGCCTAAACAGATTTTGGGTTTTGTCACAATATTCAGTCATTTCCTCATTGGGAAATAAGAGTTTCTTTCCTGGAAGAGGATGAGTAGTCATACAGTCACTGAAATAGGTCAAAGCTAATAACTCCTCCTCCCGAACCTTGTGCCTTAAGAGTCACAGAAAAATAGAATCTGAAGACATAGGGGGAGGAGGGGGAGACTGGCCCTTGATTTTAAGAGCAGGAATGTGCAGATCTCTTGTCAGGCCTCCATATTTACACTTCAGCAGCAGGTACAAGAATCATTTACATTCCTCTGAGTTTGGTTTGTTTCCCTGGAGGCCTTTCTATTTCTGCTCTCACCGCTATGAACAACAAAGTCCTTTGGCTTTCCGTTAAGGAATGTGCATCCTCTTATTCAATAAAAATACACTTTCCTGCCTCCTGAAACTCCCTGTGTGGTGCAGGATGTTTGTTAAGAAATGTAGGGAAACTGAGCTGTTGAAAGTCAATTCAGAGAGTGTTGGACTGTGATCTGATTTCCTCCACACTCAAGTTTGGGCTCCACAATCTGAGGTACAAAGATAGTTGAAGATATAAGTGAAATTTGTCAAATATTTATGATTTATTAACTTGTTTTAGGTAATTGATTATAAGACAGTCTGCCTCCTCTTCACAATCCTTTCTTCACACATCCTTTTATTCATACTGTCTTTAGCATCTGCAGAGCCTCCACAGTGTTTAAGCTCTGAGGAACGAAACATAAAATTCAAAATAAATATATTTGTTGTTATGTTTTGTATTGTCATCTATCAAATTAGTACTTAGATGTACAAAAGAAGGCCATGGGTTACTGAGTGACTGACCAACATGCAATTTCCTCAAATTAATTTCAGGAGTCACCACTGTACACATAAACTACATCAGATGAGAGCTTATTCTATCTGAACTGTTTGATCTTGACAACAGTGTATCTTACTAGAGTATCTTACACCAGCTCCTGGTGCTATAAAAAAGCCCGGCTCAGCCATCTCTAGACCTAGATCTATACTAATGATCTTATGTCCACACGTGTGACCATGTCAGTCGAACGCCTCCGAGTAGGGAGACTGTAAACTAAAGCACTGTAATTACGGCCAGGCAATATGGAAAAATAAATAATCACAATTTTATTTTCCATATAATAAGCAATTATATGTATTTATTCTAATTATAAATAAATATTTCTTTCAGACTCTGTAATAGCGATTAACAATTTATGACAAAATATTATGTCATTTGAATGGGAAAAATCCTCACTACTCACTTATATTCCATACAGAGAAATTCAGTCTGGGGTAGCTTTGTAGAGCAGACCACATTTTTTGTCATGCTACTGGATTAGCCAGTCAAACCAGAGCAGTAGTAGATTCAGTTTCTCTGGGAATTCCTTTGGGAAAGTCTTTCTGGTTGGCCAGACTATGGTGGGATGCCCCTGTAAAGACATTGTGAATCTCGGTGTAGTACTTTCCTGATCAAATACAATAGCTATGCTTTTATAATGTCATTAAACTGACCTTTTTATTCTCAAAAACCCACAGGGCACTGCCCATCACATTGAGACGCACGCACAATGCACGTCATAGTCACATTTTTGTGATCTGTTGTGGTACACTGCATTGTTGTTGATATGTAATTATATACAGTACAATGGTCAAAGTCCACAATTGATTTGTATATGTAACTTTAAACTCAGCTGTGCTGTGGCCAAATTAAGAAACACAACATTAATCACAGAGCCAAGAGGGAGGCTGTAGTGCTGCTGCTCTAACAATCAAAAGACTTGGTCGGAACAATATAAGCTGCTGCAGCACTCAGGACCAGAGTCACACACACACCAGGTGTAAACATGCATAGCCTCCATCACATGTCTGAGGTAATTCTGCAGCTTACCACCAGTGATGTAACAGGATTGCCATACTCTACTATGGGATTACTCTCTGCACCATCAACATGGTCCAAAGTTTCACAGAGAAAATGTCAGTAGAAGTATTTAATATGTAAACTTTTAAATATTTTTCAAGCAAAATGATGGGCGTGCAATCCCAGAAAAACTGCGCATATACTTCCCAATGGTAGTCATAATAGGGCCTTATCTTAAAAAAGGATGTCTCATCTGTCTGAAATGTGAATGGAGTGAGGAATGAATGGAGTTAGGAAACAAAAGTTGACAAAGCTGACAATAGCATATTTGGACATGTTTTAACAAGCTGCTCACTTGTAATACAGGCATGCATATAGTGGCTTTAAGAATATCATGTATAAAATCCTCTCCAGTCAAAATATTGTACTTCCATTTTAAAATACATTTTATTTAAAAAAAATTAAATAAAAATACTGTATCTTAACTGCTATTAGGTGATAGTGACAAAAATGTATATTTTTATTATCATTATTGTTATATATATTTTTTGCATTATCTTGATAACAATATTCAGGTGATATTTAACTATGCATCAGGAACAAGTTTTTTTAAAAAGAAGCTCTTAAAACATGCCTATTTCAATGTCTTGGTTCAAGTATTGTACAAAATATGAACCATTAAAATAACTACAAAAGGGCAGAAATATCACTTCATACTGTTGTTTGGGAGATTGCACTAAATGTTTCAGCAAATTTTATTTTTCAACTCTTTGACACATGGTATTTTAATTTGGTTTAAAATACTGAATCTCATTTTGACACAGTTGAGAATGAGATTAACAGCAGTATTTGATTTATGATTAAATAAATAATGTTACTTAATGCTGCTCACCACAAAAATGCAATGCAGCTGCCAGCATGCCCTGTAATTAATTATAAACGTGTGACTCTGCTATTAAGCTGCTGACAATGACGACAATGTCTCGGAGAAAGACACAAGGACCACAGACAAGTCAGCTGTTTAATGATTCCACACAATGCTTCAGTTTTCCGGGAAATTACTGCATAATCTGTTACACAGCACAGCATTTAAAAGGGAACTATTCACATAAACTCAAGACTGTAATGTCATACTCGGTGTGAGAGTAAAACGGCTGTGCCGTTTCTGTTGGTTGACTTGACCTGGGCAAATGAAACTAAAAACAAGTTGATTACTTAAAATAGCATTAACCTCTCAACAGTTTAAAATAATTCATAGTTGTCAAAAAAAAAACATGTTGGCAAAACAGGTCCAGCTAGCACCGTTACCTGACAGGCACTTCAGATTAAATAAATGTTTTACCAGCGGCAACATATTAAAGAAGACATATTGTGCTTGTGTCTGCTAAATAGTTATAATCTATGACACCTGTGGATCTCTACGTTATAATTTGGAGATTTTAAATTGCAATATCCATTTAAAATGACTTAACAACAACAAATCCACTGACTTCCGCATTAGAAAAGTGTTCAAAGATTATCGTAAATGTCATCACAACAAAGAGCTGTGAAGACGCCTGCACCTCAGATGGATAGCTGTACCAGCTCTACATCACACTAGTGAGCCGTGGATTGTTTTCATTTGTACCCAAATGATTACGTGACACTGCCGAATCCTACACATATCACAGATTAAGAAAATAAAATAGGAGAATGAAGTTGGTACAGAGCAGTGATCACGAAAATGGCATCTTGAAAATAAGCGATTAAAGATTCCTCAAACATGCATGAATCACTCCAAATACAACTTGTGTGAGTAAATGGTGAGGAGAAACAACTATAACATGGTGAAAAGTTCTGAAAAGTTGATTTTGCAGAATAGGCCTGCTTTAAATTCAGTGAATTGAATTATTTAAAAAACTATATAGGCATTTAATAACTGAATCATCACCAAAGGATGATTTAACACCAATACTTCACAAAAGTTCAAACTGTAACAGTTGGCTTCGTTCTATGTTTTGTCAAATACGCAACCCCTAAGACACAGACAGTGTCTAAATAAGAAATGAGGGTGTAGTATGGAGAGAACACATAGCCAAAGGCTTAACAATTAAGTCAGAGTACGATTTGTGCACTGGTTGCCAAATTATTGAGCAAGAAATTGGCAGATAAATAGGTTCTGCTGCCTTTTCCAACACATGTTTAACTTATTTGGCCAAATCCCCACCAATCTGTTGACAATCACTCATCTAATTTCCAGCTGAGAGTAAATTCAGCAGCAATCATGAGTAGTGAAGGTGCTTTTGACATGAACCAGTAGATATATTTTACTTCACTTGAGTACACATACAACAGAAAAGGCAACGTCTACCATGCTGTAAGTTAGTGGCAGCCACTGGCACGGTGGCACCAAAGCAGTGGTTCTGATGCAAGGTTTTGATACAGACTCTGGTTTCCTAGTCGTCCCTCCTGTAGACAGCGCCTAGGAGGGAACTTTGATCTTTTTGCCAAGAGTACCACCTCATTGTGCTCTAAACATGCCCTCCATATCATGCTTTTCCAGTCTTTGTCTAGCCTAGATAATAGGGATCGTAAAGTCTCATATAGTAAAATATCTGTGTATGAATTGACTGTACAGGACTGAAAATCTTAAAATGGATAAAAAGTGTTTATTTATTCAAAAGGACTGTGCGTGATAGTGCACATATACTCTATCATACTACAGATTGTCTCCACTGACTAATTCATTTCCATTCATTGTCTCACAGACTAACATTATTGTTGCTTTACACCAGAGGTCTCCAACCAGTAACTCGGGTAGCCACCACCCCATTCCAAGCAGCTCTCCTAAGCTGAATCAGTAAAATGAGTTTATGCATACTACTACTATACGTATCTAATCATGTTTATTTTAGACAGCCAACTACCTTTGTGCATTATAATTGATAATGGTTTATCAGCTCATGCAACTACCAAAAGTAACTCTTTTCCATTTTCATTTCATAAAAGTTGGTGAGCCTTGCAGTATATCAAAAACATGTCTGTAAAGTTGATATTCAAAGAGAATAAATACACTCCTTTAAAGTCTCTTTGCTGCTCCAACTACAGTGTGTTTAGTCTGGAGCCTAAACTCTGCCCTGAGCAGCTAAACATATCATGTCCATAAAAGGCCTGGCCCTGGAGAAAATGTGTCCTGGTTCACAACCGTAAAACATCAAGGCAAGGGGTCCCAGTACAGAGAAGTACATAATGTAGAATAACGTATGTCGTATGTATGCTAAAAATAGTGTAATTTGTTTAGCTCTGGTATGGATGAATCAGTCCCTTAAACACCTCCATTTTGAGTAATGCAATTCTCCTGTTTAAATCTCCCTCTATTAAATTATCACTTAATTGTCACTTATCTATACTTCAACTAACCAACACACAAACACGAGGATCACTGAGCCATTTCACTTGGTCCACTGACACAGTTTTTATGGCTCCCAAGACATTCTACAAAGCACTTCCTGTTTTGGTTCACTGGCTAAATAGAAAGCAAACTTTCCATGGGATTCTTCGCACTAATTAACCCAGAAAAAAGCATTTTACCAACATCTATAAAGAGTAGAAACCACCTTGCTTTTTGCCATTACCCTGTATATAATATATAAACCCTATATTATTAGCAATTTCCAAGTACACTTATACAATTCAGTTGTGTGACACAGATATGAGTGTTGGTCTGTCTTCAGTACAATTAATTGTTCAACAAGCATTTTTGGTCAGTTATATAACTATGAAAAGGCCATAACAACCTGTTGAACACAAGCTCTATTGTAGGAGAATGAACAGACTAATCAGAGCATGCTTCACTTTCACTCAGTCTTGTGAATGATTACTAAACCTGTCAAATGCCTCAGGCCCTGCTCAAGATGCCTAAAATGTGAACTCAGAGTGTAAAAGAATAAGTTGTATATTGCTTAAGCTGGAGATACTGTTGTGGGTAGTGCGACATCTGTCATCAGCTCCACTTAGGCCACAAATGTGGAGTCAGTACAGCAATCTTACTGTTGATGTTTGGCCCCATCATCCTCTCCATACTTTGGGGCGGTGAATTGATACAGTTATAACTGTAGTAAACATGTAGGCTTACTTCTACAAGCATAATGCATTCAACAACAAAAAAAACAATTTAGCAAATACTACTGACACAAATACTCAAAGTGGACTCATTACCTGGAAAGGCATGTGGGCTGGATGACCCTCTCTTGAGGCACTTTGAACACATGATATGCACAGAGTAGTGGAGCGCAGGCCACTCTTGAAGCAGCAGGTTCAGCTCTTCCACCAGTGGCATGATGGCTTGCCACGCAGTCCAAATGTTAGGCAGGGAAGCATGGCTGACTATGGACAGTGTCTCCGTCAGTTTTCCTTTTGGTGGATGGTGGTTTATTAACACAGGAACTTTACCACGATATGCACAGATTTGATGCCTTCCATCCGACCTTTGGACAACATGGCTGTTTATCTGCACACTGAAACGATCAAAGAGTCCCGGAGGAAAGAAAACAGGGAAGCAGTACTGAATGTTCAGCTGCTCCAACGAGAAGAACTGGCAGAAAGAGCCTCCACCGGCCGAGGCCTCTGTGCTGCTGGGGGACTCGCTGTTGACATAGCTGGGAAACCTGTACCACACTGTGGCTCCATTCAGTGGATTTCTCCGGGTTTTGTTGATACAGTAGCAGATTCCCATCTTCTCCAGGAGCTGCATGATGAGGTGAAGGTCCTGCTGGGTCTGAATGAGTGGTCTGAGAAGCAGGCGGATTACGTTAGAGGGCAGAAGGCCGTTTTGAAGAAAGCCCTCCACAAAATGCTGCAGATGTGTAACCCTGAGACTCTCTCCTTTCTCATCTTCAATGACCAGGCTCACCCTCCCTTTGTCCCCCCTCTCACCCTCAGACAGAAGTCTGTTCAAGAGAGTGGATTCCTCTCTCTGGAAAAACACATTTAAAATTGCTATAAATCTTGGAAGATTATGAAAAACATATTCTTTAAGAGTAGGACTGTCCTCAAAATACAGCAGTTTCCCACTCTCATGTAGGTAGGACAAAGCACTCTGTAGGCGGTCCTCTGTTAGTCCTGCCTGGAGGCCCAGACGTGCAGAGTCCCACCAGGAAAGCCACAGATCTTTGGGTTTAAAGTGCAGCTCCTCTAGCATCTGCCAGGACTTAGGCAGTACGCGGTGGAGATTGGGGAAAATGTCTCTGTGGTCAGCAACAGACATGAGCTTGTCCCTTAGTCTCTGGATGTTGGTGTGTTCACAGGTACAGCTAACAGACACCACAGGGGAGAGAATCTGCAGTCTGTGCTTCAGCATGTACTGTAGCTGGGATTTCCTGCGCCGCAGGTTCCTATCAGACACACCGTAAAAAGGGATATGAGGGCTAAAAGAGCGGACATTAAAGCCCTGCTCCAAAGCCAGGTCCACCTGCTGAATGAGGCCTCTCAGAGACTCTATGTCAGCATGCTCCTGGAGGCCAATTTGTCTGTGAATGTCCAGGCTTTTCTCCTCCACTTCCATTTCTCCACACATGTCTGTGTGTGTGCCCACTATGCACACTACGGCATGAGGAACTTTGGCACCGAGGAGGTGAAGAAAATACCCAACATGGGCATAAAAGTTCTTGGGTGTATACATTTTAAGATTTACTACAAGGACATACAAAGCACCAGGGGAGAGAAAAAAGGGTTTTATGAGGTCATAATTTTGCTTCCCTGACAAATCATACACTAAAAATGTAAGACACCTGTCTATATCTGCTACCCAGTTTGTGACTTCAATTCCTTTGTTTCCTTGGAAATGTGTCACATTTTGCGATTCGCTAACTAAACTCTGCCTGAGTAAAGTTTTACCAGAATTCTTCAACCCCATTAAAACCAGTTTAAGTCTTGGCTTCACAGCAAGCTGGGATTGTGCAAGTTCTTTTTGATAAGCAGCTATGTATGGTATTCCCTTCATACACACCTCATAAGGAGGCTGGATAAGAGGGTTATCCTTAACTTTCCAAATGTTCACTTGGGATAGCTTTCCAAAATTATCCGGGAGTATGGCTATTTGATTACCCTGTATAACAAGCTCTTCCAATTTTGACAGTTCTACAATGGAATCTGGCAGATATGTTATGATGTTATTGTCCAACCACAGATTGGCCAAGTTCGCAAGTTGCCCTAAATCTTCTGGAATGCAAGTCAGTTTATTTCTGCTCAGGTAAAGTTCCTCTAATCCTTTGATGCTTAAAATAACCTCAGGAAAGTTTTCAAAATGGTTTGAGGAGAGATTAAGCATTTTCAGTCTTTGCAAACTGGTGAATGCAGGAGGCAGCACTCGTAGGTGGTTACTGTCCAGCATTAAGCTCTCGATCTTGTGCAGTTGACAGAAAGTGTCCGGTAATGTGTTGATACGAAGGCAACTGAGCCACAAGATTTTTGTGGACTTTAGTTTTACAAGATCTGTTGGTAATTTCTCAAATTTATTCCCCGACAAGTCTAGCTCCTCTAACTCCCAGAGACCAAGGATCTCAGTAGGAAATTGATTCAGCTTGTTGTGATCTGCATCCAGTGTTCGCAGCTTAGTGAGGTTAGTGAAGGATTTGGGTAGATCCCGTAGCTCATTGAAGCTGATGTCGAGCTCTTCCAAAAACTTGAGCACACCAATTTGAGAGGGTAAATATTGTATTTTGTTGTGACTGACACAGAGCTTTTTCAGTCCCTTTAACTTCCCTACATCCTCAGAGAGACATTTTAGGCAGTTGTGGCTCATGTCCAGTTCAAGTAACTGCCCAAGCTCAAAGATGACTCCGGGAATAACCGTGAACCTATTTCTTCTGAGAACAAGCACACGGAGATTGTTCAGACTGGATCCCAGGCCCTCGGGCAGTTCCTGTAGAAAATTATTACCGATATTGAGCACCTCTATGTCGGCGATATCATCTGGCAGTATGATCTCCTGGTTGTTTTTGGAGCACAGGGTGAGCTGGCGCAGGTTACTCCGTAGTTTCCTGGATCTGAGGGCTGCATCCCTCCATATCCTGGCCGTCTTTAGGTTATTCTCCTTTTCCTCCATGGCGTTGCAGCCAGGCGTCTCCTCCTTGTTTTCATTTACGGTCCTCATCGATATTGCGCGTGCAGCATGATGGTCCAGCGACAACAATCTTCACGGGACGCCAAATAAACAAGCATCTTCAATGATAATAACGCTGGTCTTAGCCACAGCGTTGTTCCGTGCATCCTCTGCTCCTGCGCCATTCACCACACAATGAAAACAAACCAACCGTGATTATAGCGCACGCTGTAATCCCCGACGACCGGAGCGCAGCACTGGGCCCTCTGTCCGCCTCATGATGACCCGGGGAACCTTCTTACTCTTCATTCTTTTGCGCTCGGTCACTGTGTATATGGCTTTTGTCTCAGCGATGCCTCGGTTCTGTGTTTTCTGCTTCTAGGAGTAAAAGTGAAGCGTTGGAGTAGGAGCAGCCTCACCCTCCCTGCTCACTGCGTCAGATGGGCCCACCTTCCAGTCTTCCTTCTCCTTCCTGCTCAGTCACCAGTGCCACCACAGGGGGGCAAGGGAAAGTGACTGCACGTGGTCAGACTGCGCAGTGTCCGCATAAAGCCAGAATGAAACCACTGGTACAAATAATACCAGAGGGGAAATTATATATATTTGTTAAAAAAAAAAACAACAACATTATAATAATATATAATAATAATAATATAATAAATTATAATTAATCTTAAGCTTAAAATGTATTAAACGCAAATGCACAAAAGCCCTAATGCACTACAGGTCTTTAGAAATAAGGTTTGCACTAATATACTGACTCCCTGTGAGCGTTGGGTCACCTCATGGTCCCACACACAGGGTCTGTGGGGGAAAACATCTCTATAATCCAAAACAACACTATTCGAGTCTATGCCATCAAAAAAGAGGACTCTGGCGCCATCTAAAGGAAGCTTGTGTGCACGGACAATTTCAAAAGATTAGACATTTGAGAGTCACATATCCTAGCTTGTACTTTATTTGACCATAAATGAGATAAAATTCTAGATTATATTACATTTAACTTGCAAGAACATATATTCTTAAGAGTGTATAAATGAATACACAGGAGTGGGACTAGCCAATATGACAAAAGAGAGATTTGATCACAATTTGATTTATTTTCAACTGACCATGATTAAACAAATCTTTTATATTTCTGGTAGCTTCACTCTGATCTCTCTGTGGACAAAAACTGTATGCCCCCATCTCAAATAATCATTATAGGCCTATAGATGTCAAGATGTCATTTTAAACACAAGCATAAAGGCCATCTTATATAAAAAAAAAAAAAATTTTAAATCAGACTATATCCTTTTCAAATACCATAAACTCATTTTACCAGTTATATGCCTCTTCTGTTTAAGACAAAACATATTTGAGCGTTTGACCTTAAACATAAACATTGCATATAAGTAAACACAAAGTGCCTGGACAACAAACAAAACTCTGGGAGATGGGTGAAGGACGGTCAACATCTCAGTGAAGCATGTTTACAAAAGATTTGTCTTTTACAAGTCTGTACTGAGTAACATGCCCATGACATTACATCTTTTCATGTCTATGACTTTTCAAACAGTGAGTTATCGCTTCACAAATAATTTCAATTTTTTTTCTTTTTGCAACGTATTAAATTTATTCTTACATTACAGGTCAATGTAACTTACCAGTGACATAAATCCAATTTCCCAACACTGTGCAATGCATAAACATTGTAAAAATCCAAAGTTTAAATTTAAATTAATAGGTTTCCCATGTTGATCTTCAGTGCTAACATGCAACATTGTTAAAACATACTTTATTTAAACTCACAATTCACCTATTTTTCTGGAATAAAAGTGAAAACTCTACATTTAGCATCTCTTTAGTTCTTACAAATGTGACATACAGCCAGTCAGTGTTAGATAAACCACAATTAAAATCATTCAATAACTAGAATAAAAATGACATCATGATGCAGAATAATGTGACAATATCTGATGTGCATCTATATTACATGTGCCTTAATGGGAAGAAAAAAAAAAAATAATAATAAGAGTGTATCCCCAGAGCTTTGCCTTGCATTGTATAATAGCAGCACATAATAAAATGGTATTGCACATAAACACAATGTACTGTGTGCAAACAATTATGTATCTTTTAACAAGGTATTTTTTTCCATTTACAAAAAAGTGAAACATGGTAATCCTTCAAGGGGAAAAAATAAAATTGAAATGTCTCTATCAAAAGGTTCATCTTATTGTAAAAAAGTATTTAGTAGTATGGGCCGATGTTTTCATAACCTGCATAACTTGGCCAATCAGGAAAAATTCCATGGGAGCAAGTGGGGCTTCCATAACGGTCAAAATGGATCCCAAACCCTAAAGAGTCTTTATGGTAACTGTCCTCACCTCGTTTCTTCATTGAAGACCACAGGATGCGATAGTTCTTCCCCTCATTACTGTCCCAATACTTACAACCTGCCACTTCATAGCTGATGGCAAATTCAATGCGCTCATGCAGCCTCAAATTTTCAGGGACAGAAATCTCAAAAGAGAAAGTGTCACTGTAGGAACTTGGATATGTGTCTTTTATGTACTCGCATCCAATATCTGTATGGCTTTTCCATGTATCAAAGGTCACCCTCATATTCACAGACTTCTCAAAAGACAAATTTTTCACTTTAACCGTTCCAGCCAGATGCTTTTCTTTCAACACACAATGCTCTAGACAAACATAGTTGTTCTCCAGGCACTGGCGAAAGTGCAGGTAATCTGATGAAGGCTGCGGAAAGTCCAGTACCAACTGGTCCTCTTCTGTAGCTTGTGTGATGGCAGCATTCAACATCTCTTGCACAGTTATGGGAATGTCAATCTGATCATTAAACTCAGAGAAGATTTTCACCTTGGTTAAAGAGAGTCCTTTATGATCTGCAAATGTCACCTGCTTTTTGATTTTTCTTGTGGTTTCATCGATTGAATTTTCAGTGGCTTCAATCTGCTCAATGCAGTGCGAGTGTTCAAACCTCAGGCATGAGTTTTGATCTGGCTGGTAATTTTTGGACGTTGTCCTGTAGCCAAACTCCTCTTGGGACAGGTAAAGGGGCAATGCCATGTCAACTGGCATTGTCAACTTCGGGGGAAACATGCACACCAAACTGAAAGAGAAAATACAGTTTTAAAAACAGAGAAAAAAGGGTTACGGAGTTTTAAAAACAAACTAGGCCTGCTTATAGGGCTACTCCTCCCAGTCGTTCACTTAGGTCTTGGGATTAGGACCTGAATAGAGTGTTTGAATGAATCACGAGCACTCAGCGGCCATGCGGGAGAAGTTTGGACACTCCTGGTTTACTACTACACTACTTTTAACCATCTGAACGCGAAATAACCAATGCATGACCTTCTGAGTATAATCTAAAGTTTACAAAATTAACAAAGCAACATTATAGCAAGCTAGCAAGCTAGAGATATTTCCGATTTGTTAGTTCAACGAGACACAGATCAGGTTACCTTGATCGGTTCCGGTTAACCGGGGGCAGCTTTGTCTTTTGATGGATGGTTTAGCTGCAGGTTAGCTGGTAATCATTTTCTCTAAAAGTTGCATGTAACTCCTCTTAGTTCAGGATTCATAAGCACCCCTGAGCCGCCTGCAAATTGTAAGCGAGATCAGTCTTTGCAGACACTTGTACTGTGTTTTTTGGCAGCGTGAAGCCCCACACTGGGTTCACGTGGACACTCGTCTGCAGCCAATCAGAGCGAGGCCTGAGGGAGTGATCAGTGCTGTCCAAATGTGCTCTCCTGAACCAGAGCATGCAGAGCTGGACAAAGAGGTGACTGGGACGGACCTGGTCAAAGTACTGCATTTCACTACTGGAGTAATACTCAAGTAAAAGTTGCTCAATCAAATGATCGTTTAAGTTAAAGCCTATTGAAGTAATCTATTAAAATACTTGAAACAGTCATTTTAAATAAGTGTTACTAATACGAACTTAGATAAGATGACACAGAATTACTTAAATAAAGACAATCAAATTGCATTTTAGTCTTATCATGGCCAGTGTTGTGAAAGAGTAGAGCTATGTATCATGTGATGTGAAAGAGAAGTGTAAAATGAAAAAGACTGTATATGACAGGTTAGACTACCAATTTCCCTAAAACACAATTACATTTAAGTTTTTACAAAAAGTCCTGCCTAGTTTTTCTGAGTTTTGTAACTTTGGTGAAGTTTATAATTGAATTAAACCATACTACAAAGCATGGAGTTATATTCCTAATGGGATTATGCCTGTGTTCTGTGGTGTACTGGGCAGCACAGTTGCTGTAGTAGTTTAAGTAGTAGTTTAAAACCTTCGTACTGAAATCCATCCAGATATGGACACATGCTCATCAAAACATATTTTAAGGCATCAAAAGTAATAACAGAAAAAAAAATCTTGCTTAGTTTTTTTTTCAATTTTTGTAATTTTAGTGAAGTTTATAAATGACTTATTGGTTGGCAGCACAGAAATCATCTGGGCAGCAGATATGACATAGACATGTTAGCAACCATAATGATAGCAAGGGCCAAAACTTACATAATAGTTAGGCTATGATTTGACAAACAATAATAAATGAGAACTCTTTTAAACTGCCTCTGTATTTTAGATGGAGTTGACATAGGTAGAGATTCTGTTTTAGAGCTGACTGCTACTTCCTGTATTTTCCAACTCATTTTCTAAATTTCTTCACAAACTGCCACTTGACTGATGTAAAATTATGATGAATATTTACCTCAGGTACTATCCCACCAAACCAAATATTGGAATCTGTCAAATCCACTCATGGGACAAAATGGGACACAGAAAACGTCTTCACAAAAATAACATGTAGCCTGTACTTTGAAGCCTTTTGAGAAATGTGGCTAGGAAGTAATAGGCCATAATTTGTCTTTCAAATGTTGAGACGTCAAACTATTAATTACCCTACAAAAATAAAGATAGGCCTATCCAAAAGATGTAGGCCTTATAGACCAAATTACTGACCACCTCTGACTTGGACAACGCAAATCAATAGTAGATCATTAACTTTCAAGTGTCATACAAATAGATCTTAAGCCTGTAGACTTTAAAAGTAAACATTATAGGGCATACTACAACAGAAATTCATCTTTCAACAAACTTAGTTTTAAACATGGATTCAACTTCAGAATTTTATAATGATGTGATCCAGATATTTTCATACCATTATGGTCCCTAAACAAGTTTGAGAACCCTTAGTTTAAGGCTTAATTGCTTATAATCACTGGACATACAGCTATGTCAGCATATTGCAAAGCCGATTTGATAACTATATACACCTATAAATCTTAACCTAGAAGAACTAGTTTATGTTTTAACAGTATGTGCTCAGGACTAATCACTGTAATTTTTGTTATAATTTGAAGTTGTTTCATTTTATAATGGCCTGCAGTAGGCCCATTTATTTTGTATTATTTGTAGAAAATGGGTGGAGATCACAATTACAAAGCCACTTCTTCTTACATCATAATTGCCTAATAACTGGTCAGGTTTGTTTTAGAACAGGTATCTCTTGACAGTTGGTGGTGCACCTATAGGCCTATACAATACACACAGCTAAATGGTGCCTGCAAAGTTTGAATATTAATTGTTTTGCTCTTAGTTTATCACCAAGTTGCAGTCAGTTCAAATCTAAAGTGACCTTCTGACCCTTGGTTTGGGGTTAAAGCTGCATAGACTGCAATGAAGAAGTCCAAGAGGACTAGGTTAATTACACATTTCCTGATAAGATCTGCCCCTAGGACTATATATACTCAAAACAAACTGGCTCGTGTTAAATGTTACAGCAAGACTGAGTGAAACATTAATAACAAAAATCAATCTGGCGTGCACATTTTGTCATGTTTTGGGGGGCAAAGCTTCTGTTGGAACATTTTGAAATGGGCAATAGGTCCCAGTGGAACAAATATTATAAACAAGATGCTTACAAAACAGAATAATATAATTTCTTTACATAGCCTAGTTGACTATTTGGGATAACTTTAATGTTACACATTTTAATTTAGATAATTGTTTTACAGATGCACTTCTAACACCATATGACTTTCTCTAGACCTAGGTCTACATAAAATAATATGTAAGAGCCTGTCTGTGCCGTTAAATTTAACATAGAAGCCTATACAAAAAAGGCCTTGCATCAGGAATGTGAAATAGACACAGACAATAAAGCAACTCTCCCTTTGGCTAATGTGTAAAAAATAAAGAGATGCCACATTGCCCCACCACTTGATGAGTGTCCTTGTCCCTATAGCTGATGCAGTGCATGAGTCTTTTCTATGTTGCTGCTGCCGAGCTTTGAATTTCCTTGGGGATCAATGAAGTATCCATCTATCTAAAAACCTTCCCTGTTCCCATGAGTCTTGAGTTCATAAACACCAAAGCTGCTATAACTCCTCATCCACGACCACCTTAGTTACATGATTGATCAGTCCAAAATGCTTCATGTTTTAAACTATGGTGGAGTCGTCTTACTGCGCATGCGCGATTCAAGACTCAGTGACGTTTGCGTCTGGAGCGGAAAACCAGGATGTGCCGTTGCTGTTAGCGACGCAGTTAAAGCAGACTTCAGTTGATATAAAAACATATAAATAATAATCATCATTATAAAGACTGCTATAGGCATATGTTAATATGTGGGATTGACCTGTTAGACTTCAGCTCCAAAGGTAAGTACTAAAATTTAAGAAACTCAGCCTATCATAACACGTAAGCTAACAGCTAGCTTGTTATTGTACTGATAAAGCTGCTGTAGCTGTTTAACAGCTACGTGGATTTATCCTAGTGCCCCCATCTGTGATGCTTTTTTTCCCCCAAAAAACAGCTGAGTTCCTTTAGGACTGTATCACAAGGTGCTTTGATCATTTGTGTTTTAAAGGTGCATGGGTATTGGATGGGATGTGTACGTTATGGATTACTGATGAAACAATCTTTATTCGCGGTCTATACACCTTCAACCCTTGCTTGGTTAATTTTGTTTTTGTGAACAATAAAAATGGATTTTGGTTATGTGTCACTAACATTACTTACAATGACACCGCCCCATCCCCCATATCTAAAACACAAAAGTCTTATTCTGACGGTACAGGTCCATCCTCTTTCACAGCAGAAAACATGTGTGAGAGGAACCACACAAATCTCAAACTGATGATATGACATTGCTAATCATTGATTAATTTTTCTTTCAGGTCACTACAAGGCTTCTAGATATCAAAAAGATGAGTGGGGCAGCCCTGGGCATTGAAATTGTGGTGGTGTTTTTTCTGGCATTGTTTTTGCTGCATCGGTATGGCGACTTCCGTAAGCAACAGCGTATGGTATTATTTGGCACACTTCTTGCCTGGTACCTGTGTTTCCTAATTGTCTTCATTTTGCCTTTGGATGTTAGCACGGTTAGTGTTAAATTGAGATACAACAGAATATATTTGAATTTGCAGTGTTATTCATTCTTTTATATTTTCTACAGACAATCTACAGACAGTGCATTATTGACCAGGAGCAGATTGCCTCAGATTCCACTACTGGTCAATTCTCATTTACTAACACCACAAGAAACGCATCTGTCACATCTGCTAAGAGGTGCCTGCCATGTACAGTCAAACTATCTGTGACAACAAACCCTAATCTCAAGGCCACTCCAGACAAAATCAAATCCACAGGCACAGAGACCATGTCTTTCAGTTAAAATATTTACTTTGGTCTAGAGTGGCCTTTAATTCCTACCACTTGTTTTGTTTGTTTTGCTTATAATTCACATTGATAGATGGTTTGATGTTGCTATGGGCACTCATGTATAATAATTGAAAGGGATTTTATTTATTTAACCTTTTTGCTGTACCCTTTATCTGTTATAGTCCAAAACCATGCTACAAGCCATGGAGTTATATTCCTAATGGGATTATGCCAGTGTTCTGGAGAGTGGTGTACTGGACATCACAGTGTCTGACATGGTCAGTCAATGTAACCTGCTGATTATTACTAGAATATTGTATATAACATTCTTTGTATGTGCATGTACATCTAGGTTGCTCCTGCCGTTCATGCAGTCATATGCTCGATCTGGAGGCTTTTCCATCACTGGAAAAATCAAAACTGCACTGATAGAAAATGCAATCTATTATGGGACATATTTGCTCATTTTTGGCTCTCTGCTTATATATGTGGCTGTTAGCCCACAGTGGCATCTCTCCTGGTGAATATCTTGCGTTCTTTCCATAGATTTAGATTTAAACACTGCTTAAAACCTTTACATTTCTGTGATATCCTTAGGTATGAACTACAGACCATTGGTATCACAGCAGCCAACACATGGGGCTTGTTTCTTCTGGTGTTGTTGCTTGGATATGGATTGGTAGAAATTCCCCGCTCTTACTGGAATGCATCCAGACATGGACACATGCTCATCAAAACATATTTTAAGGCATCAAAACTAATGACAGAAAAAGCTGATGCAGAGGAAAACCTTGAAGATGTTATGGAGGTGCATGTTAAGGATTGTTGTGGGTGTTATATTTGCTGTTAATGTAGACCTAAAATTTCAGCTTTGCCTTTGATTTCAGGAGGTTAGAAAAGTGAGTGAATCTATAAAGTACAACCATCCACTGAGAAAATGTGTTGACACAATACTCAGAAAAGTAAGTACTTTTAACAATCTCTTAACGTGTTGACAGTTTTAGTGTGATGACTGTAATGTCTAACGCAGTGCCCAGTTGACTATCAGGAGAAAATGGGGAGAAACATGGATGACTATGAAGATTTTGATGACAAACAAAACACATACCCCAGTGAGAAGAGTCTTGTAAAACTTCATAAACAGGTATAAGTAGTTGGTTTAAATAATATGATGCAATAGAGTTTACACTTTATTCTAGATTTGTATTTTTATATATTATTTATTTATCTAGGTGATTTATGCTGTGCAAAGGCACAACAGGACCCGTGTACAGTGGCAGATCCTCCTGCAGCAAGCCATTCATTTGGAAGATGTTGCCAAGAATGAAACTAGTTCTACCCATCAGTTTGTTCACAGTTTTCCATCTTCAGAGCCAACTGGTTGGTTTAGCCGATACATTTACACACCAACTGTTGGTAAGTTTTGTCACAGGGCTTCACATTTTTCCATAATCAATAATTATTCTGAATTACTTTGTGTCTGTTGTGGGGTTGTTGTTGTTTTTTTTCAGAATGGTACTGGGAGTGTTTTCTGAAGCGCTGGTTTTATAGGCTTCTGTCTCTCATCTTGACTATGTTCAGTGTGGCTGTGGTATGGTCTGAGTGCACTTTCTTCAGCACCTACCCTGTCCTTTCACTCTTTGCTGTGTTCATCCAGCTGGCTGAAAGAGACTACAATTACCTGTATATTGAGGTATTTAAAGCATTTATTACTATGAACCTTTACTTTTGCCTTTTAATTTGTTAAACTAATGCAATATAGTTTCTTGTCCACTAGATGGCGTGTTTCCTCACAATTTTCTTCCTTTGCATTTGTGTTTACTCCACCGTGTTCCGTATTCGAGTTTTTAATTATTACTACCTGGCCCCCCATCATCAGACTGATGCCTACAGTCTTCAGTTTAGTGGGATGTAAGTCTCATTGTCAGTTAAAGTGTTAATTCAAATTGTATGTTGATCTAAAACACAACTACCTTCAATTTTATTATTACAGGTTGTTCTGTCGTTTAACCCCTCCTCTGTGTCTTAATTTCCTTGGGTTAATTCACATGGATTCAGCAATCTCTCATCAGCAGAAAGAACAGACTGCATACACCTCAGTAAGCCACAGCAACATGTGTCATACAATGTGCTAAATCTACAATTAGTTAATTAAATTTGGTCTTTTATGTGTCTGCTTTTGTCTTTATAGATTATGGGATCCATGCGTGTTCTCTATTTTATTGCTAACGGCTTCTATATCTATTATCCAATGTTGATTTTGATCCTTTGCATTGCTACATACTTCAGGTAAAGTGCCTTTAAATTGCAATTACTACTTATACAAGCATAACTGAAATGTCACTCTTCCTTTTAGTCTGGGAACTCGTTGTCTAAACCTTCTGGGCTTCCAGCAGTTCATGGGTGACTGTGAAATGACATCTGACTTGATTGACGAGGGTAAAGAGCTTATTAGGAGAGGTAAGGCGTACAGCAGTTCTAGCACTTAGGAAAAATGTATCTTCTTTTCAACATACTTTTTTATACAGAGAAAAGAAAACGACAAAGAATTGAAGATGGGGAGAACAGACGAAGAGTAAGTTCAAAAAATAAAAAAAATACATGCATGTTTTACCAGTTGTTGCAACAGTTGTATTAACCAATCGTAACTAATCAAAACAATATATTTTTTTTTTCTCTTGCAGGAATGGAAGGAACGCTATGGCAATCCAAGAGAAGAGTATACTGCAAGAAACAGAGGCAGCCATGAAATGAAGGAAACCAACTATTCAGACACTGTCAACCCCAGCACGAACAGGCGTAAGTCAGACTAAATACTTACGTTTACAGACAGCATATAGCCGTAATTATATGAGTGGGGTTAATACTATTTTGTCAATAGAAGCCAAGTATTCCCGGAGTGCTAATCGAGCAGAGAAGGATTGTGTTGAACTGCTTCAAGATGCAGAACCTTTAGATTTTAATGCAGATTCTTTAACAGATGACCCACTTGATACGGACACTGGAAGGTAAGCTGTATTTAATGTACTCAAATTCTCAATAACGGCCAAATGTCATCATTGTACTTAATTGTGTGTGTGTTTTTATTGTAATTAGGCACATAGGTGGAAGGTATCTGTCCATGTCTTCATCTCGTAACAGGATATTTGATGATGTCTAAATGGAGGTGAATCGTAAATTACTGTATACATCTGCAGGGACGTGTGCAGATAGCGCCCAGGTGGTGCTCAGGCAACTGTCCCTTTGCCTTAAGTGCCCTTGTGGTCAGCACATTTTTTTAGGTTTAATATTTGCTCAATGAATGTGTAAATGTTGTTTTAAATGCTCAACAACAAAAGAATCTCACAGTCGCTTCGCTCCTCTCCTTCCTGCTTCTCGCTCATGTGCGGTTGCCTGTTGCAGCTTCAGACATCTCGTGTGTCTTAACCTGAATGGAGCCAAATTAAAGACTGTAGGAACAGTTTAAAGTCCATCAAGATGTTCTATATAGCTTTATCCAATGATAACTTTTTGGACAGAACAGCTGATGCAATAAAACATTTGTAGATTTAATAGCGAGTATATCCCATCGATGCGCAGGGTCAACTATAGAAGCCGGGACTATACGAGTGGAAGTCCCACCAGTGGAAAAAATGCATAATAATGAAGAAAAAAAAACATAAGTTGCACTGGACGATAAGTCACATATTTTGGGGACATTTATTTTACAAGATCTGAGACCAAGAACAGATGTTTTATCTTTAAAGGCAAGTTATAATAATAACAATTAAATGGAGAACAACAGGCTGAATAGCAGTACAGCACGCTAATGTAACACATTTATATTTATTCAGCTACATGAAGCATAGACAACGAACTGAATACGTGTCTGGTATGTAAATGGAGGATATTAACAGTTAATCAGATAACTAACAACAAGCTAACAAGTTTACTCTCGATCTCACACCAAATCACTAAATCCATCGAATTCTTCATCCTCAGTGTTGCTTCTGAACAACTCTGCCTGTTCCAGTAGTAGATGAAGCGCCGCTTCCACGTGGCTGTTATACTGGTACACAAGCCTGAGTGTCCTCGTGCAGTTGTCAGTGTGATACAAACCAAGATGTAAAATTATACATTTTAATAATTTCACATATAAGTCACATCTGAGTACAAGTCGCACCCCCGGCCAAACTATGAAAAAAAGTGCAACTTATTGTCCAGAAAATATGGAACAGGGCTGGAGGCTCCACTGAGAAATAGATGATCGTTTTTTCTGAAATAGAAGTTAATGAAAAGTATGGTAGGCTAGTTGTTATAGTCCAGTAAACAATTACATGTTTTGAATCTTGGAGAGAAGTAGGCTTTAACAATGAGCTTGTCTCCCATTATTCTGTATGATTCTGCTAAAAATAGGATTTCTTCACCTAAAACACCCTAGATTAGAGGAAATTACATTGATTTTTATCAAAAGCTCCTGGAGGATGTACCCAGACTCCCGCCACATGATCCTTTTTTTTCCGCTGTCTCTTATTTTTAAAAATATTCTCTTTGGTCTCATACACCTATGTACAAAGCTTTGCTGTTAAACCCCAGCAGGCACACACCTAAAAGTAATCTCTAAAGAAACTGCGTAATTTTTGCTTAAACCGGTGGATAGATTTTTTTTAAGCAATATGGAAAAGTGACATTTTTTCTTAGTTGAGCACATGCCCCTCAAAATATCTGTGCACGTCCCTGCACATCTGCCTTGCTGGACAGAAGAGAAACTCGAGTAATGCAAGTGAATGTATTTCATTGCCTTGCCTCAGGTCACATATTGTGTATAGGTGTTCACTTGTATCAAATGACTGCTTTACACTCTAAAGAGTCATTGGGAAGTTACAGCTAAAGTGTTTTTTTCAGTAACCAACTAATCCATCTATTAAAATATGCATGATTATGACATCCAAGAACAGGAATCATCTAGAGTTCTACACCAGTTTGAATACGCTAAAGTGCATGAAAGTTCTGCTATTTGGATACATGCAACAAATGGCTGTATGGGAATAGGCAACAGAGAAATTATTTATCATTATCATTATTATTATTAATATTAATCACTGGCTTATTGTATAAAACATGTTACAGATATATAAAATTAAAGCAGAGATTTGTTTTGCACTGCTGTTTTTTGTCACTGTTGGAAACTCAAAAAGTGCCATTTAAAGAGACTTTAACCTTACTGTTGTGTAGACTCATCCCATGTTAAGGAGGGTATGTAAATGTTTGTTGAAAACTTCACATTGTCACTCATGTTCTGTATCTTAAGACCATGGATATGTTTTGGTTCAGATTCGTGGGTACTTTATATGTATATATTTAAGGTGCAGAGTGGTCCCAGAACTAAAATCTATGTAACTGGCCTCTCTTGTTTGTATAGCTATATTAATGTACAATTTATCTTTTGTATATGACATGAATCAATGGTTATTTTGCATATTTTTGTTTTGTTATGACTCTGAAATTGTTAATTTAAATATTAATTACTGTGTTGTAGACTTGGTTACTCTTCAAAACATCTTTGTATTGCACTATACACTGTCACCTCTTTCTTGTATGTGTAACTAGATAGTCTGACCATGTAATGGTGAAAATGAAGTGTTTAAAAAGGAAAAATGATTAATATTTATTGTTAATATAAAATATTCTGTAAAGGACAAATAAGGTGTGGACTTGTGTTTGATGTCTGCTGCTGCTGCTATTGTTGTGTCATTTAATAAAAGAGCATATAATGTATACAGATTTTGCATCACTGTGCACATAAAGTGATAAAAGACTTAAAACAAGGGAAAGTTTATGCCAGGAATCTTGTAGCTTTGCACCCACTTCTAAGTAGGTTCTCAAAGAATTCATTATTTATAAATATAATTGTGAATCATTTGAATTTGATTCACCACATGCCTATTACCATTGTAAATGGTAATGTATATTCTACTAATAGAAAACATTTTATCTGTTTTGCAATTGCAATTGCCACATAACATTGAGGACAACAAAATCAAACAGCAACGATTCAGTAAAAAAATACATTCTTAGGTCGTCTTCAGGTTTTCACACATGTTCGGCTTCTCTGTGTTTTAGTCACATGAAACTGAAACTCTGATTCCCCATGTTTAGTCCTGACTCTGGGCACCAGCAGGAGCCCGGCCTGATCTTTCATCCCTGTTTGCACTAAAGTGTGTTGGGAAGTGCAAATCATTAGACTCATGGATCATACTTTATTCAGTTGAACTAACGTACACTTTTCAATTTTGATTTATGTAGGATACATTTAAAAACTCGATGAGGTACACAGCTCTCAACATATTAGATTAGAAAAAAAAAAAAAAAAAATACAATCATAATCATAATCATGAATAATCATAAACAATCTGCTTTGATATAAAATCTGAAATCAAATATTAAAATGGTCATTTTAAACGTTATGATTAAACAATGTGCTCATCTACATTTCTTTTACCTTAAACCTGATTGATCCACAGTCACGACTTCGTAAACCCTCTGGTTTATCATGCCTAATCCTCTTTTCTGGGATCCATTGATCAAGTCTTGTGTCCTGTGCCAATCTAAAGTTTTACTATCTGAGTTTTTTTGCTCTGCTCCAAACCTGAGTTGTTTGTTGTTTGTCTTTGGGGAGATCAGCCCTGAGACAAATCCTTTGTGAAACATGTCTACATGTGTGCTCTGATATATGGATAATGCTGCTATGTTTTATGGGCATCTGATTGTGCCTGATCTAACAGCTCGCTGTCATTTTTGTTTTGTAAAAGTATAATATATGCCTAAAGTAAAGCCTAGACTTTGTGTATGAGTTATGATCATAAATGAGCTGCTGCTGTTTATGGCGAGAGTAAACGACACACTGCGTCTCCATGGAAACCGCGTGGGGTTGAGGCCGAGCGCAGCAAAACATCACCGAAACCTGCGCTGTTTATCTGCGGACTCAGAGGACCAATCTTCCACACGATCTGACAAACTGGTACGCTTTGCTGTAACTATAAATCTGTATGTATGTTAGCTTTGGAAAGAAATAAAACTTTGCGAGGCTACTGTATGTTTGCACTAATGTCCTCACGAACCTACTACAGGCTGACTCCACTTTATACGTCCTTTTGTTGTATCTAAAAAAAAGTTCTCCCTCAATCAAGAGCATAATTACCTCACTAGCTGCTATCCATGATATGATATTTAGCAAAGTAGTTTATGTTCCCCCACATCTAGTATTTGAGACAGACTAACTTTATTTTATGATGTGGTGGGACGCGTTAGCTACAGGAGCTATGTCTGTTTATGATCACCTATTTATCCATATCCAGATTCATTTTATTTAGTACATAACCTGCAGGCTAATACTAATGTTATGATATATTAATGTAAACTATTAAATAAATGGAATTAAAAAGCAGTAGGTCTAGCCAATAGATCAATGAATGTGTTTGACATTTTATAATAATGCCTTACACTTGTAATGGGCTTTACAGGCTTGTCAAAGCCTCTCAAAGCATTACACTATAGTCATTATTCATTCACTTCCACACTTGGTGATGGTAAGCTACCACTGTAGCCACAGCTGCCCTGGGGCAGACTGAAGGAAGCGAGGCTACCAATCTGCGCCATCAGCCCTCCCGACCACCACTATCATTCACACACACACCACTTTCATACTAGGCAATGTGAGTGAAGTGCCTTGCCTAAGGACACAACAACAGAACTTGGTCCGAGCGGAACTTGATCCTCTGACCTTCAGGTTGGGGGACCAACGCTCTAACCACTGTCGCCCAGTTTGTGCTGTGTCTGTTATCCTCATATTTTGTATTCCTTCAAACAGATTATAGCCTGTCTTGAATATGGCAGGGACCTCCAGACATGATCATGAGATGGCTATAAACGCCAAAAAGCAGCTGGCTGTGTGCTCTGACCCTGTGGAGCGACTAAGGCTGCAGTGTCTCACAAGGGGCTCCTCTGGCATCAAAGGTCTTGGCAGGTAAATATTTAATTATACATAATGGTTACATTTTAACAATGTATATTATGCTGTTGTGGACATATTCATCCCTGTTGGCTGTGTAGATCTCAGATAGAATAAGATTTTTTTTTTCTCAAAGACAAGGCTAATATTTTTTTTGTTAAAATAATATAAAAATAACATTATCAAATCCCCAAGGGGAGTGAGAGTTGTTGTTTTCCTCAATTATGAAGCTGTGAACATGATTAGGGGCTTGTCTCCTCAGCTGCAGGATGTTTTCTTTGTTTTCACCACTGTTTCATGTTTAATGCATCTCTGAATAGTTTTACTGCTTTAAGTGTCTGCTTTAAACTGGTTGTGGATTAAATCAGATGTAAGATGACACAAATCCTGATCTTGCTTGGCTAAACTGGGCTTTTTGTATGCACCAGAACCTTCAAAATAATGGATGACAACAACAACCGCAGCCTGGACTTCAAAGAGTTTGTGAAAGGCCTAAATGACTATGGGATCTTAATGGAAAAAGAGGAGGCCACAGCTCTTTTTCAGCAGTTTGACAGAGATGGCAGTGGGACTATAGACTTTGATGAATTTCTCATTACTCTAAGGGTAAATAGATTACAGTAGATAGTAAAACTCGATGGCCTCACTAAATGTAATAGTCTCTCATTGTTGTTTTTCCAACAGCCACCAATGTCAAAGGCCAGAAAACAAGTGGTAATGGAAGCTTTTCGAAAGCTTGATAAGACCGGAGATGGAGTGATCACAGTAGAAGACCTCAGAGGTGTTTACAATGCCAAGTATCACCCCAAATATCAGAATGGGGAATGGACTGAGGATCAGGTTTTCCGGACATTTCTGGACAGCTTTGACTCCCCTTATGAGAAGGACGGAAAGGTGCGAGATTTCATTACTAACATCCAAAGGCAACAGTGATAACCACATCATGAGGGTTCATATGTTGTCAGCAAATGGATGTCTGTTGGATTTGAAAAAAATAAAATAAAATAAAATATATATATATATATATATATATATATATATATATATATATATATATATATATATATATATATATATATATATATATATATATATATATATATATATAATATATATATATATATATATACATATACATATACATATATACATATATACATATATATATATAAACAAACATTGTTAACATGTTAATTATCTGTCACTGCTATAACTTTGTATTTGTCATGAAGGTAACCCAGGAAGAGTTTATGAATTATTATGCTGGTGTGAGTGCATCCATTGATACAGATGTCTACTTTATTGTGATGATGAAAAATGCCTGGAAAATTTGACTTAGCAACACAGTACGGTAAACAAACTCATCTTAGTAGGAAGTTGCTTGAGGGGGCGGAGTTGAGCACAATCAAGTAGATGGCTTGGGATTTGTTTTGACCTCTTTCTTTTTCTTATAGTACAAAATGTATATTTCCTTTAGCAATAGATTGTTGTTTGATATCTTTCCACTGAAACTTTGGTGACGGTATTGATCTGATAACATCACAACCTTTTCAAAAATGATCATCAAAAATCATCTCTTGACTGAATTCTCAGTTTTTTGTGAAATTGATCAAATTGTTTTAAACTGCTTTGTTTTGATGCAGGTGACCAAAGATGAGTTCATCAGTTACTACTCTGGGGTGAGTGCCTCCATTGACCGTGATGTCTACTTCATCCTCATGATGAAAAATGCCTGGAGACTTTGAATTCATCAATGTCAAGAAACATGTCAAGAAAGAAGAAACACAAAAGTGAATCTACAGCAAATGTCTGTTCAATATATTATACTATATCTTATATATATATCACCTTTGCCTGTAAGTATGTAGTAAGTATTTTGCTGAATTTATGAAAAATATTTTACGTTGCTTAATTTATCTGTAGCTTACCGCATTTTTGAAAAGCTGGTTTAGGAGTTACACAGACACTTGTAGTGCTCCAAACCATGATGAAAGCAATTACCTACATATGTTCATTGTACATGGGATTAAAAAATACTTTACTAGTTATGTCTAGTATGTAGACCAAGATCATTGTGTGTGTGGAATTAAACAATAAGCAGTGTACCTCTTCAGTTAGGATCTCAGCATGTGAGACAAATATGGTTTATAATAATACTGTATAAAAAACATTACATCAAAAAAGCAGTGATTTAGCTTAATGTCTTTGTTTTCCACTTTTTCAAGAAAGAAAATATACATTTTCAGTGTACTTTATTTCAAAGTTCTTACAATAATGTTTTTAAATCATCATTGTAAAAGTCTTTCCATCACTGTGTATAATAACAACAAAACATTTTACATATAAATACTTATAAGTAAATCAAGCATGTGCTACAAAGTATATTGCATGTTTTTCATTATTAGTAGTTCTGAGGTGGTGGTTGTGTGAGTTAAAGCAGCTTGGTGAAGCATTACCTTCCTTTCTTCAGCCACAGACAGTGATGTGGTGTCAGATCAAGAACAGATAAACAGTTTTTTTTTTACAAAACAAATGCAAATACTCAACAGAAGTTCAGATATGGAGCAGCTCAGTATGATAGGTGAAAAAATGAGGTTTCCATTGATTGCTTCCTCAGTCAGTGAAAAAACCTAAGTGTGTGTTGTGCTGTTTATAAAAATGATGTATGCTTACAGGCCATTAGACTGTTAAAAAAAAAAAAAAAAGTAAAGATTTCTGTTGTGATACCAATGTATTTTAAAGTTCTCCCAAGATATGACTGCTGTGTGACTTGTTTAATTTGTATGTATGTATGTATGTATGTATGTATGTATGTATGTATGTATGTATGTATGTATGTATGTATGTATGTATGTATGTATGTATGTATGTATGTATGTATGTGTGTATGTATGTGTGTATGTATGTGTGTATGTATGTATGTATGTATGTGTTTAAAAAAAGACAAAAACATCCCAAACAAAGATCAAGTTGCACTCCGGTTTATGGCAAATGTCTTGCTATCTGTCCCGACTGTTTTGATCTGGTAGAAACTGGACATGGTGACATAGGAATCGTCCCTTTCATGTTGTATGTTATTGTGCTGCATTGGGGGAGTCTCCGGTGCCTCTACATGTTGGACTGTGTTCTGAATGGGGAGACCGTCTGTTGGGACATCGGGCTCCCCCCCTGAGCTGCTCTGGCTCAGCAGCTCCAGCTCCTCTGTCTGGACACTGCTGCTGCTCAGGGACGCATCTGTGCTCGGGGTGGGACAGGACGGGCTCCCCTCTGTCCCAGCTGTAGATAGCATAGGTTCTGTCACTTGACAGGACGGTTCTGTTGGTAGGATCATGCTGGAGTGGACATTTAGGGAACTGAACTCCTCAGGGTTGTAGATCAGTAAAAGGCCCTGTATAAACCAGCATATTATGTTACTGTTATTGCTGAACGACATTACCTTTATAATTTAATCTTTGGGTTGCGTGTAAAATACGCACATTATTTGGTCTACATATTTGCTCAAGAGTTGTTTTTGGATGTGGTATGCTTGGCCACATGTAAGTCAGTATTCTGTAAGAAGAAAAAAAAACACATGAAAAATATAAAAACTGCTGTGCAATTAATCAAATTTGAATCATCAATGATCAGATTTGGGCTTTTAATCAAGAGGTCTACAGCTAATCCTCTTCAGCAATTTATTTGTTTTAATAATACATAATAAAATAAAGTCATGATCCAGCAATATGTGGAAAAAATCATGATTATTATTCACATAGAATTGCCCAGTCTTAAATATAAAACAGATAAATACAAGTATTTAACTGGATATTTGTGAGTACACTATTACCAAGTGCTACTTTACATTTTAAAATAACAATATTGATTTTGAGAGAAAATTATCATTAAACTTACTTATTTTTCCACATAAACACCCCACTCACTACCACAATAAAGGCAGGAATAGTGCTCCAGGTATGGACATAAGGTTTTTCTGAAGTATCACCTATTGTAAAGATCAGAAGTAGATTAAACAGATCTCAGTCTCAAGAGAGTTAAATGTTTAAGCTTGTTCATACCTGATTTGGGTGTTGTGAAGGTGACGGCTTGGCTCCATTCACTCCATGTGCCCTGGAAGTAGACCCATGGTACAGCCCTCACTTTTGCATGATACAGAGTGCCACTGGTCAGGTGGTTCATGCCGATACTCATTGTGGCCGATGACATGTTCTTTGTCTAGGATGCCCCAAAACAGTTAAATACTATAATGTTTTTTGTTTTGTTATGTTTTTTTTAATACTATATACTTGAGAACATGATAAAACGAAGCTAGTACCAGGTTTGTCTTTTCACTCCAGAGCTGAATCTGAAAGCGCTGGTTCTCCACTGTCAGGTAGTCGTTCTGATATGGGATTTGGACATGAAAAAGAGCTTGGTCCTGGTTTACAGTCACCTTATTCACCTGTGGACTTTTTGGTTTGACTTCAGAAAAGTAGAGAAAACGTCAATGACAAAATATAGAAAATAAAGTGTTAAATCAAATGTGGAAATGGAAAATAACACACTTATTTTTCTGAGGTCAAGTTCTGTCTTAATGCGGTGGCCTTGTTTCGACTGAGCTGTCAGAGTGATGGGGGAAATAGGATTCAGGTCTTTGGAGCTCACAGTCTCTCCTGATTCCCGTATACATTTTTTTGCGCTGTCCATCTTACAACAACTACCACAACAAAATAAATAGATTAGACAAAACATGCAACCATACTATATACTGTAGGGCCGCATAGTACAGGGTATACATAATGATGCAATACCATTGTGTAATTTATAGCTTACATCATGATATGGCAATACATTTTTTCAATGTGCATGCAAGCAATTTCATGAAATACTGGCTAGCCATTCCCTTCTACATTCAAAGCATGTGGTTCTGGCTGGCCAGGTAAGTGAAATACAATTGTCTTAAGAAAAGAGGGTGGACAACTATGACATTCACACTGACCAGGCTCCAAATGATTTTCTTTTGTTTTTGCATTTGTCTGTACCATTACAATGTTGTGATATTTTTCACAGTATTATAGAATAGTTTTTACCAAGCAGTTATATTCTCAATCTCATCATCCTCATCCTCATCATCCGAATTTAAGCCGCTGGGGACGAGCTGACAGGTTATGTTACTCCCTTCAAACAGACTGATGTGGGACCAGCAGTACACTGTGGGCTCTGAACACAAACAACAGCCTTAGAAGCAGAACAACTCTAAACTTGTGTGCTGCTCATATGTTTAAAATATTTCATAGTGTTATATAACCCAGACAAGGATATGGTTATGGTCACTTAACTCATTTTGTTGATGATTCAATAATATAGATGACTGAATGTCTTCTCACCTATGCTTGAGTCTGGCTCCCCACTCTGGGCCCAGGTCCTGGCTGACAGCATCACAGTCCAGAGCAGCAGCATGTTTCTCTGTATCTCTGCTTCACCTGTGCTCCGTCTGCCCCTCGGCGCTCAGGGCTTTTGAACCACTCACAGGGAAGATGGGCGGAGCCAAGATTCACATTCACTTACACAGGAAGCCAGATACTCACAGGATGTTCAGAATATATGCGGTAGTGCTGTGTTGAAGTGTTTTGTTTTGACAAGAAGAGGGCCGTATGGGGTACAGATTTTATATTCCCAAAAATATGTCCTAAATACATGAGGCGGTCAGGTGATCAGATGAAGTAAGGCACATGCTATGTCCCCCTGGGTTCCTAATTGTTGAAACAAAATGCATAGTTTATACCATTATATTTCATCTTTTTAATTCACAATTCTTCACATACCAGGAGAGGAAAAACCTGCAGTTTTACCAAAGCAGACAAGAAATGAAAGAGGACTCATCAGAAATATTAGGCCCTAATAGCTGAGGATAGATTATCTCTTGGTATATGGTTCATTGACCATATGTGACAGACAATAGGCACTACTGTGAAGTGAACTCTGGTTCAAAACAGACCAGACACAATCATTATACTGGAAATTGAGAAAAGTTCATTATAGTTTTGTTGGAAAACATTTATAAATTATCTTCTGTTCCTACAACAATAATAGAGACCGAATGCCTTCTCATCATAATACTGCTATAGACAAGTCTCCCTCTCATCAACAATAACATCACAGTGCCTAAACCAGTGCCTCCAAACCACTTCCCGTTTTGAGTGATCTACTTAGCTTTGGGGCCAGAGTGTTTACCATAAGTACACTGAACTCTGCGCGGAGACAGTGGCCATGACTGACACCTTTGCATATACCTTCCCTCCAGCATAAATAAACTTCAAAGAAGGAAATTACAATATCTAAGTTATGTCTGTATTTATTATGCACAATACTGTACAACAAACTGCCTTATTCAATCATTTCACTGTGTTTTATAATATCTGTTCACGTTCACGCACACGGCTGGGTCCTTAAGTTGCGTTTGAGCATTTAATACACTAGTTAATAATAAATAATGTCTTTACTCAGGCAACTGATGGTAACAATATATTTATCTTCATTTCCAGTATGGGCTGAAATAATATGAGAAAGAGTAAAACAATTTCAACAATTGTATAATACATTCACTAATAATACATTCATTTCTGCTGCTGCTTTAAAGTGCTAGAGTTCAAGTCCTTGGTTTCCCCTGTCCAAATTCTTTCATTATAAACTAAAGATTGGTAGGCCTATAAAAATGCATTTTATTGTACTTCACACACTGAAGAATTCTGGTTTATTGGTATTATAAGTAACTCCTTTAAAGATAGCATGCACCTGCTTGCTGTTTTGGACAGTATCCTTATTTGCTATAGTTAGAGGTGTATCAAAGAGGCACCCGTGGGTGGGAGCAGGTCTCAGTGGGAATGAAGGGTGTTTTAGCACTCGAATGCGTGTGTGGGTGACACTTGTGGTTCACTTGCAAACAGAAACTTTAGTTTGGCAGGATTATGTATTTTGCACAAGTGCCTATAATTACATTATGCCCAATGCATACACAGTAATTGTTTCCTTAATATGCTTCTGAACTGAACTGAATAAGCTGCTTGGATGATTGGTGAAATGCCTTTACTCAAAAACTTTTGTCCAGTTAACAGATACAATTTTTCATTTGCTATTAGACTGACATCAACCTTTCAAATTATGAATGAGCAATGAATATATCAGTATTAACATAGAACGTTTTCACTCTAGAGATGCATGGCATGTTTTCTGTATTGCCTTGTGTTTGTTTTTTCTTTTGGCCCTAATTGAATATTTCACCTCAGTAACATTTTGCACTTTATGCCTGACTTGAAGAATGATGTTTTCAAGATACACTTGGCTGTGACTGCTTTAGACCGCATGAGGTTATATCTCTGCTCACATCTTATAACACTTTCTGTGGTTCAGATTGGTATGGTTGACTCCCGCTGCAGCAGAGATGGGAACTCATATTACCACCTGTTAGTAAAGTAAATTCACTCAGAGTTATACTGTGTCTTGTGCATTAAGTCCTATGTAAATGCAGACTCAGTATGTCGATACTATACTGATAAATATACATATCTGCCTGGAGAATCTATTTATGTCAGATGCCTTGACACCTACGTCTGAACCATCAAACCACAGTGTAAAATCTTGTAATGATGAATGCAAGCAAAGCCACACCAAATGAATGCACCTTTTAAGCTGCCACATGAATGTTTTCCCTCTCCGTCTTCTGAAAGTGTGCATGGAGAGTCTATATTCGACTATGGTTTCAGCCCAATACAATCCACATCTTCAAAACTCTAGACAGCATCTTAACAGTGCTAAACTCTGCAGATGCACCTTCATTTCTATAGAAAGGTGTTGCAGGTTTTGCAAATGTTTCAGAAATGACTTGTCACCACATCCTCTTCCTTGACTCATATTATTTATCTCCAGCCTTTAAAAACACCTAAAACACCCCATCAACTTTATTTAACATCTGGTCTCATTAGTTTACATCATTTTAGCTTAATTAACCCTTTGATTGGATTCAATATATGACGCTATTGCACTTAGAGTAGGTATAGTTAAACAAGGCTGACTCAGGTGCAGATGATACAGAGGCAGTGCATTAGTTTCTGTTTGTGGCCGTGTGGAAGTGTCCTAAAGCGGCTGCCACCTGAATAAACCACGGCCTGCCTCACAAACGGCTCTGTCTCACTCACCCTGGGAAGCATCCTCCACACCTGCTCACACTACACACTATAAATGGAAAATATAGAGACTAACACTGGTACTTCTAGATGACTGAAATGACTACCCTTTCTTATGTTTTGTTTTTCCAAGTTCCAAAAAAAGTGATTACTTTTTTTATTTTAAAGTTGCACTACGTAACTTTTCTGGTAAAGGGACCTGCGTATCTCTATGGAAATGTTATAGCTTTGTCTGGAATTTCCAACAATATGGCTTTAAACATGTTTATATCCCTAGAGTCAAGAAGGTGATGCCACAAGTTACATGTCAAATCTGTTTTTCAGTTATTATTTTTAGTTTTTTTCAATGAAACATTGGTATTAATAAAGGCAATAAGCTTAATGTCATATTGTGACAAAGCAACATTTCCATGGACAAAAGCAGGTGGAACAACATCAACCAGACAAGTTACATAGTGCACCTAAAAACAAACAATCTACAAACCAACCAATCAAGCAGACGCTGTACACATCCCATTTATTTTCACAATTTTAAGGCAGCTGTAAAGATTCCTTTTGCCTGAACAGCAAAGCATTACTATGGAGATGACAGCATACACAAGTTATCATTAAAAAAAAAGCATTTCTTAGAGTACGACATTTTTCAAATATACAGGTACTTCATTTAATCAGATGTTACTCTTATTGTCACCAATGAAATGCAACATTTGAAAAATATGCATTAAATTAAAGACAACTACATTACTGATGGATGTGGGCATGCATTTTATAAAGTAATTTAAATATTTATATAAAAGACATTTGTACAGCAACACTATTCCACACACATCTAAATCTGTTAATTTACAGAAAATAAACCTCAATAACCTCAATGCCTGACAGAGGACAACCATTAGGATTGGGCAGCAGTTCTAAAACATGCCAGCAGAGGGCACTTCATCAAAGAGGCAGGCAAACTGATTTGTATCATTGAATCAAACAAGAGTCACAAATGTATGTGATTGGCATTTTAAAGACATTTTAACCATTCTTGGATAAGGCAGGATGACAAAGACAACTAGGAAATGTGCCTTAGATTTGTTTTTGCATATAATTGGCAACATCTCAAAATATACTACATCATACGCCTGCCTCAAACATACAACTTTCATTCATTATTCTCCCTCTTTTGTCTCTTTTTTTTCTTCTTTTTTTTGATGAAAAAAAACTCCTCTGAAGCAAGTGTCAACCTTCTTTCCACACATTTTCACCTGCCGTCTCTTTCAGATAGATCGTCCAACTGTTTGTTTAGTCGGCTTGTTTAGGCCATCTTGTACCTTCTACATTGGAGATTCAATATCAACATACCTAGTGATGTAAACTTGTTAGTCCACTCCACGGGAGCATATAACACACTTTCTCTCTGTATCTGTGGCTGTGTCCACTTCAGTTCATCCTGGGTCAGACTCGGCTGATGAAGTCCAGACCGAGGGATGCAGGGATGTGCAGACTGTCCAGGCTGAGAGCGGAGGGCGTGTACGGGAAAAGGACCGGGAAAATGTGTTTGGTGTCAACCAGGAGCTGCTGAGGGTCGTTTCTCTCCTGTAGACGACTCTGCACAGAGGTGTTCCTCACATGTTAAAAGTATAACTCACTGACCTCTAACACTGTGGTATAAACTTTTAGATAGAAACTCTTACCTGGATGTCACGAATGAATGACACAGTGACCCTTTCTTCAAACTCATTCAGCGGTGTGTACAGGTTCAAGATTTTAACAATCTGTGAAAACAAGAACATGTTAGTATATTTGAAACTTAGTCTGTTTAAATTCAATTTTTAAATGGTTTATCATTATGAACCTGTTGTGCAGTGAGGGCAGTGCAGAGTGTGCAAATAGCCTCTGCGTCCTGGGACGTCTTCTTCTTGACCTGAAGTAACTGAGCGGCTTGAATGATGGGCTCCAGCGTGGCAGCAGCTTTACTCTGGTACAAGTTATTTGCTCTGAGCCACTCCTCCATCTGACTGGTGTTATACCTACACATGAAAACATGAGCACTAAGTCTCTCTATGGGATTATACACAACATATTAACATTATAAACATTTCATCCCTCTATGTCCACGTCTAGCCCCATTCACTATAATGATATTTTGGCAGAATTTATCAGGAGGTGCTGCTGTCTGAAGCTTTGTAGCTCGAGTAAGATGTTAATTTTATTTATCTTTTTTGCTGAAAATCAAACACATAAATGGGGCCATGAACTCTTGTATTGATTGCAGGCTCCTGAAAATGTGAAGTTTAGTACCATTTTGTATTTTCATGTAAAAACTGATTTCATAATGTGAGCATTGAGTCACCATAACTGTGAAACTGCCCCTTCCCCCCCAAAGTGATCCCATGATATCACATTTAAAAGCTCTAAAAGGTCACTGTTTTCTATGTACCTGAGCTGCATGCCCGTACTCCAGGAGCACACGTCTTTGCGCAGCAGCAGGTTGTTGAGTGTGAAGGCGTTGATGCAGTGGAACAACTGTCGGACCACCTGCCCGACAATTTCTGGGTCCAAGCCATGTTCCCCCATGATGCTATGGAACTGGCCCAGCTGCCGGATCAGGGCGTCCAGAGTGTAGCTACAGGGTCCAGTCCCGTCAGTGTCCATACTTGCGGAGCGGTTCCTGTATCCAGTGGGCTTCACAGCTGCCAGGCTCGGGATGCTTTCACTTTCCAACATGGCTGACACTGAATAAAAAAATATGATGACAGTAGTAAAACAGTCCAATAGTTTATGCTTTATTTTTTAAGTTTTGTTTACAGAAACAACCAATTTAATAGGAAATAAATTCAACCATGTACAATAACAATCAAAGCAATAAGTTAAGTAAATAAACCAATACATAAATACATAAAACAATACTGTTAAAAGTAAAACAATCATGGGTATAAGAAACGTACCGATCATAGGCTGAATGATGCCCTCAGCTACTTTTACAAGCTGCTGGTAGATCTGAATCGAAAGGTCGCTTAGCACCTGTCTGTACTCGGCCAGGTCAAAGTTTTTCAAACAGTGCTCGTTCTGTTTTGAAGAATTCTGGGTCATGAAAGCCTGGATGACAACAGACAAATTAATGAAAGTGTGAATAACACCTCATTGTAGTTTCAGTTAAACTTTCTTAAGCTCACCTCATCACCACTGTACTGCTTCAGACAATGGAGGAGGCGGCTTGTGTTGGCCAGCCAGAAGGATGTCATTTCAAAATCATCATTGTTTTTCTGCAATATATTAATTGGTAAAAAAACAACACTCATGGACTAAATTAATTTTCTTATCATAATGTAATCTAGAATTTAACCTTCAGGACTTTCTTGATTGCATTAATAGTTGAGGTGAGCAGAGACTCCACTTTCTGGTCATCATTAATATAATCTGCATGTCGAATGCACATGAAGAGAATATACGCAGGCAAACAAGGAACTGTGGCTGACACAACGCTGGGTCTGATATCTGAAATCATGCACATTAAACTGAAGATTAAACAAAGGAGATCTTTTACTAAATGGTAAAAATATTGATGGTGTTACTCACCTGTGATGAGAGATTTAACCAGAAGAGCCTCGTCATCTTTGCTGTACTCCAGCATTCCCTCAAAGTCTTTCTCTTTACGCTGCACTGTGACCTGTCGACTCAGCTCAGGTTTAGCCCTGCTAGCCTGCAACGCTGTACAACAACAGACACATGCAACATGAACTGCTGTTCAAAATAGAATCACATTTTCACACTTTCACTTGTACCTTCAAGCTCCTGCACTTTCTTCATGTAAATCCTCAGTTGCTTTTTCAGCTTCTTTTCGTTCTTTTCCAACTTTTCGACCAGCTCTTTGAGATCCTACAACAACAGGACAGACCACACAATGAAAGGTGTGTCTTACATTCTATTCAGTGCAAAGTGTCCTGGGACAGGGCTGATGACCTCACCAGGTTGTCATTGGTGAGACGAGTGATTTCTTGTTGGACACTGTACGCCACCTTGTCCTCGGGGGACAGAGACATTGTGTAGTTCAGAATTTCCTGTTTCTTCTCAATGTCATCCTTTAGCAACTCGATCTGAGTATGTAGCGCCTCAAGCTCATCTTTGTGCTGCCTGGATTGAGTCTGGAGCTGACCCTCCAGAAGTCTGATGGAGAACCATTACATTACAAACTTTTTCACACTACTGAAATACAACACACTTGAAAAGTACTAGTTTCTGAAAAGAATACTACTATTTTGTGCAATAAGAACAGTAATGAAAAGTGCAAAGACGACAGTGCACAGCATTAAGCAAACAGCAGAGACCTTGCTACTTGCTTTAGGCCCTGGTAAGCCAAACCGAGCTCTCCATCTTCATTCAAATAACACCAGTCTTGTGTTTTACTGAAGTCCCAGCAGAGAAGCAGGAAAAACAGCAGCAGCAGATAAAATTAAAGCCGCAAGCGGCGATGATGGCCCTCGCCACGGCGCGACCGCCTCCCCTCGCGACCGCCGGGGGCCAGCCACCGCCTCCACGCAGCATTCCCCCTGCCCGGCCACCCCCCGGCCGCACGCCCCCCTTCGCCCCCCCCCTCACACTGTTTCCATAGTGCAGTGTGATCATTGCATTAAACTGGTGGAGTCTGTGACTTAGATCCATCAAAATCGTGCATAATACAGGTATAGTCTCATTGACTTTTTTGTTTTGATTTAGGCCTACATTTATCTCCCCAAGTTTCATGCCAATCGCACAAAGTTGAGTGTATTACGTGTATTATAGGGGGCGCTATAGAGTCCACTGGTCACGTGCTCATTACTCTGCTGTATTCACATTTTTATTTTACATCAGTGGGGATAGTTGTAGCTCTTTAGACACATCCATGTGTCTGTGAGCGGGAATGAAGGAAACAGGAAATAAAGGTGTTTTTTGACGGTGAGGTATGGACAAATGGCACAAAATTGTTGCAAAAAAGTGGATGTTTTATGAAACCTTATGTGTGTACGTGTGACATGTGAAATCTGAGCAGATTTGGGCAAAATATGTGTGAGTAGAATCATTTTGAAAACGCGTTGTGTAAAATGTGAAACTAATAATTAAGTCCTATTTTGACAGTGAGCTACACAAAAACTATAATGAGTATCCCGAAAAAAAATGGATGATTATTGAGAAACTACCTCTATAGATGTGGCATGAGGAGTTTGAAAATCATTTAGATTAAAAATGTAAGAGTAGATAGATTCCATATACACATATATCAAAGTGGTGTGGGAATTTCAAACCAATAATTCAGTCCTATTTTGACAGTGAAACTACACAAAAACTATAATGAATATCCTCAAAAAAATGGATGATTATTGATAAGCAACCTGTATAGATGTGGCCTATGGGGTTTCAGCTCATTGGGATGAAAAACGTAGGAATAGATAGATTCCATATACACATATGTCAAAGTGGTGTGGGAATTTCGAACCAATAATTCAGTCCTATTTTGACAGTGAGCTACACAAAAACTATAATGAATATCCCCAAAAACATGGATGATTATTGATAAACTACCTCTGTAGATGTGGCCTGTGGAGTTTCAGGTAGTTTGGTTGAAAAAACCTAAGACTAGAAAGGTTTTATATGAAAGAATGTGAAAGTGGAGTGTTTTTTTCAATCAATCCAAAAATGAAGTCATATTTTCACAGCGAGCTACACATAAACCGTGAAGAATATCCCCAAAAAAAAATGGATGATTATTGATAATCAATCTGTATAGATGTGGCATGTGGAGTTTCAGTTCATTGGGATGAAAAATGTAGGAGTAGATAGGTTTCAAAAAGACGTATGCGAAAGTGAGATTTTTCAATGATTTATTCTGGAGTCATTGCGCCCCTACTGGCCAACCGTGAGAAATAACCCATGCTTGTAATATAATTTTTTGCTTCTTCTGAGGTGTCCAATGTACTCCCCAAATTTGGTATGAATCCGATAAAATTGATGTGTCACGTCTATGGTAGGGGGCGCTAGAGGGTTCATTTTGATTACACTTATATTGCATTTGATTCAGGGCCAAATGAAACATATTTGACTGAAATTTGAGA
This sequence comes from Periophthalmus modestus, assembly GCA_019594935.1. Lineage (NCBI taxonomy): Eukaryota > Metazoa > Chordata > Actinopteri > Gobiiformes > Gobiidae > Periophthalmus > Periophthalmus modestus. The sequence goes on along the minus strand of JAIEZT010000054.1, from coordinate 36,851,132 downwards.
TGTCTCAGGCAAAGCCTGTGTGAGTAATATATTTTTAAATGTTTTTTGTTGGAGTATTTGCGCCCCTGCTGGCCAATTGTAAGAAATAGCCTATATCCGTAATATAATTTTTTGCTCCTTTTTGTGCCTTAAATTTATTCTCTAAATTTGGTATGAATCCGATCATATTGATGTGTCATGTCTATGGTAGGGGGCGCTAGAGTGTTCATTTTGATTAAACTTTATAATGCATTTGATTCAGGGCCAAATGAAACATATGTGACTTAAATTTGAGATGTGTCGGGCAAAGCCCGTGTGAGTAATATATTTTTAAATGTTTTTTGTTGGACTCTTTGCGCCCCTACTGGCCAGTTGTGTGAAATGACCCATGCCCATAATATAATTTTGTGTTCATCGTCATATCTCAGATTTATTCCCAAATTTGGTTGTAATCCAATGATGTTGACGTTTCACGTCTATGCTAGGGGGCGCTAGAGTGTTCATTTTCATTACACTTTATAGTCCATTCTATACATGCCATAATTACGCATATGTCATGTGAATGTGAGATCTGTAGGACAATGCCCCTGGTCGTGAGAGGACAACGAATTACAGGAAACGAAGGCGTTTTTCGATGGCGGGCGTGCGGGCGAACGACATGAAATTGTCCCAAAAAAAAAGCATGTTTCATGAAACCCCATGTGTCCAGATGTGACATGTGAAATCTGACTTCATTTGGATGGAAAACCTGTGACTGATTACATTTTGAAAACATCGTGTTAAAGCGCTGGCGAAGGTTTGATCCAATATGGCCGACTTCCTGTTGGCCACAGGGCATCACTATAATATTGTTTTTTGCTCGTCTCCATGAGCTCTATCACTGGTCCGAATTTCAGCTAATTCTGAGTCGGAGCTCCGTATTAGTTTGAAAATCTCAAAATTTCAAGGTGGCGCTGTTGAGCCGGTGTGCGTTGGACATTTTGGTGATGCGTATTTTATCGAAATTTTCGCGAGGCCGGTCGATTTGATACCCCCATGTGAGACTTTTCGTCCACGTTTAGGGGGTCAAAACGGGGCGAGTCTGGGAGGAAAAATAATAATAATAAGAAGAAGAAACCGAGCGAAAACAATACCCCTCGCCGTCACTTCGTGAGCGGCGAGGGCCAATTAATCAAGCATGGTTCATGAGTGTGCAATAACAAGGAAGCAGAGGCATTAGTAGCTGTCAAACTCCTTCTCCTCCTACTAGTACTAATACTAACACCAACCTGCAACTAACTACAACTAACTACCATCACTACTGCATTTTAGTTTGTGCACTTACTTTTTAGACTCACACAATCCCTGATAAGCTTTCACCGCCTCCTCTTTGTCAATGGGCTCTTTACTGTTGTTCAGTTCAGGCATTTCAGTGCACTCCTGTAAAAAAGTTATGTTTTTTGTTGAGTTGAGCTAATTTATCCCACTGTGCACGTTTCATAACATTACAACTCCAAACATACTATATGGCCATTCTTCTCCAGCTGCTGGGCATTGCTGACAATCTGTGTCCTGAGGATGATCACCTCCTCCTTTCGGGCATCCAGTTCCTCGTTGGCGGCCCTCAACTGACTGAGCAGTACGTTGTATCCGTCCTGCAGCTCATTAGACGAGTTGTTTTGTGAGGCCTTCTCTGCTACTGTCTTCCTCAACTCATTCAGGTCATTCTTCAGTTTTTTGTTCTCAGACTCTAGCTCTTGCCTCTGCAGCAGAAAAAAGAAAAACATTGATTAGCAAAAATATTATACCGGTAGTTATTGTCATCATGTAGGTTTAAAAAGGAAAAAAAGATCTTTTATGGTCTGTGCAAACCCTTGAACTGTTAACTTGAGGGTTTTGAAGAAATTATACTGTACTGTACCTTCAGGTTGTTATAAGCCAGATCAGCATTTTCCTGCTCAGTTGTTGGGCTTCTTGACTCAGTGCTCTTTAGACAGAAATAAAAACACATCAATGTAACCATTACAGTATAAGAACAAAAGTGATGAACAGCAATATAACAATAACTAAATATAAAAGGTGGCTCTGTAGTATTCTTTGTTTTCACCTTGCGTTTGTTAAGTTCCTCCATCTTTTCAATATTAGCTTGGAGTCTCTTCCTCTCCTGCTCCAGCTCTCGCACTCGTTTCTGCAGCTTCATAAAGAGGCTGATGTCCATTGCAGCTTTTTCTATTCCCATGTCCTGCAAAGACACACAAAGTCGGCCTCTGCCTTATCTGTGACCATGGTAATTACTAAAAGCCTACCTCCATTTGCTGGATGGCATCTTCTGTGTCGCCAACCTCTGAGGTGGAAATGGAGGGGTAATTACTGTCTGACTCTAAGCTGCTCTGATTGGATGGGTTCCTTTTGTGGCCCGGGTGAAACTGAAACAAAAGCAAAGATTGAGCATTAGAAATAATTACATTATACAGATGCATAGTTCAAAGGCTAAAATGACTGATAACAAACCTTAGGCAGTGACATCTCCTCTTTGAGGTTGTCATATTTCTGCTCCAGTCTTGAATACTCCTTCACAAGGTTCTGGTATCGCTGTCTCTCACCATCGAGCTCAGACTGCAGGATGCCTTCTCTGGTACCCTCTGGACAAAAAATAAATAAATAAATAAAAAACACACACACATACTTACACACAAAAGTATCAGCAAATAATCCTATCACAATACAAAAAAATCAAACTTGACTTTGATACCAAGGAAATGGCTCAATACTCAGTAGTGACTTTGATGACCACAATGATCCTAAAACACTTTGCTAGACAATAGAATGTAATTTTCAACACAAAATGACTTTTTGTTTTTTGTTTTTCAATCAACGAGTAGTCTATTACTAGTTTCAATCAAGAAACTTCAGTAAAGGTCCAGTTTGGTTCTACTTGTGTGATTTTTGATACAGTCTTGGTATCAGTTAACATCTTTTTTGTCAAGCCTCTTTGTGAGTTTATTGATCCTACATGAAATTGCGGTGTCTGACTGGATACATCACTTATATAATAGATAGATTTTATTCTTTTTTACAAGATTAAGTAACCAGCTACTCACGGTCAGTGCTCTTGGAGTACAGCAAAATTCTCTGGTTCATGTCTTCCTTTTCATGTTTTAACATAGCATTTTCCTTCTCCAGCTCCTTAATTCTCTGAAGTCAGACAACAAACAACATTGGATTAATTTACATGGCCAGTAAAAATCATGACTAGAATAATCAGATAACCCAATAATTAGATCTGACTAACTGTTTTTCTTGGGCATTGAAACACACAGCAATAACAAGGGGATTTTTAGAGTAACTGTAGCAAACACAATGTCAGTGAATTTTAAAATGGCTTCCTCTCTTTCAATATTTTACATGTTCTCGTTCATGTTTCTCTTTGCCATATATTTGCCATATTAGCCCTTTTATGCATATTTGTCCTTGTCAAAAAGTGTGAACAATCAGATTACTTTAAATTTGATATAAGTTAACTGATCACATTCTAATGCATAAAATATGTAAGTATTATGTAATCTCTGAGGTGAATGTGCACACATACACACACACACACACACACACTGTCCCCTCACCTGCTCCAATCCTAGTTTTTCCGTGCCATGTTCCTCCTCCATCCTCTTCCTCTGGGCATAGGCCTCCTCCAGAGCAGCTCTCAGTCGCTCCAGTTCGTCTTGTAGAGAAGTAACCAGATTGTCGTCGCTCTTTTGACTCCTGAACAGGTCCAGCTCTTTCTGTAGCTTAGTAACTTCTGTGCCTAAAGATGCATTGGCTATAACAAGCTGCTCATTCTGCTGTTTGTAGTCTTTACTCTAAAATATAGAAAAAGACAAAATTACTTAAATGAACCGTTTTAAGTGCCCATCACATTTTTAGACATGTTTTACCTGTGCATCCATTTTCTTCTGTAGTTGGACGATTTTATTTTCCATTCCCGTGTTGAGCTTCTTCATATGCTGAGCTGACTTTGCCTCGATCTTGAGTTGTTTAAGTTGTCGTTTTGCACGTACACGCCTGAAACCGCATTGTATGATGATGGCAGCATTGCGCGCACGTTGAAATTTCTTTCTCTGCAACCAGCCACGAACATGCTTCTGGATAATCATTGCCTTGTGGTGCAACATGAACTGAAAAGGAGCATCAGATGTCAGTGCCACACAAATTATATTTAACAAATTTCAACAATACGGCTCAACTTCAGGAGCCAGTAAAAGTTTTTACACACCTCCCTAAAGATACGTCGCGTGTACATGCCTCTTGTGTAGGCCTGAATAGTGACCACAGCTTTCCTAACTCTCAAAAACGCCCGTCGTTCTCTCACCATACGATACCGTTTCTGGCAGATGATGGCAGCACGCGTGAGACGCAGGTACTCCGCATAACTAAACACAACAGTTTAAGTGGAATCATAGACTTACTTTTATGAAGCAGCTATTTTGTAGCTGGACTTACCGTCGAGCCAAGTATCCTCGTCCATATCTCTGGATGAGGATGGCAGACTTGCGGATCTTTCTGTACCGCACTCGTGCGAGCCACGCACGCACGGTCTTCTGGATCTTGATACAAGCCGCACGAAATTTGTCTGCTCTAAGTTTCTCCAGATAAGCAACTTGTCCCGCACGAAAGAAGATTTTACTCTTACCAAACTGAAACATGTCAGGTTCCTAGGAAAAGAAATTAAGTTAAGAGTACTTAGAACATCAATTTATACACGCACGCGCGCACACACACACACATTTGTGTGTGTGTGTGTGTATATATATATATATGTGTGTGTGTATATATATGTGTGTGTATATATATATGTGTGTGTGTGTGTGTGTATATATATATATATATATACACACACACACACGTGTATATATATATGTATATATATACACGTGTATATATATATATGTATATATGTATATAATATATATATATACACACGTATATATATATATATATACACATATATATACACACACACACACATATATATATATATATATATATATATATATATATACATATATATATATACACACACACATATATATATACACACACATATATATATACACACACACACACACACACACACATACATATATATATATATACACACACACACACACACACACACATACATATATATATATATATACACACACACATATATATATATATATATATATATATATATATATATATATATATATATATATATATATATATATATATATATATATATATATATATATATATATATATATATATATATAGTATTTTTTTATTTTAATTTTTTAATGAAATTTTCAAAAAAATCTCTATACAGGTGCATACAACATACAGTTGACGAAGAGACCTGTGGGGTTTTTGGCATTTCTCTTGTTTTACTTATGTTTTTATGTGTTTCAGTAACTTACCTTTATCAAAGTCTCAAGGAGATTTTTGCATGACACCTTTTTGTCTGCAACGGCCAAGTCTGACTTTTTCATTAGAACTCGGTATCTGCTGAAGAAATCTGGGTAGGTCCATCTGTGAATAGAGAGAGCGCTACATTATATAACTGCAAACTTTTGTGTCAAATTACTTTAATGAAAAACATTGTATTTATTCTACATCTTTTTAAAGCATCTAAACTTTCTAACTGTTCCAACAGTCAAAGCCAAGTAAGAAGCAATGCTTCCATGTCCTACTATCTAATACTAATTTAGTAACTTGTGAGACTTGGTTTACCCAACAGTGATTTAACAAATTGGTACATGTCCAGAGACCAACAGCCATAACGCTGATGAACAAACTTACAAAGCTTAATAAGCTTAATAACAATGAATAAAAACAGTTAATTATTTATATTGTATGTTTTACTTGAGGAAGCTTAAGTATATGGCTATCAATATCAAATGTTATTCGTCCACTGTTGAAATACACAGAGCTCATGAATGGGGCTGTCAGGTGACTCACCGTGAGGGATATCCAGCAGCACTAATGCGGATCGTCTCCAAAACGCCACACGCTCTGAGCTGCTGCACAGCCCGCCGCGAGTCAAACCTGGATAACAACACCACAATAGTAACGTAACAATTTTAAATACAACCAAGGCCAGTGAGTGTGGAGACGTACCTGATCTTTTTCCTTGGCATTGCACCAACACACAGCACACAACACACTCACAATGCGTTCAGCTAGTAATGTTTACAGCGACTGACTGTGACCTCAGAAAACATGTGACTCTGACCGATCATTTAATTTGACCATCTTCAGACTGGCCTTTGTATAAAACGCCTACTCAGAGTTCAGTACTAGACTCATCACATGTTTATTTTCAGAGAGACAGATATGCAGTATCATGTCCAATTTTAAAATGAAATAAGGGGACATAGTAGGTAAAACAGATTTTTATGAAGTTTTACCTAAGTTAGAACAATCCTCTCTCCTCATTCACTTACTCAGAGTCACATTTAGTTACATGCATTGTCCTGCATTTGAGGCATGACTGCTTTGAAAATGTCAATTTTCACCCACCCCCCATCTCCGCCCATAGATCTGTACTTGCTTGTGATTATTCCAAAAAGTCAACCTAAGGGTAAATTCTTACTTTTGTTAATATGTTATTCCTCAATCAGGTTAAGGTTAAGATTAGAGTTAGGTTTCGGAACAGGTATTTTAGTTAAAATAAGGGTTTTAATGGGAGCAGGTTTAGGAACTGCCATTCACAAATGTCACCATTTTTCAAATATAAAAATTGTGAATAAAGAGGTTTACAGTAAACTAAATGCAAAGTGTGTCATACTTCAACGCTAAATAAATGTTTTGTATGCCACCAGTGTTGAAATGCCATATGCTTTTCAAAGAAATGAAAAAAGACTCACGAGAATGCCTCTTTGAAGTCATTGGGTTTGATACAGCGCACATAATGAGGGGTGGTGGCATTGAGTGTGTCCATCAGGAGGTGCAGCGAGCTTCGAAACTAAACAAACAAACAAACAAACAAACAAACATATATATATATATATATATATATATCAATACAACAGCCGAGGAGCAGAGGCACATATGGGTTAGCTGGTATGGGGCAGACCTGAAGTCCGACTGTCTTCTTGTGTTCTTTGTTGGGGGCTTTTGGGGTGGGCTTTGCTGCTCGCACATTCACTTTGGACTTCGAGACAGGGGCATCTTCTTTGTCTCGGAATAAATCTGCCACAAGCGGAAACTAAATAAGAAAAAAAACATGATTTTAGATGTTAACTATTTTTAGATCAAGCCTGCTCCCAGTCAACTTGATCTATCTGAATAATTGGCCTAAATAATTTTAACCACAGAGGATCAAAACCAAGTACTAATTTAAACCCAAATGTATGCTATTCAATAGCATTTTGCTTGAAACCTAAACATGACAAAATATATGGAAATTAGGAAGATGTGGTAAACACAGAAGTAAACCCAGATAAAGATGACCCCAGTTTCTTAACAGAGGCCAGTTGTACTTTGACACCCCCATTAAGTCTCATTACTGTTACACCAGATAAGAAACTAAGCTGGAGAAAGTCATGTAAGCCTCAGCCTAATTTTGAGCAATAATTATTGAGCAATGTGCCAGAGACGTGATTAGAGCCTGTGTTTGATCTCTGTGTAATACCGACATATTTAGAAAAAAACTTTAGCTCATCGGCAGTCAAGCATACAAGTAAAATATTTAGAAAAGAAAAAATACAAATAACTATTGTTACTATTACTATTACTATTGTGTTGTTTTGATGCGTTGGTGTTACCTCACTGGCTTTGAGGATGTTTATCTGCTCCTCATAGATGGTGTCTCTGTTTTTTTCCAGAAATCCCTCACACTGATACTCGACCTAGAAAGCAACAAAACGTAATTGAAAACAATGCATTTTTTTACATATTCATCTGTAAAGTGAAATGAACTGAGCTATTATTATCAAAGAGAGGAAATGGATATATAAATCTAAATGGTTTGTGATAGATGGAAGTACAGCGTGTTCTGGATCTATAACACAATAACACATAGAGATATAGAGATAGATAAAGATACAGAGATAGACAGATAGACAGACGATAGATAGACAGATCTAGATAGATAGACAGATAGATAGATATGAACTAAGACTGCGTTCAATAAGTTAATACAATGGTGTAAGAACAGTGTCAGTCAAATAGTGTGATGTATATGTGTGGATGTAGTCTAAAAAAATCTGAATGATGAGAAATTAGGTCCATTGCCATAGTGATTAACAATTTAAAACAAAATATGTACACTGTATTTAACAACAAGGCATTATATTTTTTGTGTGTTATGTGGATGTTAATGGACATTTTCTTAACTATGATCTTGCCCTGATAAAGGCCTTATAAACACTACATTATACCACTAACAAACCACTAACATTCCAATTAATTAGCAATGAATATGTGGACCCCAAACACTTTAAGAGCACTTTTCTCACCTTGTCTGCAAAGTGTATAATGATGAACGAGGTGTTAGACATGCGTGGTTTCTGAAAGTGAGCGCTGTTGCTGTGTTGCTTGTACAACTTCTGAGCCCAGTTTTGGTCTGTTCCCTTCGGCACCTGAAGAACACGTGAAGCAAGACGTTTTGTTTTTATTCAGGTTAAGACCCTGAAGAAATGCAAATACGAGCCCAAAATATCATTGCTAGTGACTTCAAAGAGAATGGAAGATGTGGAAATAAATCTACCAAATAAACAATCATGATCTATTGCATGCAAACAAGGTCAGAGTTGATTATCTAAAACTATACAACAATGTTATATAGGGGATTTCCCATACTTTGCATTCTTCATCCAGCAGATCCAAGATACCCAGTTTTGCCTCGATCAGATCAATGCAGGGCTGGTTATCATAAAAATCAATCAATGTCCAAGGGATCAGCTCCTTCATGTACTCCTCCTGCTCCAACTTGAACACATGCTACAGGGACACAACATGATTAAGTACGTTTTATTCATCAACTCATTTCCAATGTCTGTAATCCCTGTCGTCCAGGTGTGATCCACAGTAACAAAAATTCAAATCTGTCAACTGGACACCTACAACTTTTTGTCCAGTTGACAGATTTGAATTTTTCTTTTACTAAGTCATTTCTGACTTAAATCTGATGCTTACCGAGTTAAATTGTTGTTGGAGTTTTTCATTGGCGTAATTGATGCAGAACTGCTCGAAACTGTTGATTTCAAATGTTTCAAAGCTGACAGGAAATAAGGAAAAGTCATAAGCTTCATGTGATCACAAATAGGTCCATAATACACTTTTGTACACACCCATAAATGTCCAGGACACCGATGAAGGAGTGCTGCTTAGAGGATGTCTGCAGGGATTTGTTGATATTGTCCACGATCCAGTCAAACATGCGAGCGTAGATGTGTTTGGACAGGGCATCCCGGGAGTTGGTGGCCTGTTTCATGGACATGGTCTTCACATAAGTCTCTGATCCTGTGACCAACTTCCTGTGACAGAGCCAGTGCTCCATCTGCTTCAGCTCCACCCCAAGAAGTCTGCAGAAATGTTTCAGGTGTGGGTCATCTCTCTGGAAAAGAAACACTGTCAACACAACCGTAGGTTCAAGATATAGATTTTACTTAAAGGGGCATTGTGCAACTTTTCTGGTGGAGGTTGCAAGCCACCTGTTTGAAGATGTTGGGCCTGGAATGTTTCAAAGTCTGGGGGCAAACTTCTGTTTCAGACAAGCAGACAGTGCCAACAAAAATTAAAATTTACCACGATGCGACAGGACTCGCCATCCCTCTCTGCACAGATCTCTATGTTCCCCAGATGCAGGATTGATGCGATAATTTTAAAAATTCCAAATTGAGAGCTCTCTTTTATACCTGTGAATGAAACATCAATGTGTTCAGCACAAGCAACTGTATTAATCAATAACCATATAGTTACATCTATCAATAAGAAGCATTGTTAATTTACCTAATAAGGTAAAGGCTTCTCTTGTCTTTAGAAAATCTTCTGCATCATCAACTCCTTCAATAAAAATATTTTCCCCTAATGACGTGTAGGTGAAGTCTTCTGCACTACCTGAAGAGCACACATCATATTTACTGTATAATTTAGAACAGAAAAAACATGGGTGAAATAGTACTGTATCATATGGAACTGCAAACATACTAAGTCCTAGATCTTTGAATTCCTGTAAACTGGAGGAGGCACATAGTTGGTAGAAAATGTGGTAATTTCTCTCATCCTCTGCCTACAGAAAATACAAAATATAATGAAATCTAAATCACAGAACTGGTCTGTCATACATTTGTTTTAATTTTATATAGTTATTTTTACCTGAAAAACAACTCGAGACTTCTCCAGGAGATATGTGCGCATGTTAGCCCCGATTATATGGTAATGTTTGCTAAAACCAATCTGAATGTATTTTCCAAAGCGACTACTGTTGTCATTTCGAGTCGTTTTTGCGTTTCCAATAGCCTGAATAAAAAATAAAATATAAAAAGTTTTGAACCCAATGAGGAACTTGTTATAACACGTTAGTCTGCATTTATGTATTATTTATCTATAGATTTGAATATTCACCTCCATTATTGGACTGGAGGCCAACACTTTCTCCTCTACATTTGTGTCACTCGCGGATCCCCCAACAGTGGCAAAGTACCTCATGGCGTACTTAGCAGACACAGTCTTTCCAGCTCCAGACTCACCACTCACAATAATCGACTGGTTCCTCTCATCTCTGTATATGTACATAAGAGGAAGATAGAGTTTATTACATGTCATTAAGGACAAATCACATATATTACTTCACTTTTAATACTTAAAACATGAGGAACGGCTTGGCAAAATAAGGAAGCTAAATGTGTATATTAGGCTTTGTCCAATGATAACTCAATGTTAAACTGTCGGTCTTCTATAATGTTCTGATCTCACGTGAACAAAACAAATGTAGACTATTTTCCACATGCATGAGCTGAGAGCAAGTCACAAGCGTAGGCTGCACTGTGATTAGAGTTTGGCTGATTAACTGTTTCCAGCTGTTATAAAGAGAAGAGGGATGCGCTCGTGTCTTGGTGCGGACATGAGCATTGCAATTATCGACCTACATCCTAAATAACAGTCACTTTAAAAAAACAACATTGTAGTTATCATTAAAACAAGTGAACCATTTTCATCATATTTGGCCAACACTTTACATATAGTTGGAGTAATTATAACATGATATAGTTTAAAAATGTGTTGTTTCTACCTGGCCATTTGCTTGTATGCCTCTTCAGCTACTGCAAATATATGTGGGTCCATGTCACCCATGTTTTGGCCACTATAGGCGTCGATGACTTCCTCTCCATAAATATGAAGCTGCTCATATGGGTTTATCGCAACAAGCACAATTCCTGTAAACAATAAAATTACATTTAATGAGAAAATAATATAGTAATAAAGGGTGTTTGTAATTACAGAGACTTACCACAATAGGTGTAAATGTGGTTGGACTCAAGGAAGCGAACTCGCAAGTTGTGTAGGACGGCCGGCTCGTGCAGGTAGCTGAGGGCCGTGAGGTCATTCTCTCCGACCAGGATGTCCGGGTTACGGAGGAATGGGAGAGGATTTTTCGGGGGATTAACAGGATACTCCAGCGGCTAAGAAAGACAGACCGTCCACAATGTCAAAAAGAATTTATAATAAAAACATCTTGTGGACATACCGTTTCATCCTCTAATTTGAGGTGCAGAATAGAGTCTCCTTCTTTGTAGTCTTTTGTGATCTCTGCGGCCTTCCACACTTCGTCTGGGTCTGGGATCCATACCCGAGTATACTGCAGCAAGCAAATATAAGATACAATAAGACATCAACAAACAGTAAATCTGCAGGTAAACCACTTTACCTCAAAGTACTATATGTTGAGATTAATGTTTATTATTATAATTATTATAATTATAATAATAATAATAATAATAATAAATAATAATAATTATTATTATTATTATTAATGTTTCATTTAATGTTAATCACCGAAAACATCACCTTCAGATAATTATGGCGCAGAGGCGGTTTCATTAATTTTTATGTTAATTGCGAACACTCCTGATACAGATTTTTTTTTTAGTTGCAATACCTGAGCTTTGTTCCTGAAGTGCAAAAGTACTGACGTAATGTCAGTGCCCTGTGTTGAATTCATGCAAAATGGCTTCATTGGACCTGTACTCATTTGCATAGTAGTCATAGCACACATATTCACTGTGTACCATGGATGGGAAATACCAGAAGTCACATGACACGAACGCGGACAACCTAAGACATGCTAAATTTGCATTTCTCTCTGTACTTGCGTAACTAAGTTCTAATTAAAATATTTATGAGAAAAATATCATTGCAAGTTTGCCAAAAATATGGCAGACAAATAACAATCTCTCCCACCTGTCGAAGACATACATGAGTTGGGCAACCTAAACTGCATCTCCAGAATGAATTGTACTGGATGAATAAATGAGATAATAAATGCACTGGATACACTGACAGTGATGTGGTTTAGCTGTGACGTTAGCGATGACAAAGGCAGACCTGATGTAATGCAGAAACTGGACTTTGTCTGTGAGGGTTGGGCAGAAGTCTGTTTTGTTCATGGGACTGCGGTTACAGCAGAGCATTAAGTTGATATCATCATGGATGTGTTTGTTCATAAAAATACCAGGCATTTCTGCCAATTAATGGTACATTGCATCAATGGGGGTCATCACGGCTCTTGTGTGTTTATCTGGGACACTGCTATGACGCTTCACTGGCTGCACATGGCTCCATATAGAGCATTTCATGAAACACAATCAGGCTGAAAATGGGACAAACACCGCAGAGTGCTCTCGAATCACTTTAGTGAGTTTTAAGTTTGATGTTGTGTGCTTTTGAGACAAGACAAAATCATAACCAGGCCAAATGCTAAAAAATGGCTCAGATTTTGCCTAAATTCATGATAGTACATGATGCATCTACAAACATTACACCAATTTGAACTAATTGTTTTCTTTCCCACAGTTGTCTGAATGACAGTGACACAAACTCCAAATCAGCACGAACTTGTCTGGTCCAGATCAGGGAGCACAACAGGTACAACAGGTTTAGTTTGAAAGCAGTGCTGGTAAATTGATGCTGTTAAGAAACAGGAGATCCCTCTCAAATAACAGGTAGTTTCATATATTAAATGTTCATTTATGGATCATGTTTGTTGTTTTGTAGTGATATTACAGGCAGTTGCTAAACAAAAGTAAAAATGTGTAATCTTTTCATTGCGTCTGCCAATCTAGTTTCACGGAGAAACTGTATCATGGGTCTCGGGTTTCCTCTTCGCTCCTCATTAAAAACAGTGAGCTGCTCTGGTCAGGTTTTCAGTTCACCTCTGAACAAGGCCACACCCCCTCATGTGTGCGCACAATGGGCTCTGCCACAGGCCAAAACTGGGTGTGTCAACAGGAAGTACGGCCTCTCTAGGAACTTTGATCTGTCTCACTGTCTCACACCAGCTCTGTCAGAGCAACCCTCCAATACAAACGGCTCTTCTGACCACTAAAAATAATACATCTATTATGTTTATTTAAGCCATCTGACGTCAAAAACATGCTTTTGAATACGGTCAGACAAACCCATTCATAAATCCAATATTCAAACAAGTAATCACTTTCCAACGCTCTTTTCTACAGCCTGTAGACAGTGTGTATGCTCGATGTGATGTGTCCTCTGAGACAGATCCTATGGGTCCAGTGTTAACACAGCAGCAGCAACTCCCAACAGATTGTATGTGTAGCTGCTCAGATTACAGCTATACAATTATACAAAACAACATTTCCATGATATTTGAAATGTACAATGAGAATAATCGTGCTGTTAGACTCTTATCTTTCAGTACAAAGTGAAACTGCTATGGATCAATATTGGATAGTGTATAATAATATAATAATAATAATGGTAAAAAAATGAATATTAAAATTAGGTCCACTTGGTGTTTACAACAGGTCACTAAAACACTAAATATTGAACTTTTTTGTATCATATTCACATGATCGTAAGGCTGTATATTTCTGAACAAGCATTTCTATGAGCCACAAATAATCAATATGTATCCTATAAAGAACAAGATGAAGTGCTGACAGCCTCCACCAGCACAGAGAGGCTCAGGCTAATCCTAAACCCCAAATCTGTCTCCGTCTAGTGACAGTTCAAAACATGAGGTCACTTTAGCTTCATGATCAACGGCAAAGACACCACAACACAGACAAAAGTACATCACTCATCTGTCACACAACTCCAGCACTCACAACACCCTTGCAACAGGCTCATATGGACTCTGTATCAGCAGATGGAGATGCAGGGGATTATTTGGTCTAGCAGGCAGCAGGTGGCCCTACTTACTGCACCCAAGTCCACTTTTGTGTCTTTTGGATTATAGGAGTTCAACTGGAAACATGCACTGACATAATTATATTGTTGTTGAATTACTGTCCACTACTCAATTTCCTAAACAATACACTTTTAATCTTTGCAATCCTCCTTTATGTCCTAATTGTGCTCCAAACCACATGCTTTTTCTTATAGATGTGAATTTTGTGTGAACGTATGTTTTACAGTTTCACATAAAAATTAAACTTGAAATGTTTCATATTGGTAGACTGGGCAGACTATAAAAGAAGCATTACATCAACAAGTTTCAGCTTTTTACAGCCTTTTTAAAATGTCTTTTTGCTGTAAACCATGAATGGGCTCAATAATAATTTGACATATGTCTAAAATAATACCAATACTGTTTTCTGATACTCACCTTTAACAAATACACAGTACACATACATACTATAAAAGCTGCTGAAATATTATTCCTATATTCTCACTCACATCATTTTGCCATTGCAGGCTTAGGCTACTAAACCAAACAAGAAGGAAAGAAGGAAATGATAGATTTTCTGGTTTGACATAAACTGTACTTCCTCAATATGTCAGTGTACCTGGCTAGGAGTTATGTCACCGCTCACTGTGGCTACTCCTTTATTTAAAAAAATGTTGCCAGACACAATTGAAGTTTTGGTGTACAGCATTCCTTTGCCTGTGGTTACAACTTAAATATTAGAATTGATTTATGTTTAGACCAAATAGAGATCACAAATATGGTGTACCTGGGGATAATTAAGTGTATTTTTGTCTCTTGTCTAATTTTGGAAATATTTCTGCATATTTCTATTGTTTTGTAAAGTTGCCAAGTTCTATATATACCTACTGACAATACTCTTAAGGCTGATTTCAAGAGACAATGGCCAGTACTTTCTAAAATTACAATGCCCTTCAAACACACACCAAGTAGATCTGACTCAGGGCTTTTATCACCAGAGAAGAGGGAACACAGTAAAAACATGCTGGCTTAGATATTAAAAAATGTACTACTAGCCCAGTATGACCTGACCATAAGGAAAAAATCTGGTGCCAGATTTGTGGCCACAGAAACCTCGGGAGTCCGCACCCACTCCTTGTTGATTAAATATTTATATTTACTGAAATTTAAA
The DNA here is from genome assembly GCA_019594935.1 of Periophthalmus modestus. NCBI lineage: Eukaryota > Metazoa > Chordata > Actinopteri > Gobiiformes > Gobiidae > Periophthalmus > Periophthalmus modestus. The sequence continues at coordinate 36,835,608 of JAIEZT010000054.1, read as the reverse complement.
ATGCTTATAGATCTCTTGTTACAGTGTGGCACAGACAGGCTACGTCACCTGGCCAGTAGGGAACAGGTGAATCACTCTCAAGTGCCACTCAAGGATCACTGTGTTTGATTGGTCATATGTTCCCAATTCATTTCAAATACACAGATATGAGACTAATTCATATTTGATAAGACTGAAAACAGAGCCCAGCCATTGATTATTGAACAAAACAATCCAGAGGTTTATTATAAACTATGACAGATCAACAGCCCGTCTCTATCCCTGTCTCTATGAAATCCTAGTGAATTCAAACAACAGGATTTTGGGTTCAAGTAGAATCAGTCCAAAGTGTGGATGGACACTTGTGGATCACTACTCACCTTTGTGTACAAGTCGTTGACCGACATGTTCTGGTTGGATATGTCCCTCTTTATAGAAAATAAAAACTACAAGAGCGTAGCAGACCCCATCATACTTTCATTTGGATCGTGCCTTTTACATGGTGTTTAATAAGTTGTCCAGCACAGTAGCAGGTGTCCGTCCGGAGGAGTTCCGTCAGCTCTCTCCCTGCGCCCCTTCTCCTCGCCGCGGCAGGTGTTTTTTTCCGATAATCAGGACACGTCGTTGTTATTTTTGTGCGCACTTAAGCCCAAAACAAAAGAAAAGTTGAAGAAAGTGCTTTATATCCCACAAATGTGTTTCCAAACTTGTAATATAAAATGTAACGTATCCCACTTCCTGACAGGGCTATTATCCAGAGCCCGGTGAACTGTAGCTTCCTGGGGCACGGCCAGGTTTGTCCTGCTCACACGCGCACCTACTGGCCTGAGAGAGAACTGCAGCGAGCACAGCCAGGGAACAGGCTCAGCACTAAGTAAAGCTCTATCAACTAACTACATCCAAACATCAAGGAAAAAACAAAACAAAAAAAAAGTTTAAAGATATAGATTTCATGTCCAAAAAATAGATGACAGAAATTATACAAACAAATTAACAAATACATAATTTTGTTGCTAAAATGCACACAATCATTTATCTCTCATTAAGGGTATCTATTCCACACTGTAAATGCAATTACTTTACTCATCACAGAATCCCTATTTCAACCTTTTTGTATTAAGGCATAGTTGAAGTGCATACATTTGACATTTTTGGAACCATAATTTCTAAATAAGTGGTTGCCTCACCCATATGTCATTACCTGACCAATTAAAACAGCTCAGGTGATTTTGACGCAACAGATTTGCTTTATTGTGAATACCTGTTATTGATACAAGAGCAATGCCCCTTCAGTGTTCTCAAGTCCTTTTCACCTGATGACCCAATTTACCTGACGTCACCCTTTGAAGATGGGAAATACAGCTAAAGCAGGACATGCCATTGCTGGGCTGGTTTTATGGTTATACACAATGCTAAATTAAACATTATTGCTGTTATCAAATCATCAAATGAAATATTTCAATATAGTGGACAGCATGCATTGATATCCAGTTTTAGTTTTTAGAGATATATTATGTAACCCTTCAGCCTCGCCTATCACATGGAGCCATAGCCCCATATGCTGAAGTCATTCTTGACACAAGTACCCAAGGTGCCTTGCCCAGTGACATAACCACAATAAACGAATGAGTGAGTTGTCAGTTTTTAACTGACAACTATCTGGTTGTGGGAGCTGGAGAATCCTTAACACACTGGCCCTCACTCACTAAGCCATAGTTTTCCCACGGTACAGCTGTAGAGCCTCTGAAAAATGTACATCCTTATACACTTGAATAGTGATCCACTTATAATAGTTTTCTTGTATACAATTTAAAGTACTCATAATTGTTACAACTTTACAAATAACTCAATACCACGTACATAAAAAGCGTTTACCTTTGAATAGGGACAGTAGTTGCTTGCCATCTTTCTGTATAAATGGATCCTTTATGTAGTTTATCCAAGATAGGTCCAGAACATGTTTCAGTCTTACACCATCTTCAGTTTGCTGTGGAGTGTGTCAACATACCTAAAACTTGTCTGAGCTAAAACCATTATTCTCATCAGTGTCCACTCCCAAACCGCTCCTTCAGTCGGTATGAGTTCACCTGCCTGTGAATTTGACAAGATGTTGATCCACCCATAATAGACATTGTCTTTGCTATAACTACCAATAGGTTTAAAAATGATTCTCTGCGTTCCTCAACCTTAGTAACACTAAACAGCGTCTTTAATTAGACACCAGTAGTAGATTGTTCAGCATTCATGTCTCTTTTGGATGTGTGATGTAATGTTTTCAATTCCCATTATAGCGCACATTGGGCAACATTTTCCAAGTCTCCTAGAGCACCACAAAGACTGTTGCGTCATGTAGTAATCACTTGTGTTATCAGTGTATCAACACTATGAATCACAAGGGCTGCTAAGTTAAAGCAATGTGACTCTTTACCCTCAACTATTAGAATTGTGTTTGTTTATTGGCATACAGCATTCATCTATTCTTATTCTCTCTGATGCTGCTGTGGTGGTACAGACTTGGCACCCTCAGTGCGTCTAAACGGGTGAGACACAGTTGTGTGAGAGGTTGGTCTAGACAGGATCCTCTCCTTCATGTTCTCGTACTCCTGCTGCACAGCCAGGCCATACTGAAACTCCCTCTCCTCCAGAGCCTTCTCATTTCGCCTCAGCTGCTGCTTGTGCTGCATCTGGGCCTGAAGATCAGCCTGGTAAGCTCGGCATGACTCCTTATGTCTGCAAGAAAGACTATAATGTAAAATGCTCCTTGTAAACAAAGTAGCATAATGTGAACTATTTCCACACATACCGTCTTTTCTCCTCCTGATCTAATAATTGAATTTTTTCTGTCATTTGGAAGAGTTCTTCCCTGTCTCTGGCCAGCTGATCCTGTTGCTGCTTGTTCAGCTCCACTGAAACACATGCCAGAGATGTATATTAAAAACATGTCATTTTGCAGGACCTAAACAATCTCTTGTCTTACATTTGTGCTGTATTTGCAGACTGCGGGCCTCCAGTACATCTTTCATGAGTCTGTTTCTTGCATCTCTCTCCATTTGACTCTGTTTCTCACGTTTGGCCCAAGTTTCTCTCAGTTTTTCTTCAAAGAGCTGCTCTGTCTCCTGTTCCAGTTGCTTCTGCTTCTCCAGCTCATTAGCCAAGTACTGTCTGTATCTCTGCTGCTCCTCACGCATTTCAATCTAGAGAAAGTACAATTATTATAAATTCAAGCTTGTTTTTACAGTTAGTTATGGTCAAATGTAACTCTCTGAAGCCACCTAGTGTTTTAAACTCAGTACTGCCAGTGGTTTCCCATCAAGTGAAAAGAAGCTTGCCAGCTGAGTTTTAATACAACCAGGTGTAATTAGTGAACAATGCATAGAATTAAGATTATTACCTTAATAATCATAATTTATATATTGAAAATGTATACTTATAAATTCAACAAACTTTCTGCGAGAGAAATTTTAATTTATTGATGTGATTTTATATTGTTGACATGAATGGGTTTCAGAATGATGAAAAATTAGGACCGTTGCCATAGCAGTTAACAATTTAAACCAAAATATTTTTAATTGTGAAAAAGTCTTCAAAATGTCACCCATGGCAGGAAGCTGAAATTAATATTATTTTGCTTATGATTTGTAGTTTTTAAATTCTCAAATGCGAAGATGTCATAATCCCAGATGGGGAGCAAGGGCTAGATTTCTCTATTGATTACAGTGTACTTTGCCATGAAATATTGAAAAATCAAATGCACAAATGTTGGACCTGATCATTTCTATTAGTGACTAGAGGCAGGAATTTACTGTATTACAACAGAAATTAGCATTTTAAGAATATACATTTTAGGCACCTTATCTATTAAAAATGATTGGCCTATAGAATGTCGTGATCTGTAACCTAGGAATACTTAGGCGCCATTTCATCTCCCGCTGATGCAAACATTTACGTCTTACCTTTCTTTGGGCAGCCTCCTCTCCTCTCTCACTCTCCTGGCTGAGAACCTGTTGGAGGATACTCATATCCAGAGCCAGCTCCTCCTGCTTCTCCTTTGCGAGGCGCCTCATCTTCATCCTGTAACTCTGGTCAAGCTGTCTCCTTTTCGTCTGCTGAGCTTGGAGCTTTTGGTGCTTCTCTCGCTGTTCTTGGAGCTTTACCATTTCTATATGCTCATTCTGAAAGTTCAACACAATAACTTTCACACATGCATAAATGTATATAAAAAAGATAATGAAATAGATAAAAATAATGTCAGAAGTGCTGCCACCCACCAGTAGTTGTGCCTCCTCCTCTTTGAGCACTTTAGCCTGTTGTTTTTGTTGTTCTGCAGCATCTATCTGCGCTCTCAGGTGGGTCAGGTGCTCATTGGTTTTCTGTTGCTGTCTTTCAGTGCGTTCACTCTCTTTTTGCTCCTCTCTTTGGCGAATGGCTTCCCACATTTCTGCAAACTGCCTGTCCTTCATCTCCTGTTTCTGCTGCTGCTCCTGCTTTGACCGCACCTGAGCAGCACAGTCCAGACGGGTCTCCTGTCCTCTGCGCTTGGTCAGGACAGTTCGGAGTTCCTCACACTGATTTCTGTGAACAAAAGATGGATCACTCATTCTTCAAATGCTCCATACACAAACATTATTATTACTTTAACTTGAACATTTACATAAAAAGTTGTTCCAGTTTTTCAGAAACCATTTGCTGTCTTTTGGTCTCTCTTACGTCCCTCAGGACTTTAGCTCTCTCTCGCATCTTGGCTTGTCTTTCCAGAGCGGTCTCACTTCTTTCCTCCATCTCTTTGAGGAACTGTTGTTCTTCTGTCTCCAACATAATGCGTAGCCTTTACATAGTAAACATAAATATTAAGAATTTTTGTTTGACAGATAAATGTGGATATATATACATCAGTCAGACCTCTCTCTCCGCTCTTCAGTGCTCAGCTCATACTGGTTAATAGCAGCTTTTACTTGTCTCTCTGTGGTGCTTCTGACATAGTTCCGATCTGAACTCTTGATCCATGAATTTTTTAAATCCCATGACCGCTGATACTTTGCGAACTCAGCAAAGTTTTCTCTCTCCGCCTCCTGTTTCCTTCTCTCCAGGGTCAGGTAATCTGGGGGCTTCAAGGAGGGGAATTTTGCCCTCTTTGACCGAAAGACAAGACAAAACAGCACACAGTCATTTAATGAAGTGCTATTTACCAGTTGAGTGGTGTGTGTGTGTGTGTGTGTGTGTGTGTGTGTGTGTGTGTGCGTGCGTGCGTGCGTGCGTGCGTGCGTGCGTGCGTGTGTGTGTGTGTGTGTGTGTGTGTGCGTGTGTGTGTGTGTGTGTGTCTGGATATAGATAGATATATATAGAGAGAGAGAGATAGAGAGAGTTATTGTATACTAAGCTAACAAGCTATAATAATATACAATATAATAAGCTAACATTAACTAAATATACGCTGCTAGCTCTAAGACCTACCAAAGTAACTGTACATTTGTCCTTAGCTTCGCATGAGTAACGCTAAAGAAGAAGAAAAAGAAATGTCTTACCACAGCCACTGAATGCGGAGTTGGGCCTCTGAATTCCCGGCATCTGGCTTTATGAGTAATAATCATGCTGAAGATAAATACTATAGTCCCTCGAGTATGACTAAAATACCTTTGCAGTAAGTTATACCACCACACAAATACTGTCCATGAGTAACTATGACAACAGTAAACACACGTGGAGGAGGCCATGGGGGGAGGGGCTAGATTATTGAGTGACATCATCACGTCACGCTCCCCATAGAGATTTTGTGGTTTGGTCACAAAATAATAATCAGAAGAACAATGAAGACAAAAATAAGTTATATTCCCCTACTCTAACAGGTGATGTTTTTGTTCAAATTCTGTCTATATTCTACAGCAAAAGAGCGCCATCTATTGGTGATCTACTAGTACTGTTCCCATAGATATAGATATCAAACCTCCCTACATTTACACTGGTTTAAAACCTACCAAAGTAACTATACATTTGCCCTTAGCTTCATATGAGTAACGTCAAAGTCCCTGAAGGAAAGGTACGTCTTAATCATTTTAAAAATAAGTATTATACTGGCTCTCGAGTATGACAAAATTGCCTTTGTAGTAAATTACATCGCAACCAGAAAAACAGTGAAGACAAATATAAGTTATATTCCGCTACTCTAACTGGTCTTTTTGTTCAAATTCTGTCTATAGCCTACAGCAAAAGAGCGTCGTCTACTGGTGGTCTACTAGTAATGTTCCCATGTGCACATCATCACAAAAAAGAAGTGTTTCAGTAGTTTAATTCAGAAGATTACAAAATAATTAACTATTTTATAACACTGGCATTTAAAGAGTATAATTGTTGATATTACAAGAAGTACCTACTCAGTGTGACTCATTTCATCAGAAATCTGCTTTTCATTAATATCCAGCTGTGGGTTTCACAACTGACTCTCAAGTGCACTTCCAGCTCATTCTCATCATGATGAAATCACAAAATGATGATACAACAACATGCATTTTTGTTACGAACAATAGATTTAGATGGTTACTGTCAAAGTAAAAGAATATAATATATGTTAGTCAAATGCAGTTTTAGGTTGATTGCTGAAAAATAATGTAGGTTGAGACACATGACATACTGTCTTCATCTGTTTGATTTTCAATAAAATCTTGAGGCTGATAATTGTTTGAGACCTCTTCTTCAAAATCCTGAAATTTTGTTTCCAACTCAGTCTCTGCATTGTTCCCCAGAAATACGAAACTGTATGTTGGGTTACGAAACAAATTTTGTTTTGAACATATGATGCCAGAAGCTTGAGGTAAAACAACTTCACAGGGTATGTGCTTTTTAAGAGGTTGAGTTTGTCCTAAAGTTGTGGCATAAGTATTGCACTTGTCCTTCTGGCAGCCGTAATTGTCCTCGAATGAAGGACATTTACAGTGGAGCTCTGAGACAGTCATGGTGAATTCTTCACTGGAACAAAATGGTGCGACAACCTAATGACAAAATGAACCGAGACAGAAAACAAAAGTGAAGCACAATAATGAAACAACAATAATGACAAACTCTCACCATGACATAATTAAAGGTACACTTTGTAACTTTTCTGGCAGAGGTTCTGCTACTTGCTTGTCTCCATGGAGATGTTTAATGCTCTACTGTGAAACATTGTAGGCAAAGAAATAACATGCCCATGGAGATGTGTGGGTAGGAGATCCGCTATCAGAAAAGTTACATCTAAAAATGCATCTTTAACTTTTACAAAATCTAGTGGTACCTTACTAAAGTTAAATGCCTTATTTTGCAGAAGAATTGTACAAAAAAGCAGAAGGAGCCACACAGACATCTTTTATTTGCCCCATTACAGTTCACTCAACATGATTCAGTTACTTTGTTAAATATTTAATGACTCTTAATCATCTGAAGTATGATCGTGATTAATAATATAATTTGAAGCTTTTATGGGCATTGTTGAAGAGAATTTCAACCATGAGACCTACAACATTACTTCAAATGCAATATACACATACCTGAGAAGGTAACCAGTTTCCCGACAACACTGGTTCAGGGATGGATGGGTATACTTTCTGTTTGATGCTGTAAAAATATAACATATATTACATTTAGCTCTCTGCTTCACATTCAAACTGACTTGAAGAGAAAAACATACCAAGCCCAGTGCCTGTAGCAAACCATAATGATGACCAAAAGTAAAGTGAATGCCGTAAACAGAGAAATCACGAAGGCGCTGACCAAATTATCAGCTGAAAAACATTAGTTGCTGTTTAGTTTAATATAATCTAATTCCTTTCTTAATATTATAATGCATGATACTTACAATGTGAATTTAAGGTAGCATATAGCGTTGTCAGACCACATTCTCCAACTGAAGTCAGGGCATAGACAGAAAATGCATATGAACTGATATTGAGATTTGTTACAGTCAGACTAGAGGCCTCAAGATCATCTGTAAAGAGAGTATTTTGGGCAGGTTTCAAAGTTTTCTAAAATATTTTTTGTCAAAATTTGGATTTGTGAATACCTGTGCTGATCTGAATGACTGCACTTTCATTTGTGCAATTCAGGACATAGCCTTTAATAAAAGCACTCTGTTCCTTTAAGATGATTTTGTCCCATGATATTTTCACATCTGATGCATGTTGTTCCCACCTCAAGTTTTTAAACAAGTTATCTGGTATCCCTGATAAAATATGACAAAAGTTAAAGACAAACACAACTAAAAATTGTACACTTAAAATGTAAGCATACTTTGTTCCCTCACATATCCTTCCCTCTTCTCCAACAGCACCGGAGAATCCACTGTGCAAATGAATATTGACAGTCTGTATCTGACGCCATCTTTTAAGTTCTCTGTAATGGTAAATAAGATGGTGACTATTTGCGCGCATGTATAATCAAATATAAAACAGGGGTGTCCAAACTGTAGCCAGGGACAAAACACAGCTCTCGAGCTTTTTGGTGAATTGAACCAGTTATGATGGGTAGTACTTTTGATGTAGGTAAATAACTTATTACTATAACCTCAATATGAAACATTTTAGTGTTATAGAAGATTTACAGAACAATAACAGGGTCGTTAAGAGCTGAATAGGGTAGCTCCAGCTGAAGCAGGGTCGTTAAGGGCCGAATAGGGTAGCTCCAGCTTAAACTAGAGACAATAGATGTTTACAGTTTCAGTGTAGTTAGCTCCTCCCTGCAGATAGATATAAGGCAGTGATCACCAGCAATCTGATCAGAACTGAAGATGCGGCTTGGATGAGCAGTGAAACGTCTTCACTCCTACAACGATTTGTCCAGTTGACAGATTTTAACTTCATCTTCTGCTATAGAAGATTTAGCTAAAGTAAATATCAATCAATTTTCTTCCGCTTATCTGGGTCCAGGTCGCGGGGGCAGCAGTCTAAGCAGGGACTCCCAGACTTCCTTCAGTTCCTCCAGTGGGACCCCAAGGCGTTCCCAGACCAGCCGAGAGACAGTAAATATTTAGCATATACATTTATAGCCCCTGACAAAATTGGCCACCCCTGATAGACCATTTTAGAGGAGCATACTTGAGTATATCTTAGCACTGGTTTTACTGGGTGGCATTTTGAGCCAATCCAGACTGTGGTCTCCTGATACGGGACACCAATCCAAAATGTAACCACAGCTTGCATTGGGACTGGCTTCCCAAGACAAATTAAAGCCTCCTTCAATGCCTCTAATCTGCGTAATGTTGCATTCTGGTGTATCTAAGAACAACACAAAACAAAACACACTATTCATTATCAAGTTACAATGTCAAATATAAAAGTACATTTAATATAATACCTTGAGACTGACTGGGAATAATGATGTGTGAGGGCATAGAGCTTCCATGTGCATTTCTGGCAGTTACTTTGACAATGTACTTTTTAAATGACATGAGGTCTAGTGCAATGCTATGACTGGGATGAACAATGCTCCGTTTATTAATTTGTTCTTTCTCTTCTGAGTCTGTCCAAGTCACTTCGTAGTCTATGATGCGACCATGGCTTTGGTAGTTTTCAAGCAACTACAAATGCAAGCACACATTAAACAAGGTTATTCTTTAATAATCTCAAAGTAAATCGTAGCTGTTTTTTGGGGGATTTTTTTTTGCTTTTTTTTTTGTTTTTTACTTACTTTCCACATGATAAAAGTTTGGTTGCCTTCTTGGTGCATCCACACATCTAGAGCATCAGGTACTGTGGGACAAACATAATTCATAGCACAAATTATTTCAATGTTCCTAGAAATGGCTGGGATGTCTTAAATAGGGAGTGACTCTGTTGTAAGTTAGAAGCCGAATTGATAAAATATGGGCTAATAATAATAAAAATTGACAAACAATATATTTAGATGTCATAAAGTTGACAAAATATTAAAGAATAGCATACTGTCCCCCTTGGTGCGAAATGAAGTTGGTTGGCTCCATTTGCCCCATTTCCAAAAATCTGACACTGTTGCACATCGCACCATTGCAGTGTAAGTCCAGTTTGGTATCAGGTCATTTAACACAATCGACATAATACCAATGCCGTTCTTTTCAATCTATAACAAAGAAAGAGATATAGTAATGGAAACATGTATAGGTTACATTTTTTAAAACATGGAAAATGTAGAAACTTACTTGGATTTTGGTTTCTTTATTAGCGATATTTATTTGACAAGTCAGATTGAGTAGGTTGTACTGCTGGACAGTCCAAAACCATCTTAGAGTTGCATTTTTTGCATAGACAGGGGATACTGTCACATGCTGTGGTGCATACATGTACACTAAAAGGTAATTGTATTTGGATTAAAAGTTTAAAATATTTCTTCCTACTCTAAATATGAAACTTTTTAGTGATGATACCTCTCTTTGTTAGATCAGCTTCATCAGTAAGTTCAATGGTGCCAAGAACATTACTTGCAATTAGTGTCCAGTTCCTCTCACCGCTGACTACTTCAACTTTCTGTGAACATGTGCCATTAGTCTGACCACTACATGATCTGAAAAGTTAATAACAAGAAATCTTAAGAAAATTATGTAAAAAAAAACAACCCAAAACAAATATGAACTAATATGATACATAACTGTTCAAGCAGCCAGTAGTTAGTAGGTTTTGACAAGATTTGGGGGCCAAGTTTCCAAAAACATTCAACAGACAGGAAATCTCGAGTTTCACATGTAAGGTTACTGTCAGAAGGTCGGTCTAAAACAAAATTAATATCTTCATTTAAATCAGCTTTTTCTTAAACTTACAACGTTATACTCACAGCCAATGATTGCACACGCTCCATTCTCATGCGTGTGTGTTCTACATACGACTTCAGCATCCGAGTTGGAAGTGGGCCCCTGCAGGTCCACGGTCAGCGCATACGTGTGATTGTTGAGCTTGTAGGGGGGGTTGTAAGGGGCGTCATAGTTATTCAGAAACATGTTACTCCACTTTTCCCCCACTGGAATAATGCAGCAGAAAGTGACTCTGCTTCCCACCTCAAATACATGGTCCTGAGGAAACACCTGTATCTGAGCTGAGGGCTCCTGAGCTGGACAGAAAATAGGCAGACGGTGCTTTAGGTCGTCTTCTTTTGCTGCCTGTTCACACTGTCATAGTACTATCCAAAGGCAGGACGCCCTCATTGTGTCAAACATAAAAGTACATAGTCATTATTACCAGATATTGCAGCATGCAGGGGATTACCAGTGAAAGTGACTAAATGAGATGATTCCACCACCACAGCATTCCTACATTAAGAACCACTGCCCTTGCTGCTGCACTTTGAATTACTCCCAGATAGTATATACTTTTTACCTGAAAGAGTCTCAGTTGTCCACAGACTTGTCTGATTTTTGCATCTGGACCTAATCTTGACAGAATGAGATGCACACTCAAGTGGTAAGAAGGACGTCCAGCTCCACCAATGACTTGATCCCATGTCCTCAGCCATCACTTTAACCTCTTCCTAAACATTTAAGGAACAACATTTTGGCATTTGTTTGGTGTGTTTTTATAAGAAGATTCCTCATGGCTCTTACATGGTGCACTTGTTCGTGTTCGACCAGGACTAGCAGCTCATAGACCAGGTTTTTCACACACAAACATGAGGGGTGTCTCTCCCATGTGATCTGGAGCTCCTGACTCACATTTGAAAGCTGCATATTCTGTGGTTCACAGTGCAGTGTGCCTGTATTAGGGAAAATCACCAAATCACAATAGTATAGTAATCGTAACGTTGTTGTTGTTTTGTTGTTTTTAAAAATTTATTTACGTTTTAATCTAAATAACAAATGCACGTTTAAACCAGAAACAGTGCTGCACTCACCATGTTTGTCTCCTGTCCCATGTTTGGCAAACACTAGAAAAACAAGTAACATCCCTCTGAGAAGTCTGGTCATTGTCTCTTAGTAAAAACTCTCACACCCACGTTATCTGTTGAAAGAAAGTTTTATCAACAAGCACAGCACACACAATTCATGAATGAAAAACAGGTACAGTACTTACAAACAAGACTGCTGTGTGATGTGAAGAACAGATCTAGTAACAGTTCCTTCATCAAAGAGGTTAGCTCTCTGTGCTGACAAAGATCAATGCCTCAAACATCCATTAGCCACAAAATCACTGTGAAATCCATGTGTGGATGAAGCAGGAAGTGTGTGAGTGTTTCTGGTAAGAGTGACTCAGAAGAGCTTTGCTTTTAACCTTGTATTTTTTTCACTATCAACATGTGAAAAAAAATATACAGTACAACTCATTAAAGGGTGTGCAGAGGTTTGTTTAGTTCAATGCTCTATCTTATCACAGTGTTTTGATATGTTACTGTTAAATTTTAGTAAACCAAGAAAGCAGAAAGAAAGTAAATATTAGAGGAAGTTGCGTCAGGTCAGGGGTGTTGCAATTTACACTCAAACAAAATATATTCAACATTAACAGGGGGATTGTAACAACCTCAAAAGGTGTTTGAACATAATTCAAATAATATATTAATATTTTGTTGAAAATGAATTCAAGGTCTCTGATTTCTAAAGCACCTTTCTATATAATGCTTTATTCATTCATTCCACACTTGGTGGTGCTAGTTGTGTATGCACAGGGGTAGACAGACAGAAGCGGCTGCCAATCTGCACCATTGGCCTCATTAATCACGAACAATCAATCACCCACCCTAATTTCTTATTTTTTTATTAACAATATATCCAATCAATTCACTGATGTTAAAAATATTGAATATTTATCAAAGTTTATTAAATAAAAGTCTGTTGCAACAGCTTAGAGAAGTAATGAAGTATACACACCAGTAAATGCCCTGAATGTTTGGCAGAGGAAGAAAATTAAGGCACAGAACAAATGAACATCAATTGGAAGGCTGAGTTTGGTGTGGAGAACATTTGCATCTCCATTATTGCTTATTGCTTAAATTGAAATTGCTTTGTAAAAGGTCTTCATGTTTAGGACACGTGTTGTGCGAAGATGACTAAAGAATAAGTGAAACTATTATTCAAAACTTGGGCTTGATGTCTTTTGCTGTGACTTGGACAGAACACTCTCTGCAGCTGCATACATCTGACAAAGAGAGAAAAGGTGTAACTTTTTTTATTAGTGACATAATAAATCACTTAAATCATCCATATCAGAATGTGTTCTTACAGGTAAAAATGTCACATCCTGAAAAAGCTCCTGTATGAAACGGCGAGATGGCAGTCGAAAAGTGCAGTGAGCGAGCAGGTACGACACCTCTGAGTACAGGCAAATGTCATCAAAGGCACATGGGAATTTCTCTTTTATCCTACCAAGACACATCAGCAACATTCAGAAGATGACAGGGCTGAACAAAAACATTGTGATAATAGGATGCTTACGTTAAGAGATTGGCCTCATGATTTTTGGTTCCCACAGATGAACTGAGGTTTATAATTAGACGCAGCACCTCTTTCCTGTGGAGGACCCTACCGGCTGGAGTGTCTGTGGACATAGGCTTTCCTTCTTCTTAAGAAGTGAAATGTTTAGTTTAGAGTACATACAAGTTTGTTTAGAAAGAAGAATGCTATGCCAAGAATTTATACCTAAAACAATCTCTGTGCTGTGGCCATTGCCAGTGGATCCATGGGACATCCCATTACTGCAAACCTCTTGTGTCCGGCTGGATGTTGGCAACGTGTCTATCTCTATGTGGTTTGTTGGAGGTGAAGTGTCCCTCTCTGCACTACCAGCCTCTTCAGATAGATCTGAAGAATAAAGCAAAGGAAGAAGTTAAAATCTGTAAACTGGACAAATTGTTGTAGGAGTGAAGACGTTTTGCTGCTCATCCAAGCTGCTTCTTCAGTTCTGACCAGATTGCTGGTGACCACTGCCTTATATCTATCTGCTATGGATCAGACCTGGATGACTGAGGGTTTACACAGATATCTGAAGAATAAAGGTTACACTTAGAATTCAAACATTAAGTTCAAATCCATAAAAATGTCCCACCTGGAAAGCTACTGTGAGAATTAGAGCCAAGCTTGCAGAGGGCAGCACAATATAGACAATTGTTATCATTGTGCTCCTGGAGACCAGTGTCCTCTGAGTCCAGCATCTTAAGTGGGTCTGACAGACTCACTGCCACCAGGTCAGCAAAGTGGGGCCTTGCTGGCTGAAGTCCATTGGTGAAGCCTGAGAAAGCATAGAAAATAAACACTGAGCTACTGAGGAACTTGTATGGGCGCTGCTTATGTCCATGCTGGCTCTCACCACTGTCCCCAGAGGAATGTTTGGCACAACGAGCTTCAGGGGAAGGGCTCGACATTTTCTGGAAATATGGGGTTTCTCTGACCTGAGCCAAAGAAAACTTTGATTAACTGTTTTTTAGAGATAATGATATGTATGTTATTCAAATATGATGGCAGTTGTGGTTACCTGGAACATACAGTTTATATCAACAGGTAAGGCCAGCCCAATGTAATCCTCAGAGGAGGTGGATACTAAAGAACGGACAGAGGTGGACCGCTGCAGTGTGCTTTGGTTAATTGGACTTAGTAGTTTGCCCTTGTCATGAGATGCAAAACTCATAGCTTTTAAGAATCTGAAAACAAAAACAGCTCAAATGTCAGATTATACAACAGGAAATATTCATTTATTACAAGCATATTTGTAGACTAGAACTGCATTCATCATGTTCACTTTATCTGACTTGAATCTTGGTCATACCTCTTTGAGGTGAGCTTGGAGTCCAGGCTGCCTGTGTTCATGGTGATGGCGTCAGCGAATAGTATGTCTTTTGCTGGAGACACCAGTGCTTCACCATGGGACAAAGATGGCTGGATGCGCTGGTGTTGCAGCCTCCTGAGGGTGGCATATCCCAGTGCATCCCGAGGAGTTGTATAGGCATAGTGGGCACTGAGGAATCTAAGGCTAGAGCTGCTGAGAGGATTAACAGAAGGGGATCTGAGAGACTGAGCCCTGCGTGGCAGAGTATGTGATGCCCCAGGAGGGACCAGAGAAGTCGAGCCGGACTTGAGGAGGGTCAGAGGAGCTGGGTTCAGAGGCTGTGGGTGTAAGACAGTCTGGTTGTTTGTCATGCTGTTTGGACAAAGACAGTCAGTGCTAGATGCCAGGGTTTCTCTTAATTCAGTGAAGGAACTAACATGGCTGGTGGCAGTGCCTATGTTCAGACTCTGACTACGTATCTTCAAACCATCAACATCTGATGCATCCTTACTCTGCTTACTTGACCGTTTTACTTCTATCTCTCCACTGCAAGGAGTATGTTCATTTGATACATCTATCTCATCAGTTGAGCTATCTTGAGATTCATTTCCATTTCTATATAAAAGAAGAGCGTGGTCTTCAAAAGAGTGGAGGCAACTCAATGTCTGAGGATTGTCTGAAGTTGGGTCCATCAGTTTGCACAAGGCTTTTTCAAGAAACTCTCCACTTTCCACCTTCTCACCATTAAGTGTAATATCTGAAAGGTACGAGATTAAATAAGATCTATATCGTTCATATTTTGCAATAGTTTATTCCTACCTGGATGCCCAGCCTCTGTGCCATTGTGCACAGAGCTGCTGTGGTGTAGAGTGATGGGTTTGAGATGTGCCTCAAACTCCTCTGGGACCACAGGCCACAGGGTGCTGCGACTGTGACGCACTGAGTCCCAGCCCTCCTGCTTCAGCGCCTCACAGCCGTGTTTGGTTCTACTCATCAACCCCAGCACATACACACATGTCCTGCACAGAGGAATGAAGGGGCTGTCAGTTATGCTTTTTATAATATGATGAGAGGTAATGGAACATCTTTACCCTCTGATGGAGAGGACCTCACAGTGATAGGCCAGGGCTACAATGTCAGGAATGACACTCTCCTCCAGCAGCAGGTTCAGGCCCCAGGTTGTTGAGCCTATATTGCCCTGTTGTACAATTAAATGCAATCGATTTTTTTTATTGTTTTCAAAAAGTCAATTTGAATTATTACTGTTTTCAAATGTTTCTCACTAAAGCCCAGAGGGCAGCCTTCAGCTGTTTGATTCCATCCCAGTGATCTAAGTTTGGAGATCTTACATGGCAGCTTAGATCATACACAACATTCTGCAGCAAATAGAATAAAAGGAATTAGTAAGTAGTGTAATAAAACACATTAAAAAAGAATCTAGGCCAACCTAAATACATTATTTAGACAAAAGGGATTGATTTTAATAGGTTATGTAGTATGTGAAGCAGTACGTAAATGAAATTTGCTATGATTTGGGATGGTTACATCTTAGTACTCTTAGCTAAAGATCTGGAGGTGGGTCTCTGGGTGCTGCACTGCCTCAGCTACATGGGCCTAATGCAAAAAACAAATGTGCACATATGACAAGTGTATCTTACATGACCTCTAAAATAAAAATTACTTACCTGAGATTCCAGAAGTTGGCAGCCAGATTTACTGTGAACAAGCTGGCCATACAAATGCACAGGGAGGTAAACATGAGGCTTTGGTTTCCTGACAGACAAAAATAATAAAAATCCCAAAACATGTATGATTCAATGTTCTAAAAGTCTCAATGTTCCAGGAATCTGCAATTGATATTACATCGCGTGACATGAATATGTATTTACCTTTGATTGCTGCGCCGGACATAATTATCCCCATTTACAGGTTTTCGATACGTGGTTAGAGCCTCATTGAGTTGTTCCTCAATGATGTCCACATACCTCAGGTTATAAGACTGTGGCAAAGCACAAGGAAATGCATAAAACAATATGCTCAGTGCATAGGATATTAAACATTTAGTCTGTTCACCTTTTGCCACTTTTCCATCTGGTATGTAACAAATTCTTTGTCACTGAGATAGGCAAAGCCCTTTGGAATTGACAAAAATCTAATGGACAGAAGGAGCTGTAAAACAACTGCAACTATCAATAGACATTTTAAAATAGGGAAGTGTACCTCAACAACAGCAGAAGACCTTTGTCCCCCAGATGAGTAAGTGCGGGTTTCATTTCAATCAGAGCATGAAGGTTAGCCTGGAAAAGCACAGTTACTGGTAAACCACACAATGCTTAGGCCTAGCTAGTGGCTATAGACACATATATATGTTGTATTTCCGCTGTCACCTTGTCTCCACAGGCTTCATCCAGTATGTCCAAGGCCTCGACTGAAACTGCCCTGCTGCGGTCATGAAGTTGGGTGACCAGCAGCTCAATGCCCCAACTACTGAAGAACTCCACATTTGCTCTCAGAAGCACACGCAGGTGTTTTGTGGCGTATAATCTACAAGACTATGTAATAACACGCATGAAAATAATGTTCAAAGACAAGCGAATGTGAGTTTTAGACTTTTGGAGTCTAGATTTCAGCATCCTACATCTGCAGCAGCTGTGAGTATTTTGGACAGAATGACACGTGAAAGTCCGTCCCGACTGTAGTTCAAAGAGGTGACTGTTAACTTCAGGAGGTGCTCTTGGTTCTTCACTGTACATAGATTGAGCAAACTAAAGCAAATGATACTGTGTTAAAATAAATACACATATTCTAAGTTTTAAATTCTACATCAGATATTTACCATTGGAAGACGCTGCACTTTTCAAGCATTTTGACCCCACGTGGATAAGCTGACAAGGTGCCCAAGAAGAGGAGGTAGTACTGACTGAGAGTAGTTAAAAGACTATTGCTTTGCATGCATTGGTCGGATCTAGGAGCAAGGTAAGAGACCAACCACTGAACAATGTCTCTCACCAAGTCTTCCAGAAAGCCCTTGCCCTCCTTGTAATTGAAAAGCTTTTTTAGTAAATTTGATAAATCACGTTTAATGAATCTGTTATTATACCTCTTCAGATTGCATGAGAAACTCAATGAACTGGCAGCCAACAACTGTGATTTGTCTCGCCTTAGGGTTATCCAGCTCAAGACTGCAGAAAATATTGCTACTGGGCTTGTAGAAAAACAGCAATCGACGCACAAATCTGACAAAACATAAAAAATTTCAAGAAAACTCAGAGTGGTAAAGCAGCTCTTATGTTTAGTTCAATGTGAAAACTGCTTACATATGCATCTGTTCACCTTTATTGCTTCGAAGGCTGGCATTTGGCCACTTTAAATAAAGCAAAAGATGTCAACAAACTTTAAATAACACTTTTTAAAATCTAAATTTTAAAAAATCTGAACCTTTAAAATTGTTCCAATGAGGCTCCAGTCCCATTCCAAGCTCTCCTTGTGACTGAGGATATGGCTTTCCTTTAGTGTGGTCATCAAAGCATCCTCAGTGTCCTAGAGCAAACAAAATTAACAACATGTTGAAAACAAAGATAAACAGAAAATAGTAAATTGTGTATTACAAATATATGTACAGTATGTGTAGAATCTTGTCATTTGGAAATGTTTCAATAGCTTATATCAAAACAACAATATAAAATAAATTATAATATGTTTTTTTTCTGTGGCATTTAGAAAACTTTGCCAATGCAGGTTGAGACCCAGTCTTTTCAGCCTGAACAGTAACTGTGTTATTGGTAGTAGCAGGGGTAAGATTACAAATACCAATGGATCAAATTCCCTTAGAGAAGAATAATGCCTTTGATTTGTCTGCTGGCTCAACATAGTCATTGTCATGGTCAGCTAGGCAACTATGACAAAGCAAAATGTTTTTACATCATTTAAACTTAATCTAATTCATCACACAGCAGAACACACTATTTCTGGAACAACTTTATAACAACTCAAAACAAAAAACAGTTTGATTTCAAATGAGCAGTACCTTGATGATAAAAATGTCTTTCTGAAGTCTGCAGTGCTGGTCACGAGTGTAGTGTGATGCCCCTGATGTACGCAGGATGTGGTCCAAATACAGACTACAGGGTTTAGGTTGAACTTTCTTCTTTTCGTGGAAGCATTTCATATTATTGACCGCGGCACTTGCTCGCCTATAGTTGGAAAAGCTGCATTTTAACAAACTGTTTAAACAAATATAAAAAATGGGTTAGGGTTAGGGGGAAAATTTTACTTACAGGCGCTTGTCATGCGGGATATCAAAAGAGGCAGCGACGTTGACGAGGGTGGGTAAGCAGTGCAGATGTAGACTTTGGCTGTGTGGAAGTATACGGTTGGCCTAATTGAGGGAAAATTCACACATTTAAAAAATGCATCTTTTGTCGCAAGATTACCCATAGTACAGTTCTTACCATATTAAGCAGCTCTTTCAATAAAATTGTAGCCCGTATAGATATAACATCGTCACTGCTTGCAATTACTTCCACCAAACCCTGCACAGTTCACAATACATTTTAAATAACACCTGATAACATATATCTGTCTATTACATATTATTTTCTATCATATTTATTCTTAATTAGGTTGGTTAGTATTCACACCTCTAACAAACCACTCTTGATGAAAGCAGAAAGTACAAAAGCCAGGTAGTTGTGCATCAGGTCTGGCCTACAAAAATATTTTGGAGTAAATTATTTTGCTTTCAATTAAAAGATCAAATAAAGTACATTTAGTTACTGGTTTAGTTTACCTTGAGCATGATCTGTGTGGAAGGAGTGCTGTTGCTTCAGAGGCCACAAACCCATCAGTCAACCTCCAGCTGTCCTGAAATCTGCTCGGGTCTTAGAAGGAAAATACAAACAATCATTAATTTTACTTAAGGAAAGGACATGTTGTTGTTTCATTAGTGTACTGACCTACACTGCTAAGAGCTTCCATAAAGTTCATGCTGGGGATCGGTATTGTTAAATGGAAAATGTCATATAAAACATCTAACAAAGCTTTCTGAAAGACACACAGTATAGTTTTAGCGCACGATACACAACAGAGTAACAATGAAAATCAAGAATACATACCCGCACTTCCATGTTTGGTATACACAAGAGCCCAATCAGGGACTGAATCCCAGTGTTGCCTGACTTACATAGGTTAATGATACCTAAAAGGTCAAAACAATAGGTGAAGTGAACTCAATGACAGTCAATCAATGCATAGACAAGTTTCCTATGCAGAGAGTCAGATAAGAGGAATAATGTAAATCATTTAATTTACCTGACCAGGAACGAAATGAAGCCACTATAGACATTTTGCTGGCCATAAATCGAGTCTCCCTATCTTCCCTGTTTAAATAAATGGTTAATTGCTGTAAATGTTTTTCCACAAATGTTTTCACACTCACTTTGACTGCCCCTCCTCCACGTCTGCGTTGTGTTTGTAGTGAAAATCTGTATATGGAGCCAGGATTTGCTAAAATAGCCAAAAATAAAAGTGTGAAATGCACAGTTAAAATACACAAAAAAGTAGCTGACCCACTTAAATACCTCAAACTCTACGTCAGAGCGCACAAACTGGCGTGTGTGTGGGTGGTTGAGGAGGTGGAGGATGGTGGTGATCAGAGCCTCATTGATGCGACTCAGCTGACAGTCAGTCACGCTCTTCAGGATGGTGCTGAGGCCGCCCGCCTGCGCGACCACAACGGGGTTTTTCAGAGCTGCACAAGAAAAGGCCCACACAAGTTCTACCACAACTGTCCCCTCTGATGGGTGCCAATGTTTATGTCATTCACACTCACCCAGTTCACAAATGATGGCCACACAGGCACGGGACAGACGGTCGCGTTCATTGTGTCCATCGTTGCCCACAGAGATTAGTGAGTTGGTGATAGAAGAAGGAAACAGCAGTGCATTTACAGTGATCATCTGTGAGATACAAAAGAAACAGGGTTTTGATCCTTATACATTTTCCATAGGAAAAAAATGCACTTCATTTAGGCAAATCTCACCTTTCGAACCAGTCTGAGGGCCTGTGTCCTCTCCCCTTCATTATTTTGCTGAATGTCAATGCACCTTTCCAAAAGATTCCATAAAAAATATGTTCAAGCATAGATTACAGAAAAAGATTAGTGAACAAGTGGCCAATAGCCAATATGCTTTACCTTGCTATGAGATAATCGACCTTGAGATGCAGCACCTTCTCGAGTGTGCTGCTGTCAGTGATGAGGTGCCGTAGGGCTCGCAGCCCAGCGGCCCGCACTTCTTTAGCTTCATGCAGCAAGACTAGGCGCAGACTTACAGAGGAACAAAGATATTGTATAGCATACTCAAAATATTTTTGTTGATATAAATTCAAACTTACCAAATAATTATCTGTTCCTGTGTAAAGCCGAGCTTCTCTTCAGAAAGACCAACACTGCTAAGAAGCTGCAGTGTATCAAGAATGATCTTATATGTAAATATGTGTCTGTGTGTTTTGTTTTCTTTACTTTTAAGACATTACCTTTACAAAGTTGTTTAAGTGAGCAAGTTTACACATGGGAGAAACTCCTTTCTGCTTTGTGACATTTTTAAGAATTTCCAGAACATTGTCAGCTGGGTCTGAAAACAATAAAACAAAGCAGCAACAATTTCATCCCTGGTTGATAGTGGATAATGGATTTTATGGCTGGTTTCACTTCAATGTCGTCATGTCACATGCTTGTTGTCCTCTTTGACCCCTGAGGTTCATTTACATGAATTAGTGACCACAAAGTCAAGTGTCAAACAGAAACAAAGTCACATCATGGGGTAAATAATGGCACCCATCACCGGAATATCAAAGCTAAAGGTACCACAGACTATTTAGTACATTATAATAATAATCCACTATGCAGCACAATAATAACATATTCCTTAGAATTATTATAATTAACTTAAATAAAATAGTTGACTCAATAAGACTAGGTTGGTTAAAAACATGCTAATTGAACAAACTGAGTGAAATCTTGTATATTTCTACTCTAATCTGTAGCCACTGTTCGGTCAAGTTTGGACTTTCAGTGCTTTAGGTTCATTAAGACATTTTGATAGTCTCCAATTGACCATTAACCACACACAAGCAGATTACTGCAAAGGACTTTACACTGCAGGAAATAAAAAATGCAATAGGACATCGCGTACAGATCAAACTTTGGTCATTTTGTGATATGGAGTTTGATGCCCCATGTCAGCAGCAAATGTGAAAAAATCATCTTGTACCTTTGCAAAGATCCAATGTGATGTTTTCCTCGCCGCCGTCATCACGACCTGTCAAAAACAACAGCCATGAAAAGTCTACTCAGTATCTCGGTATGGGTAAACAGCAAACTTGAGCTATCTTAAGTATGTCTCACATCTGAGTCGAGCGCTCCGCGGTGTGCGGCTTCGGATGCTGCTCAGCGCCATGTGTGCAGACACCGGCAACTGCTCAAAGTCAGCAAGACCCAAGAAGGTGCACCGACTGTGACAGCGCTCCAGACTGGACAGATACTATCGCGAGAACCTGGCTTGCGTCTTAATTTAATAGGTCGCTAAATTGTAACGTGACCAAACCGTCAAACCCAGGCTATATTAACTTTATATACCGCTTAAAGGTGCACTATGTAACTTTTCTGGTGGAGGATCCTCCACCTGCGTATCTCCATGGAGATGCCATTGCTTTGCCTGGAATGTTCCACAGTGTGGCATTGAACCATGGATCTATTAAAATAGTGTTGAACCTCTGTTTCATGGAGGCGAGCATAGCGCCACCAGGCAAAGCTCCAGATCAGATCCGTGGAGAGGCGACCCGCAAGCCCGCTTGCAGTAACAATAAATGCAAGACAGAGAACTTGGCATGCTGTGGAATATTTCCAGGCAAATCAATAACATATGCATACCAAACATAATAAGAACTGAGACGTGCTGTAGATTCCTCTAAAAGAGGTTGTATGGTGCACTTTTAATAACTTTTGATGAAAGAAAAATGTTAGAGGTTGAATTTTGTGACTACTGTACCTAATGTCTCTGGATGGGAATTAATATGCCAGATTAAGGATATCTGAACATTTGTAGCAGTTCCTTTGTCGATAACACCATTCACCATTCTGTTAATATGATATCAAAGGTCGCATCTCCAGTCTGTTTAATTGTCTTATTGTATCAAGCCATTTGTGATCATGCCCTGTAGATGCACTTTGCTCACATTACATATTATTAACCTAAATGTATTTAAATGTTAATTGACTAAGAGGTCTATGTATGTTGTAAAAAAAAAAATAATTCATTTAAGGTCTTTTGGCTAAACTAATGTGAAATTAATTGAAAATATAGAAACTATGCCTAGTGTCAATCAAGATACAAAACACTGCTACTGTTATTTAGTGAGAGTGCCTTTTAATGAGCATATGCAGAACAGCACTGACCGGGGTTGACACTGTATTTTATTTTACTGTATTTTCCATGTGACCAGATCAGCCCCGCCCCTGGCCCCGCCCCCTAAATGCCTCTCTGAAATGACGTGTCATCAAAATCCGGAAGTGCTCTCTGTTTCAGTCCAAAATGGCTTACCAAACCCTACAGCAGGAATATTTACAGATTCCTGTTGTGACTAGGGCTTATACCACGGCCTGTGTCCTCACAACTGCAGCGGTGGTAAGATAATGTTGTGTTTGTACAAGATTGTTTGATACAGCTGTCTGTTAGTGTTGCATCTTATTGGAGAGAGTGTTTATTTTGAGGATAGCTATGAAGGTTAGCCACAGCAACACAGGGGTAACGTTACGTGTCCAAAACATGGTCAAAAATCTCTTGTGTATAAGGGGGGAGAGCTGTCTTGGTGTCAAAAAGAGAGTGCTTTCTATATGATATTCAAGGCAATGAAAGTAGCATTTAAGCTAGCAACGTGAAAGTGAAATGACGCTGTGTGTGTTATGATAACTCAGAAATCATAGTGGTAATTCGTTTTACATCAATACCGTTACGTTACACTGCACTTCAACGTATTTTCATTGCTGTAAAATTCACTTGGGATTGGTTCAAGTTATAGTTCAAACCAGTGTTAATTTTAGCTACGTTTGATTTAAGTTTGGTTATCAAGATTAATTGATTGTCATTACATTGGATTTAAATGCTATCCAGTGTGTAACTCTTGTAATAGTATTGTTTTTGTGACTCACATTCACTATACAGTATTCAGGATATGCTTGATACTAAAACAGTGCTGATAGTTTGATGTACAGATCATTTTGCATCACTGACAGGTGCTGGGAGCCCATTGGCTGGTTTGCAGTTTCAGTTGCAGTGGCGCGCCCTGAGTGGTTCTCCATATGAATAACGCCCATTTTTAATACTTTGCTTTAACTGTTTTTATGTATTTAGACAAACTGTTGACTTCCTTTTAATATCTTTAGAAATATTTTACCATGATTTCAATTTGGTGTGAATTGAGATAATCATAATGTTTTGTTTTGTTTGCTTTTTTGCAGCAATTAGAGATCATCACACCCTTTCAGTTATACTTCAATCCAGATTTGATTTTAAGGAATTATCAAGTAAGTACCTGATATACTGTATTTTATCACAGCATCCAGTCTAGCCCCTTGTTCATGTGAATTGTTTGTTTTCACAGGTATGGCGACTAATAACCAACTTTCTCTTTTTCGGTCCCGTTGGCTTCAATTTTCTATTCAACATGATATTTTTGTATCCTTTTTGCTCAGTTCAGTCCATTTAGTCAAGATGTATTAATGGCAATTTAACCTTATTTAAGCAGTTAAATATGAGTATTGTTTGAAGCATTTTTTTCTTAACAATCAATTTTTAGATACAGATATTGTCGAATGCTCGAAGAGGGATCTTTCAGGGGGAGGACGGCTGATTTCGTCTTTATGTTCCTTTTTGGTGGGCTACTGATGACTGTATCCTTTTCAATACAAGTAGCTATATGAAAATAACTAATATTTTAAAGTTACCATCTGTAAGTTTTTTTTGTTTGTTTTTTGGCAGTCTGAAACCTGCTGCCCCACCCCCACCGAGCCTTTGTCCATGCTCACCTATGCTCTCTGGTTTTCTTCTGTCACATCAAAGCTGGCACACTGTCTGACAACATTAACATAGGTAGCATCAAGTGGTCTTATATGAAAATACAATGGGGCTCGGTTGGCCAAACTAATTATAAATGGTAGTTTTAACCATAATAATAAATATACCAGTGCTTTTCATAAAGCCCCTTACAAAGAACTCAAAAATGATTGTTGTTAGCATGCATGGTGTGGTATATATGTCACACACAAAAGTATGGAGCCGCTGCTCAATAGCATTGTTCCTTAACAAAGCATTAGATCTTTGGCACATTTGTGAGCCTGGTTTTCCTGGGCCAAGCCTTTACTATTATGCTTGTTTATGTGTGGAGCAGAAGAAACCCTAATGTTCGCATGAATTTCTTTGGCCTGCTGAATTTCCAGGCTCCTTTTCTGCCCTGGGTTTTGATGGGATTCTCACTTCTGTTGGGGAACTCTATTATTGTGGATCTTTTAGGTATGCACAATTGTCAGTCAAAAAGTGCAAATAGTGCTTGTATTTCAGATGTTCTACTTTCTAGGTATTGCTGTTGGACATGTGTACTTTTTCCTGGAAGATGTTTTTCCAAACCAGCCTGGTGGTGGACGTTGGCTTAAGACACCATCTATCATGTAAATATATATATATATATATATATATATATATATATATATATAATACATATATAAAAAATAGAAGAACAAAACAAGTAAAGACAGAAACATTGTTTTTATATATTTTCAGAAAGATGCTGTTTGACACTCCTGAGGAAGATGCCAACTACAATCCTCTGCCTGAAGAACGCCCTGGAGGATTTGCCTGGGGAGAAGGACAGAGACTTGGAGGCTAACACGGCTCTGTGCCATCCCTGATTTTAGGGCCACTATGAACATTCCCTAAAGACGAAGGGACGAACATGGTCTTTGTTCATGTTTGTGAAGTTCTGGACTCTGAATGCCAAACCAACCAGAACTTATTTGGGAGTAACGTCTGTTGTTTTTTTAAATGGGCCTAAATCATCCCGAGAAACTCTTCTTGAAGCCAGATTGATGCTCCATGAATATTAGAAAGAATTCAAGCTTCTCTGAACTGTGAATGGCGAGTCCTTGGCTTGGTGATGTTTGGTCTTCATCAAAAGTGTTGATGAAAAAACAAAGGATGGCAGCAGCTAAAATAATTCAGGATTACCTGTTCTGTTCATATGGCAAAGTGCTTTTTTTTTCCATTTCACTTTTATAAATAATAAATCTCTGTGGCAAGTGAAGATCTCTTTTTTTTCTCTATTTTGACTGAGAATGTAGTTTATGAATGCGGTGGGGTCGCTAGGCACAATGGAAACAAGTAGTAGATCAAGAAAGATCTAATTTATATTTTGATTAAATTCCTAATGTCATATTCATGATGCGTAAGAACCTCGCTATATCAAGTTGGTTGTAGACTTTTGTGGTGCGTGTGCGCAGGTCAGCAGCAGGGGGCAAGCATGAGCAGTGTTGCATGTTCTACGACCACAACGAGAACACGCTGTCGCATTTAAAACAGTTGGACAAACGGAGCGTTCAATCATCGTAACAATTAGCCATTTTCTTTTTAAATAATATTTTTACCCCACAAGTTATTTAAACACACGAATGATTTATTACTTGTTTGTGTAAAAGGCTAAACATAACAAGATGATCGATGTGGGTTTTACAGTAAATGAATATCAAATATAGCACCGTATTTTCCCATTTTGTTCCGGACAAAAACGCAACAGAAAGGAAACGAGCTGCTGTTGCGTTAACTCGTTAGCACGTTCAAAATGATGCCATTAGCTCTCAGTAAAACATTTGGGCAAAAACCAGTGAAATTTCAACTTGAAGAAGATGGAGATTTTTACATGGTTGGCTCTGAGGTAAGTGTACTTCAATCCATGTTTCTTTTTTTCCTTGTGTATGCTAAGTTGCTAGCCACACAGCGTCCATTGATCTAACACTGTCCATTGATAAACAAAGAAATGTCCAGTCCAGCAAACGCCTATGTGGTCAAAATGTTTTGTTAATCGAAGTACTGTTTGGAAGTTCTTTTGTTTGTGTGTTTGTTTTACAGAAAAAAATAACCTTGATTATTAGCTATACAAACCTTTTTTAATTCATTTATTGCCTTGCACAGTTACATATTTTTATCATAACATGCAACGCTACTATGCATAAAATGTTTTAACTTTTGGACCTGTTCTGTGGTGTTCTTCAGGTTGGAAACTATCTGCGTATGTTTAGAGGCTCCCTATATAAGAGATATCCGTCTTTGTGGAGGAGACTTGCCTCAGTTGAGGAGAGGAAAAAGATAGTAGCGTCTTCACACGGTAAGTTCCACATTATACAAATGAGGTATTAAAAAAAATCAGGGGAACATAGTTTAATTTTGCATTTATTATTTATAGCTACCAGCGTAACTCTCCTGAAAGCATCAGAGTGTGAAGAGATCTTTGAAGGAAATGATGAGAAGTATAAAGCTGTGTCTATCAGCACTGAGCCCCCAGCCTATCTCAGGTTAATACAAGTTTTTTATAGCTTACTTTCACTTACCATAATTATTTAATATATTCTTGTTTGCTTTTAAAGGGAACAAAAGGCAAAGCGTAGCAGCCAATGGGTGCCTACATTACCCAACAGCTCCCACCACCTTGATGCTGTGCCTTGCTCCACCACAATTAACCGCAACAGAATTGGCAAAGACAAGAAAAGGACTTTCCCTTTGTGGTACGTCTACTCAAAGTTTGAAAAAGCAGATAGTTTGTTGGGGTTCCTACTAACCAATTATCATAATCTTTAATCAAATCTAGCTTTGATGACCATGACCCAGCAGTCATTCACGAGAATGCAGCTCAAACTGAGATGCTGGTTCCCATTCGTCTGGACATGGAGATCGATGGTCAGAAACTGAGAGATACCTTCACATGGAATATGAATGGTACAGATCTGTATTCTTACACTTGCACATGTGATGTACTTAAATATAATAACCAATTTTGTTTGTTCACAGAAAAACTTATGACACCAGAGATGTTTGCAGAGATCTTATGTGATGATCTTGATCTAAATCCATTGGCATTTGTTCCTGCTATTGCATCAGCCATTCGTCAGCAGATAGAATCTTATCCTACTGACAGTATACTAGAAGAACAGGCAGACCAGAGAGTCATTATAAAGGTGAGTGACTATAATGTAACCATTAACGAAATACAAAATGCAAAACATCCAAGGCATTCCTATAACTTATTAAATTTCCACTCCATTTTGAGCTTAAATAAGGAAAAATATGTGAAATGTATACTACGTGTGTTCCGTAATTTGCTCAAAATAAATAAATTAAATGGAAAAAAGGAAATGATGTCAAAATACAAGTTTCTGAGATTTGACAAGCCTTTGTACATAAACATTGTTTCTTTATGGATAAATGTATTGCTTATTTTACAGCTGAACATTCATGTAGGAAACATCTCTTTGGTGGACCAGTTTGAGTGGGACATGTCTGAAAAGGAAAATTCTCCTGAGTCTTTTGCTTTAAAACTCTGTTCGGAACTTGGACTTGGCGGTGAGTTTGTAACCACTATTGCATACAGCATCCGTGGTCAGCTCAGTTGGCACCAGAGGACCTATGCCTTCAGGTATCCACAAACTATCATTTTATAATAAATTCATGAGAGTTACTTTGAGAGAAACTTTATTTTCCTTTTTTTTTTTTCTCTCCAGTGAAAATCCACTTCCCACAGTAGAAATTGCTATTCGCAATACAGGGGATGCAGACCAGTGGTGTCCGCTGCTGGAAACACTCACAGATGCAGAAATGGAAAAGAAAATCAGAGACCAAGACCGCAATACGAGGTGAGTTTAGTTAATCAAAATGTCAATGCAGAAAACAGAATATTTGTAATCTTAATACAAAATAATTTACCTTACAATTCTTTGCAGACGGATGAGGCGATTGGCCAACACTGCTCCTTCGTGGTAGATGGTGTATTGAAGTTTACCTGGAGCCTGCTGTTACTATACCACTATATGTCTGTAGTGTTGGTGAAGCACAGTCAGTTAACTTGAACATATTTTTGGACACTAACACCACTTGCTTCATTTTTCATAAAAAACACATTCATTCTCACCACACAGATTCCAATCAGAGCATGCTGATCCTCTTCTCCAGATACTTCAGCTTAATGTAAAACATATAATCTTGTATTTACTGAGAATGTATGTTTTGTAAAATAACACAAGTAGGAACAATGAGTTAAGATATAGTGAATTGTGTTTTTTCTACTTTGTTCCAGACATTTAAATGCAGTGTTTGAACTTTTGTAAATGGCTGAAGTCAAAATTAGTGCAAACTGGTAATTGAGGTATATTTTTTCTGTAAATTAGTTTTTTGTGTCTATCTAGATAATAGAAAATAACTTTATGAGCCTATAAAGTAGTTTATTAAATTTACCAGTTGAGAAATGCATAATCCACCTCATTCAGTTTGTTTGTTGGGCTTTTACTTTGTTCAAGGGGGGCTCAATAGAGTATTCATTTGAATCTGACTCATTAAGGCTCATACAAATTTTGAACTAAATAGTCAGATATTTCAGTTTGAATTGTGCCTCATATTACATTGTTGTTTAATAATCATTGGTAGATTTCACTTCATTGCTGAACTGTAGCAGGCTGTACAATACCAAAAGATTTCTCTGTTTTACCATGTAAGCCAATTAAACAAGCAATTAAGTAAGCAATGGATCAATGTGAATTATCAAGTTCTCTTTGTATGCTTGTGAGCTTTTTTATACATAAACAAAATAAAAGAATACAAGCAATGTCATATCATTTGAAGGCTTATCTATTTTTGGACAAAGCAAGAAAAGTTTTGTTATGCTGTTTTTTGATGTTGCTGAACATGGGCAGATATGGTTATTACAATTGAAGTCTGAAAAAATGAGTAAAGCTGCAAAAAAATACTTTATTTTTTTTTAACGAGAGCTATACATATAAAATATAAAATATATAAAACAAGTTATTAATGCGACACCTGATATCACAGTGTTATTGACAACCATATTCAGTGTCCTGCACTGGGTTTTTACAGTAGCACTCTGTACACAATAATATTGAGAATATTTAACAAGTTTATGATGAAAGTGTCTAGACTATGGCTGAAAGACACACATTACTCTTTCAACTTTGCAGCCTTTAAAAATACTAAAACAATTAAAACTGACAAAAATCTGGAGTAAGAAAAAAGCTCCAAATGTAATCACTGAGAACTGGAGTGTTAACTGATACGTGTGATACTATTAGAGGTTTAGGATTTACACTGGAGAGGTATTTGCAAGTGAAGTAACCAAACCTTCATTGAAACGTATTTTGTATTTTTGCCTGTTATCAGTTAACTATTTGTAACCTGAGTATCCATGTCAGCTGCCCATATCAGACCAGTTCTTTAATAGTGTGTTAGTGTCTTCAAAGGCTCAATTTACTCAAAGCTGGCTCAGAAGCAAACTGATTCTTTCTGTAAAGGATTTTGGACATCTAACAAAACAAATTAGAAAAAAAACAATTATGAACATTGTCTAGCATAGTAATATACCAGGTCATTGGGCAATAGTTTATATTAATATACATCAAATATGATTATTAGAAGAATTTAGGCCAGAATTAATAAATGTCAGTATACATGTTTTACACTCATGTTTTTGATTAACTGGAGCAGCCAAAGAAATCATTGCCAATATATCGAGGGTAGCCATCTAACACTTTCAACGCTACAGGATCAAACTTCCAGTACTGTATCCCACTCAGAAAATTGACATACCCTGTGAAAAGAGAAACCTGTTATATTTTCTGATCAGGTAATGAATTCATCCAAACATATCCCTCCTTACCATATCTGTCTTGAAATGCTGCATCTATATGTTTGGGTATGCCGCTCCATTCAGGCATGGTCTGCGGAAGGACATTGTCGACCCGGTTCTCCATAGGACTGAAGGACCAGTAAGACAAGGACTTGAAGAGGAAGACTTTCTCTACATTACCCACTTCCCATTTTAAAGCGGCTTGGATGTCTGATACAGGCAGACCCAGCCTCCACACTGAATCTGGCCCAGTTATCTTCCTCTCGGCATCAAACACCCAGTACCTCTCACCTATCATAACAGACAACATTATTAAACAGATCAGCATGGTTAAGAAGCAATGTATTTTGTTACAGAATGCTCAATATGTGCATAAAAAATGTATTTTGTAACATATTCTGTTACAGGTTGCAATCAGCACCCTATCCTGACTTGAAATTACTTATTTGATCAGGAACAATACACAAAAAGCATTCAAATATGTCATGTACCAGGTTTTAGCAAAAATGAAGTCACTGGACAGGTTGTTGTCATAATTCAACAGGTCATCTGTATTAATTCTCATTTAAAACATTCCCACTATCAAACGTCACATACAGGCCTATAACATTCATACATTCTCTCCAAGTTTTGTTGGGAAAGTAACCACTGTTTGGTTAGGTGTGTAAAATGTCATCATTTGTCCGAGTATTCTAAAGGATCACTGCTTGATACTGTCACATTAACATTATATACATGTAGAAATGAATAGAAACACAACAATAACAGTGTTTTCTAGTTTTCTCACTAATATGATTCAGTTTTAAATGTAAATTTTGTGATCAAGCATGGCGATGTATTCTTCTGATTTTAGGAAAGTAACTGTTTTCTGAATACACCCAAATGAAAGCGTAACTGTACCAAAATGAGTATTCTGAATATTTATTTTCAGTGCATGTGTTTTGTTCCCAGTACAGAAATGTTGGTTAGTGTTGCTCTTTATTTGTGACTTTTGTCTAAATCATTTGCGTGCACTACTTGTCTGGCAAATACAGACGCTTCTTGAGTCCAACTAAATGTGATTGTGCAGTCAGATTTGTTTTTTTTAGTGATGCACGTGAAAAGGAGCTCATATGTCACCTAACATCTTTGTTAAGTATTGCAGAAGTGTGTATTGTGGATCTGAGGCAAGTGCATTAAATGTAAAGTATGTCTGCAGTGAAGGTTTGTTTGGACCTGTTCTGTGGTGTTCGTTGTTTGTTTGATTTACAGACCTTGGAAGAACCAGATGTTACCAGAGTTGTCCTCATAGACCGCATCAATGTAGTCAGGGATACCTCTCCAGTGACGGGAGGCCAAAGCCGGGTAACCAGC
This sequence comes from Periophthalmus modestus, assembly GCA_019594935.1. Lineage (NCBI taxonomy): Eukaryota > Metazoa > Chordata > Actinopteri > Gobiiformes > Gobiidae > Periophthalmus > Periophthalmus modestus. The sequence continues at coordinate 36,803,644 of JAIEZT010000054.1, read as the reverse complement.
CTCAAGTCGCCCATCCCGAATGCGCCAAACGTACTGGGACTTAAAGAAGAAGAGCTCTCCTCTGATCATAGACACAGCATCATAGTTGGTTCTGCAGGCGTCAGGCTGAGGTCGGCATTATTGAATGTCAGTTGTACAATAAACAGTGATACAGTTAGTCATGCATTACAGCCTTACCATTCCTATGTCGAGCTCATTGGTCTCTGCAAGTTCCGGTGTTGTGTGCCTGGGGGGGCCGTACAAATACTGAATTCCTTTCTTGTCGTCTTCACTGAGCTGCAGAGGGTATGAATCACTGTAGAATGGGCACATAACAGCATCTGGTTCAAGGGAATGTTGGAGTCCCAGGACATGGCCAAACTCATGAGCTGCCACTTGAAGCAGATCTGTGCCTAAAAACAGCACAACATTCGTTTGCACATATGTCAACCATCTGCAGAAATCATGTGCAATACTGTATTAAATGTGAATCAAAACCAGTGCAATGCTCTAGCTTCTTTATCTGCAACGTATTGTTGTGCGTAACACTGCATTGTACAGAGTCACTGATTGTATATAAGAGTTTTGGAGCCTGGGCAGCAGTTTTTAGTATGCTTGGACTGTTCTAGTTCATCAGTTAAATTTAAGCCTATTTTATCTTGCATATGTTAAATACTTTTTATTCTACTACTGTTCTTGCACTGCCATTGCAAGACCGAAACTCCCTCATTGTGGAACACACATAGGTCCCTTTTATTTTATTTAATATCTGCTATTAAAGGCTCATTATGTAACTTTTTTGGGTAAAATCAGCTGGTCTCCATGGAGACTGCTTTGTATATCATATAGTATATTCACATTGTATTATTTCAATTACAGGTGTTTTTATGGCCTTGCCTCCATAGATCTGACCTGTAAAGGCCAACACACACAACTATCGGGACACTTGAAATAGGGGTTTTGTTTGCAGATTAGTGATAAATTAGAGGTATAGCGCAAAGCTGTGCAAAACGAAAGTTGGTAATTTAATCAAGTTATAGTGAGTTTAAACAGTGACAAAAATTTTCCTGTAAAAGGAGAAGCAGGAAAGGAGGAGGTGCTTTCTCTGCCACCTGCAGCTCTCATCCCTCTCCCTAAAGTGTACAGTGGGACATGTACAAGTCAGAGAGCAGAGACCCGTCTGCACTTACAGCAGAAGTTAAAACCATGTGTTTTCAGCCACGTTGGTGCATCTAAATTCAACAAGTTCCAATCCTGGTGGGGGGTCGAGTGCTGTGGAGTGCAGGCACATGGCTGGTGTTTTCATAGAAAATTATGGAGGTGTCTTTTTTGCAGCGCATCAAAGCACCCCAGTGTGCATTGACCTTAATGCTGCCATTACTATTATTATTGCTGGTGTCCATGGAGATAGATGAGTTAAATGCTTTACTGTGGAACATTCTATGCAATGCAATGACATTTCTATGGAGACAAGCAGGTGAAGGGCCCTCCACCAAAACATAGTACAGCCTTAACAAATCTTTTTTTTTTAATATACTTACCAACATCATTACCCACAGTCCAGTGCTCATCATAGTCAAAGTGGACCTCTCCTTCTCTGTGTGTTCGAGGGAAAAAGGCGTGGGCAAGGATTCCCCCAGGACCATCAAAGGGTAAACTGTCACCGTGCCAGTATCTGGGGTCAAACACATGATTCAGCCACGTCTGAACTATACAGGTGATAACACTATTGTCCATAGTTTAAAACTGAACATGAAGGCAGAGCTGGTATTGTGTGATGTCATAATTTCAGATGGAGGGATTTCAATCATAAATGTAATATGGCAAGTTGGTAGATCCAAGCACAAAATAATCTGGTTCAACATGATTGCCACATGTTTATGAGTGAAAACCCAAGATAGGACAAACATGCTCATCTGTTGTAGTTACAACAAAGTCTTTGGTATGACATCATTGGCTGGTTTATAATGTTATGTGAAATATTTGTTGATATTTTTTGAGTAGCCCAATAACAATATTCAGATGATATTATCCAACAAAAATATAAAATATAGTTACGTAATAATAATAATAATAATAATAATAATAATAATAATAATAATAAAATCTGTAATTAAAACATAAAAGAAAAAACTTGTAACTCTTACTCTTACCTGTTGAAGTCAATAACAATGTCTGCTTTTTCTGACATGACTTCAGTGAAAGTTAAAGGTGTCACTTCACCCCAGACTCTGAAGGCCTGGTCCAAAACATGACGCACTTTAGCTTCATTCATCTGCCAGGGAAAACGCACAATCCTACACAAAAATGTAGAGTCAAAACACATTATAACACATGTTTATTCCTCTGAGTAGTTTGGAAAAGCTTGTTGAATTTAGAGGTACTTAACTTGGTCAATGCTCACATAAACTAAACATTAATGGGTTAATACTGGCTTGTGTGAGTTTGCTAATATCCGATTGAATCCAAGATGAATGACAAACGCTTCATAAGACAGGACTGTAGCAGATCCTACTGTTTACTCAACTTGTAAACATATTTAATGGTATGCGACTGCCAGTCTCTCTTCTCTGTTAACACTAAGGCAGCTTGTTTGGTGCAATTAAGTCATTCCTATTCCTAAGTGTTTTGAATTAAATTGTGATTTATGATCATTTTTTTTTACCTGTATGTGAGATCGGTCTTTTCCCAGCGTCCTCCAAAAAGTGCAAATCGTTTCTTGCGCTGCTGCCTGCGCTGTCCTTCCTTCTTTTTTTTCTTTATGTTGTAGTATGACAAATCTACTCTCAACAATGAGTGATAATCTGGTACTCCACAGCGAGGTCTCTTCCACTCTGTGTTATTACTGGGGAACACTAATGACATCAAATTATGTTTGTCATTTAGTGTTGGCTGTTCATGCCTTTCCCTCTTTTTGTGGCCCACATTTTTGTGGCTGTGAGGCCCTCCCTGCAAAACATCAAAGCATTTGATAAACAATAAGAAGTCAAGTGTGTGCATAATCCTTGTTTAAATTACGCCTTAATACACCTACGTCTAAATGCCATTTTGTACAAAATAGTGCAATGACCTGAGGTATTTCTGAGTCAGAGCTGCATGTTTGGGCCAACAGGGATTGAAACTAAATCTGGATCAAATTTCTCTAAACACATTGAATCTATACCATGGGCATTCCATAGCAGGTCACATAGTACTGCTGGGTGCAGCCTGTTTTGCTGAGGTGACAGTTATAACATGGTCAGCTGTGCCTCTTGTAGCCTATGATTGTTGTTAGTTATGCTTACTTTCAAAGTCGCTGAGTGGACTGTTTCAATTCTTGCACAAACAAGATTATGTGATGCAAATAGGTGAAATTTAAAGCATTGTGAGCCTGAAATGCTTCAAATGATTGACATGATATCTAGCTGATAGTCATGAACCGGTTTTTCATCTAGTCTTTTTTATTAGATCTGTTTTAAGTTTAACTGCTGTGAGACCACCATAGTCTTCACAGTTACTGAAAGACAGATACACAAGGTCTATGAAGTGAGATCCAACCACTGAACTGTGTGCCAGGATATAACTGGCTTTGTATAATGTGTGCACCCTGCAAACAACCTACAAACAAAAGCGCATGTCTTAAATTATACTTCTGTGAGTCAATATAGCCTTTAATGTAGAGGTATTTTCTTGCCTCAGCAAAAAGTGTTTCCACAGGCTATGCTGATTTGACAAAATAAATTTAAGGTGAGTGACAGTCGAAGTCAGTAACTATTTTTCATATGTGCTGAAACAAAGCTTTGTGTTTGATGGGAATTCTGAGGCATAGGCAAGCATGTTACAACAAGTCTCTCTGACTCCCATCCAAACATTTCTGCCCAAGCATCAGCAAGGTGGTCCACAAAGCACACCATTGTTGTGTATTTTAAAATGGATTTGCAGTCTCAGATACTATGTTTTTAAGTCAGCCAACTTGTTAAACTCAAGTATTAACATGCAGGCTGGGGTAGGCTAATAACAAACATCATCATATCTTTTCTCAGTTCATAGTAGTGGTACACAGGGTGAGCAGATGTCTGGAAATTCCCTGTTTGGGCATGATATCACAATGTCTGCAACTATAACCAGTGGATGCTGAGCTGACAGTAGGTGGCTAATTACTGAGTGTACATCAGTGACTACAGTCACTAAAGATAATATATGCAAGTCCTATACACGGGATAAAGAGGGGTTAACATCAAATTTGCTAAGCATTTTTTTCAGTTGTGACAGAATGTGGTGTCATAATGGCACCAAGCATCTGCTGAACACTAGCAGTGAGAAAACAACCATAAATGATTTGCTTTTGCCCTAAAGTTGGCCTATTTTTCATCAGGTATCAGATATAAACACAATAACACATTCGTAGTCAGGGCTTGACTGTATGCTTTGGAGATTAAGCTGTCAACAATTGAATTGATGGACTTCATTAAACATTAAGAACATTATTATCTGGGATTACAACATGGAGAGTTGTTCCCATGTGTTGTCCCATTTGGCAGGACTCAGCGTAGAGCATTGTTGTGTGCCTGCACCATGCCTTACTCAACTTAAATTTTCCTTAATCAGCAAACTTTCTATACTACTGGAGATGCCAGATGGCTTGTTTCTGCCTGTAAAAACGAATTCACTGCAGTTGTTGACAGCAGCATCCGAAACACTGGATTCATCTGGATTTCTTCAAGAACTAATAGAGTTAAATGCCCTATTCTAAATATAGATTGCATTGTTTGTTTCTGTTGATCCAGTGCTACAAAACCAAAGCATCCTTTTCCAGTGATGGGAAGAATACTTTGAAAATGTATTTCATTATATAGAATACTATGTGTTGAGTTGCATTTAAAGGTCCAATGTTGCATCAAATGTTATCCTTTACCTTTAGTTCAATAGAGACTGGTAATTAATTTCCAGGGCTGAAATTATCCAAACGTTTCTGGTGAATGTGTATGGAGTTTGAAAACTCAGAGGAGCACTTCATGTTTCATGCATTTCTAAAAGACATCAAATAGGGTAAAGTCCTATGGTAAAGAAATGAGGCTATTAAGACATGGCTTTGGTATAACCTGCAATAAATGCACATAAAGAGCATAATATTTGGTCTGAACACTAACATGCTCTACAGCCTAAAATGCGATATTAGCTATGACATTTTGTTTGGCCCATGTATTACACCACTCACTATAAATGCAGTTTGCCTGTTTTTATTTTTTGTATTTGCACTCACCTGTTGCTCTGACTTGAGCTCGTACAGCGGCAAAGAGTGAATAAAGACAAAAAGTTGCAGTGGCAAGATGCTGCAGCACAAAAGAAATGTTTGCATCTCGCTCGTTTTGTCGCGCGGTAAAATCAAGTCAGCGGCGCAAAACAAACTGCGGATCTAAAGCCCGCAGCGGGAAAAGCAGCATCCACTTGAAGTGAAATGAATGAACTCACGACTCCAGCCCTCCTTAAATGCTGTCACCCAGCATGTGCAGCTACGCCACAGCCACTTAACCCTTTATAATCCATTTAGTCCATGCGAAAACAATAGGTCTATGCAAATAAAGTGTATAAAACTGTTCATGTGTGATGTGAAGGCTTGGCCAGGTCTGTACGAGCTTCAAACTGACATTAACCCTATAGCTCCTGTGTTTCACCAGGTTAGGACACACCAACACCAACACTAAACTTAACTATAAATGGGTGGCATTTTATATGGCCACTATGTATCTTCATTTTGGGAATATCTTTATAAACCATTTAAAGTAATTTTAAAGACTTTAGTTCCATTGGGCCTGTATGTCCCAGGACCTACAGAGTGCTTTTGGTGTGGTACAAAGTGTAAGGCAAGGAAATTAATATTATTTGCTTAAAATTGCAATGCAAATCTCAGATCTTTAGCAGTTTAATAAGCCTGTCCGTGTATATTTCAATTTATTTTAGTCCATAGGCCTATATCAGAAAGTTTATTGCCTTGATGGTTTAGTGCCATCCTAGGCTGCTATTTGAAGAAATATACAACACAGCTAAAATTGGTGATATGTTCTCTGTTCTCACGTGAGATGGTAGTGTTGAGGTGCAAAAATCTGATGGGGTGCAAGAGGAGTAAGCCTATTCATATTTGACTTGTTTTTGCCTGGCAAGTCCAGAATAAGACCTCTCTATCTTTTACATATTTGCTAAGTATTGGAGGTGTGTAGGCTGTTCTGCATCCTAAGAAAGTTTTAAAATGTTAGGCTCAAAAGTAGAAAGGGAACATTTTGTTGTAATTTTGTGGAAAATCCTATTGATTTCCATAATTTTCAAAAGAATGAAGAGAACAAAGTATCCCAGCAGGGGGACAAAGTTTGAAGCTGTCATATTTGGGATTAGACGGCTGGTGGGATTACTATAAAATGAAAAACATGAAAAGCTGCATGCTTGTGGTTTTTATAGGTTACAGAGTGTTCACAAATTTGCCGCAGATATATGAAATCAAATGCACACCAGTGATGATGTGGGGACAGTTTGTGAGCTTGTTCTGACAGACACAAACCACATACTCAGGAGAGGAGACAGTTAAGGACAGAGAGCACAGACTGATTTAACCAGATGTGGAAAATCAAACACTAAATGAATGGCCAATAAATAAATAAATAACATATAGGTAAACCATTTGGTTTTGTTTGTCACCCCCTATTAGTTACTCTGCAGTCTAGGTTTTGTGTCCTTATAATTTTCTTCTGTTTGTGTCTTTTCTTTATAATGTGTTTGTGATGTAGCCTCTTGTCTGTCCTTGTAAAGTGATATTTATTTTGGCCTGTAAAATAAAAAGTTTTCTCTATTAAATAATAATAATAATTAAACAAAAAACAAAAAAAACAACAATATAAATGTTAGTTGTTTTATTATTTTTATTGCTATATTTTTTGTTTACTATAAAATGAACGTAGATGAACAATGATAATATGTGAGATTTAATAAAGTAATGTTTTATTCTTTAGGTAAATACAGGATGTCTGATTGTTGACGTGACTTGACTTGGTCAATAGTGAAACATGAAGTAATGGTAGAGGAAGAAGAGAGGCGCTCGTGAGCTAGCTGCTAGCCACATTAGCATTAGCCTATATTGTAGCCTTTCCATAATGGCGCCTCTGGATCTAGATAAGTATGTCGAAATAGCAAGACACTGCAAATACCTACCAGAAAATGATCTCAAGGTGGGTTTACTGTTTATTAATGCACACTACGACTGGCACTAACATTACATTTCTCAGTCCCACTTCTGTTTAGGATGGTGCGTTTTTAGTTAGCCTAAGTAGCATGACCGACAACATGCTAGCAAAAGTGGAAGAACCCTGTATTATTTTTGCTTTCTTTAATCAAACAAAGTTGGACTTAAATTGCTTAAACTGCTGACTTTCTTATTTTAGTATTTGGTAAAACCATGTACAAAATGTGAAAATATGATAAAAATCGTACGTTATGTCACGTTTGTTGCTAATTTGCATCATCATCTATACTATTTGGAAAAAAGCATACAAACAAAATTTCACCAGACAAACCTCAAAAAACCATAAGTTAGGAACGCCTTGTAAAACCATGGCATGTTTAATAAGTGGCTTATTTTGCAGCGATTATGTGATTATGTGTGTGATTTACTGTTGGAAGAATCCAATGTACAGCCAGTTTCTACACCGGTGACAGTGTGTGGAGACATCCATGGACAGGTAACGTTTACTTTAACATGAACCAAATTATGCTTAATGTGCAGATAATTATGTTGTATTTGTTCCTTTAGTTTTATGACCTTTGTGAGCTCTTCAGAACCGGGGGGCAGGTTCCAGACACAAACTACATTTTTATGGTAAATTATTATTTCATCTACCTCATAGACCGATTGCAGTTGGCTTTCTGAATCTTATTTTTCAAAACTGGTCATAATTATCTTTTGCGTAGGGATATATTTACAGAATTACACAAAACATCTTTGCTTCTGGAGTATCTTGTTGATAATAATCGGAAGGTATTTTAGCAATCTAATGGAAATATGCTAAAATTGGTATTAGGAAGACAAATGCAAAAGAACTGTAATTTTAATTAAGGTTTTACCATTTTTTGTTTCAATTAACATTTTGCAGCTTTTTGATTATAATAAAACCTATTTATTTTTATCATTAGACTCTATATCTGATATTCAGATTTTGCATATATTCAAAACATCTTTCACTGTAATAGTGTCCACCTGTAATTAAATTAATGTTGTTTTTTTTTCTTTTAGGGGGATTTTGTAGACAGAGGGTATTACAGCTTGGAGACATTTACACATCTTCTTGCTTTAAAAGCAAAGTGGCCTGATCGCATCACTTTACTTCGGGGAAATCATGAAAGCAGACAAATAACACAAGTGTATGGGTTTTATGGTAGGAAATGATATAATTTAACAGTTGTACTGTATGCTAACATCAGCATTTCATTGCATTTTCATTTTAACATTTCAGATGAGTGCCAAACTAAATATGGCAATGCCAATGCCTGGCGATATTGTACCAAAGTTTTTGACATGCTAACTGTTGCAGCTGTAAGTATTTTTTTCATTTAAGTGTCATGTGTAATACAGAGATGTAATATGAATTGGTGGTATTTAAAGCTGTGGCTCAGATTGTGGTTAAGTAATGTGAAGAATGCAGTTTATATGATGATTATTATTTCAGTTTGTTTTAAGATGTAATTGAAACAAGGGACAAATTAAATTGACATGACTTATATTATTTAAATAACTTGCATGTAAATGTATGTCATTTCTCAAGTGTTTAAGTAATCGCTGATGTATTCGATATGACAGGCCAAACATGTTTTAATCTTTTTTTGTTTTGTTTAGTTGATAGATGAGCAGGTCCTGTGTGTTCATGGTGGGCTTTCACCTGACATTAAAACTTTGGACCAGATTCGTACAATAGAACGCAACCAAGAGATTCCACACAAGGGCGCCTTCTGTGATCTTGTATGGTCAGATCCTGAAGATGTAGACACCTGGGCTATCAGTCCACGAGGTGCAGGGTGGCTATTTGGCTCCAAAGTCACAAATGAGGTATTTTTAAGCAATGTTGATTGCAGGGCAAATTGCTATCACTTACTAACCAAGTTTTTTTTCCTTAGTTTGTGCACATCAACAACTTAAAGCTCATCTGCCGGGCACATCAGCTGGTTCATGAAGGGTACAAGTTCATGTTCGATGAAAAATTGGTGACAGTGTGGTCGGCACCAAACTACTGCTACCGCTGTGGGAACATTGCCTCGATTATGGTTTTTAAAGATGTAAATAGACGAGAGCCGAAGCTGTTCCGGGCTGTCCCTGACTCTGAAAGGGTTATACCGCCTCGAACCACTACACCTTACTTCCTTTAATTAACGCATCCTCTGTTGTCTTGAAATTTATTTATATGCAACAGATTTTACTAAATATAACTGTTTTCAGGTTAAAGTATCTCGATGGCTGTTTTTGCTCCTTAAATTCATTTTAATTAAAGTACGTCTAATTATGTCACACATTGTGTCGTAAAGATGCATTTTAACATTTTGATCCAAATTATACCTCTTTAAATAAAATCTTTATATATTTCTAGCTTAGTGTGGTATATATTGAACACAATTTTGTTGCTGACCACAATTTAGGGAGAGCTTTCTCCAGGTATCCGAGTTTTCTTGAGGTATTTTACGCCCACTAGTGAGTATACATTGAGAATATTTCAAATGAATGGTTAACTAAAAGTACTGGAAATTATGTGCATTTGATTTATTTCTGGTCCTACAGTCACGTGGCTTAGAGCAGAGGTTCAAAAACGTGCATTTTTAAAGTATTACAAACATGGTGACAGAAATTGTTGCAGCTCAGTGTGCCTAATTTTAATGCAATACTATTACACTGAACAGTGCCGGTAAATGCCTGCATACCTCATTTCATTTGTTATGTGCATTGCGGATAATGTTTTTTCTGTTTTGTAATCCTAATAAACACATAAATGGTGAAAGTCGTCATATTTTAAACTCATAGCAAATCATACACTGTTCAGGGTCTTATTGTGAAATCTCTGACCCGGAAATAGCTAGCTTACGCGGGTGGAATAGAGCCACCTGTCTAATCACCTCAGCCTCCTTGATTGCCACACAGTCTGTCATCCCGTCCTCCTGAGCTCTGGCCGTGTGCACACAGCAGAGGTCCTGTACAGGCTGAGGGACGATGTGCGCTTTACGCTGGTCCAGGGTCAAACGCTGTCTCTGAGATGCCCGCAAAGCCGCCTTTCACCGAACGAAAGAGCCTGTGGTGGCTTTTGCTCTGATCTGTGAGCATCTCCGAGGTACTCATCCTTTTACATTTTGGATTTTCTGCTGCTGAGGTAAGACATGTGACTGACTCAAGCTGACATTAATATTGCTGCTTTAGCCAAGCTCTGTGACCTTTTTTCTAGCACAGCACAGAAAGAGCAGTAAACGAGTGAGCAATAAGTGAAGGTTACAGTTTAGTCACTGAGGAAATCTAACTGTGGCTGCTGTCTTTGAATCATCAGGAACAGGGAAAATTCTGTATCTTTGTCGTTATTCATGCTCCTCTGATTATGTCTAAACGTTTATGAAATGTGGCAATAATTGAAGAAATATTTTTTCTATACAAATTGAAGCTTCAGTTATTTTATAAGGGAGATCATATTTCATACCAAGCAGCTGTATGTCTAGTTGCTTCATTCCTGCACATTGGCCCCAGTGTGAAGTGATGAATCTTTGTTATATGGATATTATAGACACTATGTATTTATTGTGCTGTGCCTTTTTACAGGTTCTCAGTATTTCTAATATATTTGACATCTTATAATTTGTATAATTGTGACCTGATGTGTGTAGCTCCGACCTGATTGCACATCCAGGAGCTTTGGTTGCAGCCTTTGCGAACATGAATCTGGGACATCCCAGGTCACCCTAAAAAGATGGCCATGTGATGCATTTTCTCCATAGTTTCGCACGTCTGTTCATATTAATGTAGGGCAATTGTAATACAGCAGTCAGCAGCTGTTAACCCGTTCTTTACCTATTTAAAATGTTCTTTACCTATTTAAAATGTGCTCTTGGATTGAACTCAGCACTGTACAACACTATGGGGAAAAAAGTTTAAATAGTCTCTGTCAAAAAATTGTCACAACATATTTTTTCCCCATTAATCTTTGACAAAGGATTTATGTGTTAAAGGTTTTTTTTTTAAATTGTTAGACCATTTGAAGAAGTGTTTCAAATGTTTCGATTACACTCTCTAAACAATTTTTGAAATCAAAAATATATCTAACATTTAAAATGTTTAATATATATTTTCTTCAATTCTTCTATATTTCCTCAATAAATACTGCTACAATGTTATAATACTGTACTTTGTTGGGTGCATGTCCAGCCTGAATAGATGTATTACCTTCACATACAAATGTTTCTCCTTTTTGTATTTATTATGCTATAAATAATTTTACAAATACATTTTTACTATGTATTTATTTGAACCAGGTTAAGAAGACTGTCATGACTGGAGCTGAGACTGATGATGATATTCCCTTAGGGGAACGAAAAACTGTCACTGATTTCTGCTATCTCCTGGACAAATCCAAACAACTCTTCAATGGCTTGAGGTCAAATTTTTATGTATTTCCAGCTCTTATTACTTGTGCGTCACTGGCCCCTTTATACTGATGGGCTTTTTGTACTTGGCTTTTTATAAATTAGTTTAATCATTTCCATTAATAGCATCGGCTTAAAATGGTTTATTACTTTAGTAGCTCTAAACCATTTACATAATTTTAAGAAATGATTTTACAACAATATCTGTGAAATATATGATTCACAAAGACCATTTATTGGTAAGATTCATCACTCATCACTCAAGTCACAGAGTAAATGTGGAAAAGGATGAAAGGCAATTTATGTAAAGTCTAAAGACTGACAGGGTTCTAGTAGTGGAACGTAAATGTTCTCCACATTGCTTTATTATAATAATAATAATAATAATAATAATACATTTTATTTGTATTGCACTTTACATTTCAAAGAAATCTCAGAGTGCTACAGACATATACAAAATGCTTTGGTTTACTAAAACACCAAATTAAAGCACAAATAACCTGGTCATCATTTCAATTGTTTTTGTAATTAAGAATATATCCAGTGTTACAGTGGTTACTAAGAGCTATATTTTGACATTTACCCTGTATCTGGAGACACAACTCGTGGTTATAAAATTGTAAATCTAAATCTTACATACCATCCCTTTCATAAAATAAACTGTCTATGTCTTGCGAATAATAATCCTTCATCTTTCTCTTGTGCAGAGACCTTCCTCAGTATGGACACAAGCAGTGGCAGTCGTACTTTGGGCGGACCTTTGACGTCTATACAAAATTGTGGAAATTTCAGCAGCAGCATAGGTATTTATTACCAGTAACTGATATATATATATATATATATTATTGTGTTTAATTTGAGTTTGAGGAATTTCTAAATGTTGACTTTTTGTTGTTTACATCCTCTAATATTATGGATTAACTGACAGACAGGTTTTGGACACGCGTTATGGGTTAAAAAGATGGCAAATTGGAGAAGTCGCATCTAAAATAGGGCAGCTGTACTACCACTATTAGTAAGTTGTAGTAATGACACTTAATTTCAGTACATTTTCAAAAATGTAAAAGAGCTCAATTTGTGTTCTTATTACTGACAGCCTTCGTACCTCAGAAACAAGTTACCTGAATGAGGCCTTTTCATTTTACTCAGCCATACGACAGCGGTCCTACTATTATCAAGTAAACAAGGAGGGCAGGTATGCAACAACTTCTTGTTTGGAACTCATGATTCAAGTTTTAAACACATTCTATCTGTTTTTTTCAGGCCAGAATTGGTAGTGAAAAAGCTGCGTTACTACGCCCGTTACATTGTTGTGTGTTTATTGCTGAACAAAATGGACCTGGTGAAAATTTTGGTGAAGGTATGAAGTATTTGCAAGTGAAAAGATTTAAAACCAGCTTAAACTCACAGCCTCCCAAACAATGTATTTAACAATGCATTCAATCATTTTCAAGAGAAAGCAGTGTTCATTAACTGTGGAAGGGTTGTTAATGTTAAATTTAGTTTGGTAGTGTTTTAATAAAGCTAAACATTATTTGTTTTGGGATATCAAAAACTACCTATATCATCAGTATGTTTTACAATTCTGCTCTGCTTCCTTTAATCTCTTTTTCTCCACATACTGCCACTTGGCATGCATAAAACTATGATAAATGGTGTAATGTCTTGTAATTGAACTGATGACATCATTCTCAGACAAATTCTGTCCTCGTAACACAAAAGAGGGCTGACTGCTCAAACTACTGAATTAATGAGTGGCTCTGTTCCTCACCTGCAGGAACTATCTGATGAAATCGAGGATTACACACAACGGTTCAACACAGAGGATCAACTCGAGTGGAACTTGGTGCTACAAGAAGTTGCCGCTTTTATTGAGGTATATGATAGAAATTTGAAACAAAGATCCAGAACTTATTGAATCCTATCATGTTTTTCTCTCCCAATAGGCTGACCCAGTTGTGATACTGAATGACAACAATTCTGTTATTGTCACCAGCAATCGACTGCAAGAAGGAGGGGTGCCACCCCTAGAACAAGGCATGGTGGTTGGGCAGCTCGTCCTGGCCGATGCACTAATCATCGGCAACTGTAACAATCAGGTTTTAACACACTAATAGCATTTCAATAACTCATAACCTTAATGGCTCTCCTATTTGTGATTTATCTTTTTTTTTTGAGAACTTTAAGCCAATTTTAGCATTATCCATTGTTTCCCAGTATATGTTGTGCACGATTGACAGGCTTATTGCCTTAGCATGGCCTGCTAGCTCCCTTAACTTTTAAGAAAGCTAGAGCATTCAGCTCATAGTGAGTTCTTGACCTTAGTTTAAGGTAAAAATGTGCCCATCCAGCTTTGTCATGTTGTGTTTGTATAGTAAAACTAATACCAAGTCGCTGTTCGTCCAGTTGTACCATAATAGTATTTTGTTTGGACTGTACTGTGAACTTAATGTCTCTGTACATTTCAATTAACATTTCAAATAAAGAGTAAACTAAAGTACCAGAGTTAGTTTGGCTGAATTGGGCTTTCCTGTTTCTGTTTTTATAAGTTGCTCCTATTTGTCTGTTCTAGGTAAAATTTAGTGAGTTAACCATCGATATGTTTCGGATGCTTCAAGCTTTGGAAAGGGAGCCTGTAAATTTAGCAACGCAAACCTCAAAACAGGGAACACTGGTAAGTGAAGAAATAAAAGACGTGGTGATGTTTTTAAAAACACATTTAATTAAATAGATATGACATTTTAGATTTGTAAAGAAACTTAACTGACCTTTCATTACATTTACATTTCACAGGAGCCGATTGAAAAACCTGCAAAAAGAGAGAACCCTCACAAATATCTTCTGTACAAACCAACATTTAGCCAGCTGTTTACTTTCCTGTCTGCTTCTTTTAAGGTTTGTTTCATTTATGTATTCACACTACAGTTGAAACCAGAAGTTTACATACACTATATAAAAAGACACATGCGCCTTTTTCCCCTCACTGTCTGATATCAAATCAGACTAAACTTTTCCTGTTTTAGGTCAATTAGGATTACCAAAATGATTTCTATTTGCTAAATGCCAGAATAATGAGAGATGTATTTTTTAAGACAGCTTTTCATTACTTTATTCAAAGTCGGAAGTTTACATACACTCAGATTACTATGCATTTAAAAAAGTTTGGGAAAACCCAGATGATGTCATGTCTTTGGAAGCTTCTGATAGGTTTATTGACAACATTTGAGTTGATTAGAGACACACCTATGGATGTATTTGAAGGCTCACCTGGAAAAAAAAAAAAAATAGCTGCTTCTTTGTGCAACGTCATGGAAAATTCAAAAGATATCAGCCAAAATATCAGGAAGAAAATTGTGGACTGGTCTGACTCATCCTAGGGTGCAAATTCCCAGATGCCTGAAGGTGCCACGTTCATCTGATCAAGCAATTATACACAAATATAAACACCATGGGAATGTGCAGCCATCATACTGCTCAAGAAGGAGACGTTCTGTGTCCCAGAGATTAATGTGCTTTGGTCCGAAATGTGCATACCAACCCAAGAACAAAAGCAAAAGACCTTGTGAAGATGCTGCAGAAGGTGGTAAGAGTGTGTCATTATCCAGTGAAACAAGTATTGTACTGACATGGACTGAAAGGCCACTCTGCAGGAAGAAGCCATTACTCCAAAAGAAACATAAAAAGCCTGATTACAGTTTGCAAATGCACACAGGGACAAAGACCTTAATTTTTGGAGACATGTCCTGTGGTGTGACAAAAATTGAACTGTTTGGCCATAATGAGCATCATCACGTTTGATGGAAAAAGGGGGAAGCTTGCAAGCCTGAAAACACCATCCCAACTATGAAATACTGGGGTGGTAGCATCATGTTCGGGTTTTTTTTTACTGCAGAAGAGACTGGTGCATTTCACAATCCATTTGTGCTTGGGCTCAAATGGATCCTCCAAATGGACAATGACATGAAGCATACTGCCAAACTGGTTACAAAGTGGCTTAAGGATAACAAAGTCAGTGTTTTTGAGTGGCCATCACAAAGCCTTAATCTCAATCCTATTGAAAATTTATGGCTAGACCCGAAAAGACATGTGCGAGCAAGGCGGCCTACAAAGTTGGCTGAGTTACACCAGTTCTGTCAGGAGAAAGGGGCCTAAATTCCCACAAACTATTTTGAGAAGCTTGTGGAAGCATATCCAAAACGTGTGACCCAAGTCATATAGTTTAAAGGCAATGGTACAAAATACTAATGAAATGTATGTAAACATTTGACTTTGAAGAAAGTAATAAAAAATTGTCTTTTAAAAATCCTTTCTCATTTTTCTTTCTCAAATGTCATTATTTTGGCTTTTAGCAAATGGAAATAAATTTGGTAATACTAATTGACCTGATTTCATATCATATATTGAGAAAAAAGGATATGTGTCTTTATATATAGTTTATGTAAACTTCTGGTTTCAACTGTAAATAATCCTCAACATTTTTTTTCTTTTATTTCTGAGAAGAAAAAAAAACAGTACAGTATAAAACATAACAGGACTTGACAAGAGATAGAAAAGGAGATAAAGAAACAAACAAGAAAAGCATAGGGCAAGACAAGAAATAAAACATAATCGGGCTTAGGGTGGGTTTGGGGGGGGGGGCTTACAATGAGCTAATGTTTTATTATTGAGCAGGTAAAATGAGTGAATGAGTGAGTATAGTTATTATAGTTATTATATAGTTATGAAGTTAAAACTAGTTTTGACATTCAGTTTCAGGGTTGAGTCTCCATTCCCTTTTATTTATTTTTTCCTTTCTTTTTCCCTTTCTGAACATAGTATTGATAATTATTATTTGAAGTTAAAGTATGAGAGAAAAACATTCCACATTTGAAGAAGTTGTTTTTTGTTCTTTATCGCAGTTGTTCTTTCTATGGAGATGCGTTCTATAATTGTGTTTGTCCAATGTCCCATGTGGCGTGCATGCAGTCGGCTGTAGTATCTTGATTACATTGTGTGCAGATTGCTGTTTCTATTAAGCCCATTTTATGAAGTCTGCTTTGAGTGTAGTGATATCTATGGATAGTTTTGTATTGTGTAAGTTGTATATTGATATTTGTGGCCATAGAGAAGATGTTAGAGCATATTTGACTCCAAAAGTTAGGGTTGGAAGTGAAATTTAAGTCCCTTTCCCATTTTGTATAAGGTAGTGTCAGAGTGTTCCCAGAGCTTCTTGAAATCAGTCTATAGATTTTAGAGATTATTTTCTTTGTGTTGGTGATATTAATGATTTCTTCAACAAATGTAGGTGGTTATAATGTGTTGATATCTAACTTTACTTTTTCTTTGATTAGGTGTTTGATGTGGTGGTATTGTAGAAATTGCTCTTTCCCAATCTTGTACTTCTGCTGTAATGTTATGAATCGGGTTGTTGTGAATGAAAAAATCAGGATTTTGCCATAGTGGCGTATATTTGCAAAAGTTATGTGCAGACTTGGTGATTCTGAGGGTTTTCCACCAAGATGTCAGAGTAGTAAAGATTGTGTTATAATGAAAAAAAAGGAGATTTTTTGTTTATTTTGTGAGGAAGAAAGGGAAGATCTTGGAGTGAAGTTGTGTCCTCAACATCTAATAAAACTGAAGTTGGCTTTTTTTTCCTCAAGGAGTTGCCTGCAAACAGTGTTCTGCTGATTTATCTTTCTGCCACTGGAGTCTTCCCTGTTGGTCATTCCGTTTATGAAGGTAAAGCACTGAAATTACATGGTGTCCTTTTTTATTGGTTATAATAACACACCATTTTGCCATTAGGACCATTTGATTTTGGAGGAGTTCTCACAAATACAAATCGAGATGTGGTCAATGGTGAGACAATGCAAAAAAGAAATCAAGCCCAAAAAGAAATGCACTGGTGGGTAAAATATTAATTTATGATTTTAAAAACTACACATTTTTCATAATATATTGAAAAAAGTGAATTGTTTTGGGTTGTTTTTTTTTTTTTACTGATAACCAGTCAGATCTAATTATTGGCTTTATGTGTATCTCTAGTCTTCATCCGGGAGACTTGTTTCCTTTTACTCGTAAGCCTCTTTTTGTCATTGTCGATTCTTCCAACAGTACAGCCTACAAGGTAAGCAAATCATTGTAGTATAACCATTTCCCAGTCATAACCATGTGTAAAATAATAAATAATGTGTATAATTATTTTTATTTTTTTTTACCTTCCTAAGAATTTCACAAATATGTTTGGCCAACCATTGGTGTGCCTGTTATCACCTACTGTGTATCCTAAAAGTGTCCAAGGTAACAATAGTTTGATAATTATGTGCACATGTCGGTATGTCTTTTGACCCTCAGATTTTGATTGTCTCTAGATCAGTCTCAGCGTGGGAGTCTGTTCACACTGTTCCTCTACAGCCCACTTCTGGCCTTCTCCTCAGTGTGTGGCCTGAACAGTGTGCGCCAAGAGCTGTGGGAGCGGGCGCAAGAATTCCTCTGTAAGGTGTATCGTGACATTGGACAGCTGATCACCCGATCAAGATCTATAGGTACTATCCGTCTCTCTTTACCGTCTATATAATCTTGTCCTGCTCCTTAAATATTTTTTCTGGAAAATTGTATAAACAAAAAGGACCATTTGGAAATATTCACAACAAATGTATTTATTATTTCTATTCTTACAAAAACAATTCAAATTATATTACATTTTGGGTAATTTTACATTTACATTTTACAGATCAAGCCTTTTTGCAGTTCTTTGGTGACGAGTTCCTTCGACTGCTTCTCATCCGCTTTGTGTTTTGCTCAGCCACATTGAGACTACATAAACTCTTCCGGGTAAGAATGAGCTTATAACATTGTTGTCCACTGAGTCTTGTAAATGTAAGACCTGATAGCTCTTGTAGTTTGTGGTAGTTTTTCCCTATCCTAAACTGCTTAAAAAATTATAATGTTCCATGATGTTGTTTCGTGTTTTGCAGGAGTGTAGGAGCTTCCCAGAATCCTACCCAGAGCTGCCTAGACAGGAGACAGTGGAGAGCAGCCTACTACAGAAGCATATAATAGAGCTGGCTACAATGCTGGAAGTGCAAAACTTATTTTGGGATGATGGTTTGGAAACCTACTAATGTTGGGCTGTCATATAAAACATTGACACACTGATTCAGAGCCCAGGTGTGTTTTACACTATTCCACTTTGTCTTTAAAGTAAGTACCGTGCCACATCCAACCCATAGATGAGTCAGAAAGTTCAGTGTAAAATTTCCCATTTTGATATCACTTGCTTTAGCAGTACAGGCTAAATAAAAGTTCCAATATTGTTCAAATGAAGGATAACAGCAGCTTGTCATTGGATTTATGTTTGATAGAAAATAACAATTATATTTAATGTTTTCTGAGATATAAAGATGATGAGCTTTACACATTAGTGCAAAGGCAAGTTTTTGTGGTGCTATCATAACTAAAATCACATAAGGTTAACATCTACCTATTTGTAATAGGTAAAAAAAAAACATTATATGTTTGCATCTGCCAACCAGTGCTTGCTGTAAAACAGCTTAAATGTAGCAGACTAAGATGCATGAGGTTTAACCTGTGTGGTATGTTGCTTGTTGCTGCACATCTCATCGATGTATTCATTTCACTATGTCAGTTAATACTTCTACTTGAAAAAGATTTTAAATCGTTTTTATGTCACTGTGGTGTATATTTGCATGCCAGATTTATTTGTTAATACCATTCTTGTAGGGCCCAAAAGGCAGGTACGCAATGGTAATGCCCTGTTAAAAGAAATACAGACAGGAAAAGCACATAATGTTTGAGAGGTTGCATGGACTGACATTAAATTGACTAATTAGGACCTATAGTATTTTGACATAGATGATTTACTCCATTGGTATATTGTTCTTATATCACCTGATGGCTGCAGACTAGAGAGGCTGGCCTGTTTTGGGATTTTTAATCCTGCTTTCTTTCAACTGACATGTAGTCTAAACATGACTGAGGCATTATTGTAATCAGTAATGCAGTATATCTGGCACACATTTCCTCTGACAGCCTTCTGTTACACAATGTCAAGCTGCTGAAAACAAGTCGTTGGAAGTACAGTTGTTGTCAACTGAGTATAAAGGCATTTTAGCTGTATCAGGTAACTATTGAACAATTAGAAGATACTATCACATTTTTATGATGAATACCTGAAAATGTGACAAGGCTGACATTTATTTATAATTACATGGGAGTAGAATACTAACTTTGTTAATTATCTAAAGTTAGACAAAGCACAATCTTTCCATTTACTATTTAGTTTTTCTCTGTAGATATGAATAGCGGTCCAGCATCTTCCGAAGTGCTTTACTGTTACTTTACATTTTTGCGGACCTAAGATTTTAAATGTCTGTGTAATCCCTCAATCGTCCAGGTATGATCCAGAGTAAAAACAAATGTCAATTCTGACAACTGGACAAAATGTTTTTTAAGTGAAGTTTTGATGCTTAGCATCAGCTCCTCCCTTCAGATACATAGAAGGTCCAGAAGTCTTCACTCAAAAACGTTTTGTCCAGTTGGCAGAATTTAGTTTTTTCTTTCACTAGGTTTTAAATGTATTATTTCTGTCAACTCAATGGAAAATACACTTTTTGAGAACAACAGGTCATATATTTAGCCATGTGTTCAAATCTCAAATCATTGGTAGTCAAGGGGTGAAAAATGTGCTGCTTACCAAATGTCTGAAATGGATTAAATGAAGCGAAAGAGAGCTTAAACAAAGTTAATATTGTAGACTGTTTGGGTTAAAATGGCACTGCTAGTGTCAGTTCCTTTCATTGTGATAACTCAACAGATGTTAGTAAGACCAAATTGTTTGCTATAGTAATTATATTTCATATATTGGAAAGATCCATTGGGACGGCCTTTTGGTAGGCTGGAATTGGCTGACGCTGTAGTGCTGAACCAGCTGATCATTAACTGCCTGTTGACCAAACCAATGCAGTTTGAGGATGTAGCAAAGTCTCAAGGACCTGATAATTGAACACTGTTATAGTGTTTACAATATGAATTGATTTATTTGATTTGATTATATGTGCAGATGATGTTAAGTGATGTAATGACAGGGATATTGTTTGTCTTGTATTTAGTGTAAGAAAAAAAAAACTGAATGAACAACCCAATTGTTTGTGGCCAGTTTGTAATTGGCCTTTTAAAAATGTTACATTCCAGCTCTTCAAGGACTTAAAGAGAGACAGTAGACTGTATCTACCGTTTTCTCGCTTTTCTCCATTTTCTGTCTGGAACACTGAGCCTTTTTTCTATTTTAATGTAAATATCAATGTTCATTGTTTGTTTGCTAGCAAGTTGGATTATGATGCCACAGCCTTGCACTTTAATATGACATTTTTGGTTTTGGTTGTGTTTGTACTGCCTGGGTAAAACAGTGAAAAAATCAATTGTGTATTGGCATACTTTACACCACATAATTGTTTATTCATTTTGTTTGCCTCTCTCAACTGCGTATATTCTAAAAAACAATTGTAGCAATAACATGTATTGTGAGTCTGTTTTTAAGCATTTATTGATAAGTAAACATGGAATTACTTTTTGTACAGGAGATGTAAATATTAAGTAAACTCCTGCATGAAAAAGTATAGGCCTACAGTTTTTGCTTTAAGTTTTAATCTGATACATTATACAAGTGCAATCAGTTACTAAAGACCATGCTTTCCACATCTGTCCTTTGTGTGTGTGTGTTGAAAATGTTTAATGATTTTAATGTTCTACATTTTGCATCTACTAAATATCAATTGTTTAATGTATAAATGTATTTTTTTCCATGAGCAGCAGGCTCCTTTGTGAGTTTGTTGGCAGAATCACATTACACACAAAAAAGATTACATTGGACCCTAATATACTAATCATTATCATAAAACAGGTGAACAAAATGTTCAACACCTTACATTCTCACCTCCATTCACAGATTGTGTCCTGTAATGTATTTAAACAGAACATTATGGGTGAATGCATTCATTCATGTATCATTCCATTTGGTTTTCCTTAAAATACAAGACTACAATTTCCTCTGTGTTAAAAGTATACTCTAATTTAAAATCTGCTTAGTTTTTCTTTTGTAAATTAAACGAGTAAAGCTGCTGTTGGGAGATGTAGACAGACAGACAATCCCACACAATAAGACACAAAAGTCTTATTTTTAATTATATATATAAATATATATATATATATATATATATATATATATATATATATATATATATATATATATATATATATATATATATATATATATATATATATATATATATATATATTATATATATATATATATATATATATATATATATATATATATATATATATATATATATATATATATATATATATATATATATATATATATATATATATATATATATATATATATATATATATATATATTATATATATATATAAAAATGATGCGAGGGTTTTGGTGTACAAATTGATCTTGATTCTTCACAGAATGAATTCACACAAAAGATATGTGGGTTATAGATTTCCAAGGATCTTTTACACGCCCTGGATCTTGATAGCTCTTTTTGTCACATCATTGACAAAATTTAATAATTGAGGAAAATTCCAAACCAACGTCGGAATGTATGATCATGTTGGAGACAGTGCATGCTATTATGCATAAATGTATTTACTTGTACATTTATTTATGTACATATTTACAGATCGTGGCAGTCGCTATGCAGCGAGCGTTGTCATGGGTATGTTGCTAAGTGACGTAGAATTACAGCGACTGTCCAATCACGATTGAGTATATTACGGGGTGGTTTAAAACTGACCAATGAAGAGCATTTTAACTAAGGCAAACTAGTAAAGTCCAGAAACAACATATTCTTCGTGCCTCTTGGACTTGTGTAGTTTGCGGAGTATGTGTATTTTATGGGGTAAGTAATCACTATCTGTTGGACTTCAAAGTGTCAAAAAGAGCTGTGTGATGTATAAGACACATAACACGTTAACTTAGCGTTAAAATAGTGCACCGATTAAATAACAGAGTCTGTCAGACTTTGCTATATGTAGAAGAGCTATGTAGCGACCGTTTTAAGGTGGTAAGGCCCACACAAACAATCTATATGTGACAACTCAAAAGCTGCAAAAGATCCAATACACCTAGGTAACAAACTGTAAGATTTTTTTTTCTCTAACTAAACGGGACCCCAGAGGAAGCCAAACTGCTGGTGGTGAGAAAGAAAGAAGAATTTGACAAATACTACTTCCATCAATGGACAAAATAAGGTAACACGTGACTCTATACATCCCTTATGAACAATAGCCCTACATCAAATACATCTACACCATCAAATAGCAATTAACTGGACACACTACAGAGAATCCTCCATCACAAACGAATGGAACTGAACTTTTAAGTACATGGAGTCCCACACACTCAATCTATCTGAGATTGACCCACATAACAATTTTCTCTCCACTATTGATACAAACTATAATTATCTTACTCAAGAATAATATAACAATAACATAAACTCTGAAGGGAATCTGCCAATAATACATTTTAATAGCAGGAGCATTATATTTATGTATGTTGTATGTGTATATATATATATATATATATATATATATACACACACATATACATGTGTGTGTATATATATATACACACACACACATATATATATATATCACAGATCAATGCAAGTATGAAGAATCGGTCAAGTTCTCCTCCAATTCATGTACATGTGAGCGAGACCACTCCAGTGCACGTGCACGTTATGAGTCAGAGAAGTCCAACAAGAACACCTCAGGTAAGTCATTTACAGCAAAACTAACTACACTTTTTTAGCAAAAAATTACATTTTTGCTGTTCTGAATTTGGGCAATCTGTCAACACATTTATAAGTTGTGTCTTTGTTTGTTTTAAAGGGGAAGATAAAACAAGAAAGGGGAATTATTAGGTCCACAGCAAAGATCAAAACCAGAGTGCCATCGATTCCTCACAGAAAGACTACTCTCGGAGATGCTTCCTTAAAATTTGAGGTCAGGAATACAATATTTATTCCTGACATGTTTTTGTGGTGCTTAAAATTGTATTTGTGAAAAAGGGGCCTACACACTGCCTTGAAATAATTCCACAAAGCACACAAGAATCAGAAGAAGTTCAGTCTGCTTTATGTTTGGCCGACTTGATGTCAGATGATGAGGATGAAATTCATAGGCGAATCAACCAATATGAACGGAAAGTTGACAGTTTGATGACAGAAGTCAGCTCACTGAAGAATGAGGTTAGTTTATTTGCACTTTATTTGTAAATATGAAGTCAAATGGGTTTTTTACGTCATATTATGAACCCTTCATCAATCTTGACTTGCCTTTTTTAATGCATGACTGTGGAACACTTTGTAAGTTTTCTGACCATAGTATCTTTCATCGGCATATAGGTTGAACTGAAAAAGAAAGAGCAGCTGTTGGAACGAGAGTCAGAACAGCTAAGTGTCACCCAGCGAGTTGTTGCTGAACAGGAGGAAGAATTGGCTGTGGTGACCAAGAAACTACAGCAAGCAGAGCAAGATAACGCACGACTACGACAGTCAATGGAAAAGATGTCAGTGGGAATTGTCAGGCAAAAAGACCCTCGCTTGTGGTGTAAATGCTCTTTATACTTTTTTTCTGCTCTAATGAACTTTTGTTTTCTTGCAGTGAGGGGGACTGTCTGCCCGAAAAAGATGCTTTGCTTACAAAGCTGATTGAAGCTGAAGTGGATGGCAGAGCAGCTTCTAAACAAGTGTCTGCTCTCAGTGAATATGTTTGTAAAATGGGTGCAACTAGTGGTGGTGTAAGTATCCAGGACAGAGCTACACTGCATGGAGTGCCAGGGCTCAAATACATTTGTGTTGCTTTTTAAAACTAACTACAACTAAAAACTGCTCAACTTGCTCCAGTCGACAAGTTTGTATTTTTAATGTAACTTTTTTTTCTTCTTCATGATTTTCATGATTATCGACTAATCAAATCTAGAGAGGATTATATTATGATAAATGTCTATTTGCTGCTGTTATCAACACCTCCTTTGTCTTTCTTTTGTTTCAGAGGCTGTCTGGTTATGACCACTCACATATGGCTCATCATAAAGAACTACTGCTGCAGAAACTGGAGACGTTTGAAGCCACAAATAGAGCACTGCGGCAGCTTCTCAGAGAGCACCATAATTCCCATGTACGTAAAAGAATGTTTTAATTACCACAATTATTACATTATTTGGAATAGCAACAAAATATATATTCAAAGTAGAAGATGTTTACGCTACTTTTAAAACTTTGTCCAGATGACTACTTTTAGAAAATATTCGTTGTTTGTTAAACATTAGAATGCACAGTGTCAGAGGTAGATATTTTGAATCTAGATTCATTCATCTCATTTTAATCTTTTTAAATAGGAGTCAGCACAACTATCAGAGCAGAAGGAAACATTGCTTAAGAAGCTTTCCTATACAGAAGCAGAAAATGCCGTAAGTTATAGCTGAAGAAACTTTTCCTGCATTTTTTAGTAGTTGATTTTTTTTTTTTTCATTTACAGAGTCTGGTGGTAAAGCTTCAAGATAAACAAAATCAAATTTATGGCCTGTGTAAAGCTTTGGATAATGAGAAAGTATGTGAATTTGATTTTTTTTTATGTACATTTATGTTTTGGTTAACTCTTGATTATATTAATGATCATATAATAACATTGTAGGTAAATGCCAAGAGTGTATCTGATTTTTCTAAAAGTTTAGAGTCCACAAGAGCTCATTTACAAGGTCAGCTGCGCAGCAGAGAAGCAGAGAACAATCGACTTACTGTACAGATAAAGGTGTGTCATGAAACTGAAGCACAATAGCAATTATATTAGATCATTTCACCTCAACCATATGACGTTCCAATAATTATCTGTCTATTAAAAGAACTTTGAGCGTTCAGTAAATGAACAAAAGGCAGAGATTGATCATTTGACCCTGCAACTGATGAGGGTAAAACACCAGACAGTTGCAGACAAGGAGGCACTAAAACGAGCTGCCAAGGCCCAGAAACAGAGAGCTGAACACTGTGAAGATAGTACAGCCCAGCTGCAGCTTCAGCTCCTGGAAATGGTGAGGATTTGATTGCATCTTTGCTTAAATGGTTATGCCTACCTTCATTTCTTCAATTTAATGATGCATCACAGGAAAATCAAGTCACTGAAGCACTTTCAGCAGCTGAAACCTGGAAAAATTGTCATAAAGAAGATTTAAAAGACAAAACTAAGTTGGAGCTAGAAATTTCATCATTAAACAGGTAAACACATATATACTATGCACAAATATGCCTTTTAGATCCAAAGTTACTGTTTGTATGTGGTATGTGTATGCCTTTCAGTCGTATCATGGAGCTGTCAGAACAGCTCAAAGGTGTTGAGGATAAAGGGCGAGCGGACAGAGATTCTCTGGTAGAACATTTGCATGGACTGACAGCAGAAGGAACAGCTGCAAAACTGGAGAATCAGTCTCTCAAGGTGTGACACCAAAGCCACTCCAGACTAACAAAGCTTTTATTTGCCAGCTACATATTCTTCACTTTGCTGTATCCTTTTATTCCTTGTTGCGTCATGTCTTTATAAATATTGATGGAACATGGCTGTGATTCTAGGCTACAGTGTCAGCTCTTGAGGAGAAGCTGTCCTTGTCTCAGACAGAGCTACAGCATGTGAAATCTACCATAAAACAGTATGAAAGTTTGATTGGCAGTTACAAGATACAGGTGAGCTTATCAACCTAGACATTACTCAAGTCTTCATTACTCCCAGGCATAGGCAAAGCAACCTCTTTTCTGTACAGGTTGGTAAAACCAGGGCTGAGGCAGACGAGTATTGTGCTCGTCTCGCTAAAGCTGAGCAGGATGCCTTAACTGTGCGCGAAGCACTGGACCAGGAGATACAGCAGGTGCGCAGGGACCTGCTGGGAAAACTGGCAGAACTCGAACCACTTCCCGAAGCTTTGCGTCAGGCTGAGCTAAAGCTCCAGGAAGCTCAGGAGCGAGAGCACCACCAGGAAATGTGCAGTAAGGAACTTGAGACAACAATAAATGAACTTCGCCTAAAGGTGAGACTGTTGGCAGCTGTTATTAAAATAATAGAAATGCTAATGATAATGTAATGCTTATTAGCGTGTGTTAATTCTGTATGGAGCTGTTAAATGTGACATCATAGCTTGCTTGGGTCCTACCATCCGTGTTCCATTGACACAAACAACAGAAACAGGGACTTTGTCTATCCTCTTGATGAATTAAAGACAAATCAGTGAAACAAAACAGTTTCACACTGGTTCGACCATTTTTTCACACACAATTAATTGTTAAAGACTTTATTTTTGTGTGACTCAAATTATAGTTAAAAAAAATAATTGAATAATAATTTATGTCTGAATAGCAAAGAAAATAACTTTGAATTAATTTGACCTGGAAGTGGACAAAGTGCTTGATTTTTCTTAACAGCTTGAATCCAGCTGGATAGAGTGTCTTTGCATCCAAACACTGATCTGTTGGAGGCAGTGGCAGAGTGATTCCATTGGTCCATTGATGGTCTGGAGTAGCAGTACAGTCTACAGTACATGGACATTGTTATATTGTTATATTATTGTTTGTCTATTATCACTCAATATTTATCTAAATATCAATCAAGGTATAATGTATGTAATACTTTACTACAATAAAAAACAGGAATATCTGAAAACATGGTAAACACAATTATAAAAATGTATAAAAACACAGAAAGGTAAATATTTAAAGTAGGCTTCACTGTAGTCTGGGACTATAGTCAATTCAATTCAATTCAATTCATAGAACTTAAGTTTTTCCCATTAGGAAACTGAATTTGTGGTCTGCCACATTCAAGCGATTACGTATATACATTATATTCATCAAACAAGAGTAATTTATACTGTTGATTAAAGGAGACCATATAAATATAAAGATAAAACAAAACAGGTGAGTTAGTAGTTAAAAGAGGCCCATCCTTCCTTTTAGTGCTTGTTGTTTATTGAAGTTGGCACAAAAGAGGACATAGAGTGCTTGGTTGTCAGAGCAAGATTGGAACAATCTTACTGGCCATGAAAGCTGTGAGTGAAGTCTGGAGAAATCAGAGTATCCTTTGTGATGCCAGAGTTTGGAATATGGATCCAAGGTGATCTTATTCAGGGGGTAGTTATCTTTCAGATTAAATGTAAACATGGATTACTTTATTTTACAGGTGGAGAGTGAGGATAACCAAGCAGAATTTGTAAAGCAGAAAAATAAGTTGCTTCTTGAGGAGAACAGGAAGCTCCAACACAATGTGGAGGTCATGGAAAGGTATGGGATTTTCCAGTTTTACAGTTTGCTCAACTGATGTAGATCGAGAACTATATTTTGCCTTTGTATGAACCTTATTTAGTAGTTTTGATTAGACAATCTTTTTTTCTGTAATTAGTTTACTCTTCTTGTTTATTCAAGAAAACTGGAGGAAGTCACAAATCAAAACGGTGAACTCTTGACTGTTGTTGCAAAATGGGAAAACACCCTTCATTGCAATCAGCTTCATTTGGAGGAAAAAAATCAAGAATGTCGCCTGCTCAACCAAAAACTAGAGGAGGCTTTGAATGATGCTCAGCAACAGGTAAGAGACTGTAATAAAAGTATTCCCTTCCTCTACAAAAACATGTTGTTGCTATTTACTATTATCGTTTATTCTTAGAATTCTACAAAGGTCTGCTATAGAAAATTAAAAACATAATTTTAGGACATTTAGCAAAAATGTAAAAAATAAATTCTACAATTCCAGACAAACATGTTTATACCCTACATAGCAACTCAAAGAAATCAACTGCTGTGGTGGTTCTACTGATTTTAGGTTGGTCCTCATTATAACTATAAAAGCCTTTAATTCAAATTGAAGAAAACCAAAGACAGCCAAGAGCTTGTTCTCAAAGTGATCCATCAGAGAAGAAAAGCCTTATTGAAAGTTGAGCAGGAGTCTAATGGAGTCAGTGACTGAGCTCCTCACAGATGTGCAAATGGAAGGCAAATATAGAAGGACAAATCCCTTTACACTGCTATGGTGTTTCTGAGTGGCCATTCTAATCCAAAACAAAATCTCCCACAATGTTTTAAGGAATTCTGAGCAGTTTGCTCATTGCACAGCATATAAACTTAAGTCTGATGTTCCAACCAGCTCTTGGTTGTTTCAGGTTTTTATAGACTAGCTGTGCCTTCACAAATCAGGACTCATTTGATCTAATCACAGGTTAACTTTTAAGAAGGTGCAGAACCATCACAACCATGTGTACGGTATTAATACTTTTCTCACTGAAATTGAAATTAATTTCATGAAGTTTTGGAAAGAATATACAATATATTTATATAATATAAAAGAATTTTCTATAATATAGTAACCTTTTAACAGGTTAAATGCTAAAATGTAAAACCATTTTAACATAGTAAAAGAAAAAATCAAATCTCTCAACTGGACAAAAAGTTGTTGAAGTGAAGATGTTTTGCTGCTTATCCAAGCTGCTCCTTCAGTTTTGGTCAGATTACTGGTGGACACTGCCTTATATCTATCTGAAGGGAGGAGCTAACTACATTGATTTAGTTTTAGTTTAGATTTAGATCTGTGGATGGAGTTATAAATAGGAGATACATGATGATGAGGCTCCCATTCCTGTTCAAAGACGGATTGTCTTTCCTAACAAAAATTCCCTCTTTAACTCCAATCTCAAACCATTTATTTTCTTTGGCTAAGATCTGTACCTCACTATCTTCAAAGGAGTGGTTTGTGGCTTTGGAGATACGGCGGACTGAGGTCCTGAGGAGCTCTTGCGACTGTGTTGGTACATTCTCATATGAAGTGGCTGTTTAATTTCTCCAGTTCAGTTCTGAACAAAAGAAGCGGCTTGGATGAGCAGCGAAACATCTTCACTCCTACTACTTTTTCTCCAATTGACAGATTTAACTTTGGCTTTTACTATGGATCAGACCTTGACGACTGAGGGATTACACAGACGATTAAACATACATAATTTTAACAGATTTATCATCTGGCAACATCATAATAAAACTGAAACATCATAATAAAACTGAAACAGTTAAAATGTGCATTTTGCATTGTATTTATCATAAGTGGTATTCCTTCTAGGTTTCCGGAATCAAAGAATATGCTTCTAATAAAGAGAGATCGACGCAATTAAAAATACTGGAGCTTGAAACACAGCTCAGTAGAACTACCTCTGAAATAAACCAACTGCGTCGCACTAAGGAGGAGGTGAGTCTCAGAGTACATTTGTGTATATTTGCAATCTTTAGGAAAACCCATGATTTTATCAGGCATATCTATCATATAGGCAGAGCAACGGTACCAAAGTCGACTGCAAGATGTCAAAGACCGCTTAGAGCAATCCGACAACACCAACAGGAGCCTGCAAAACTATGTTCAGTTTCTTAAAGCCTCTTACGCCAATGTGTTTGGAGACACGCCCCTTAGCAATGCCTTTTGTGCTCCCCCTGTATAACATTAGTCATTTGATTTTCAACAATTCTACTGAGGAAAATGTTGTTTTTTTAATTTTTAATGTTGTAAGTTGACCTCTTGTAAACAAATTACTTGAGTGCTGCAGTGGTTCCATGGGATGAGCCAGTGAAGATGCTGAAGATGAAATAAAGAGCACTTAAAAAATCTTCTCAGTGGAATGTAGTGTAGGTTGTAGAGCATACACTTGACAAAAGCATTTTGTATTCCATAGATAAAAGACTGTTGGGGCATTAACAACAATAGTTAAAACATCTGTTATAGTCAATATTACAATGTACATGTGAAATGTCTACAAACTACATACAATTAATTCATGTTCTATAGCCTATTTCTGCTTATCAAAGTCATGATTATCATTCATTTATATTAATCTAACAAAAGGCAGCACATCATTGGAATTTAAATTTCGATATTTTTGTCAATCCAACCATCTATGTAAGTATACAGTAAAAAAATGTATGATTTTAATTTTAAAGTGACACAGGCAACTCCAAAAAATAATGTTGGTTTTTAATTTCCCGACCCCAACAACAGCAATAATTTTGGTTTGATGTGGATTTTTTAAAACATGTATGGTAAATTACTGTTAAGATTCACAGTGTTTGGCTTTTCACAGTTTTTGTTAAAACAAAAGTACAGTAAATGTTTTTCTTTCACAACTAAAATATAACTAAAGACAACAGCAGTGGGCTTATCCTAAAATAAAAACAAAGAATAAACAAATTGGCATATATAATTCACATTGTATAACAGGGGACTTGAACTCCCTTGGTGAGAAAATGGTGGACAGCCTCCCCAGAGCAAACCCAGTACACTGAAAGACCTGGACAGTGCCATCTCCCGTCTGCATTCACAGAATGTACAAAATTGGTACATAAACAAAAATACAGTGTTAACCCCTGTGCCTGGTTAAGGAAAAGTTGTGTTTCTGAAGCTACATTGGTCTTGCCTTGTATCCAGAATACACACTTCAATACTTTACAAAGATGTGAGTCTGGTCACCACCAGTGAATCTTCCTGTTTTCAAATGGGGAGAGTCACTGTGGTGGATTAGCCACATGCATGGGGGACATGCATGTGGCACGGGGACATGCATGGTCCGTCCGTATCGGAAAAATTAAAGAAAAAACTTATCACTGGGGGCTGAAAAACATTGCAGATTTCTGCTGAACCAATGAGCAAAGCACTAAACTCTGTTAATCTGAGGTGAGACAAATTAGATTTTATTTGTAAATCATAGATGAGCTCCTTCGTTTCACGTCACTGAAAAAAAAACAAATCTTAATTGGAAGATCACATTTGAACGAGCTTGAGATGCAACAGAGGACATGGTGACCAGACTGATAACAATCTGTATAAAAATACAGAGAGATATCATTCTGGATTTGCCAGGCAAACATTTATTGAGATAACTTTGGCCATGGTTGTCATGAAAATTCACACCAGTTTTGGCAACATGACAAGTTTTGTTGACACTGAAGTTCTGGGAATTTGTGTATCCATTGGCTTCTGTTCTCTAAAAATCAAGGTGAAAGGTGAAGGTTTTCTTTTTTACCCAATGAATTTTAATAAAAAAATTATCAACTTTTCATCCATCCCCCCTCACTTCGATTGTAACCCTATATGAAAAATAGCCATCTTTGAACAACTGGTGCCTAGAAACCAGGGAATTGTGTGTTGGTAATGAGTAACTCTTCAAGCTTTAATAGTTGAAAAAATTCAGATAGTATTTATGTGGGTATTTGAATCGGAGGCTCACATGTTAACTGGGTTGTTCAATTGCCATGAAAAGTCACATATATATGTATTTTCATTCCTCTGCAGTAAACTAAAGGAATTTTAGAAAAAATATGTGCCCACTTTTAGCCCCTCCCCTCATTACCTCCACTGCCACCCTGTACAAAACATAGCCACATTTGGACTTTATGTATTTTCATCTGGAAAATCAGATGAAAATACAAAGAGTCATCAAAAATAGTTTTTGATGGTAGTGAATATCTCTCTGAGTTTGAATGGTTGGAGTAAAAATATATAATTTTAAGTGTATTCAAATCAGAAGTGCTATATCCCTACGTAATAATAACATATTTGTAAAGAAAGCAATAAAACATGTGTATTTTGGGTTCCTTGAGAAAGACAGGGGAAAAAAACATTAACATTCACTAACATGTATCATAAATCAACTAATCACTCGTTACATAAAAACAATCTAATAATAAAACTGATTCATTTAAAATCAAAGTGAGGCATTTGTCCTAATATTCTAAAATAAAATGTTCTCAAAATGTCAAAGGCACATTGATTGCATTTTAGTACAATAAAATAAAATAATTACTGAACTAGTTGCTAAAAAAAACATGAAGATAATGTCTACACTGACAGTCAGATACTTAACTTCATCGTTTTGCAGATGACATTTAAATATATCTGCCAGTGACCGCAAATGACAGCCAGACCAAGTCACAGCTGTGCAGGACTGTCTCAGGGCTGTGCAGTCTTGGCTTAGCACAAACTTAATTTAAATCAAAATGAAACTGAGATTGTGGAGTTTAACCCACTGGCCAACAGTCTATGGGTTGGGTTGTCACAACTTAACTGCTTGGGTATGACAGTGTGATTGCTCCTCTGTCCTCGTATTGTCATCCTGCAGTGAGGAATCTTGAGGTGATTGTGGGCTGTTTTCAAACTGGACAAGCACTTTAACTCTGTCATAAAGTCCAGCTTCTTTCATTTCAGAATCCTTGCTAAGGTAAAGCTCTACCTTATACAGACAGATTTTGAAAAAGTTATTCATGCATTTGTAACGTCACATCTGGATTATTATAATTCTTTCTATGTGGGCTGGACCAGGGCTCCCTGCAGCTCTTACAGAATGTCCAGGACACTGCAGCTCGTCTGACACCAAAAACTACGCTTGTGCTGTGCAACCTCCATTGACTTCCTATTTCATATGGGATGTGCAATTTCCAATGTGATTGTGTTTAAATGTCTGCACTCCATGGGTCCACTTTATTTTCAGTGTAAAGTGAATTGGAGCCAGAGTTGATGGAGTTGGAAGCTCCATTTGGAACATTTCCTATTTGTAACATGGCAGCTAGCAGGTTAACTACTGTATATATACAGTCTATGATTTAACCACAAATATCAAGGTATGAATACAAATGTGGTTTTCCTGTTCATGACAAAGTTAGGGTGCGTGTAAGTCATTATTATTATTATTATATTATTATTATTATTATTATTTATTATTATTATTATTATTATTATTATTATATTATTATTATTATTATTATTATTATTATTATTATCATCATTATTATTATTACTATTATTATTATTATATTGAGTTTTTTTAGGAAAACTACTTTGAATGGTAGGTTTTGCAGTTCATAACACTGCGCTCGTGCGTTCTCGGCTTTTCTCGACACTTTCCGTGAAGCTGCGGGGAATGACGTCACCTCGAGGAGAGCAAAAATCAGCCTCGGTGCGAAACGACAGCAGCTCATCCTCCACCGTCGATCTACCCGACAATTTAATTGTTCCAATCTACTTTCACTTATACCAAGGTATGAAGGGTTTTGTTACTGATATTTAATGACACACGCATCATTTTCTTGCAGTCGCACACATCGGAGGTTGTAATTTAATTTGCGACCCTGTTTTTCTCCCTGGGTTGGGCTGGTTAGCTTAGCTAGCGCAAGCTAGCCGTAAGCCTGTCTTTCGCATAAAAACAAACAAAATGAAACAGTATGGTTGTAAACAAATAAGAGGATTAAGCTTACTTATTTATTATAATTATTATTATTTTTTAAAGCTACTTGGAAATGCAGTCTTCAATAGTATGTGGTTACCCTACGGTCACTCTTTCTAAAATGTAGACGGCTACTTCTTTAATTAACGCACCAGTGTACTAAATAAAATGTCGACATAAATGTTTTTTTGTCTGAATATGCTCAGATTAAGAAAATTGCAAAAACATAAACTACAGCTTGGTGTTGCAGTCGACTGCAGCAGCTTGTGGGCCTTAGCTCAGTGGGATCCGCCCAGTCCAGCAGAAACCTTTGGACACACGGCCTCAGCTGTTGTCTCCTCATGGCATTTCCTGGCTTCACTATTAATAATTTACATTCATCAGTGTACATTTTACACGAACTACTCCGTAACTTGAAAGCCATTTTGTCCTAACACTGTTATGACCTGTTCACAATTAAACTGCTCATTTAAATGGGCAAAAATACCAAGTGTAAAATATCCTTGGTAAATTATTTAGTTGAAGCTAATTTGCATGGCTTTGGATAAATGTGTTTGTTTTTTGTCATTTTGACAAGGTTGTGGTTTCTCACATACCCACTACTACTGACTGCAGCTTTTGCAGTAGGCAACACATTTCAGCTGTAATAAAAATGCATTATTGAATTGTTTTTTGTATACTGCATATAAAATTGCATTAGTGTACAAACTGTATACAACAAAACATTCTACAGTATATTGTTAAGCAGTCCATAATAATGTCATTCCTGCTGGTGAGAAGGGACCGTGACTTGACCTATTTACAAATGGGCCAGGCCTCTCCTGTGGCAAGTGTCTTATTATATTCCATTTTGTTAACAGTCCCTTCCTTTTTCATGCATTGCCCCATATAACACACATACTCGCACACATTGACACACATATGAATGCATGTGTTAATGGATGTAGTTGAAAGCATGTTCATGTGTAACTCTGTGATAATTTTAACTTCAGATCCATTATGTCGACTTTTACTAAACCCAAGCTTAAGGTACTGACTCTGTGTGTGTCTCCCTGTGTGTTTCTGCATGTTTTAGGGTGGTGGGGCATTAGAGATGGCTTGCTGAAAGTATAGATCATTGAGGTACATTCTCTTGCTGTCTCAGAAGGGAAATCTGTCTTCATTCAATTAATTTGACTCTCTAATATTGCTGAGGCAATCTGTTTGGATGGGTGTCCGCAGTGCAGCACTCAAATACCCGTCTCCAGTTTTTAACCCAGACTTGATTTGGAGTATTTGGCTAGAGCATTAGCCTATCTTGCATGTTTTAGATTGATGTGGAAAACTGGAGTACCCAAAAGAAAGGAGCCCAAACACCCTTGATTGCTGCGAGCTATCATGCCGCCATGATGCTGTGTTTTGCTGTGTAATGTGCTGTCAGTGTCTTTGGGCTGGGCCACATCTTCGCTCTCTCAAACAGCAAAGTCATTGCAGGTACACTGCGTCTGTCTGTGCTACAGAGGTTGTTTCGGTAAACTTCTATTCTGTGTTGGACTCTGATTCTCCCCCCTTTTGATTGTTAACCTGAGAGGAACCTGAGGTTTTGTAATTTTAGTATTTTGTCTTATGTAAGCTATAATGCTTACTTAAGTAGTGAGATAGATTTACAGGTAAGTATCGTGCAATCTAATCAGTGCATGGCTTTATTTAGCATGCTTTATGTTTGATGTGAAATTGCTGTGTTTTATGCTGTGTTAAGGTAAAGGGGAAATAGTTTGCCTTTTTGCCCACTTTATTGTTATATAATGGTGCTTGTGTCTTAACATTTATAGGATGTTTCTCATAAAAGATGCATGTGACTGGCTGCTGTTGAGTCACATGTCAAGTTTTATAAATTAATTTTGATCTGTCATAGTGTTGTGTGCCGCTCTATGGAGCTGGTATTGGTGTGTGGGTGGGTAACGCTGCAGTGAAGTTAGGAAGGTGTTATCTACTCACACAAGATGGACAAAGCCCTATCGGTTTTCCTGTTTTAGTGACGTCTTCTATCATTACACGCAGTACACATGAGGCAATGACAGATATGAACTTTCCTGAAATATTTAAAATATGATTATTGAAACCTTCTGACAATATAATAATTAAATATTTTTACAATATTTTATTTTGCAAAAATATGTGATTTTATTATTATTTTTAGCATATCTTTTAGTCTGCAGTTCTGAGTTGTGGCACCATACTTGAATGCGTCACTTGATGATTGACAGAACAAGACTAAACCCTACATGAATTAGGACAGCTTCCTCTGAGAGGGAGGGGCTTTTGATCTATCCACTAATTTACTCAGTGATGCTTTTGCTGTGACAAGTTGGTTTGGGGGTATCCATGCGTTTCTGAAGTTAATGATGTCCTTAGGGCAGGCTGTGGTGTCTGTCCTCCAGCTGGAGTGGAGCCCCACTTCAGTGCTGACTCCACTAATCCCCATTTTGTGTGTGAACCTGAACCACTGTAGTGTTTAACATTGGATAATGCCTTTAGAACATGCATCGTCAACACAAATACTCTGTGCTACATTTAGGCCTCACTTTGTGACACCCATTTAGGCCTTACTAATGCCACATCCTATTCACTTCTTTTCCATGTCCGCTTATTGTTTCTGATGACCTTGAATTAACCAGTCAATATCCCTCTTCCGCTTTTTCTGGGGTGGAGTTGAAGGAAGCATGTCTATTAAGGCCTTACAAATTTTTGGTAATGGAATCTGGAGTTCATTAGCACATATAGATTACAAAAAAATGTCCTCTTTCTACTTCATGGCAACTGCTCATACTGTGTTTTGGCTGAACCCAAGCTCCGAGGCTCAATGGTCAGAGGCTGACTGCAGTGATGTCTTTGTGGAGCGATGCCTGGTGACTGTTCACATAAGTGTGGAATTTCCGCCCCCACCCACTCCACCCCCTTTGGCATTTTACTTTTTCAGCTGCTAGCCTCTTGTGACAGAATGACAGGGGTGTTTGTCTAAACAAACACCCCCATAAATAGTTTTATTCTGCTTAAGACAAGTCTATAGGTTTTCTCTTTCACTTTGATACGCTACATCATTCTCACAGTTTGATCTATTTATTTATTGCCTTTTATTAAATCAGGAATGTCCCATTGAGCTCTATAATCTCTTTTTCAGGAGATTATAAACTGTCCCTCAGACGGGGGATCCTATGGTGGTCAGGTGGTCATGAAACCAAATGGTAATTTCACTGTGTTTTTCAGAAAATGGATGCATCAGGAAAAGTTCTGGAGACAGCTGAGGACATCCAGGAGCGCCGGCAGCAGGTTCTTGACCGCTATCGTCGCTTCAAGGAGCTGTCACTTGTGCGTCGGCAGAAGCTTGAGGACTCCTACCGCTTCCAATTTTTCCGCCGAGATGCTGATGAGTTGGAGAAATGGATTCAGGAAAAGCTACAAATTGCCTCTGATGAAAACTACAAGGATCCCTCCAACTTGCAGGTTTGTTGGTTAGCACAGGCCTCTTTTAGCAAGTATATGTACTTTTAACCTACTAGTAACCTTGTGTCATGTTGGGATACTTAGGGTAAGCTGCAGAAACATCAAGCCTTTGAAGCTGAAGTTCAGGCCAACGCTGGGGCCATTATCAAACTGGACGACACTGGAAACCTCATGATCACTGAGGGTCACTTTTCCTCTGAGACTATTCGTGTAAGTCTATTAAATCAGACCACCATAGTTTGTGTATTGTAGCATTCATACCATGGTATCAGAGTTAAAACTGCAGTTTGTACAGTTAACACCTTTTTATATGATTTAGTCCTACACGCCTTACCGGACACAACAAATACCCATAGTTACAAATCTCAATATGGCTGAGTATATTAAAGTAGGTTCTGCCCTGCTCTGGCTCTTGAGTGCTGTGATTCTTTTTTTTTTTTTCTAAAGGATTCATTATCTTTTCTATTATATGTCCTTATAACTACTCTACTATCTATTAATT
Organism: Periophthalmus modestus; assembly: GCA_019594935.1. NCBI lineage: Eukaryota > Metazoa > Chordata > Actinopteri > Gobiiformes > Gobiidae > Periophthalmus > Periophthalmus modestus. Next base: position 36,765,734 of record JAIEZT010000054.1, on the reverse strand, counting down.
ATAACGTGACCTCCAGGTTTTTTCCAGCAATACACTTCTCCTTTTTGATGTAACATTTGATTTATTTGTATCATTAATTTATTAATTTAGTTTTCTCTATATGCTCAACTAGACACGTCTTGAAGAACTCCATCGCCTTTGGGACCTTCTTTTGCAAAAAACTAAGGAGAAGGGAATGCGCCTTCTGCAAGCTCAGAAACTAGTCCAGTATTTGCGTGAATGTGAGGATGCCCTTGACTGGATCAGTGATAAGGTCTATAAATTATATATCCAATGTGCAATGTTGCTGATAACGCCAGTTTTCTGTCCATGTAAATGTACCTACTCAACTGTTTGTAGGAGACCATTGTCACCTCTGAAGAGCTGGGTCAGGACCTGGAACATGTGGAGCTTCTGCAGAAGAAGTTTGAAGAGTTTCAGACTGACCTGGCAGCTCATGAGGAGCGAGTTAATGAAGTCAATCAATTGGCATCAAAACTGATCCAGGAGTCCCACCCAGAGGCTGAACTCATAGTTCGCAAACAGGAGGAGGTCAATGCTGCCTGGCAACGCCTCAAAGGCCTGGCTCAACAGAGGCAAGGCAAGCTGTTTGGAGCCGCTGAAGTGCAGCGATTCAACAGGTTAGTGCAGACCACATGAATAGTCAATTACTGTGTTATGGCATTTTTGTTGTGATAAGTTGTTTGTGATATGTTGACCACAAACAGAGATGTAGATGAGACCATTAGTTGGATCAAAGAAAAAGAGCAGCTTATGGCCTCTGATGATTTTGGGCGTGATCTGGCGAGTGTGCAGGCTCTCCTCCGCAAGCATGAAGGACTGGAGCGAGATTTAGCTGCACTGGAAGACAAGGTATAATAATATCAATATTGAAATCTCCTTATGGCACAGGCATTTGAGTTTTGACGATATGTTCTCTTTTGTTAGGTCAATACCCTTGGTGGTGATGCAGAGCGGCTTCAGCAGACACATCCCCAAAATGCCTCCCAGATTCACTTGAAGAAGGACGAACTTGTAACCAACTGGGAGCAGATCCGCACTCTGGCTGCTGAGCGCCATGCTCGCCTGGATGACTCCTACAGGTTATTTCAGTGTTGCTGTAACGTTTTGTCTTTTTTATCACAGTTTCTCGGGTTTAAATAGTTTTCATGCTTATATTTACCTTGTAGGCTCCAGCGTTTCACTGCAGACTTTCGGGATCTGACCAGCTGGGTGACAGAGATGAAGGCCCTGATAAATGCTGATGAACTTGCTAACGATGTGGCTGGGGCTGAGGCTTTGTTGGACCGCCACCAGGAGCATAAGGTAAATTGCTTTAGCACTTTAGCAGTCTATTAATAAACCCATTTTTACAAAATAAAATGTCTGTGCTGACAGGGAGAGATTGATGCCCACGAGGATAGCTTTAGAACAACTGATGAAGCAGGCAAATCTTTGCTCAATTCGGGGCACTATGCATCTGATGAGGTCAAAGAAAAGGTAATAATCAAAGCTTTCAGGTCATGGTTTTGGTAGCATGTGTTCTGTTTCATCCCTCCTGACCACCAGAGGGCAGGCAGTTTTGGTTTTATTTGGCTTATGCTTTTACAGTTGACCATCCTGACTGAGGAGAAGGACTCTTTACTGGAGCTATGGGAGCTTCGTCGGCAGCAGTATGAGCAGTGCATGGACCTGCAGCTATTCTACAGAGACACGGAGCAGGTTGACAACTGGATGAGCAAACAGGAGGTAAACTTCTTATCAGAACCAGAGTCACATTTTGCATAAAATAGGTTTATAATTTTAACCTTTTGGTTTTAGGCTTTTCTTCTAAATGAAGACCTTGGAGATTCTCTGGACAGTGTTGAAGCACTCCTAAAGAAACATGAGGACTTTGAGAAGTCACTGAGTGCCCAGGAAGAGAAGATTACTGTACGTCATAGATGTCCACTATTTGATTTTAATTTAGATTAGTAGGGATGCGCCGTTACCACTTTTTCCAAATTGAGTATGAGTACTTAATTTTGAGTACTCGCCAGTACCCATTCCAGACAATATTTTTACAGTGGTTCGATTATAGTATTAATTTCACAGGATTTTTATAGTATGGCCCACTTTTTCATTTTAGAATACTTATTTGAGAGGCTGTTTTAAATTTCTACTTAGCGGTAAATCTTTAAGAGTAATTCCAATATAATTTCTTTAGATAAGCACCTGGCTTTAATATTTACCACTTCATCTTTGCCGACTGCTCTGCGCTAACTGCTAATGAGCCATTTTTAGCATAACAGTGAGTATTGTCCTGCTTTTACCATGGCCACACGTTCACCGGTATAGACTTGCTGTACTTTTATTAAAAGCTCAATTGTTTGTTGCAATAATCAGTAACAATAAGTCAAAATGCATGCACAAGTCAAAATGCATGCACAAGTAAATAATCACCACTGCCACAGGGAAACGTTAGCATTCTACCATCCTAAATGTTTTACTGTTCATGTGACAGTCACATGATTAGATCAGAACAGTTAATGTGCTTCTTTATGATTACTCTGCTCAATGCTCACTGCTCAGTTGAGAGATGCAGTGTGAGCCTCAGATGAGACTCAGCTCAGTTGCAGTGGTATCAGCTTTTTGGTATTGGCAGCCCATTGACGAGTTCGAGAACAGACACTTGGTATCTGACTGATACCCGATACGGGTATTACGTATCGGTGCATCCCTATAAATGAGACTTAACTGGAGCAGAAAGGATGTGAATATCAAAATGTTTTTCAGGCCCTGGATGAATTTGCCACTAAACTAATCCAAAACAATCACTATGCCAAAGATGACGTGGCTACTCGTAGAGATGCTGTAAGTACCACTGTCCTTTCAATTAATGTATGTTTTTATATTAATAATGCATTTTAATTTGGCAAATAAGAATATGGCTTGTATGGCATCTCTATTTAAACACCTTTATGCACTTATAGCTGCTTAGCCGCCGCAATGCACTCCATGCCCGCGCTCAGTCCCGACGGGCTGCGCTGGAGGACTCTTTCCACCTGCAACAGTTCTTCAGGGACTCTGATGAACTCAAAAGCTGGATCAACGAGAAGATGAAAACCGCTACTGATGAGGCCTACAAGGTTTGCTGGTTAACATTGTTGTAATTTTTTTTTTTTTTAATGGCCATGCTGTAATTTTGTTGTTTTTACTTTATTAGGATCCATCCAACCTGCAGGGCAAAGTTCAGAAACACCAGGCCTTTGAGGCCGAACTCTCGGCCAACCAGAGTCGCATCGATGCACTGCAGAAGTCCGGCCAGGAGCTACTGGACGGAAAACACTATGCCTCTACAGAGGTGGCTGGACGCATGGAGGAGGTCAGCTCCCAATGGAAGAAACTGCTCGAGGCTACAGAGCTCAAAGGTAAGGCTGTACACACATTAATTAAATTTAAATAATTACATAAAAGTTTACTAAATATAAATACATAATCATTGTTTTTTAAGGCATCAAGTTACGTGAGGCCAATCAGCAGCAGCAATTTAACAGAAACGTTGAGGACATTGAGTTGTGGCTATACGAGGTGGAGGGTCACCTAGCCTCTGATGACTATGGGAAAGACCTGACCAGTGTTCAAAACCTGCAGAAGAAGCATGCTCTTTTGGAAGCTGATGTGGCTGCCCATCAGGTACATATCACCACGTGCTGTAGCATTTATTTAACTAATGATTTTGGAATAAAAAATCATTGTCATTTTGCTCCTCCTCTAGGACCGCATCGATGGCATAACCATTCAGGCCCGCCAGTTTCAGGAGGCCGGACACTTTGATGCAGAAAATATTCGTAAAAAACAGGAGGCTTTGGTTGTCCGCTATGAGGCCCTGCGTGAGCCTATGGCTGCCCGTAAACAGAAGCTTTCTGACTCACTCCGTCTTCAGCAGCTCTTCAGAGATGTGGAGGATGAGGAGACTTGGATCCGGGAGAAAGAGCCCATTGCTGCCTCTACTAATCGAGGTAAAGGCTGTAGAAACATGAAAAGTTTGGTTTAGATATTGTACTGTTGTACAAGTACTTTTTAGGATTCACACAAAAAAATCTAGATTTTGATTTTTTATTTATTTATTTATTTTTTTTTTTACAATAAACAATAACAGCCATACGAACAATTTGGTACAATTTGCTGTTTGCTTCTGCATTTCAAAAAAGCTCACTGCAGCTGTATCAACACAAACCATACATTTAAAATGTACAACAATGAAACAGCACATTCCGCACAGAGCTTGGTTCTATTGGCTTATGGATGAAAATGGATGTCACGTTTTTGTACAGGTAAAGATCTGATTGGTGTTCAGAATCTACTCAAGAAGCACCAGGCTCTGCAGGCTGAGATCACTGGCCATGAACCTCGCATCAAGGCTGTCAGTCAGAAAGGAGAGGCTATGGTGGAGGAAGGTATGGCTTTCCATTATGAACATATGATTGTCAAGTTTCTAACTTAAATTATTGTTAATTAAAGGGCACTTTGCTGGTGAGGAGGTGAAAGCCAAGTTGGCTGAGCTTCATGGGCGATGGGATACTCTCAAAGCTAAGGCTTCTCAGCGCAGGCAGGATCTGGAGGACTCCCTGCAGGCCCAGCAGTACTTTGCCGATGCCAACGAGGCAGAATCCTGGATGAGGGAGAAGGAGCCTATTGTGGGGAGCACAGACTATGGCAAAGACGAAGACTCTGCAGAGGTACAACAAAATAGCTGATAAATTATAAACGGTCGCTTGGGCTTCTATAAATCTAATGGTTCCTGCTCATCACTACATCATTTTTGGTATTCACAGGCTCTTTTGAAGAAGCATGAAGCTCTGATGTCCGACTTGAGTGCCTATGGCAGCAGCATCCAGGCCCTAAAAGAACAGGCCCAGTCTTGCAGGGTGTGTTTGTTTTTCCTGACTTACCAATTACATTTATCATCATTTAATTACAGAAATGTTTGCATATCTTAATAAGATATTTTTTTATGTATTACATTGTCTTAATTTTCAGCAACAAGTGGCTCCAACTGATGATGAGACAGGCAAAGAGCTGGTTCTGGCTCTGTACGACTACCAGGAGAAGAGTCCACGTGAAGTGACCATGAAGAAGGGAGATATCCTTACCCTACTCAATAGCACCAACAAGGTACAGACCACTTTAGCCACACTGAAAGTCACCCACAGTAAGACGGTAGGCTACAACTATTTTTTTATTATTTGCAGGACTGGTGGAAGGTAGAGGTTAACGACCGCCAGGGCTTTGTTCCTGCCGCTTATGTGAAAAAGTTGGACCCAACGCAGTCATCCTCCCGGGAGAACCTGCTGGATGAACATGGTAGCATCGCTCTTCGCCAGGAGCAGATTGAGAATCAGTAAGAAAAAAATATTTAAGAAAACATAATTTACCTTTTGTACTCCATCTGATGATGCCAAGTTTTGTGTGTATTTGTTAAACCTCCAACACATTTTTTTCTGCCCTGTTGAACACTAATCACTATTAACAACCAACACACTAACTATCTCGTCCTCACCCCTTCTCTCTGTCTCCCACTATCCTTAACTAAACCTAAACCCGTCTGGCTGTGCCTTGGCCTTGCATTGTGCAGGCTGGTCACCAAGGAAGCCTGCAGTGTGTCTGTGCGCATGAAGCAGGTGGAAGAGCTGTGAGTAGGAGCCAGGTTTGCTCTGGGTGTTGTGATTGTCCTCCACTACTGCAGCCTCCAAACCGTCTGCTCTGTCTACATTGCACCCTTCTATTCAGATGAATAGAAGCGACCACTCCGTACCTTTTATTCATCCTTTCTTTTCCCAGGCTTACCCATAGAACCCCTTTTAATTTGGTTAAAATAATAGTTTCTGCAGTAACAGTACTCATTGCCAACTATATAAAGAGATATTTTTATATGTTCAAATCTGTAACAGAACCTTGTTGTTCAAAGCCATGTAGATCCTGTAGTATTGTTTTTTTGAAGACTGCTTTGTGTCCAGTGTCTATCAGAATTTAAGCATTTGAATGTGGTAACAAAGACTGTGTGTAGAATAGCTCAAAGCATATATTTTTGTCATTGTTTTGCTCAGTTGTTTTGTTGCTTCCTCAAGGTTGTCTACTCCTAAGGGACCATTTTTCATCAGTAAATCATGAGTTATTAAACGTTCAAAATACAAAGCCCATAAACCACTCATGGCTTTAGCCGCTAACTGCAGCATGCATACATTTTCAGTGTTTGCTCTTCTGTTATCGGACTCAGTATCTCGCCTTTCCCTGTCAGGTATGGCACCTTACAAGAACTGGGAGAAAAGCGCAAAGATATGTTGGAAAAGAGCTGCAAGAAGTTCATGTTGTTCAGAGAGGCCAATGAGCTGCAGCAGTGGATCAATGAGAAGGAGAGCGCTCTGACCAATGAGGAGGTCGGCTCTGACCTCGAGCAGGTGGAGGTCCTTCAGAAGAAATTTGATGACTTCCAGAAGGTGATGTTTTGTTAGTTTTACATCTATGTCCTATATGTATATTTTATTAGTTAACGGTTGTTATTGTATTTGTGATCAGATTTCTGATTTTATTCAATTCACAAAGTACATTTTAAATAAACACAGGAGGATAAAGAGAGAAGTAAAATATGAACTGCTAAACAAATCACCAGAGCAGTATGTATTTGTTGAGGTCTAAACTACAGAGAGATTACTGGTGCACTACACAATATCTCACTGACTTTTTGCTGTTTGCAGTAGGGATATTACCTAAACAAGTAATTTGCTTGAATCAGTGTCTAAGTACCCTACAATGGTTTTGCAGGATCTGAAGGCTAATGAGTCCCGTCTCAGAGACATCAACAAAGTGGCCTCTGAACTAGAGTCTGAAGGGCTCATGGCTGAAGAGGCCCCAATGGTTCAAGCTCAGGTAAGATCAAACTGGCCACTTAAAATATGTTTCTTAAGCCTGTCACTGTGAATCATGTTTCATCATTTTAACAGCAACAGGAGGTTCTCGGTGCAGCTCCTGGAAAGGTGCAGTTTTGTTAAATTTAATAATAATAATAACAATAATAACATAGTATGTGTTATTCATTGCATAATAATTTGTGACAAATCTGTATGGTTCTTCTTGAACAGGATGAAACTGATTCCAAGACTGCTTCACCATGGAAGGTAAGAGTCATATTTTTGTTTACCTAAATAGATTGCGAGTTAGTTTTGACATCTTATTTTTGAACCATTGCATGGGATTAATTTTGAGACTTGGGTTTACCAGATTTAAATTGTGGAGCCAGTTTGCATTGTGTTTAAACTTTTATACTGCTTTATAGTCCCACTGAGATAAAGAGAATCTCTATTAACATTCTTCACTGGTTTGGTGTTTTTGTCCCCTCCGTTTGTTGTGTTTTTTCATCTGTAAATAGAATATACGCTTAGCTGTTCAAACAACGGCCAACTTTAACACTATCAAGGTAAGATCGATTGGTCTGCCCCAGTAGTTTTGGAATGACTTCATGTTCTCATTGTCATTTGTCATCACCATCCACCTGTCCATGCTACTCGACTTTTCCCATCCCATCAGTCTCTTCTTAATTTAATTAATCCATTAATTTATTTACAGTATTGTTTGTCATGTCTTTTATTTGAATGTTGCCCCTTGCCTTTTTTCTATAGTGCATCTTCAGTTATTCAACCTTTCCTTGTATTTGTGAAATTACATCTAATAAACATCAATACATGTTTTATCTTTATCATCTTCACTGTCAAACATACTCAGTTTAACCAACTTCATTTAATTTTAACTTTTTACACCAAAGCTATATAAAAATCAGCACAGTTTTTACAATATAAACCAGCATTGTATTTTAACTTCAGGAGCTGAATAACCGGTGGAGGTCCCTGCAGCAGCTGGCTGAGGAGAGGAGCAACATGCTGGGAAGTGCTCATGAGGTGCAGCGCTTCCACAGGTATAATTTTATATAATATCTGCATCAATCAATCATACATTTTACATTTACAAGAATTTTTTAGGCTGATCACGATATCAATCGATCAGCCGATACTGATTACAGCCAATATCGATCTAATGAACTTCGATATAGTAAAAAAAAAAAAAAAAAATACTGAAGGCTTCTGGTTATATGAAAATCTAACTAGTTTTAGCATCAATGGAATTTGGAAATGGAAGTCAGTAATGTGCCTCTAGCTGCCCATCAGTTACCTGCACGGGTGATTGCTTTGTCTAATCGGCCCATCCCAATGACGTTATTTTTCCTTGATCGGCCGGAGCAAATCAAAATGAAGACTTTGTTAATTTTTGTTTATAAGGGACTTTCTTTTTTAGAGATGCTGATGAAACCAAAGAATGGATTGAAGAGAAGAACCAAGCACTCAACACTGACAACTATGGACATGACTTGGCCAGTGTTCAGGCTCTGCAGCGTAAACATGAAGGGTTTGAGAGAGATCTGGCAGCTCTTGGTGACAAAGTGAGATAACCTTTATTTTAAACTGACACTGTCTTTAATGCTTTTTGTTATTGTTAACTGGTCCCTTTTTTAGGTGAACTCTCTTGGGGAAACAGCTGAGCGTCTGATCCAGTCCCATCCAGAGGCAGTGGACGACATTCAGGAGAAGTGCACAGAGCTGAACACGGCCTGGAGCAGTCTGGTTGGACGTGCAGACCAGCGCAAAGACAAACTCGGCAACTCCCATGACTTGCAGCGCTTCCTGTCCGATTTCAGGTGGGTTTGGGGTAAATGTATTCATTTGCATATTGATAATATAATGTGAATGCATTTATGTAACATATTGTCATTACTCAGGGATCTGATGTCCTGGATAAATGGCATCCGAGGCCTGGTGTCCTCAGAGGAGCTTGCAAAAGATGTGACTGGAGCTGAGGCCCTTCTAGAAAGGCACCAGGTAATGTTTAACAACTTTATTTAAGGAACCTGTCAATCCACAATAATAATGAATGAACAATGTGCTCACCTTCATCAGGAGCACCGCACTGAGATCGATGCGCGGGCTGGAACCTTCCAGGCGTTTGAACAGTTTGGCCAGCAGCTACTGACCCGAGGCCATTATGCCAGTCCTGAAATTCAGCAAAAACTTGAAGCTCTCGATCGCGAGCGTGCTGACCTGGAGAAGGCATGGGTGCAGCGTCGCATGATGCTGGACCAGTGCCTGGAGCTGCAGGTATCGTGTCCATAAAATCATGAGCACAAACACTGCACAGGGAGATCCTGATTGTCTATCCTCCACTGCAGCTGTTCAATAGGGACTGTGAGCAGGCAGAGAACTGGATGGCCGCTCGTGAAGCCTTCCTGGCCAGTGATGACAAGGGAGACTCCTTGGACAGTGTTGAAGCTCTGATTAAGAAGCATGAAGACTTTGACAAGGCCATCAATGTGCAGGTTTGATATTTATATGGACATTATACATTTTTATTGGTTAAATTCTGCATTTTAATTATAATATCACTACAGGAAGAGAAGATTGCAGCTTTGCAGTCTTTTGCTGACCAATTAATTGGTGCTGACCATTATGCTAAACCAGAAATATTTGCCCGCCGCAATGAAGTACTGGACAGGTACAAGACTTACTACATTTAAAGACCATACAGGGCAGTAGTCGCTCACTATATGTTAAAGTTACATATGACAACTCTGTCTGTGGTGAAGGTGGCGTCGTCTGAAGGCACAGATGATTGAGAAGCGATCTAAGCTCGGTGAGTCACAGACACTGCAGCAGTTCAGCAGAGACGTGGACGAGATCGAGGCCTGGATCAGTGAAAAGCTCCAAACTGCAACAGATGAATCGTACAAAGATCCAACAAACATCCAGGTACATTTACGCAAAAGATTTGATTTTATATTAACAGAATACATTAATACATAAAAAAAGAAAATTTAAAAATGCTAATACCTACTGTCTTTGTTTTGCATTGACATTAAATAACTACAATCCCCTGCTCTGTGTAAAGAGAGACTGAATTTTCCTCCCACTGTCTTATTTTTTTTTTAGCTGTCCAAGCTGCTGGTAAGTTTAAGTAGTGTGTTAACTAACAGCCGAGCAGATATCCTCCATTTGTCTGTGTCTGCCTTTTGTGTAGTCACCCTCTGTAGTAGAAATAGCAGTGAGCTTTCTTAGCTAAGCGCAAGCTTCTTTTCCACTTGGGTTTAATTTGCTATTGTGTTAGAAATGCCTTAATTTAGTTTTGTTATTTGTTAATTATGGTAATTAGACAATGGTTGTGGCTTCCATTTTTTCATATTATTTGAGAACGTCATGTTTAAAGTTGCTACAAATCAAAATTTCTATCCATGGAAGACATCGGACTGTTGCACATCATGATTTAAAAGCAACTTTGCAGTGACCATTCTCATGTAGATGTATCTCAGATTAAGCATTTGTCCTCCACACAGTAATTTTATGCTTTGGATGTTTGTCATGTGTATCATTGTCTATATTTGTTTTCATGGTTTGTGTTGTATGTTTTTAGTAATTGTTTTTTGTACCTAAACGTAGATCGACTAACGCCTTTGATTTTCACCTTCACATTTTTCTTTCATCATTTTGTGCAGAGAAACACAATATTCTTTAATTCTAAAAATATAAATTGAACATAAGCTGAAACCTGTCTGCTGTCCATTTGCTATCAGAGTAAGCATCAGAAACACCAGGCCTTTGAGGCTGAGCTGCACGCCAACGCCGACCGTATCTGTGGGGTCATAGATACAGGTAATGCATTGATCCAGAGAGGAGCATGTGCTGGCAGTGAGGATGCTGTCAAGGTACACTTATCAACTATTTTACTAAAAATGAAACTTAACAAAATACATATTTCAAAATTGCGTTGTCGTTTACATCTTTTTAGGCCCGACTCAATGCACTAGATGAACAATGGCAGTTCCTGGTCAACAAATCAGCAGAGAAGAGCCAGAAACTGAAGGAGGCCAACAAGCAACAGAACTTCAATACTGGCATCAAAGACTTTGACTTCTGGCTTTCAGAAGTAAGGCAGAAATATTCTACTGAAATGCTGCCAGACAAAGACGCAACATTTAACAGATCTCATTGTTTATTAAGGTTGAGGCTCTACTTGCGTCTGAGGATTATGGCAAAGATTTGGCCTCTGTCAACAATCTTCTTAAGAAACACCAGTTACTTGAAGCTGACATTTCTGCTCATGAGGTATGCTACTACAGTATACATTAAAAACGGCTGATTTACATTTTCTTTTAATATAAAAAACACACACAAATATTAAAAGGCTCCTGGGTGAGAAACAAAAAGGACCAAGAGCAAAACTACAAGGGAATACTTAACTAAATATATACAAAAAAGCCAAAAATTCTACATCAACTAACTATAGATAACAAAATATGCAGAAAAAATAGGACTAACTTTTACAAACTGAAACTGGGAAAAAATGCTACCTAAATGTAGGCAAAGAAAAAAGTACAGGAGAACGTGGCCAAATGCAACACATAAAGAATGAGTGTACCAAATTTCATTACATTTTGACACATTTTTTTTTCTATAGCGTTTAATTTTGTGCCAAGAGTTTCAAGAGTTTTTGCGCATTTTTCTCTCTCAGGAACAATTTACTTGGCAGAAAGGAATAATAAATAATAATTTTTTTTTTTTTTTCCATTTTTTACGCTGAAACAATAAAATTGTGAATGATGTGACTTTGTCACATTGTTCCCTATTATGCAGAGCCAGCAAGTCCACAACAAGTAGATTTTCTTTTATGATTTTTTTTTAAATAAAATTTGAAGAGGGCACTATGGAGTCATCTTAAATAATCTCAAATGTTATCATTAATATCATTTTTTTTTTTACATGTCCTGACGTGACCTATTTTTGATGCTAAGTTTAATTTATCTATGATGATTATCTATGACTACTGAGCCCTCTTTCAATATTTTTTTCAGGGTCTTCACTGAAAATTAAAGCTCACTAAACTCTAATTTTCGATACTATTTAACTGTCTATACATTATTGTTTACTACTAGATTTTTGCAATTTTTCCTCAGAATTGTACAACTATATGAGTGCAAGCAACTCATTCTCCTCGCACATTCTTCCTAATGCCCTAATAAAAGGATTTCCATCATTCTCTCTTATGGCATACTTTATTTGTCCAACAGTTTCTGTAATAACAAGTACTGTCCCCTTCTTTAGGATCGTCTCAAAGACTTGAATGGGCAGGCTGACGGCTTGATGGCCAGCAATGCAGTTGACACCTCACAGGTGAAAGACAAGCGCGACGCTGTCAATGGTCGTTTTTCCAAGATTAAGAACATGGCTGCTGGTCGTCGCGCCAAACTGAATGAGTCTCATCGCCTGCATCAGTTCTTTAGGGACTTGGATGATGAAGAGTCTTGGATCAAGTAAGTACTGGAAATGTATCTTATGTCTGCCATGATATATAAGGATTCAAGAAATAACTGCGTTGTTAAATATTTAATTAATGAAGCACGTTTCACTCACAGGGAGAAGAAGTTGCTTGTAAGTTCGGAGGACTATGGACGTGATTTGACTGGAGTGCAGAATTTGAGGAAGAAACACAAAAGGCTGGAGGCTGAGCTTGGAGCCCATGAGCCAGCCATTCAGGTGAGGAATCTTTTATTTACTGTGGCACCATTTAAAGAGATGGTGTTTGGGTTTAAATGTCATCTTCCTTAACATTGTTAAATGTCATTATTTTCCTGTAGTCGGTGCTGGATACGGGGAAAAAGCTGTCTGATGACAATACAATAGGCCAGGAAGAGATCCAGCAGAGGCTTGCCCAGTTTGTTGATCACTGGAAGGAACTCAAAGACTTATCTGGTGCAAGGTCTGTGAATACTTACTAATGTAAATGAATGGGGAGGTGTTATTCTACATGTTTGCAGGGGCAGTGATTTGAGTGTTTTCCCACCAACTGACAATGCATGCTGTCATTCTCTTCTTCGGCAAGATGCTTCACCCACCTTTCCTTTGTTTGAATGTGTTCATCACATTTATTCGGAATCCCATTAGCTTCCACAAAGTGTCTTCCTGGAGTCTGTAAACTAACTGAATGAGCAAATAATTGGTGGTGTTTTGAAGCTCCTGTCAATCAACCGGGTAGCTGTGTCTACAGATGTAGCAGTTGTTAAAGTGGGTTTGAGCACATGGAAAAGACTAATGCATTATTATGTTCAGGGGCAAGAGGCTGGAGGAATCATTGGAGTACCAGCAATTTGTTGCCAATGTGGAAGAGGAGGAGGCTTGGATTAATGAGAAGTTGAACCTTCTGGGAAGTGAGGATTATGGCGATACACTGGCAGCGGTGCAGGTACTTTATGAAAATAGCATTGCTTTTAAATATTCACCATCGATACAATATAAATTACAACGGTTTGGTAACTCTCTGACAGGGCTTACTAAAGAAGCATGAAGCCTTTGAGACTGATTTCACAGTACACAGGGACAGAGTCAATGATGTGTGCGCTAATGGAGAGGAGCTCATCAAGAAGGTGAAAAACTATCAATATAGCAACAACCCATTCACTTGACTGCTTTGGCTTAGTTACTGATGCTTGCTTATATGTAATTATGTTACTTATATGCTTATGTAATTAACAGAACAACCACCATGTTGACAACATTAGTGCAAAAATTTCTGCTCTCCGAGGCAAAGTGTCAGAACTGGAGAGGGCAGCAGCTCAGAGGAAAGCAAAGTTGGATGAAAACTCTGCTTTCTTACAATTCAACTGGAAAGCGGACGTTGTGGAGTCCTGGATTGGTATAAGAAATTTCCATATTGGTTGATATACAAAATTCTTTTTTTTTTCAGCCAATCCTCAGACCATGTGTTGTTTGCAGGTGAGAAGGAGAACAGCCTGAAGACTGATGACTATGGTAGAGACCTGTCCTCTGTGCAGACTTTGCTTACTAAACAGGTAACTCCTCTTATACAGTATAATTTAGACACTAAGTAGTGTAACTAAGTCCTAACATCTCCTTTTGAATATTTCTGTTGTAGGAGACATTTGATGCTGGCCTCCAGGCTTTCCAACAAGAAGGCATCACAAACATCACAGCTCTCAAAGACCAGCTGCTGGCGGCCAAGCACGTCCAGTCAAAGGCTATTGAGGCCCGTCACGCGGCTCTGATGAAGCGCTGGAACCAACTACTGTCCAACTCTGCGGCTCGCAAGAAGAAACTGTTAGAGGCTCAGGAGCACTTCCGAAAGGTTCACTACTGAAAGCAGAAAAATTTCAAGATTAAAACCTATATTTATAAATGATTTTGTCTCCATTCCCATTAAGGTTGAGGATCTCTTCCTGACTTTTGCTAAGAAGGCATCTGCTTTCAACAGTTGGTTTGAGAATGCAGAGGAAGACTTGACAGACCCAGTTAGATGCAACTCTCTGGAGGAGATCCGTGCTTTGCGTGAAGCTCATGAGGCCTTCCGCTCATCCCTCAGCTCTGCTCAGGCAGACTTCAACCAGCTGGCAGAGTTGGACCAGCAGATCAAGAGTTATCAAGTGATGTCAAACCCCTACACCTGGTTTACCATGGAAGCTTTAGAAGAAACTTGGAGAAACTTGCAAAAGATTATCAAGGTTTGAGAAGTTAGAAACATTAAAGCCCAAAGTGTTTTTCCCATTGACCATTAGTCAGTTTTGTTTTCTTTTATTGTGTGTTATTTTATTTTATTTTATTTTTTTGCGAAGGAGCGAGAGTTGGAGCTGCAGAAAGAACAAAGGAGGCAGGAGGAAAATGACAAGTTGAGACAGGAGTTTGCTCAGCATGCTAATGCTTTCCATCAATGGCTCCAGGAGACCAGGTAAAGCCTTCAACTCAAAACTGATCATTGGATTGCATTTTTCTTATTGACATTTGAAAAAAGCAAAGACTCATTGTATTGTCTTTTTTCTTCTCTTGTTCACTGCTTCCTCGCTGGTGCTTGGGAATTCTTTGCTAATCAGGACATATCTGCTGGACGGGTTATTATCACTTTTTTTATTATGTGTGTGTTTGTGTCTGGAAAATGTTCATCTAAACTGGGTGAAAGTGGCTCTTTAAATAGAACTTGATGTTTTACTGAATTATGTTTGAAATCTCTGATCCTCCTCCTCACCTTCTTTCTGAATAGCATAGCTTATCGGCGAGTTATCTGTGTCTATCAGTACCAAGTTGCTGATGATCTTTCTGGAAGGTCAATCTCTTTCAAGCTTTGGTTTTGTTTACCATTGCCTCTGACCCACATGGTGCCCTGGCCTGATTTTCCTTGCGCACATTTGTCATCACAACTTGGGCTTGGTTTTTAAGTCTGTGCTTTACTAACATTCACCAAATGTACATGTGTCTTCAAAAAGCTATATCCCACCTTTTTATGCACATATAATACATGCCATTAGTAAATTAATTTTCATCATACTAATGCCACAGGGCCAGTGTGCTGTAGCCCTAATCATAAAGATGCATGGTTTCGGTTATTGTTTAATGGCATGGATTAAATATTAAATTGGAGATAACAAGAGGTTTAGACTTTGACAGCAGTCTTAACATTTAATCGGTGTATTATAAATATTTACAAAAGGTATTAAAGGTTTTGTTATTACCCCTTCAGGCTACTTGGGTCTTAAGTTACTTTTTGATCTCTAGATCTTGCATGGTGGAGGAGTCTGGTACCTTGGAGTCCCAGTTAGAAGCCACCAAGGTTAGTTTTTCTCTAGTGTGTAACATTATTTCTAATGAAGTAGAAACTATTGTGATAGTATGGTTATTTACCCATTTTGTTATATAGCGTAAACACCAGGAGATCCGAGCCATGCGGAGCCAGCTAAAGAAAATCGAAGACTTGGGCGCAGCAATGGAAGAAGCGCTGATATTGGACAACAAATACACAGAGCACAGCACAGTCGGTCTGGCACAGCAGTGGGACCAACTGGACCAACTAGGAATGAGGATGCAACACAACCTGGAGCAGCAGATACAAGCCAGGTACACAAACACAAGGCATCAACAAAACACTCTTTAACACATGATGGTAAAATCTTGTCCCTCTGATTTTAGGAACACAACAGGTGTGACAGAAGAAGCTTTGAAGGAGTTCAGCATGATGTTCAAGTAAGAAACTCCAGTATTAACCACAGTTGCTACCAGTATATGGACAATTCTTATCAGTTTATATGTCTTTGTAGACACTTCGACAAGGAAAAGTCGGGAAGGCTAAACCACCAGGAGTTCAAGTCCTGTTTGAGATCACTGGGCTATGACCTGCCAATGGTGGAAGAAGGAGAGCCTGATCCTGAGTTTGAGGCCATTCTTGACACTGTAGATCCCAACAGGTTTGCAATTAAAATTATTCAAAACTGAATGTAGAGATTATTCCCTTTCTCTTGTTTAATATAAGCAACATGTCCACAGGGATGGAAACGTGTCTTTACAAGAATATATGGCCTTTATGATAAGTCGTGAGACAGAAAACGTCAAATCCAGTGAGGAGATTGAGAGCGCCTTCAGAGCACTCAGCACAGAGAACAAACCTTACGTCACAAAAGAGGAACTCTATCAGGTGAGATGTGTGTCTTGCATTAGAATACAGATTCAATGCATAGTGGTCTAAGTCTCTCTATCTCTTTCTTTCAGAATTTAACCAAGGAACAGGCAGACTACTGCCTTTCACACATGAAACCCTACTTAGACAGCAAGGGTCGTGAGATGCCCTCAGCGTTCGACTTCGTTGAATTTACCCGCTCGCTTTTTGTTAACTGATCCATAGCTCCCCAGTGATCAATCGAGATGCGTTTGCCTCACACACAGACACAAAGCTGAAACTGCATGAATGTGGCACTAGAAATACTCAGTGATAACTATTTATCTGACTTTGTCCTAACTCTATGTGCTTCTAATAATATAGTAACTGTCTGTATCTGAACGTGAATGTTTAGCCATTTTAGCTTTTGCTTTCACTCAATAGTTACAATGAAGTTATGTAAACACCTTGACAACTGCAGTGTGCTTTTATTAAACGCCTCTGGTTAGAACTGGAAACATGTTGTTTAATGTGTTTTATTTATTTATTTACTATAGATTTTTCAACTTCATGAAAAAGTTAATGCATCTCATTCTGCTACTTGTCTGGCTATGTGGTCTAGCTGACTGATCTCTTTGGGGCCCTGCTCAGTTAAGTCACCACTGAGCTGCCATATGCTGACTGTGCCGTCAGTCTTCCCCACAGCCAAGAGGTGAGTGTTCTGGGAGTTAAACGCTAAACATGTTGCAGCTTGACCACAGTGACCCTTCTCAATGGTGGCTGCAGGCCTCAATGATTCATGTCCTAGATCAAAAATCTGCACCTCACCTAGACAAATAAAAGTGTAGCATTAATTTTATACTCGCCCCACACTGTAGCAACACAATCATAAAAATATCATAGATACTACTAACTGACTCAAAGATTACACTGAATCAAACTTGAATGCGAAATAACGACAATTTATTCAGAGGGTGAATATGAATGAATGATTACCTTGACTAGTTGCTGCAGCAAAGACCAGAGGTCTGCTTGGGGACCACTGCACCTGAAAGATGTAGGAATCAGAGACTCTGTGAGAAAGCACTGGGTTGGCCTGGAGCAGAGAGTGGATGTGCACAAGTCCGTCTGTCCCAGCACTTATAAACAGGTTTCTGAAAAAAAACATAACATTCCTGGAGTGACAATGGGACTGTAATGTTTATACAAGAGGTATCTAATGAATTAGAACATTACATTGTAAAAAGTATTACTCCAAAAAAAACATTTTTCATTACATTTTGCCTTAAGACTCAAACCACCACAGAAGGTAAAAATCTATGTATTTTTGTGAATGTAAATAATAATTTTGTACATTTAACAGCAAGTCCAATAAGTCGTAGATTTTAAAATTATGTGAAAACAAAGATTGGAAATGTCTCCCAATCTGCCCAATCAATGAAATCAAGTACCTGTGTTTCAGGTTTGAAATGCTCTGAGATAAACGTTGCACTACACTGTATTATTATTTAAATTATTTTTTATTGGATAGCACCTATATGTAGTAAATAAGAGTGCCTACCTGTGAAACGGGGAACAGTGTAGGGAGTGGATAGGACCACTGTGTTTTCTAAATGAAAAGACTGCTGGGGCTCTTAATGTGACACTTTGGCCCTCAGAAGGAACCATTGCCATCTTCTGGGATGAGAAAGAGCATCTGAGGAGCAAGCCTCCCTCTGAACCGACCAAGAATGTGTCAGAATCCCAGATCGATCTAGCCAGGGCAGTGACTCCAATGTTACTGCTGCCTCTTGTCTAACAAGAAATCGAGGAGCAAGTGGTGTTCAAAAACAACAGTAAGGTATTATATTAAATGTTTTTTATAGTCTCTCACCTTAAAGCTAGCACTACTGCTAAGAGGAACCTGTTGTAAAACTAAAGCATAGCCTGTGCTGAGGATTAGGCTACTTTGGTCCAAGTTCCAGAGTAGGATTCTCCCTCCAGAACAGGCGCTGAGTATCCCAAACACCCCCTTCTTTTGAAGTGGTACCCACGACACCTAAAGACACAAAAAATGCTTTGTTTAGCCTAAACTTTTCTGTCCCAAAACACTTAGTTTATTGTAAGGTAGATATGTACCTTATAAATTGGCTCTCTGTGACTGTCAGCCGATATACCAGTTTGCGCCAGCACAGTATCCTGAGCGCGACTGGTATCCCAAACTACCACTTCTCCACTGTAAAGACCTCCTGCAAGCAGACAACACATTTACATACATTAAAAAGACAAAATCTAGAATATCACATTTGAAAACATCCCAGATATAGGGGTGTGCAAAAAAGTGCAGAAAAATTACTTCATCTATACTCCATTTGAAAAAATTCACTTCTTTGTTTTAATTTGAATCTGCTATTTTTGTTGTTTTAAAAGATGGTTTTAATTATATAAACACCAACCCCAATTTTGCATGCCTCCACCAAATCTATTGAAATGTTATACATACAGGACCTCTACTTTTGAAAACTATACAAGTGTTACACATTAGTAAAATATTTGTTCCTACCTGCTATGAGGGCTGGCTGGTCTGGGTGATAGCACAGAGCCGTTACTGCTGTTGGGACATCTATGACCAGGTCAGCATGTGTGGGACTCAAGCCTTTTCGGTTCAGGTTCCATGTACAGACAAAAGACTTCTCTGTGCTCCAATCCCCATTATCTATCCTATAGAAAAAGAAAAGAAAAGTAACACAGTAAGTAACACAGAAGTAACACAGAAACACAAATTAATTAATAGTGAATTATTATTTCTGGTGTTTATTAATAGTTAAAATATACCTTAAGCTTAACCTACATTTAAGTTGTTTCATATACCACTGTCCACTAGTGAAAGCCTTAGGGTGATTATTCTACAAACCATACCTGCCGAAACCACAGGAAACAACAGCACCCGTACAGTTCCAGGATACACATGTCACATGTAGACCTCTCTCCTTAGCGCTGGGATGCTCAAGACAATGAAGACAAGAAACCTGTAAATACACACACATAACATAAACACATAACTTCACTATTTTGACTTGCTCATCAAGCAAACATTCTATATTACATATTTTACGGACAAGTTCATTGTGGTCCTCCCAGCTGACTTTAAAGCCGTCAAATGCGTGACTTCTGGCATTTTTGACAATTTCTCGGATGACACTTTCCACCACTCGGTCTAGAAAATGCTTTAGTTGTGGTTTCTCCAGCTCCTTGGGGTCTGGTTCGTATAGGCTCTGCTCATCTTTGTCCTTGGGCTCAGTTTGTGTGCTGCTAATGCTGCTGATCACAGACTGTGCCTCTGCGTCTGCACTGTGCAGCTGCCTGGTCTGACAGCTTCTCTAAAACCACATGTGATTAATGAGACAATATTTAACTGAATCTGATTAAATCTGATTAAAGTTGACTCCACATGTTCACATACCGTGTCCTGCTCCGTGTGCTGTGACTGTTTCCATAGTGACCGCACACTCACTGAGTCCGCGGTCTCGTCGTTAAACATGCTCAATACTCTACACTGAAACGTTTACCGAGTTGGATAAATGATACACATTAGTACTGAAAATAATATATTAGACTAAGGCGGGCAGATCAATTTGTGTTTATCCATCTCAATAAATTCTGAGCAGGGCTGTTTTCTTCCGCGGCTTCTTCTTCTGTGGAGTTTAACGGCGGTTCACATTCAACAAGTTGTATTACCGCCATCTAGTGTCTACAAAATCTATTTCACGTGTCCTCTTAGCTACACTGTCAGCATTTTCGTTCCACTTAATACCCCTGCGGGCAGGGACCCACACTGTTTCACTTTCCCTCCAGGATCAATCTTGAATGACTATACAAAACTTTAATCACCAGAGTTTGCTTTGATTTAGACGTACCAGATTTTATACTCTTAAGCAGATACAGAATCACTGAAAACAAGGGCATTCTCATTCCCACTTATCCTAATCAGTTCTAAAGCAACATAAAGAGCAAACAGCTCCACAGTAAAGACACTCAAGAAATCAAAGGCAAGCTTACCTATTTCAATTCTACATTTTGGGACATACACAGAAAAGCTTATGCAGTCCATTCCCAAATCCTTGGACCCTTTTGTGAAAACCTTAGCAAAACCAAAGTATTGCTCTTCTATGTGACTAGAATTTTTATTTGACAACTACTCCAAATCTACCCTGGGCTCCTCAGTGAAAATACTGGTCAAATGACAACAGGACAAATGACTAGGTTAAAAACTCCAAACACTCTGGACTCTGCTGTCCACCCAAAGCTTAACTTTTGGACCTCATGCTTTTCCCAGGAATCCAGCCATTTCTGAGCAGGATGAGTATCAGCATGACCTTTCAAATGAATACAACAGCAAGCACTTAACTGAGATAAAGGCATTTCCCTAGTTTCCACTTGTAATGAGCACACAGAGGAAGTTCAAACAGCACCAGGCCACAAACAAAGTGCTCGAGCCTGAGTCACATCCAGCCTCTTCAGTGGAGACTCAGCAGCAGATCCACAGGTAACACATCCATAATGACATAAACACGCTTCAGAGACAATGCATCAGCTCCCCAGTCCCTCCCTACATAACCCATCACATAACATTCAGAACCTTTTGGCACTTAATAATACAATCTATATGACATTTCCAAGTCAATCTGGTATCAAAATGAACACACAGGAAATTAAAACTTTCCACAACTCCCAGGTTAGACTGATACAATTTCAAGTTGCATTGCTTATTCCTTTTCATATTCAGCAAAAAGACCTTCCTAAAACCAGGGCTACACAACTAAAAAGCATCATTAATCTTGATAGAAATTAGTACAGGAATATTAATGCTGCCTCGAGGCAAAGCATACCATTTTCTACCTCATAATTCCTTTAATAAGTTTAATAACAGTCCATCTCTCCAAAGCATGTCATATTCCTTCTCTACATCAAAGAATACAGCTGTCACACTGTCTTTATTGACCTAAGCCTTTCTTAAATCCACTTTGACACTGCACAATCAACTGGTTCTTCTCCAGGAAATAGGCAAGTCTTTTTTTTTTTTTTTTTTTTTTACCATACACTCCATCAATTTGCAGATATGAGGTCAAAGCAGTGGGTCTGTAGTTATTTGGATTACTGGCATCTTTACCTGGTTCTGTTTTTTATAGGAACAGGGGAGGAAGAGACCCTCTACCCAAACTTATGCAACAATAACATCACATCACGTGTCTCATTTAAGCCAATCATGGATCATGGAGCCTCTTCAGTGTCTTTTGGTTTTCCCAGGAATTTTAGACATAACTTATCAAATACATTTTTCCATTATAAAAAACCTTATAATTCATACACTAAAACCATCAAAGTAGGAAAATAGATATAGTCAGTGGTAATGGTTAACAATGGTTAAATCAATTTTCTTTGGAGTGCCTGTTTGAGTTTGTACTACAGGCTCTTGAAATAAAAAAAATAAAAATAAATAGATCCATGGTTGAGATGTAAATGGGGATCTAATGGAGCTCCGGCCCACTTCGAAGTCGGCTCTGCTTCCAGAAGTGAATTTCTCATTCATTTTTCCCATAGACTTTTTGATATTAAAAAAAGTATATTAAAAGTTTGCTCAAGGTTAATCAGCTACAATGATCACAAGACCTATAATTTTATTTAAAATCTCTTACTAAAACTAAGCCAAGTTATTAAAACATTTCGGATATTACTTACCACACAGCTCCACCTCTGCCTTTGAACTCTTAATATTTGATTTTTTCCAAAAAGTCTATGGGAAAAATGAATGGAAAATTTACTTGAGGAACCAAAGCCAGCTGTGCAGTGGGCAGGACTGTTGAGCTCCATTACAATTACTAACAGGCCATGACTTTTCTTATTTGTGCATCTCCTAATTTTGCTTTGTATTATACAGATTTTTATTTCAAAATGTAAAATAAACTGAATTGTTATATTATTGTTCTATTGGCACACAAACATAATCCAACATAAGACTTACACCAGGGAGTATTAATAAGGTAACATTTTATTTTTATATTTTTAAGAAATTGGCTCCAGATTGAGACAGTTACCTGCCTCATTTGTTCTTCAGAATCTACCATTATGTGTATTTAAGGCGTAATAATCGTTATATATATATATATATATATATATATATATATATATATATATATATATATATATATATATATATATATATATATATATATTATATATATATATTTATTTATTTATTTATTTATTTATTTATTTATTATATATTATTAATATATCTCACACACACACACACGCTCTCTCTCTCTCACACACACACACACACACACACACACACACACACACACACACACACACACACACACACACACACACACACACACACACACACACACACACACACACACACACACACTTTTGCGTCTTGAACACTTGGACAGGTCCTCTTCTATCCCACAGTAGATTTGTGTTCGCTGCACATGCACAGTAGAATATTTCCGGTAGGTCTTTGGTCTTTGGGCGCATCGTTCCGCCTTTTTTTAAGTGAACCGCCTCCTCACAAACGCAGAGCCTCCTTCTCCACGCACTTCCTCGTGAGTTCACTGCCACGCCTGGGCTCTTAAAATAAAAAGTTCGCCACAATCAAACTTCTTCATTTGAGTGTGGAAGAATGGCCAACCCTAAAGTATTCTTCGACGTGACCGCGGATGGAAACCCTGTGGGGAGGATTGTGATGGAGCTGCGCCAGGACGTGGTGCCGAGGACAGCCGAAAACTTCCGGGCGCTGTGCACTCACGAGAAAGGCTTCGGCTACAAAGGCTCCAGCTTCCACCGGGTCATCCCTAGCTTTATGTGCCAGGGGGGAGACTTCACCAATCACAATGGAACAGGAGGAAAGTCCATCTACGGAAATAAGTTTGAGGACGAGAACTTCGAGTTAAAGCACACCGGCCCAGGCGTCCTGTCCATGGCCAACGCGGGGCCGAACACCAACGGGTCACAGTTTTTCCTCTGCACCGTAGCAACGCCCTGGTTGGACGGAAAGCACGTGGTCTTCGGGTCTGTGGTGGAGGGCATGGACGTGGTCCGGAAAATCGAGTCCTACGGCACCAAACCCGCCGGAAAAACTAAAGCGAAAGTTGTGATCGCCAATTGCGGTCAGCTCTGAGCTCAGGGCATCTTTGTTTTGATAAAGTCACCATGTTTCTCTCGGTGATCACATTTAAGTGGCACTTCTCGACTTGTAGCGCAACACTGTTTGTCGCATGTCGAAATAAAAGTTTTCTAAGTGATTGGTACTTTTCTTTAATTTCGACAGATTTGCATTCTGAGTTTGAGTTGTTTAGCAGCTCTTAGTTTAGCAGCTCTTAGTTTAGCAGAGTGGAGCTTTGTTAAAACGTCAGGCCATAACGTCTGTGTGGTGTAAACGTGTTTGATCAGATTCCTTTGATTGCCACACCTTAAAGGTGGCATTACTGAACCCTGCGTGCTAACTTACAGCGTGTGTCATTTTCTATCAAACGCAAATAGGTTTAAAATGTGTGATCAAGCCATCCAAAAAGTTGTACATTTATTTATTTAACAAAGCAACAGGTACACTTAATTTTTTAATAAATGGGTGTCCAGTGGAACAGAACAAATACTGCAGACTCCAGAAGGACTCTACAGAAAAATCTTCTCTAAAATTTACCAAATGTTCAGCTAAGCTCAAAACTAGAATTGTAAAAAAACAAAAAATTACATTTAGACCTGTTGTGGATGTCTGAAAAAGAATACTAACACAAGTTTGGAGTACCCAAACCTGATGCCTCACCCTACTGTCCTTCCAAGTACAATTGTCTAATATCAATATACATGTACCCGAAACATGTAAAGTTGAACATAACAAGCTGGTGCATTCAATCAGTCCCATTAGTACAAGTAAAGGAAAATGCTTCTAGCTAAGTCTTGAAATAACCCTCACCACTTAGTATAATATACATTTTCTATAAAAGTGGTTAAGGATGCTATGATTAAATCATCACTGCACCATGGCTTATTTATTGAACTCACACCATTAACAGAAAATGTATTTTCATGTCTTACATACAAATTGCTATTGTACGCATTTTAAATGTACGTAGATGACGTGCATAATGCTACAAAAAGTTATTTTGCATGTCTTTGGGAGACGTACAGAAACAATGACAAGTGAGACTTAATAGAACCATTGTCCCTCCCCACAATCACCCTGTAGACCTGTGTAAACTGGTCTAAGACATGATAATATGGGCAGGCTGCAGCTGCAGGGAAGATGTTGGACAGGCTGACAACACACAGGAAAAAGTTGTTTATTTTACAAAACCTCCCCAAAACAAAATACTTTGCTCCCGTAGTTTATAGGAGGATCATCAAAAGGTGACTGAATAAATGCCTTTAACTAATCATCATCCCCTTCGTCCTGAAAAGACAAAAAAAAAAGTTGAATTGCTTTACTTCTTAAAAAAAATAAAATACAGCTCAAAAGTCAAATTGCAACCTCACCTCTCCATCTTCTCCATCACCATCCTCATCATCATCTTCTCCCTCTTCCTCCTCACCCTCATCAATATCCTCCAGACCTTCTTCCTCTTCGTCATCATCATCATCACCATCACCCTCTTCATCCTCCATGTCAGGGACCTGCAAGACACAAGAGTGTAATAAGCTAAACTTTTTTTTTTTTTTTTTTAAAAGAGAAGACAGACACAGACACGATATTTTGTTTTAACATAGTAGTTATAATCCATACCAAGTAGTACTGAAGAGGGTTGGGCCAAATGTCATCCTTGATCACTTCCCCCAGCTCATCAGCTCCTGCATCTGAGTGGTCAGTGAACCAAGTAAAGAAGCTCTCGGGCTCTTCATGCTGCCTCTTCTTTCCAGCTTTGTTAGGTGACTGGCCAGTGCGCTTTGTCAGATCCTAATAGACAAGATTTCAAGTGAAAACTGAAATAAATGCACATTTATTAGATTGTATTTCGTCTTCTAGTATTAGTATTGTAACATAGTATAATTGTGAAAATTGTGAATGTTCTTTTTAAATAAATGAAGCACAAACTGCATTAGAGCAAATAAAAAAAAAATCTATATATTTTTTGGACTAGACAGACAGATACCTTGTACAGGCAAAATAAAGAACTAACCTTTCCGGCTTTCCATTTGATTTCAGTTGATTTGGACACAGGATCACCACTCTCATTTACGTTAAACTCTTTGGAAAGGGTTTTGTTCTCAAAATATGGATTCTCATCAAAAAACTATAAGCAAAAAATAAAGGATGTTACAGAACAGTGCAATAAAGATTAACATACAAGTTCTGTCAACTTACAAAATCTATTCTATAGCCAGACTTTATGTCCTCAAACTCTGTGACCTCAACCCTTGACAAGTAATGAAGTGCTTCCTCATCTTCCTCACCAAGAAGAGCCGAAACTAAATTTAAAAGATGCATACAATTTAATAAAAATGTAAATTGTTAATATTGTCTTAAAATTGTTATTCCTTTTTACCTTGTGGATGATTAACGAATGTTGTGACCCAAAAGTTAGGTATTTTGGCTATGAGCTCTGACCTCTTCTGAAAAAATGGCTGGCGTAATTTGTTGTACTTCTGTTCTACTTTTAAAATGTCTTCACTAGCCTGCTCGTTCAGTCTGTAGAGAAAAAGCAAGTTTTCAAAATTCAACACTATTAACATTTGTCAAGATGATGTAACAAAGTGAATTAAAGCATCATACCTGTCAATTTCATTCTGTACTTCATCAATGTGTTCAATTGCTTCCTGTTGTTCCTTTTCTGAAATGGAAGTTTATGGATCAAAACACACACACACACACAAGCGCAACCTGAGAATACACTACAAAACTCGCTCAAGTTTGTTGTACTCGCCAAACTACTCGTAAAGTCGCAACTGCGTCAAATAAGAAAATGTTTAATATGTGCAACTTTAAGCGCGCTATGAAAACGCCGTGTAATGAGTGCCAGCAGGGTCGACACTCCGGCAGTCTGGCGCTTCCTGTCGCAGCTAAAGGCGGCCTGGTTTAAACAAGAGGCTCGTCTGTGCCTCGCTAAGATCCGTTATACCAAACAATGCGCTAAATTGAGCGATACGTCTGGGGTGAAATTCAAAACAAGATAGTTGAAAAATGTAATGCAGTCGTTACATAACAAATGCAACTGGTGTAATTGTTTAAGAAAAGTAGATTTATAACAAAAGTTTAACTATCTAATGTTAAACAGTTAGCATCACAGTTGCTCAAAAGTCAGCCATAGTGATTTGAAGGAAAAGCTAGTGCATGGCAAGCTAATCACAGACAATTTATATAGATGCGTTAAAGCAATAAATCAACCAACTCCGACTAGAACGTTAAATACCAAGTCACTACGGGACTGTAGTTTTCTCCAGCTCGAGCAGGGCAGGGTACCATTTGTAAGTGCAAGATGCAAATGTTGGCCCGTGTGGACAGCTAATACTCACGCTGCTAAAGTTAGCATCGGCTAAGTAGCGCGCAACGCTACACTGACGTACTGCATCATACCAATTAGCCACAAGTGTAAAAATAAGCGCATGCAACAGCTATAAATGCAATGGCCACAATATGCACCCTTTCATTATTGAAAAATACCCCCCGCCGTAAATAACAAAATTACGAGAAACAAATGAAAATGGCGTTGTTCGGGATAAGCGCCATTCTTTTAGCGTTACCAGAGGTCTCGTCCGCTCCGTCGTGATTTGAATTCTCCTTTCTGCTGACTTTCGCCGCTGATGCCGACATTATTACTGTCTGCCGTGACCTTCTGGACCAGAACTAGATTCCAAGTGCTATTGTTACTCCTTTCAGATGGTCAAAAGTTACTTCCACCTTGCACAGAAACCCACGATGAGGAGAAATAAGCGCAGCTCATGAGCTCTGCACGCCACTGCCTCTGTGGGATGCGCTCGGCCAATGAACACAACAATGGTGCTCTAGCGCCCCCCACAGACTGGAGTGTGGAGGTGACGAGTCGTGTGGGTAGAACATGGATCAAATACTTCCATAGTATATAAATAGACACGCACCTGTTGCTTATCAATTAATTCAGTCACGATTTTTTTGGTAATCACTCGCTTTATTTCATCGGAAATAAATGATTACAATCAGACTTTCTAAAGTCTGTTCTTTTATACCTTTAGTTCCTAGAGTGCTCTGCTGCTCTATGATGAGAGAGCCAGTCCTATTTCCATTTTTATTCTCTTTCCTTTGGCAGGACAAATTAACCATTACTAATTTATTTGAATAATGTATAAGTTCTTAAGTTTAAGAGGTTGTTTTGGCATCATGATTCATGTGCACACCGTGGCAGGTGCATCCAGAGCGTGAACAGGATTGGTCCTGAGTGACCAATCACCTTCAGCGCTGCGGGTTGACGCAGATCAGCGTCGGTTTGTAGTTTAACACAATTCAAACTTTCTCCTATTTGTTTCCACGATGATCGGGAGCTGAACTTTCTGGGGATTATCTGTGATTTACATTCGAAGGCGTTAAAATAACGCATCAAAAATACTTTGATAGTGTTTCTAAACTTTGTGTCCAGACAGAGATAACTTTATTTGGCACGGGGCGGACTTTGACAGAGTGAATGAGCAGCGCAGACATAATGTCCGGGGCGATGCTTCAGGTAAAGAAAACATCTGTGTTTGTGGAGTACGAGTGTTTGTAGTATTGTAAGTTAGATGTTATATAAGCTACACCGTGATATTGTAGCAATACTGTGACGTTTTCTGAGTTAAATACCAATGTTTAGCTAAGCCTCATCGCCAGACAGGCTCAGTGGATTTTCCAGTTTGTCTGGTTCCTCCTAAGGACCAAATCACATCTACTTCTCATGTTTTTATTATTAATATTGTTGAATTATTTTACTGGACTTTTGTCCGAAAACAAAAGTTCAAAAACAATAGTATTGTTTTGATGAATCCGTTTCTACAATAAATTGTAATAACCCAGCGCTGAGGGTTGTGTTTTATCAGATTTTACTCTGAGCAGCTTGTGGACACATCACAGACTGAAAATCTAGTAGCACAGATTACTTTTTCTTGTT
The DNA here is from genome assembly GCA_019594935.1 of Periophthalmus modestus. Classification (NCBI taxonomy): domain Eukaryota; kingdom Metazoa; phylum Chordata; class Actinopteri; order Gobiiformes; family Gobiidae; genus Periophthalmus; species Periophthalmus modestus. The sequence goes on along the minus strand of JAIEZT010000054.1, from coordinate 36,737,151 downwards.
CTTAGAGAAGGGTCAGGGTGTTATAGATTCTGATAGACAGAAGGTGTGGTTATTTAGAAATTAACAATAGAATATTGCAAATCAAACCTTTATGTACAGTGGCATTTTGCTCAAGTCAACTGTAATGTTGCAAAACAATATTATTTAGTGGTATTGACCTCAAACATATGGATTTGTCAGAATGGCTCTCTCCCGGGTTTTGAGGAAGGTGACATTCTTGATCCTGAGTTCCAGCAGCGTCTGGAAGATGCCCGCACTGTCCTGAGGCAGGAAATCCAGAGAGAGCTGAAGATCAAAGAGGCAGCAGAACGACTGCGGAGAGCTGTGACCAACCGCAGAAATGCTGCTGATGTGGAGGGACAACTCAAGGCCTCCAGCCGCAAACTGGAGAAGCTACATTGGAAGCTCCAGGAACTCAATGCTAGGTCGATGGCCACAGAGAAGGATAACATTACCAGTAATAGTATTATTAAATCTTATTATATCAATATTAAGTCCAATAATTGTTAACAGTGGAAAAATCTTGATTGGTTCAATGCAGATGCGTCAGATGAGGTTGACAGACAATCATCAGAAGCATGTCCATGGGAGGATACAACTTCTCCTCTGGCTTGCCGCGTCAGGACTCTCAAGAAACAGTTAACAATGGAGACAAAGGTTAAACAGGGTGCAGAAAACATCATCCACACGTACCACTACAGTGCAGTAAAGGTATACCAGTTGATCTTTCCATCACTGTCGCTTTTACGAGAATAATTTGCATTCACTTTTAAGTTTTGGCATAATTAAGGATAGTTGATAAGATACAAAAAATGGCTAAAATACTTTTGTTTATGTTGATTTTTCAGGACAGAAAGATGTTGTCAACTGCTCAACAAATGCTGCAAGATAGTCGGACTAAAATTGAGTTGCTTCGTATGCAGATTATCAAAGTTACACAAGCCAAAGATGATGGACGTGATGGCTCCATTGGTAATGCTTGTCATTTCTGTTACTATGGTAGGAAGTTTTTGGCTCTGTTTAAAGTAGCAGTTTTGGTGCAAACTCAGAGTTTCTTTACCCTGAAAAGATAATACTCAATTTGGAGAACCCTATAACCTTGAGTTCTCCTCCAGAAGAACTGCTTTGACAAGTACTGTGATTTTAAACAAGGATTATTTGTGAAGTGTACATAATATTTATATTGTAAATTGATTTTCCACTTTCATTTAATTTGTTTCCATTTATGATTTTATAAAAGGAAAAAAATCTTTTTGCTTCACAACTATCAGGTCAAAAATAGTAAGGTTAATGCAATGTTGTGTTTGCAATTATTCATTTTTTATATACATTACAGCAAGTAGGGCATAGGCTTAAGACAAAAAGAGTTTTGGCATAAATCTACATAAAACTCATCACAGGTCATCCAGCTGATATGATCAGTCCCCTGGAGTTGAGAATGGCAGAGCTCATGCACCACATGAAGATTGAATTGGCTGTGGCAGAAGGTGCCAAAAACGTGATAAAGCAACTCGGTGGACGCAAGATCCAGGACCGACGCATTCTAGCAGAGGTGAAAGCTTGTTATACTTGCTTACATACTTTTACTCTATTTTGTTAAGTCTGTTTTGTTTCTTTGTTATGTTTTTCCACCAGGCTCAGGCCCGAATGCATGAGTCATCTCAAAAGGTGGATTTGCTGCGTCTGTCATTGGAGAGGCGTTTAAGTGAGCTCCCGCAGGACCATCCTAAATATGCTGTGATCAGTCAGGAGTTGGCTTCAGTATTATCTTCATCCTTAAGTAGCCCAAAAAAGCAACCTCACACCTTATCATCCACTTCTTTTTTTAAGCCAGCCAGTCTAACAGGTCTTTGTCCGTCTTTTCTTAGTTTGCATCAGGTATGTCTGTCTTTATTCACTTGTATGTTCCGTATGTTTTCAGGACGATTAGAGGTGTGTTTGATGGGCTGCCAGGACCTGCTGGAAAGAGTACCAGGCCGTGGTCATGTCACTACCCTCTCTGCTGCCACTGGTACTGTGTCAGATGGAAAGTCTCTAAAGCTGAGAGCTGGTCTGTCGGGCCGTAGCACCAACGGCAAGACCAGTAAGGCAGACGAGTTGTCATGTAAGTTACTTTTAGAAATTTACAGATTTAATGGGGATTTTTTTGCTCTATACCATGGGTGGATCCCGTTACGATTGCAGTTAATGTTCCCTAAAATGTCATCCAAAATCCACCTCAAATTAAAACTGATATTGTTTTTGAAAGCTTTGGAGAATGAAAAATGGCTGGGTTCCAGTTTTTTTCTTTTGCTCTCTGGTTAACGGTGTGAAGAAAAAAAATCTGATTTTAATTTCTACCATGATGAGTAAAGCTGCTCTTGGGTTTGGGTTTTAAGTATGGACAGAAAGATGGTATACTGAGCATTTGATGACTCTTGACTATTCCATTTTTAAAGTTAAAAGATATCACAAACATTTCATAGACCTATTATTAAGTTTAAAAGTCCAGGTGGATATATATATATATATATATATATATATATATATATATATAAAAACATGTATAGATGCTTGATACCGGGGGAGGAGTAGGGCTCTGAAATCTACTTTTGCAATGTGGCGGTCCATTGTTATTTTTTGCCAATAAGCACTCACCCCTCTCGCATCTCTCCCATCTGGCATCAAACAAGCCTTGCACCAGCCCACATAGGCTGCTGGCTGACCAGGAAATCTCCGGTGTCTCCTGATTGCCACTCCACCACAGCTTCATACTTCCCTTTTATCAGATCGTTGACATGACTAAAGATGTAAACATAATGTTGGACTTTTAAGACATTAATTGACTGTTTTTAGTTTAACACTATCAGTCAAAAGTTTGGACACGCTCTCATAAAGTGTTTTTGTGGTTTCGCAACAATGAGTGCGTGGACGAACTTGTCAACTGTCTTGGCTGTCTTTTAGTCATGTCAACTATCTGTCGTCTTTGTCGCCTCCAGCATTAAAGGCAGTCTCCAAGTATAACTGTTAAAATTAATGGAAGTTAATGGAAGGTCAGTGGGCATCCCGATGTGATGGTGAACGCTGAGTGCATCAGCATCATTCATAAAGTTTGTCATAGAGCCACGAAATTTGGCACACGCGTTCGTCATGTGAAGACAACCAAAAATACACACCCCCTGATAATCCAAAAGTCATCTTGGGTTGAAAATTCCAAAATGCTGACTCAGTATTTTCACTGGCATGGCATTTAAACTATCTCCTTTGAGGAGGGTCTCCTCTGAGGGGGGGTCTCACGGATTGGGTGTCAAAAATGATCTAATTTTGATAACTATCACAGTTTATGTGTGGCGACAAATGTAGTGTAGTGTAGTGTTTGTGTAGCCACAAATTTCCATCAGAATTTTTGAAAATTTTCAATTTCAAATTTTGCTCCCGTTCACATGTACAAAGTTTGATTGGGCTCAAATTTAAATTCTTGCTTAAACCTACTCTTTGTGAAAAAACTAAATTGTCACAATAGCACCCCTACTGAATAAGAAATACATTTGTATGGTAGGCCAGAAATTTAGTTTTCTGAAATGTTCCGATATTTTACACAAAATTCCATTTTGTCATCCCCATCAAGAAAGTCAATGGAAACCATATGGTATTTTTTACTGGGTTGCTATGGCAATACGCGAAAGCGCGCATGTTATTCTAATGGCAAAATTTCCTAATTTTCTTAAATTTCAAAGCAATAAACCAACTTGGTTTAATTGGAGAATGTGAAATTTGGCACAATGACTCTTCAGGTCACCCGATCAAAAAAGTCCACGGGGTCAAAGTCGTATTTTGCATGTTGTTGGCATGACGATGAAGCGCATCAGCGCTTCCAATATGTGTTGACTTTGTGTTATTGTGGCTTCGAGGTGTTCTTGTCACTAAACAGACAGAGACAATTGGCACGTCCGGGCCATCCTTGGGGAGTGATGGGCTGACCAAGTGTGAAGCACGGCCTGTGAGGGCCGTTCAATACCGCTTGCAGGTTTAATTCTTTATTTATGTTTACTGCTTTCTATATTTTATATACATACAGAAGACATCAAAGACATGAACCTGGAATATGGAATTATGTAGTAAAGAAAAAAGTTAAATAACTCCACTAAATGTTTTTTATATTTTATATTCAAATCCTCAGAGTAGATTTTCACTTCACAGCTTTGCCATGTCGGGGTCAGACCCAGGTGCCAGACATGCAAACTTGGGTTCAAAGCAAAGTGTGGCGCTTTTTTTCAAATTCAAAACAAGTTTTGAGTTATTTTTATCTTATTTTTTGTTTGCTAGATAACATATGTGTCCATTGATGCCTTCAGTGAGAATCTACAATGCAGATAATCATGGAAATAAAGAAAACAAAATGCAATAAATAAACTTTTGACAGATAGTGTATGAGGATCAGGTGACGGGTTGTCAAATGGATCTTTGTTTTCTGTGTTGCAGCTGAGATAAGTGCAGTGCTTAAGGTGGACAACAGGATTGTAGGGCGCACACATTGGAGACAGCTGGGCAAAGAAGCCTGGGGCCAGAGCTTCAGCACTGAGCTAGAACGGGTCAGTGACTCACATTTCATTAAGAGATGAATGCAGTTTTGAAGTAGTCATTTCTGTCTTGCATATACAATTCAACCTCTTTCTAGGACTTATAAAGGTTTAAGACAGAAAAACATACAAGAACAGCTATATATCATGATTTAATGCCAGGTCTGTCCATAATTCCAGTTTCAAGTCAGATTATGTGTTCTTTCTGTTGCCCTTAATGGTGAACATCTGTTACTGTGCTACACAGAGGCTGACTTTTTGTCCCTGATGGAGTGAGAAGGCCAAGTGTTCCTCTGATACCATGTCTGCCTCTTATTCCATTCATGTAATCTGATAATCCCTTTGACATCAAGTCTAATCTGACTTGACTCATACAAATCTAGCATCCACGCCTGAGTTGCATTTGAGTCATTACTAGTTTGTGCATCAATAATTAACATATACTGGAACCATATGTTATTGTATTTTTTTTTATTTATTTGTGTCTGTGTCTTTTACATTGCCTCAGTCCAGGGAGCTAGAGATTGCAGTGTACTGGAGAGACTGGAGGGCGTTAAGTGGGGTCAAGTTTCTGCGTCTTGAGGACTTCCTTGACAATCAAAGACACGGCCTGTGTTTGGAGCTGGAGCCACAGGGCATCCTCTTTATTGAGGTTTCACCCTCTTACACTATATTATAGAAAATATAACCATTATAGAAAATATAACCATTTAAATTTATTTTTATATTTATTTAAAAGGTTACATTTATCAATCCTGTCATTGAGAGGCCTTCCAAACTTCAAAGGCAGCGAAGAATATTTCCCAAAGAAAAAGGTACAGATTACAAGATATTTTGTATATACACCATTGTTAACACCACAAATACCTCCATATAGTTAATCAAATATTTTAAAAGCTATTACTCTATATTTTTGATTCAGCTTTAGAGTACATTTTCATCATTTGCTTATTTCTATCTGTTCTCGTAGGAAAGAATTTCCTGCGTGCTGCTCAAATGAACATGAACTTTGCGACTTGGGGCCGTTTGATGATGAGCGTCCTCCCTCCTTGCAGCTCTCTGGAGCCCATGAGTCCCCCGTTAGCAGGTCCCAACACTGCCCTCCCCTCCTCGGCCACATCCCCTCCTCGGTAATGCTTATGTTTTGTGAGACACTGACCCAGAAACGCTGCATCTGTGAAAGGAGCTCAGCACAATAGATGCACTTTAACAGTACCCAGCCTTCTCATTTTGCTCAAAGATATTAACAGTCATAAGAAACACAACTGTGACCTATATGGAAGGAAGTTTACGAGTCGGCATTATTTTAGACAAACTTGTACTATTGAAATTTTAATCGCAGGATTTGCCTCTAAAGTTCATAGTAATATGTATTGATTATTATTTCAGAGAATCTGTAGCAAATGTTAATATTGATGAAGAACAGTCCTCAGTTTTCTCAAGAAAAAACACTAAAGACTCCCTGGTAAGTGGTTTGTGTCTAAGGGATGCAAAAAGAATGCATTTTACACTTACCCAACTGGATTGGTCATGCATATAAAAAATTGCTTTGCAGCTAATTGATGGCAACAGAAGTCCAATGCCTAAAAGACAACCTTCTATTCAGCCAAAGTAAGTGGTAAAAGATGTATGAGGGTAGGATACTTATTAAAGACCTAAATGTATATTTTCCTTACATGCAGGCTCAATAAAGGACTACACATTGAGGATTTCAACTGCGTTTCAGTGCTAGGAAGAGGGCATTTTGGAAAAGTAAACATTTGTTTTTGAGATTCTTGTAGAAGTAAGGGAAGTATACTACCTTCTGTTTCTTATATTAAAGGTGCTGTTAGCAGAGTACAAGAAGACTGGGTTATTGTATGCCATCAAAGCTCTAAAGAAAGGTGATATTGTCACACGTGATGAAGTTGACAGGTAAGCTGTAGACATCCTAATCAGAAAGTATTACACTCTAGCTACATGTTAACTTTTTTTTCTTTTTGTTTATTTTATAGCCTTATATGTGAAAAAAGGATCTTTGAAGTGATAAACGCCTCACAGCATCCTTTTCTGGTTAACCTTCACGGCTGCTTCCAGACACCTGACCATGTGTGTTTTGTGATGGCATATTCACCTGGTGGAGACCTCATGACGCACATCCACACCAGTATCTTCACTGAGAAACAGACTCGGTAAACCAGGCTCAAACAATCTTCAAACAGAAAGGTTACGTTTATATGAACCCTAATTCATGTTCTTGTGTGTTCAAGGTTTTACTCATCATGTGTGCTTCTTGGATTGGAGTTTCTTCACCAAAACAAAATTGTTTACAGGTAACCATCCTAATGCTGATATAAAATGAAATGCATTGAAGAATTATGTTTAACTGTTTAACTGTATGTCTGTGTTGCAGAGATCTTAAGTTGGATAATCTGCTTATGGATGCTGATGGTTATGTCAGGATAGCAGACTTTGGCTTGTGCAAAGAAGGTGATACACTTAACACCATAACATCAATAAATAATATTTAATAATATTTGGGAGTGGTATTTAAGGTTAATTTTCTCCCTTAATGTCAATACAGTACTCTACTCTGCATTAAAATAGCATCATGAGGAAATCCATATGCACAACCCTGCATTTTTACTGTAAACTTTGCACAGTGTTCAAATAAAGCTTCATATATTTCATCTTAAAAAATATCCTTTTACCACTTTACTGTTTAATACCTCACTACATTTCAATGCAGATATGTCCTTTCTACTCACAGCAACTGGAAATATTTATTTAGCCTTGAGTAATTATTTTGTTCTTGTACTTAGAGTAGTGGTACTACTTTAAGTACACTTGACTTTTCATGAGTTTCAGCCAAATAATTCCTTCCTGATTTGAAAGGATATTGTGAGGATTGTTGTCATGCCAATTGCTTCAAATCAGCAAGAAATCTTTATGCTTGACATGCATGAATAGGGGGCACAATATGTCTATAACTTGCATATTTAGTTTGATGTGAAAAGAAACTGCTGTGTCTAGGTATGGGCCATGGAGATCGGACCTCAACGTTTTGTGGGACACCAGAATTTTTAGCTCCTGAAGTGCTGACTGACAACAACTACACCCGCAGCGTGGACTGGTGGGGGCTTGGAGTCCTCATTTATGAGATGCTTGTCGGAGAGGTTAGAAGGAATGGTTCATGTGTAAACAATGTCTTGGGTTTGCTAATCTTATGCAATCTTATAGTCGCCATTCCCAGGTGACGATGAGGAGGAAGTCTTTGACAGCATTGTGAACGATGATGTGCGCTACCCTCGCTTCCTTTCCCCTGATTCTGTTTCTCTCATTCAAAAGGTTGGATTCCTGTATTTTTGGGAAACTGATCATTAATTTCACGTCTTCATTATGCAACATTGTTAACTTTTCAGTACTTAATAATTATTGTTTGGGTAATATTCAAGCTGCTGCAGAAAAATCCTGACATGAGACTAGGAGCTGGAGAGGAAGATGCTGCTGAGATCAAAAGACATAAATTCTTTCAGGTAATTTTAGAGTCCAGATATTGTATTTTATAAAATGCATTGAGAAATTATGATCTTATGTTGACATACAAAAGAACTAAAAACATTTTTTAAGTTTTCATGTTGTGACATTGCAGGGTATAGACTGGGATGCTCTATTGGCCAAAAGGGTGAAGCCTCCATTCCTTCCTGTTATAAAGGCAGCTCAGGATGTCAGTAACTTTGACAAGGAGTTTACTTCCCTCAAACCTGTTCTCACTCTCCCACGAACACCCTGTGTCCTCTCAGCTGAACAACAAGAGATATTTGAAGACTTTGACTTTTCCTTTATGAGATGAACAACAACTAACCAGCGTAACTCCTCACATTCAGATACAAATCATGGTCCTGATTTTCGTGTCCTGACCACTTCCATCTGTTCTTCCCAAATGTTTTGGTTATACATATATGTTATCTTTCAACATTCTTCTCAACAGACATTTAAATGTGGCTCAGGGTGTCACAAGTGCAATGATTTTAAATAGGTTGATGTCCTGAATATGAGATGTGCTTCTATTTGACTTCTTCCTGTGTAAATGCTGTCTGGGGTGAGGGAAGTCGGGGAGTCCCTACTTAAGACTGCTGCCCCTGTGACCCAGCCCCGGATAAGTAGAAGAAAATGGATGGATGAGTGTAAATATTTATGGACATGTAAATGAAGGTTATCTCAATATTGCATCAAGTTTACAGTGTGTATGTGTATATATAAACCAGATATGAATGTCTTCTGAAAGTTTTTGTACTCATTTTCATCAAATCTACATTTGTTTTCTACTTGAAGGAAATGTAATAAATTAAGTTGTTAAAACACAGCTTACTGAAAACATGAATTTATTGTGTAGTCTGTTGAAAGTAATACAGACAGGATTGCATACATCGTATACATAAGTACTGTAGCTGTAAAATGTCACATGACACATTTATTGCTCTATTATAAAGTCTATTGCACAAGCTGTTGAGAAGCAGAACCATTTGCATTTGCAAAAAAAAAAAAAAAAAAAAGTTACTTTCACAATACAGGTCAATAAAGATACAAACAGCAAAAAATACAAAAGATTTCAAAACTGGTGTATATATAAACTGTTTACTATCAAAAGTTTAAGTCATAGATCAATGTTGAGAGTAAACATGAAACTATTATAAAATTATAGCTTCGGTTTATTGTAAATACTGTTACCTAACTGCATACCTTGACATTACCTCACAATATTTATTTTAACAAATTATTTCTTTACATGTATCAAAGCAGTTAAACAAATGTATTTGAATAAGAATCAGATTGTCTACACTAGCACACAAAGATGTAATATTATATGTATGTAAACTTCCAAGAGGTTAACAGTCACTTGATCGGCTATTAAAGATAAACTACTTCACCGAGTAATAGGGCCATGTGATAACAGTTACTGTCAAGTTTACTTATAAACCCTTTCCTTATTTTTTAGGCATGAGTCTCAAAGATGTGTTTACCCTTAGTACAGTTAAATATTTTTTGACCTGTCATAGCGCCTGTAAACAAAAGGCGTAACACCGAAGGACCACTAGGAGAGTGGAGAGGCAAAACTCCTGCTGGCAACAAAAACAAGCATACAATTGTAGAACTTCACACTGAAGGTAGATAAATCAGATTTACATTATGGCACATTAGCACCGATGCAGAGAAAACCTCTGACGAGTCAAGTGCCAAAATCCTATTTAACACACTGGACAAAAAAAACTTATAATTCAGTCTTTGGATGATGTTACTATTAAACCTGGTCAGTCCCCTCCCTGAAATACACCTGCTCCCACACCACTGTGCCCCAGACACAGAAAAAAACCCACAGGTTGTGAAAAGGTCCTCGGTCGAATGGGTTTTCATCAGCTCCGCAGTGCTTGAGGTATGAGATCCGGTGTCGAGACATGAACTCCCAGGTGGTGGTATTGAGAGAAACCAGGTAGAGATGTGAGCCAACCAACAGCAGAACAATAAGTGACAGGACAGCCACCAGTACAGCCACAGCTAGCAGCATGCCATTGGAGCGCAGCCACAACTCCCAGGTGGGTCTGTAACTGAACCCCGTCCTAAAACAAAAGAATGATCAGCAACCTGCTTCTGAAGGGGCTTTGTAAGCTTTGTTTACTCAACCCACAAGGCAATGTGCAGTCCCCACAACAGCACGATCAGTTGAATGACCAGGTAGAGGACAAACCAGCGGTGGTTTCGCTCGCCAACACAGTTCTCAATCCAGGGACAGTGATGGTCATAGCGCCGCACACAGTGCTGACACGTCTGGCAGTGCTTGGATCTCATTGGCTGCTGCTTAACAAAAATGATCACAATTATAGCTGCATTATTAGAACAGTAATAGCTGCATAATCAAATACTAGTTGAAATTAGTTTGATGGTGTCAGCAAGGCTCTAAGATCTTACATAGATAGATAGCTACATACATACATACATACAAACATACATAATCTCCAGTTTTTATAATCTTAAAGAGCTTCTTTGCCATGTATCCATGCATGCAATAAATTATATTAGAGGAGTCGTTTTCTAAAAAAAAACTTGTTTATATTGTTACTATTAATGACAGTAAAACAATGTGTTTACAACAGACAGGGAGTTCTGTAACATACAACTATACTCTTTAGCTTAGCAGATGTCATTCTATACCTCTTTGGAATCCTAAGCGTTCTATAGGGCAGGAGTTAAATTTCATTGATATAGGTTAACAACTATGTTAGACATGTAACGAGGGGAATAAGCTAGGTATACATGCATAGTGTTTTGACAACAATTAACGTGTGCTTAGTATATAAGAAAGCATACCTGAAGCAGACAGTGGCCACAGCGGCGCTGGCGCAAGGATTTTGTGGTCTGTGGGATCATGTCCTGTTGCTCCTCAGTCACTCCCAGAGTAAACTGCCACGAGAAAAAAATTTATCTAGTAAACCAGGTTTACACCATACCAAAGTGATGGTTTGATATGGCGTCACCTCATCTCACCTGCATGTCACTGTCATCAGAGAGAATGAAGCCTGGATCCATCAGAGACACTGCAAAATACAGCAGCACTGACACCAGCACCAGCAAGACGAAGAGCACTGGCTGGACCAGCTGACCAGTCTCCTCCTGCTTCCTTAATTCTGATGCCAAAAAAAACATATTGGTGTTCACTATGTGCACTCCTGATCAAAATATATTGTGAAAGTGATTGTAGCACATATCAATCAAATAAACAGGTGACATTACATCCCCATAGATTTTTCCAAAGCCCAAATAATATTTAATTGATCATCATTATTAATAACTAAACATCAGTCTAAAGCTTACCTGTATCATGTAGAAAGAGTATGAGGGTAATGACCCATGTCAGAATCACATGGGCTGTTCTTACCAAAAATCCCGAACCAAAAACATTTTTGAACATGGTCCTAGCATGTTACAGTGTCCATCGCGATCCCAGTGGAAGTACAGCCCGACAGGACAGGGACGCGCCGCGGCCACACTGGAGTTGACCGGGGGCCCATGCACATTGCAGTGCTGCCTTAATAATAATGTACAAAATCCAAAACGCAGTATAATTAATAATACAGCAGAAATACCAATGAGACTGGTGTCGGTTGTGTATATCGGCGCGGTTTGCACGAGCCTTCGCCACAAAAAATTGCGCGCCAATAAACCTATAACTTTAAAGTATCTGCAGATAAATATCCATCAAATATTTAGAAACGCAATTCACACTTCGGTTGATGGAAAAACGACGACAGCGCCGGGTAAAGCGTCCTCTTTCTTTCATTCAGCGTAATGTATTTGATGCATTGGTGTTGTGTTGTCGTTCCTTCACAGACTCGACTGCGATTGGCTGAGCAGATCACGTGACTCTGGAGATACTGTAGCTTAGAGACGTCTATGAAGCTAAAGCCAAAGTCTGGATTATTTGGGTGATCCAGGCTTGTCAAATCCTCAGTCCATCAAAGTGACTGACCAGGGTTGGCGCTGAGTTGCCGTAAGCACCCGGGCACAAACCTAGTCGGGA
>JAIEZT010000054.1:36657537-36720037 GCA_019594935.1 Periophthalmus modestus | reverse complement strand
ATGGGGTACATACCTGGAAAATGGAAAGACATCAAAAACAAACTTTTCCATTTTTATGCCATTGGGTTTGGTCGGTTTAACTTCATTTCCACACTGGTCAACAAAAGGCACCTTCTTAATTGCAACATGTTGCTTTAGGTGTATTTTAGAATTCCTGCAATAAAAAAAAAAAAAAAAAAAGATAATCCTGCAATAAAAAGTAATCAATACGATCAGTGTAACTTCTATAAGTGCATATGCACATGCATGTGCAGAAGAGTGAGTGTTCTGTTAGTAGTCAACATAAATAATAACCTGGAGTAGCAGCATGCAAAGCATTGTGTATCTGAATATCTTACGTTGCCACATTCTCCAGGAATTGTCGAGTAAAGAAATGATTGCAGATATTGCCTGCACTGTATACCAACTCCCCAGAGGGTCCTCTGAGCTCAGCTGTGGTCTGTAGGATCTCACTGTACTCTACTACTTGAGCCACCCCCTGCACTCTGCACACAACACCCACGGGCTCTGTGGGGTATGCCTTCTCCACCACCTGATCAGAGGGGATGTATAAAGACTGTGCATACAACATTACACATTAATATCATTATTATATGATCAGTCATACCTTGGCTCCACAGTCAGCCCCTTTACTGGCACAAAATCCAATGAACACCGGGTCAGCCATCTTGACCAGGATGTTGTCTACACAGTAGACATGTAAATACTCCACCCCTCTTTTCTTCATGTCCTCCAGCACATTGTGGTCTACGAGAGCCTGGTACAGACCACCATTTCCATCTTTTTAAAAAGGTCAGACTGTTATTTGTTGTGATTTTCTTTATCCACTCCCAAGACTAATACAAAAACAATATAGGCGATGGCAAAAGTACCTGGAGCCATGGCGATTTTCCCTTTTCCCTGGAGGATGACTTTTCCATCAAATGTCACTGCTGGGATCATTCTCTGCTCAAACATGGTGATGTTCAAAGGGTCAAGGCCAAAGTAGTTGTTTTCTATGAAGAACTTCTCAGTGGGAGTAAGTGTAAACTCACTTGTCATTATGTACCTAAAATTTACCAACAGTCAGGGCAAAAAAGTACAGTTAGGTTTATAGCTCCAGAATATCCTGTTCTGAGAATGAGAGATTTTTTTTCAAGATAGAAGATATGTTTTTAAGTCACCTGTCTTACCATGGTACAATACATTTTGTTCCATGCTTTGCTTCTGCCAGTTCTTGAATTTTGTGAAGGCGTTCAGCTTGTATTTGGTATAAGGTTTTACCACTGGGCAACCCCACGTTGTACATCCCTTTGGGGTACTGAACACCGAGGCGGGTCCCCTGCCCACCAGCCAAGAGGAGGACCCCAACTCGATTCTTGGAGATATGCAAAAGTCCTGCAATTGACAGTAAAAGGTGACAAACATTATTCCTGCTCTGAAAACAACTAAATACGCTGATAATTGATGTATTTCAGACTATGTAAACCTGTCAAACAAACAAGTTTCAGTGACGCCCCTTAAGTTCCCTGATGCCTACCTTCATGTTCCCACTGTGTCAGGGAGGATTTGTCGCTGTTCCTCGCGCTGCCGATAAACTCCGCAGGCACGGGCTCCATGAATTCATCCAGACTGTCCGGAGTAGAGGCTGCAGCTCTGGCTGCGTCCTCACAGTGCTCCCTCAGTCCCGACAGATCCAACTGAGAAAGCTCCTGAAGAAAACCCTCCCGCTCGGCTTCATTTAACTCCGACCAAAACTGAAGAATGTGCGCCTGGTCAGCCTCCTCTAAACGCTGCTTTACCTCCTCCAGAGACAGCATTATACTGAAGTCGGTGCTAAAGCTACAAAAAACTACAGAAATGTTAAACTAAAGAATGCAGACTAGTGCTGGAAACGCTCAGCCGTATGGACATAAAGGAAATGACTGTCAAACTCGTGACTGTGGCTCTAAACACAGATGTGCTGCCTCAGTGCACACGGATCTGCAAAAAAATATATTATTCAGCGTTTCTTACCAGAGTCACATCTCATACTCAGCTTTTAATCTTGCTTCAAACCAAAACGCGAACAGCAAATTAATCTGCTTATGTGCTGTAAAAATTAGCAGGAAGGGGCTACACCAGGGGTAGGTCCCCAACCTGGGGGCGGGACCTCAGATTGTAAACCAAAAGTAGACAAACATCAGACCGATTTAGTTTTCTGGCATGCTACTTAAAAATGTTCATCATTTGCATTTGTGGAAAGTGCAGTTTTGGACTGGGGGGCCCTGGACAGTCTGCAGTACAAATAGCTTATTTAAGGTTAAAAAAAAAATAATAATAATAATACAAAAAGTATAAAAACAACAACAACGTTTTAAAATTATTTTTATCTTCAGCAATACATGATAACAGTCATTTGTGTCCACCTTTAATACATAATCATTTATGCATTACTTCTATGTACACAGCTAAATAAAATAAATACAAATATATAAATATCTGCATTTTTCAAACCACATCTTTTTTTAGGAATGCTCCTGTATCCAGCAATTACCTCCATCCAGACTGATTTGTAGGATATCAGGAGTATGCAGCGATATACAAAATGTGGAGCCCAGGGCTCTGCCAGACATACAGACAATGCAGGATCTCACTCCTGAACGTCTAAGCAAAGCTAAATGGTATTTTGCCCAATAACCGAAGTCACACTTGTGGAAGAGCAGAGGCGGGGTTCAGCTAAGGCAAATGTACAGGCTAACATTGTACAGTATTACTACTGATGAGCCATAGTCACCTGAAATCAGCACTATCAACCAACTGATTTAGTCTTCAACCTTTTTAAATAAATAACAATAAATATGAAATATATATAAAAGATAATAAAGACAAAGCAGATATCTTAAAGTGCATTGAATGTCCCAGACTTTGCCCTTCTGTATCAACACAAGGCACTGGTAGAAATCTGTGACCATAAGACAGTATATTTGGAGAGCTTCCTCTGCTCCTGGACGTTGTTTCAGAAAACCATGAAAAAAATGAGTTATAAGACGTGCAGGATCTGAACACTGGCTACAGTACCTGCACATCTTAAATAAAAACATTCTCTTATTAATGAGCCCTTCCAGACTTTTTTCCCCCCCATGTTGATGTTATGAAGATCAAATGTCCACATTATGATTTTCTTGCCAAACATGCAAATTCAAGAATGTACATAACCTTAATTCATTTTAAAATACCAATTATAATAATACTAAATATTACTATTGAATTCAGATGGAATTTAAGCATGCTTCGCTAGAACATTACACATCTATTTTTGTCCCTTTGCAAATAATATACAGTAAAAAAAATTCAAATAATAAAATAAACAATTTCATCTTTCATATTAGTTACTTTTAAAACAAATTTGCTGTTTGTTTTTTTTTCTTTTTTGTTTGTTGTTATTTTTCTGTACCTGAAAAATTCTGGATGCCTCTCAAGGAGAGAGGGAACGTATGAATAATCATGTCTTATAACTTTCAAAAGTTATGTAATGTACAGGCTCACCATGTGCGATTGTGTCTGCAGCCCTTGACAACTCTTCCTAGTACGCACGAGCATTACCAGTGCCCAAACCCAGCAAGTGCATATTACTGTTCAAACAGTAAGCCTCTATTTTGTTTTAAATGTAAACATTGACTTTTCACAAGTATGAGCTGCCAAGTGTTGCATGAATCTTCTTTTCTTTCCAGTTAAAAGGTAGAACTTATTCTCTTCTCGTTTTATCATTTTAAGAATAAGGATTCCAGACACAACAGACCAAAATGATTTAAACAAATGTAAGCATTAGCTAACAAAATCCATATCCCAACCTTTTGTTTTTCTCCTCACTTAGACTGGACTCCTAATGTTTTCTTGAGATACTCGTAGACCACGTAGCTGATGCTAACAGAGGGAATAACCTTCATAAAGTTGGGGGCCAAGCCTCGGTAGAGCCCCAGAGCGCCATCCGTCTTTACGATATGTTTAAACAAGGTACTCATGGTCATTTGCGGGCCGCCATCAGTAGCTAAGAAAAAGAAGACAACAAGTTAAATTTGAAAACAAAAGGTATAGTTAAAATCCCTATAAGCTATCTTACACCAACCTTGTCCTTGCATCCGTGTTCGTACTAAAGCTAAAGGGTAGCTTGCAAGCTGGCCACATGTGCTAGACATAGTACCACACGCCAAAAGCACAAACACACCTGGATCAGCACTGTCTGTGGCAAATCGCTGCAGCCAAGAATTCTTTAAAGTCTGTGATAAAAGTAGAACTTCAAATTATATCACATGTACATATGGTAAGATCTTAATTTCAAAACTCACCTCATACACAGCCAAGTCGATTCCAGCATAGGGGATGATGCCCAACATGTTCGGGACATAACCTTTATAAAAAGCAGCTACTCCTTCTTTTTTTAAAATATGTTTGGCACAATCCAAGATGCCTGTATACTGTCCCGTTTTCCCAAGAGCTAAACGTGTCTTCAGAACCTGAAAGACACAAGAATTATGTTCATTGAAGCTCAGGACAATAAAATGCACTTTTGTCACCTTTAGTGTGGTAAAGGGCAATTGAAAAAGTTGAATAGTGAAGGACTAAACGTTTACTGAATATCAATACTATCCTTTACAGACTAAGCATGTTCACTGGTTCAGTGTAACTTAGTACTAGGCCTGGTTTAGTTTCCAGGTCTAATTCAGGTTTAGCTCCAGGTATAGTCCCAGTTTATTTGCTGTTTTAATGTGGGTTTGTACATGCTGTCTTTCTCACACTTGTGCTCAAGTGAAGGTCTTAGATGATCTGTTTTCCTACAGAAAAAAGGTCACTGTACTATAGTTCAGTACAAAGATAAATGTGGAATTAAAATGTAGGGTCAGTCACAAAAAAATGCCCCAATTAATGGTCAAATATAATGATCTGTGGAAGTATGTCTATCAGGGTCAAATATGTAATTTACCTCCATGGGGTAGATGCTGCTCTGGGCGATTGCACCAGCTAAAGAGCCAGCCACAAACCTCTCTGGGATACCCAGAGTCTCCTGTTTACTTCCAATCAGTCGTTTAATCTGAAAATAAAAACGCAGTCAGTATTAATAAGGCATCTAGTGGAGATGGGTCAGTTTATATGATACTAACCTGCTCATAGGCCATAAACTTGATTGCCGATTCAGGGGCAATTTTTATTACATTCATGCCATTGCCTCTCCATAGTGACCTTACACCACCTTCTCGAATCATCTGTAAAAAACCACTGGCAATGTGCATGCTATTTCTCTTGGAGGCATGAACCTGAAGAAGACAGATGGTATATTTAGTATAGTATTTTTATACTTAACATTCTGTCCAGAGCTGTGCATGTTACCTGCATGAGTACTTTCAGCCTGTCCAGAGGGGCTGTACATGTCCGAGACACTGCCCCTGCTCCTCCTCCTGCCACAAGGAGGCGCCACAACATGCCTGTTTTCTTCTCCTCAGCCGTGAACTCATCCGGAACTATCAAACTCTCTCCAACATCAAAAATCTTCAAAGAAAGGCACATTTGTAATGTCCACCAATATGCAGTCTAATATTGAGCAGTAATATTGGATTACCGTAGAGTGTTTCCAATACAGAATGATCTCAGGAATATTGTCTGCTGGATGCAAAAGGTGGTAATCTCGCCACTCGTTCCAGTCAATTGTCATTGTGCCATTTTTATCCATGCTGAGAAACAAAGCATACATGCACTGTCATGGCTATGCATGCTTCTGTTTGATGTTAAAAGTATTTTACTGTGCTTCTTTAGACTCAGTTTGATTTACAGTATATTACATTCGGGCTGCACAATATTCAGTGAAATGACTCACACTGCAAATTGAATGCAATATCTTTGCCTTCTGACAAAATCTGACTTCTAAAATAACATTTTAAAAAAGGTACAATTTTAGTTCAGTTTCTTAATTTAGACCTCATTGCCTTGATTTGTGAATTCATTTTTTGACAAAGTTTCAGTAGTAAATGGAACCATTTGTTGCATTATTTGTATTGCATATGTGGGCCCTAACAGAGACATACATACCGATTTCGTAAATATTATTTGCCATTACCCTGAAAAGAGCAACTTTAAAAACTACTACTTACTACAAAACAGGGGCCCAGATATGGCCCCTCCTTATTCTGAGACCAGACAGTAGAAAGACAGACACACAGACAGAGAATTAGAAAACCACACAATGAGCTGGACACACAGGTAATCTTTGTTACATGTGGGACACAACTAAAGGAGAACAAATAAGGCTTGAAGACATGGTGAAGTTCCTTTACCTTTTGAGAATCTGATCAGCCTGTTCCTCAGAGATGTGCACACCAAGATCACACAGAGACTGCATAATTTCCTGAGAATCAATCCGTCCTGGGAAGTCAAAAAATTAATGTTAGAATGTCAATGATGGAATTGAATTACTACCCAGAAATATGCTATACCATCGTTTTTCTTGTCCAAACTTTTGAAGACAAGTCTTAGTTTTTTTTCATGATCTCTAAGGTAATGCACAAACTCGTAAAAGTCCAACTGCCCATCCAGGTCTTTGTCTCCAGCTTTTACAATTTTCTGTAAAAAAAAAAAAAAAAAAGGAGAAAAAAAAGTGAGGCTCAGTTTCATTTTTACAGTGGTGGATGTTTGGATAAACATTTTCAGTGGTGGATGTTTGGATAAAATGTGAAATCCCAGTTTAACACTCTGCTCTGGTGACCCTGCTTCATAACCCACAGGCAACATCACTATATGCCCTGCACAATATATTATTGTAGACCAAATCATGGCTGAATTACACTGAAAAACAAAACTAAAACACTAAAACAAAACGAGTTAAGTAACAGGCTTAAAGTTACTTACAGTGTATTCCAATTTCATAAAAAACATAAATATTCAGACCCAATGCATTAACTCAATTAAGCCAGTTCTCTTAATCATGGCTGTGATGGTTGTGTTCCTTCATTTTCCACCTGTAGAAAACTTTGGTAATTCATCCTGATTTGGAGACATATTGCCACACTATACCAGACAAAACCCAGAGCTTGTTTTCCAGTCAGTGTGATCCTAGAGAATGACCTTAGTGAGAGAGTTGAATCGTCCAACAGAGAGACTGCCTGAGCACCTCACAGCTCGAATACTTGTGTTTTTGAAATATGTGGGAATAGAAGAAACCCTAGTTTTACATTTAGGGAATACCCCCACTGATTCTTAGATTAAGCAACATTACATACCCAAATTTGAGCATACCTGCGTTAAGCTGACCAACAGAAAAAGCTTTGCAAGCCCTGACATCTAAATAAAAATATTGGCCCAAACAAGGCACCCCCTGTTTCAATCACTGATGCTGTGTCTGGGTTGTGTCTTACCTGCTGAAGATCTCCATGTTGAGGCATCATTATTACTAAAGTGGTCTTCTTTGAGGTGGAATTACTTTCCTCTTTTTCCCTACTGTCAGCAGGCAGCTCTCCACTGTCCCCAGTCAAATCTTTATCAGTGCCTTCTGGTCTACAGTCGGCTCTCTTAAAAAGTCTTTGGTAAAATAAATTCAGCATTTCTTTAAGGGTGCACTGCCGAATACCTGACAAACAGCACAGTTCCTACTGTGGGCTCCAGAAATTAGGTAAACTCAAACTAGTGTTAAAAGGTTGATCAGGGACACCCCTGCTTCCCTGTGGTTTCCAATACAACAGATTTTTTTTCCTTTTTTAAATGCATTTAAAATACAAACAAAAACATACTGACTTAAAACTCACAACATATTAAAGCTGTAGGATAACCATTCCTCCAAGAAATTGACAAGATGGAATATCTCATGGGTCAAATGGCGGCAGAGGAGATCATGAGTTCAATTCTGTACCAGATTATGTAGCAAAGAGAGCTCTAGAAACCTGCATCCTCACTGCAGCCTAGCTGGACCAATCCCAGGCTCCGATGCTCACAGGTCCTGCTAGAGAGCAGTGGCACCAGTGCCTTGTCCAATAGCAGGAGATGCTCGAGAGCCATTACTTTAGGCCCATAAAAGAGTAACAGAGAGGGCGGGGGTGTGATGCAGAGGGCTTCCCTCATGAATCTGCTTAGTGATGCTGATTTGAGCCCGAGTCATCCTCAACACTACGTCAGCAGCCAGACGAAACCCCTCCACTGAAAATAGCACTGTTATTACTCTTCACTTAAACCATGACCAATGTCCCTAAGAAAATAATCTTCTTCTAAGAGGAATCCAATTTTAAAAAGTTAAAAAACAATGTAAGTGCAACTGGTGTTTTTGTTAACTATTTATCTATTTGAAAGGTTTTCATTGAGCACTGTGTCAAAATATTATGCAGAACCATAATTGTATTCCTTCTTTATTATGTGGCTTCTACAAATACATGTAGAGGATCCAGCAGAAGTATGTAGTGGACCCTACTCAGATTTTAACCTAGTCTTAAGAGAAACCAAGTGGTATACCTGCATGTCTGTCTAGTCTGGGTGAGGGGGTTATAAAATGGGATCTGGGGTCTTCACGTGAGATCATCATAAAATGCACTGGAGGTCAAACTAGCTCTTTAAATCCCATCCCATGTTCCGGTGTGACCCCAGTGTGAGGACATGCAGTGTCCACTTACCATCAGTTCATGTTCGGTGCGGTGCACACCCAGTTTTTTTAGTCCGATGGTTAAGTCATTTATACAAATCCCCCCATCTCCATTTACATCCAGAACTTGAAACAGCACTTTAAATCGATGCTCTTGCTCAGGTCCTCCACAAATGTCACAACAGTAGATGGATGCATGGCTGAGGTCCATGTAGCCACCGGTGCGTTGTCCTGGGGCAGATGGACGCACGTGAGCGGGGTCCTGTCCACCTCCTCCTGCTGCACGGGGGTCGGCCGGATCACCGGGTCCACACTGGCAGAAAACATCACTGAGTATAGGGGGCATCAATGACCCCTGCTGGTGCATCACACGTATCAGCCGCCAGCGCCTGGTCAGTAAAAGCCAAGTCAGGTCATCCGCCCTGAGTAACACCACGTCACATGCCCTCGGAATTAGACACGGCTTAAAAGTCCAAACCTACAGCATTTATGAGCTCAATTATCGTAAAGAATCCCAGTGACGTGGACAGTTTATGGCAAAAAAAAAACACACACAAAAAAGTGTGCAGCCAGACTTTGCTGGTGTAACACGGAGGTATTTGCGCCGGTGAAGCAGATGCCGGGTGAATAGCGATGCTCCGGCGAGGCCAAGAGACAAAGATGCCGCCAGACGAGCTTCACATACGCGGAGTTTTTTGTAACTTACAGCTTCGCAAGACAAATGAATATTCTGGTTCCCTTGAAAAGTCAATACTAGTGGGTAAAATTCAAATAAGTATTCGTCGAGGAGAAGGCGCCGTTAACATCGCTGATCCATTAGTGAGCGGCAACTCCGAGATCTCGTAGTGTATCGCGAGACTGAAACCACTGAAACCAGCAGCCATCCCACATGTATCTCATACACTGTGAGCCATCCCATAACCTATGGGCCATCACATGCACATCCACACACTGTGAGTAAGCTATGGAGCCATCATGAAAAAAAGCTTAAAATCAGACATGTAAAACGTTTTTGAACAAATATATTCTATACTCCGGAACTGGGGCAACTGGGGGCAAGAAAATAATGCAAAACAATGGGGAAATTAGGATTAACCACAGACCTTGTACAGACATCAAATGCTTGGCAAATTAATTTATTTCACACTTCAGAGCTTGAATGGAACTAGAAGACACATAACACGTTAACCGTCTTTAATGTGCCATTATTACACATATTTAGTATTCTGATGCGGGTATTTTGATTCATTTTAGGTTTTTCTTTACAGTTGACCTCAATAGTTTTTTAACAATTTCTATCTTAGCTACATATATACTACAGCCTTCACCTCAAATTATACTTTTTGTGAAGCTGGTTAAATGATAAGTTTTGATATTCAACAAAAATGAATAATAATATAACTGGCCTTATTTAATTGATACATTGAAATACTTGACCAATAGGGCTTCGGATTATTCCAGGGCTCCTCCCGGTTTGGACCAATGAACGGGGCTCGTGGGCGGCGGTGAGCTACGTAAGCGAGCTACGTGAGCTACGTAAGCTACGTAAGCGTCGTCCAGAGGAAGAAGAAGCCGATTCTGGAAGCCATTACGTTGCGCACTTAGATTAAGTAAATCGAGTAAATCCTAGTATTTTGGCGTACAATACGCACAATTACCTGCCTTAAGAATAGTGCGGGAATGGCATCGCTTGCAAAAAAAAGAAAAATGAATTTTTCAGACAGGGAGATGGAAATAATAGTTGAGGAAATAGAGAAACAAAAGCATACACTGGTTAACCACTTCAATGCTGGTGTCACACACATGGCAAAGAATCAAGCATGGGTGGATATTCTGAAAAAGGTGAACGCTGTGACCACCTGTCCCAGAGAGTTGGCAGAGGTGAAAAAGAAGTGGTCTGACATGAAGACTGAGGTACGGCGAAAAGTGGCCCAGGCGCGGGCGGCTATCGAGGGGACGTCCGCGGACTGTACTCCTGTCCCCGTCATCCTCACGGCGATGCAGCAGCGCATCTGTAATCTCCTGGGGGAGGCCACCATCATCAGCATCCCTGCGGGGGACGGGGACGCGGAGATCACTTTACCTGTGACCGCCGCCACCGCTGTCACACTCACAGAAAGTAATTTATTTTTGTAAAGAATCTCAAAAGTTTGTTGTCATGTTCTTTCCATGATGTTTATGATATTTTTCTGTTTAATTAATCTCTTTTTCTGTAGCTGTACCTGCTGGCACAGCTTCTGTGTGTGATGAAGACTCTAAGTCTATAAATGGTAAGACTTTGTTCTTTCACTTATCTCGTATGCAGAATACTTTACTAACCAAAAACTTACTGTTGTCTTATCTCAGTTGAAGCCACATACCACTCACTGGAGGACGCAGGGGTTGGAGTTGTAGAATACTGCACCACCACAGTAGAGGGCGCCACTCCCACCATGGTGACTGCAGTGGAGGCTCCGGTGGAGATGCTGGGCTCCTCCGAATCACCACAGCCTCAGACGCCGGCCAAACCTCAAGAGCTAAAGAGTCGCATCGCTCTGAACTCTGCACGCCTGCTTCAGGAGCAGCGTGTCACTAATGTGCACATCAGACAGATCGCACAACACCTGGAGGGCCAAACCGAGCTGCTGCAGATGATGAGACGTTCTCAGGAGGCCCAGGCATTTGCCCAGGAAAGACAGGCACAGGCTCTAGAGGGGACACAGGCTGCTCTTCTGGCTCTAGTCCAGATGCTCAGACCTGCTCTAAAGGACCTACGCAAATACCTACAGAGTGGGACTGATGTGGCAAACAGCAGCAGCACTGTAGGAACTGGGATAGTGGATGGGGCAGGACCAGAAGAACAAAACAGGCCCAAAACACCACCTCCCCCCACACAACAAAATGATGAGAATCAGTAGATTAGTGCAACAGACTTGCATTGTGCACTGATTTTGTTTAACTAACTTTAGTTGCAATGCCTAGTTGGGTGTTATTATCTACAGTTGTACTAGAGTAAATTGCAATACTTAATATTAGAATAGCAAGCATTCAAATTGTTGTAGGTTGCCTCAGTCTATGAGTGTACTCTTCCGTGGTATCCCATATCGGGATGTGCGATATATCAGTACTAATATTGATATGGGATATTGGGGTGTGGTTTTCATATGTCAGTAATATTTACTGATTGTTTATTTGAATAGGGACAGATACAACAAACAGATTAACAATTTAGTAATCTGATGTGGGTATCACAGTGTTAATAACCTAGACTAATATATAATTTGGATATTTTTTTCTACATGTACATGTAGTTTTAAAGGGAAAAGTTAATTTGTAGCAAATATTAATTATAAGCCACAGCAGCTAGACAAATATCGACTGATAAAATCTACATCTGACTCTCCCTAGTATCTCATCTCAAATGTGCAAAGATCTGTGAACTACACGACTGTAAGTCATTTCTCTAATATGCCACAAGAGGTCGGTGTGATTCAGGCCAGCTCTCATTACTTTCAGGAATAACATTAAATTGTCTTTTTATTTTTGTATAATTTTTGCTTGGCATATTTGTATTTATACTGCTTTTTTGTCAGTATGAGAAACACGTGGAAAAACAGGCTTTGGGGTAAGTTAGAAAGGGTTTTCAAGCAGTTTATTATCATTATTTATTATGTATCTAGTATTTAGTTTTGAAATATCTGATAATTACATAAAGTACACTAACTCATCATTGTAGCTCTCCAGTATAAAGTCAAAGGGACAGGATCAGCTGAGAGGTAAAGTTGCCTTTCCCACAGCAGCTCACAGAGCTCTCATTTCAGTGGAAGCGTTTCTGTCCCGACGCGCTCTTTAGGGACGGTCCCTAAGTCCCTCACTTTAGGGACGGTCCCTAACCCGTCTCACTCAAACATCGAGTGACTCTTGAGCTCAGAGCTGCGCTGGACAAAGTCAAGAGAGAAAGGAGATGCGCGGAAGGTAGAAAATACCACTGCCCCGGACTATCGTCTGTCTGCAGCAATGCTCACTTTTACGTTTGACCGACAAAACGGTAAGATTTGTGTAGATTTGTTTGGGTAATGAGCTACGAGTGGATCATGTTGGCGGGTTGCTTGTGGCGTTTGCGTGGCAGAAGTGTAAAAGGAAAGTTGAAAGCGACTTTATGCGGTTTATGGACAGACTTCTGCTCAACGCAAAGTTCAGACGCTTAGTTCCAGTAAATGGGTTTTGAAGAGTTTCAGCATGCTATACAAAAATGAGCCCACTTCATAAGTGTTTTCATAATTTTACATTCTTTTATTTCATATGCATTCATGTAGGCTTGAGAAGTGGACTGTTCTACTGGACATTAACACAACGCTCACCAAGCAGCCAAATATAGATATATATAGTTGTTTTGGGTTTTTTGGGTTTTGTTTTTTTTTAAATATATTTTTTTTACATTGGGAGCTTTGGGGTTTTATGCTGATTTTAACAAAGGTCCTACTGATTCCAGATATAGCAGCTATATTTGCATAATAAAATAAAATCATAAAATCATAGAGCATGATCATAAGGGGACATGTAAGGGAAAATGCACACACTAAGGTGAAGTAAAGATGCATTTTGACCATACATCCTTCAGGTTATTATTTAAAAGTTCTATACTATGCTGTTTTCTGATCTTTTCTTATTCATGTTATGTTTTGTTTAATTCACATAGAAACCATGCACATTTAGACTGAGTTTTTCTATCGGACTGGACACACTCTGTTCCACCTTGTGATGTTATTTGGCCTTAGAGGAACTGCTCCCCTGTGTTTTTAAAGTCAATACATTTCTAGAGGTAGCTTGAAAAGTGCAGTTTCATGACATCATAAGGGGGAACAGAGCATTTTGCATTTTTTGGAGATGTAGACAGACTAATAATGTAGTGTTAATCAAACATGTGTGAATGAAACAAAACAACTCTGGGTATGTAACAACTTTTTAACATGGCTTAAATCTCAGAAGAGTCCATTTTTAATACAGTGTGCTAGTATTATTATTTATTTTATTTTTTGTTTTTAGTGTTAGTGGTCAGCCCTGAATGTGAACACACTCCAGTTACTCGGAATCATGTCTTTTTTGATGAAAAAGAAGAAGTTTAAGTTTCAAGTCCATTTCACCCTGGAGGAGTTAACAGCAGTGCCCTTTGTCAATGGGGTGCTGTTCTGTAAGATTCGGCTCATTGATGGCGGGGACTTTGCCATCTTGTCATCCAGGTATGTCTCACCTCAGCCTTTTGACACTATACTGCATTAAGTAACAATCATTATAATCTCCTCTCAAACATGTGTTTAATCTGTTCTTCAGTTACAAATTGGTTAATAGTTGTGTTGGTTCCATACCTCCATGTTTACCAGAGCCTGCTAAGTGTGTTGACCGCTGTATAAAATACACTAGCAGTTGAGGCCGGAGTTCACTTATCTTATTCCACCGTCGTGACTCCAGGGAGAGTCGTGCACAAGCCGTTTCCCAGCTCCACCCTGTAGGTCACAGACATTAGCGTAGGGTTGTACCACACAAACTTTACACTGTGTTATGTGGTCAAGAGCACATATTGATAGTACTGGTGTTAAGAAATAATCCCCTCTGTAGCTACAAATTCAAAACATGATATACAATATAGTATATAGTGTATAGTGTACTTTTATTTAGATCACTAGAAGTATAAGAGTTAACAGTAAAAACTAACTATGTTTGTTGTAAACTTTATATTCATTTGTACTAACTACAAGTGGAAAGAGTAGCAAAGTACGAGTTACTAACTAGAATGAATTTGGGTGTGTTTGTGAGCTAAACGTATTGACCTTTGCTCATGTCAAATACAGCCTCATAACATTCTTTTCTGCTATAAAATATGGTTATGTCATTTTAACTATGCATACTTACTGGCAACTTTAAAAGAATGCACCAGTAAATAGGAAAATAAATAGTAAATTTCACCACTCACTAAAAAAAGTTTTCCAAAAACCTTGAAAAATGAGTGATGCTAATAACTTTTGCTTGTTGTTTCAGTTCAACAAAACACCTTTTTAGTTTAATTCTTATCCATTATTCTTGAATACATTTCAGAACTCTGTAATGCACTTATTCTGTGCTCTAAATTGAATCAAGACAGTGGGGCATTGGTCCTAATCAGGAGCATCCTCACAACTTTTTCATTTCACTTCCTGACTGTGTTGCATCAGAGGGTCTTTGTTTTAGAGCGCTCTTTGCTCAGTCCAAATAACACCTTCATCACCTCCTTCACCACACACTTGGTCACAATCCTGTGTGTTACATAACGATTATCTATGAAATATATGCACAAGTTAGTTACATACACACTCCCTGCTCGTTGGCATCACTTGAACATGTGGGAACATTCATGTGTCAGCCTGTGCTCATTCCTTGGATTTTTCCAACTGAAAAAAGAAAGTTTGACAAGAGGGAGTCCCTGTAACTCTGATTCTGTTTTTTATTCAATGATATATATATATTTTCTGTATCTAAAGTTGGAGTCAACAGTGTATGTATTTACCTGAATAAATAGTTTGAATAATCTCTTGTGTGTGGCAACTCAGCCATATAAAGCCCTGCATTGCGGAGAGAGATAGTGTTGCCTGGATCTGCTTGGTGTACAATGCCGTGTTTGTTGAAGGCAGGTGGGTTGAGCTGCAAGAAAAGAAGTGGCTGAACCTGTCTTTTCCAGTTTACATTTGTCTGGAGATGGCCCTTAGGCCTAAACATCAAGTCACCTCTCTGTGTATTAGGCAAGGGTAATGTTAGACTTAATGTTCAACAGAAGGCAATAACAATGCAGCTTTTAATTTAACTTTAATCTAATTATTAAATATAGCATATTTTTGCAAATACTATTGAAAACCGGTTTAATAGATGTGAGAGGTTTAAAAGCTTTATGGTTGTATTGTTAATGGTGTACTTGTCTCAGCATGCAACTTATAATCCATACTTCAAAACCTCACCTCAACTGCTAAACAGAAGAGGCCTCGATGTGGTGAGGAGAAGTGAAGTAGGGCTGGAAACAGGCATGATTGCACTGAGGTTCTCTTGTATAGTGCCTGCTCACGTTGAGACGTGGCCTGTCAGCACTTCCTTCACTGACATTCCTGCATGTGGGACAGTTGTTATCAGGGGAACATTAGGCTTACTCTGCACTTGTGTGTTGTGAAAGTCATTTCAATGAAATAGAAAACAAGGTGCTGCTCATCCTATATGTGTTACCTCTGACATGGGCCGAGGACTGCAGCTAACTCTGCAGTTTAGACTTCAGCAAGCGTGTTCTGAAAGGCATGCAGGCTTGTATTAGCTAGGTAGTTAATATTTCATTATTCCTAACTATTCATAATTCTGGCATTGTTTAAACTGTGTACTTTTAAGTGCGTCACAAATATAACTTACAATTCCTTTTTTTCCCTCAAAACTTTTCATCTCAACATGGAACAAATTTCAAGTTGTCAAGTCAAGTTAAGACATGACTAGAAGGTCTGTAAGCCAAGTGCGTACTGCGGCTGATGCACAACATTGCTTTAAATATTAGCTGACCAGGCTGCAATTACCAGAATGACAAAGTATAACACCATACACAACTGCTCATGACACCTTTCTGTTTTACAATGTGACCTTTATTTAAGATCATTACAGCTTCCAAGACAAGACAAAATGCTAACATTTCTCTCTACATATTTCCAGTTACTTATATTATATAATAATAATCTGATGGAAAAAGTGAGGCATTTCCTGCATAAGTTACAGATAACATAATATAACCAAGATGTCTGTGAAATGCCAGGCTGAATCATCTGCCTATAAACATTGAAAACATGGATCTGAAAACATAATCCTGGCATTTTAAACTGTAACGTGCTGCAGCTATGTGCTCTGACTAAATGCATTGTGATGCATGCATCGCACTGCTGCACTACAGCGTGCCTATGGTTTTGTATTGGTCCCAATCAAATAAATAACAAGTGAGAGGAATGTAAAGTGTCTTTTTGTATAAGTTTTAATTAGATCTACATGCTGTCAACACCTCAAACACTTTATGCCTCTTAAACTAGATTCCACTGGATTAGTACATGTTCTGTAAAATAGCCCTGTTACATATTACATGCAGATAAACACAGAAAGTGTTTTCAAATAGAGCTGATGGAAAATCCCTCGCTTCACTTGCACTCTGACATGTCCCATCCCAACATGAGCTCATTTGGCGCACTTCAGTTGTGTTTACTAGTGTTCACTTGATTTCCAAAGCTCATTGTTTCTAAATACAGTCCAGTTGTGTAGATAGAAAGTGTGCTGCTTTATGGTTTATTATTGTACCTATACTGTATACCACTATAACTCTCTAGGACTACTTCAGTTTGATTTGGTGATATATTGAGTATACCTTTATATATAGTATTGACTACTATATATTTATATATAGTAGTCAAGCTGTTGTGGTATTTATTTGCAGGGAGGAGGTGCAGCAAAATTGTGTCCGATGGAGCAAAAAGTTCTCATTTATTTGTAAAATGAGTGCCAATGCCATCACTGGTGTGTTGGACCCCTGCATTTGTAGGGTCTCTGTGCGCAAGGTAAGACATGATTGTGAGATATTTTTTCTAATATTCTTGATACACATTACATAAAATATTTATCTTCAACTTGTTGTACCTATTTACTATTTCTAGGAGCTTAAAGGAGGAAAGGCCTTCTCAAAGGTACATTTATTTTTCATATTCGGGTTTGTATTCCCTCGTTCTTGGGGTTAGGGTTACAAGCCATTAAACTTGGCTTGTAAAGTGACTTTTGTTTGGCCTTGTCCACATCACAACGATGAGAGCGCTGTAGTTGTAATGTGCTAGTGTCACTGGATAATTACCGGTTCTGTGTCTCTAATGGACAGTTGTGTTTGTTTACTCATTTGTCTAGTAAATCAAGAACCACCTGTCTGCTGTGTTCCTTCTCACCACCGTGTTATGGCAAATTACAAAAATATAGTTGTTACATTGTTATTATCAGAAATGTTTTTTATTTAGTGACGTGAATCTATGATAGAATTTTAAAAATTAAGATCTGTTAGAATTTCCCAAAGTTGCCACTGTTGTCACCATAGATGCTAAAATAAAGCCATTAATGATAGGGAAATATCAATTAATATTTTGTTATAATTTTCAACATTTGTCCAATAATAAAATAGCACAGCACTTCTGTCTAATTTTCCATAGACAATCTGAATGAAGTGAACCAAAGATTATGAATTATAATCTTTGGTTTCCATCAAAAGTGCATTTGTATTAAAGGACCAGTCTGGAACTCAGGTATTTGAAATAAAATACTGCTTTGATTTCTTCTTCAGGGGTCACATTTTACTAAATTTGAAGTATGCATTTTAGCTATTTTTGCTCATGGTTAAATCCATTGGACAGATACATTAAGATGCACTCTGTAACTTTTCTGGTGGTGATAACTGTATGCAATGTACATGTTACATTTATTTAATTGTGGATGTTTTTATTGCCCTAAATTATGATGAAAAACTTGCATTCTTAAATGCTTGAGGGTTGTCTCTCTGTACTTGGACAGGTTCCATCATCTGCTTGTCTTTATTGAGATAGATAAGATTCAATGCAATACAATGTAATATTTTAAACAAAACAAAAACATCGCCATAGAAACGGGCAGTTGGTAGTTTTTCCACCACAAAAGCAAATAAAAGCCTAAAATCTGAGGTTATTAGAGGTTAATGACTTCTCTCTCGCTCTGTGCTGTTTTCTTCCTCTTATCTGATTGGGAGTCACACATTATATATACTGCTGTGTGTGTGTGTGTGTGTGTGTATATATCTAGATAGATAGATAGATAGATATACGTATAGTGTTAGAAATCACAAACCTCTGAATTTTTTTGTGTGTGCTTACATGCAGATTGGCTTTGCTGATCTCAACATTGCGGAGTTTGCTGGCTCAGGCTCCACAGTTCGCTGCTGTATCTTGGAAGGCTATGACACCAAGAACACTCGACAGGACAATTCCATTCTTAAGGTACAACAAAGGCATATTATCAAACCCTTGACTTTAGACATGATGGCTGTATATTAACAAATGTTTCTTCATAGGTAACAATTGGGATGACCCTTCTCTCTGGTGATCCTTGCTTTAAAACGTAAGCTTAAACAATTTATTACATGTTGTTTTCATTGTAATCTTTATTAATAACTTTTGCCTTCACTGATAGGCCTCCCAGCACAGCCAAATCTTTGTCCATTGGACGTGTGGACGCAACCCTGCAGCTGGACTGTAAGGGGGAAGCTTCTCCAACTTCTCCTTTAGGGGGCATTGTGGAGGGGAGCCGCCACTTTAAGCCAAGACAGTCATCAATGCGTAGTTTAGGTGAATTGACACAACTACTTGTAGACATTATTGTATACATAAATCGAAAGCTCAGTGAATTAATTTCATGGCTTTTCATATATTGGTATTACATTTTGGCAATTTAGGACTGCCTGAGGATGGGGATGCTATGTCCACTGCAGAGGACGTCTTTCACACACGGCATGTTCGCAGCTCTAGTTATGCTAGTCAACACAGCAAGATATCAGGTTTGTTTGCATTTTTATATAATATAATTGTATTCAGTGTTATATCAAGCATTGTATATCAATTAAGTGTGTCTATTTTGGTTTTATTCCTACACATACATATCACAATGCAACTGAAAACTGAAATGCTATGTCCAAAGGCCATACCTGCTTGTGAATGCCTGATTTTGTCTGACCTCAGAACCAAGAATGGACCTGGTTAGTTCTCTAGTTCTCTCATGCAAATAGGCAATACACTACACCCACCTTTCCCATTATGAATGTGGTATGTGAGGGAGTGATTGGTGGTGGTCGGAGGGGCTGATGGTGCAGATTGCCACATTTGCTTCCGTGAGTCTGCCCAAGGCCAGCTTAGCTGTGGGATGAATAAATAATGCATAATGAATCCATATTTTTCTTAAATCCACTTCTTTAGGCTACAGCACTGGCCACTCTCGTTCATCCAGCATGACTGACTTGAGTCACCAGAGAAATGCCTCCTGCAGCAGCAGTGCCTCCTGTGGTTTGAACCAACCCTCGACTCCCACTGAAGCGCACAGACAGGCCACTCCCACCAAACCTGAACGGCCCCCACCACCCTCAGCCGCTGCTCTCAACAGATCCTCCAGGTATGGGAAGACCACATACCACTCGCTCCTTCAGTGCCTTATAATGGATGGTTGTCAGGGTAAGGCATGTTAGGACTGCTACAAACTGATAGAGATAGTTAAGGTTGAGTCCCAGGCATGTGTAAACTTTCAGACTCCACATACTAAACATAACTTAATTTCTTGAAGTTCCACCAAGCCATAGTAATTGACTGATGTGACTTGTTAGATCAGCAGTGGGAACTGTACTTTACTAAACTGCTTGCATCATAATAATTACTCAGTTTAACTGCGATTAGGTGCATGCAGGTGCTTTGGTGACCCAGTGGCAGGAAGGTTAGTGCTCTGACATCACAGCAACATTGTATCAGGCTAATCTTCTAGCTAGAAACTTCTGACCAAACCAAGTTTAAACACTGAAGATGTGTCCCACTGCTCCTAGTAGTGTCCTCGTGATACAGATGGATGGATCAATGCAGTGGATAAATTTACTCAGAAGGACAATGAACCAACCGTACCAATCTAACATTTAGGTGCCTGTGTGTTCACACAACAAAGCATTTGGCTATTTTATTTCTTTCCACTCTTAGGAGGAAGAAGGTCCAAGAGGAGAAGCAGCACAGTTGTGTGGATGACACTCGAATCGATGCTGACGACATTGTGGAGAAGATTGTCCAGAGTCAAAACTTTTCTGACAGCAGCAACAATGAAGGTAATGCAGGATTCTGTCCATAATCTTTACATTAAAACTTAGGTTTTAATTGCCCATTCTTGTCTCATTTCAGACAGCAATTTGAGATTATTCATAAGCAAAGATGGAACCACTGCATTGAGTGGGGCACAGCTCACAAACAGGTACAGTTAAGATGTGTTTTTATTTCGAAATGTATTTATCTTTAGGTGATAATCTGTGTTTTTTTTTTTTTTCAGAGTGACTCCTGGTATATTTGAGCCTGTAGTAATTGAGACTCACTGACATACAGATCTCAGAGGCACCAACACTACTGTATAATGTAGTCATTCATAGTCAGTGGGTGACATACAAAAATTTTATTTTTCAATATACTAGGCTTAAAATTAGCAAAGAGCACTTTCTATTATCAGCTGCATAACTGTTGTTATAGTAGCAAGTAACTCGTTCCTAAAAAAAGAAATAGGAAGGAATAAAAACAATTAAAAATATATATTTCAGACTACTTGAAGAAAAAAACATAAAGAACCACTACATTTAGAAACTGTAGTTCAACACTGACGAAAACATTTATACATAAATGAATGTCAGTGTCACTGGCATGTTGCTATGGCACTATATCAGTGCTTTATTTCTATAATCACTGTTTTCAGTATGTACTACTTACTGTATTGTTTTGCACATGTAAATTATCTGATGAGGAAAATGGAAACCACTACAAATGCATTGTTGTCAAAAATTAGGCCATGCACATTATTTTATTTCTTTTCTATATGTAATAGTTTGTTTTTTTTTATTGTTAAGGATTTAGCTTTCCTCATTGGGACATAGAAGTTACTCCAAAGAAATTGCAACAAAACCCAAGTTCATATGGCTGGCCATATACATCTGTGCACTCTTCCACATTTATTTTGTAGGTAATTAACATACAACTCTAATGAATGTAGATTTGATTATCTGATTGTCTGACATCAGTTTAATTATCCCAGTTTTTTTTTAATGATTAGTGACCTCTGCATTTCATAAAATGTGCTGCTTACTCCTCCTCATGGGATCAAGGGAAAATATAATGTTTACTTGAATAAAATAGATTTAAATGCTTATATATATATATATATATATATATATATATATATATATATATATATATATATATATATATATATATATATATATATATATACTTTTTTTTTTTCAACACTTCTCAGGAGCACTTTCTGAGCTGAGGAAGTGCTCTAGTGACTTTGAAAACTTTGGTGTCCTCTGTTGTTGTGTGGTTTGTGCTACTGAGTCCTGTCGCGGAGGCTCTCACTGAACACACTGGTGTGTTACACTGAGGTCAAACTGCAGCTGCAGTGGCACAAAGCTCCTTTTATACGGACGGTTCAGTGGGCAACCTCCTCAGTCCTCACCCCCAAACAATCCAGTACTCAATGTTTCTTCTGGTAATTTCAGTTTGTTTTGGACATCCTGCGGAGCCATGCTGGACATGTCTAAACTGATATTGTGACTCCATGTATTAAAAAATTGTCAGTGTTTTCTTTTGTTGTTCTGGTATTGTAACTGTTATAAAGGTTTATTTTTTTCTCCTTTTAGACCAGCAGGCTGGTTGCAGATAGATTATATATAATGTGGTGTTCAGAAACTGTGATTTGTACTATCTCTCATTCTACGTGACTGTGTTCATTAACTACATTTAATGAATTGCTTTGGCATGAGGTTCTAGGGTACTGTGTGTATGGGCTGTAAAGATCTGCATATTATTAGAATGTTGATAAATGATTTAGGCCAACCCAGTTCAAATGCTTGGCCTATAAAGTGCATTCTGTAACGGTCGGGTTTTATAAAATTTACTGTTAGGTTAAATTGACTAATTAAAAATAATACTTTCAAATATTGCTCAGTTTCTTCTATTTTATTCACGATTTTCCTTCCATGCTGTTATTATGTAATGTAGTAAAGAGCCCTGCCTCAAGGGGCAGCAGACGACCAAGGACACGTGCTGAGAACTGGATTTCACTCCACGAAGAAGACTTTCAGGAAGTGCTCGAATGCGGATCAGAATCAGCAGTGATGGTAAAAAACTCTCTGTAAACTCTTTTATTGATGAAATTGTCATTAGTAGTGACATTAATCAAATTGTACTATGTAAAGAGACTTGGTCCTGCTGTTTATTCGCTGTTTATCCGTCAACTGGGAAATGGGAAGCACAGATCTAATGTTCAAGCAATGTAAATATGTCGTTATTGTCACTACTAATGTCTGTGTAATCCCTCAGTCGTCCAGGAATTATCCATAGTAAAAGAAAAAATCAAATCTGTCAACTGGACAAACAGTTGTTGGAGGAGCCAGGTTGGTCTTCAGATGTTTGGCCACATTGTACGAGATGGAGTCTGTTGTATTTCCAGCTAAATCAGTTCTTTATGGTCAGATTGTGTTAAAACAAAGCCCAGATTAAAGTCTAACTTGATTAACAGAGCAGGCAGACAGAGAAGTGCCTAGATTAGCATCACACCCACAGGGAATGTTGATAATACCAGCTGCAAAGTATCAAAATACAAACTGAAGTTAAGTTGTACCCATCTGTAAATGTTGAATGTGTGTGTTCATGAATGTGGGAATGTATGAAATTATATTAACTGCACTCTTGTTAATATGGCTCATAGAATTGTTCTTTTATTATGGGTTTAACTGTTTTGTAATGTGTAGTGAGATGCTGCAGGACAAGAAGCTGACAGTTGGCACTAGCTATACACTGTGCATCGTATCATATTATCATATCAATGACCATCATACTTCAGTTTAGACTTAGGCAAAACACTTCACCCACCTCGTCGTTTGTGTTTTGTGGTCAGAGAGTCAGTCCAGGGTCAGCTGTAGTTTACCACCACCACTGCCACTATGCGATGTGAAAGAATGATGGCCTACTCACTTGATATGTTATAAAGGCAATATAAGTCATTATCATTAATAATATTAAGAACATTTTCGTGTGAGATAACACTATACCGTCTCTGCTTGTTACAAAACCATATATAACTGTACTATAATTTTGTTGTTCTAATTCTGTGTCTTCAGGCGACTGGAGTGGACCAGGCCGTTGGCATGAGCCTTGTTGTCTTCAGCCTAGTCCTGTTCACGTACTACTCTGTCTGGGTCATTGTTCTGGTATAGTCTGAGTCTTTTGTTTTAGAGCACACCCTTTTAACCATTGTCCATTAGTTTGAACATTTTGCTCTTTTCACAGCCGTTTGTGGCCCATGATCATATTCTACACAATTACTTCCTGCCTCGGGAGTACTCTGTCATTCTACCTGGTGTTGCAGCAATAGTAGTGCTGATTTGTATAGGTGGGTATAATCAAAAGCACAGGATCTGTCAATCAGTATTTGTTTGATAACTCATCCACACTTATATTTGTCCTCATTACAAAAGGAGCTTTCACCGCGGTAGTCCTGTGGAAAAATCGCAAGCCAAAAAAAATGGACTAACATCAGAACATGAGGATGGCGCTGCAGAATTGGAGCTTCATCACACCTCTCACAAAATGTTCCACATTCATTTATTCAAATTGCAAAACTGAGATCTGTTTGTAAAAGTTTCTAAATAGATGCTGTTTTTCATTGTAATTACCTTTTATTTCTGTCAAAAAATACTCCCACTGTGAAACATTAAGTTTAGCTAGTGATTTAAGTCTACATTATGTAAATAGACTAATTGCATGGAAATAAAAGGAAACCATATTTGCTGTGTTTGAGCATAATTGTTATAATATGTATTCTATTTATTAATTTACTCTACACTGTGGCAACAGCAGCAGCTTACCACAGTGCAGAGAGAATGAATAACGAGTTGGGTCCCAAAGTGGAGTCAAAACTTGCTACCGGGCTCCCATTTAACCTGGAGGTATGGCATAAAAATGTATTGTATTAATGTAAATGGATGGGGAAAAAATATGAAAAATATATTTATTTTTTATTGTGACTGGTTATTGGTCCTGAGCTGTATGGGCTGCAATCCTGGACATTGGAAATAGCTGGACAAATAGCACTGGATTCTTGTCAATATCCAATATGTTTAGGAGCCATTATCAAGACACCAGGACATTCAATTATAGTTGTATTTGGCTATATGCATTAGCAGATTATGTTAAGCCTTCACGAAACTGCACAGTAGTCCAGTCTTCATGGAGGTAGATATGTGTAATGCTATACTGTGGAACTTTCCAAGCAAAGCTAAAACATCAATGGAGACCAGTGGGTGGTGGAAAAGTTACTTAGTGTCCCTTTAATTTAGGCTATATCCTGTAGTCTGTCTCTTTTATTGCGAGCATTGCAAGGTACAGTATAGCCGTTAAAGTGTTTTTCTCAATAAAACATGCTGCACTCAACAGTCTAACAGTCTCAAAGCCTGCTTCTTTGTCAAATGTAAATGAAAGGCCTCTCAAAGATCGTATTGTTGCTATGGAACAATCTCCTAACGCAAGGCTTTGAAGATGTAGCAGGAAACACAAAACGCAGAGCAGAGCCACCTCCATGACTCCATATCAGTGAGTAGGTAAATAACATACTTTTTCCATATAGATAGGTACATTTAATGCCACATTGTGGAACTTTTGTTTTTTTTAATTTAATTTTATTTATTTATTTATTTATTTATTTTATTTTTTTGCCTTAATGTTACTTGGTGAGGCTTTAAATCGAGCTGAGTGATTATGCTTTTGTATTGGTTGCCATGGTGACTCAGTGACAGTCAGATGTCTATTGTGTGGCGTGCCCTCTCTGGCCTCTCTCCACTCTTGGGTTTGCTTTTGCTGCAGTCAGACCAGCTTCTGCTGCGCACAGAGCATCCCACATGGAGACGTCCGCCCGGTGCTCGAGGACACTGAAGCGGAGGAGATGGGGCGGTCTGCGGCAGCAGTGGCAGCTCCTGGGCCTGTTTCAGATAGACGAGCAGCATGAGTTTTACCACCTGACGTGTATGATGAAAGAGGGCTTGGCCGCAGCCATACAACGCACCGGTGACCCCGTGCCAACTGTGAGTACAGCTCATTAACACTAGAACCATCAGCCAATGTCTCATGTCCTGTCATCTATATAATTATCCAAAAGAATCAGTTCTTCTCGTAGTACACTCAATAACAACTGATTTGACTAAAGTTAACTAAACAGTTGTGTATGGTAAATGACGTATTGAGTGCAGCTGCCCTGAACCTGGCCCTAAACTGTGAATGAGTGATCACTGCAGTGAATGAATGTAATTCCCGCTGATGCAGCACCTCGTGACTGAGGCCTGTGACTCAAAAACAAACCTATAACATCACCCCTGTCCCTGTGACATCCCGGTTTTAACAAATGTGATGACCCTATTCATAGTGGGTCCAATAAAATGAAATGGTTAATTTTACATCTAATTGTCTGCCCCATAATTAGAGTTCAACTTGTGACTAAACTCATCATAATAAAGCGGCAAAACCATATAAACAAAGACATATGCAGAGCACACATGCTCCTGTACACAGGGTGTAGCTCAGCAGTCACATGCATGTCTTATTGTCATGTATATATTCTGTTGAGCAGGCTGAACTATCAGAGAAAGACTTCAAATCAGAAGTTACTCACATTCACAAGGTAAACACATACTCTGAAGGTGAACCTAATCTGATCTGCATAACATCAACCCTTTAATGACATGTGTCTGTGATCAGGACTTTACCATGGAGACATTTGCAGGCCCTGTGTTCGCCAGTCTGCGTGGCTCCTTGGGCATGACAGAGCAGGAGTACCAACAGTCCCTTTGCTCTGAACAATGCTACCTCCAGTTTATCAGTAACTCCAAAAGCAGGGCTGACTTTTTTCTGACGTAAATACTATTTTTCATATCTTTGTTACAAATCACTATAAAGAGAATGTAGTTATTCCACCCACACATAAGTGAAGGCACAATCCACCAAACCTTGTCTTTTAGCTTTTTTTGTTTCTGAATTGACAGAAATGATAAACGCTTCTTTTTGAAGACTCAGAACAGAAGGGAAATTAAATTTCTTCTGTCCAATCTGAAGATTTATGCAGAGCATCTAAAGAAGTTTCCACATTCACTTCTTGTCAAGTTCTTAGGTATTGTTAAAATAATTTCTGATCTAATTATGATAATGGTTTGTGGTCGTTCATTGTCATTGTTTTTTTTTTTTTTTAGGAGTGCACAGAATCACGCTTCCCCAGCGACAAAAGGTGCTTATCCAGTTTTAAATACATCAGTCCCATACAACGTTTCAGTTATAGACTACTATGTTTTATTTGTGTTGTAGAAGTTCTTCATTGTTATGCAAAGTGTGTTTTACCCGGATGAGAGGATCAACGCCAGGTCAGTGGAGTTAATATTTTAATGTAATAATGTCACATTCTTTAGTGAGTCTGATCTGAATTACAGGTATGATATTAAAGGCTGTGAGGTCAGTCGTTGGACAGACCCTGCTCCAGAGGAAAGCCATATTATTGTGGTACTCAAAGACCTTAACTTTGAAGGGCAGTTTATTACACTGGGTAAGGAGGATGTCTATACTTTTATTCTTTATTGTTAAAGATGTACTGCGTAACTTTTCTGGCAGATGGTACACCACCTGTTTGTCTCCATGAAGACGTTGCTTTCCACAATAAATCTACATATTTCCTTGAAAATAAACAGAAGATCCTACTAGGTCAAATTAGGTCATATCCATTTCTGAGCAATAAAAACACTCATAATTAAATAAATGGTAGATAGAGCATTTATTGCCATTATTGCAATAGAGCATTTATTGCCATTATTGCAATAGAGCATTTATTGCCATTATTGCAATAGAGCATTTATTGCCATACTGTGGAACATTCCTGACAGAACAATAATATGGAGATAGGCCGAAAAGTTACACAATGCACCTTTTAAGTAGGCCTACTTGACCAGTAAAAATGGAGTCCATATGTGTTTTTTTTCTGTGATAATGGGCAGACCAGCAGAGATCCTGGCTGCTGCGACAGGTGGAAATAGACACACAGTTTCTGAGGAGGCTAAATGTGTTGGACTACAGTTTGCTCCTGGCACATCAGCCCCTGCACTGGGACGAGCGGCACCAGGGACATTCCTTTGCCAACATTATCATAAGAACCAAGCGGTCAGTGCATTGTTTAAGTTTGCTAATGTAAACAACAATCCCAGCCCTATTCTGGTGAAGACTGAGTAATGAGTACTGAACTATATAAGAAATTAGTTACTTTTAGTGGAAAACTTTAAAATTATATTGTGACCATTGAAAGTCAACTGGAAATGAGGACTCTCACTGGTAACACATAATAATAATAAGTACACTTTTATTAGCCTTAAAAAAGCATGAACACATAATGAACATATAGTTTATTAAGAATGATTCAGGCCTAGTAACTCAACAATCCAGCCAATCCATATCCAAGTATATGTTATTGCGGTATTTATGATGCAGATTTGATACATTTCTTGTTCTACCATAAACTCATTATAGAGAACATGTTTTAATTGTTTTGAATTCATAGGAGCCACTGTTGACTCCCACTTGTCTCTTGTAGATCTGTGATTCCGAGTTACAGCCCAAAACATCCTGTTGCCTCAGTCCCGGGTGAGGTTTTAGAGGAGAACTCAAGTGCGATTATGTCTGAAAATGTAAAAACACAGACAGAAGATACATCTGGAGCTGAAATGGTTCATGCCTTCCCAGAGTGCACTGTGCCATGCGGAGACACCGCTGATCTGCTGGACTATCAGGCTCAAAATCGCCGCTTACTGCCAAATTTAAAGAATCCTCTGCATGTGATTGATGGACCAGAGCAGCGATACTTCATTGGCATAATTGACATTTTCACTGTGTACAGCTTCAAGAAGCGTCTCGAGCACTGGTGGAAAAGGCTGCGTTATCCTGGGAAGAGTTTTTCTACAGTGAGTCCAGACACTTACTGTCTCAGGCTACAGAGGTGGGTCCAGGACCACACCAAGTAAAAGTTTTTGCCAAAATCCACCAAGATGCATGAAAATAAGATAATGTGCCTCACTTACAAACCAATGATTAAAAAAACTGTTACTGCTTCTATTTGACAACCATTTGTCAACTCTAAAACTAAAGCTGTTCTATTGTTTTGGTAAAAGTTTTTTATGCTGCAGCTCCACTCTTCATTTTTGATTGTAAATCTTCAGCATTACCACTACTGCTGCATCTGTGTGTCATCACACAACTTGTAAATAAAGTTTTACATATTAAGTAAGCATACAGGGGACTTTATTTACAGGGCTTAAGTGAGAAAGTACAATTTGGATTAATAGCAACAAAAGTTGCCTAATAAAGACAGATGTGGTGGGCTTGGACACGTCTCAGACATTTCTTGGATATAAAATGTTGATATCAATTGTTTTTTATCAAAATACCACAGTGATTATTTCCAACTGCAGAAGCATGTGTGCGTGCATCCTGCTGGTTATCTCCATTACATTGTCAACCCCAGATTCTGTTATTCTAATTCTGTTATTTATGTCAATAAATATGACTTATTATCAGTACCTTTTAGACAGCACACTTTTGCTTTGCCACTCATGCATTTTATTACATATTAGAACAGTGAGAATGACAACACCAAAATAATTTCCACACACATATAAAAAAATAAGAGACATAAAAGTGACATGAACAAAAGCCACTTCATTAAAATATATAACCACACACATTCACACATAATTTAGTTTACACTCTACCGACATTGTACTAAACTGTGAATATCACAAACTGCATGCGACAAATGTACGGTTCAGTTTCCCCTCAATTTTAATGATACTTT
The DNA here is from genome assembly GCA_019594935.1 of Periophthalmus modestus. Taxonomy (NCBI): domain Eukaryota; kingdom Metazoa; phylum Chordata; class Actinopteri; order Gobiiformes; family Gobiidae; genus Periophthalmus; species Periophthalmus modestus. The sequence continues at coordinate 36,690,765 of JAIEZT010000054.1, read as the reverse complement.
GCCACAGGGCTCTATTACTCCAGACATTACCGAGTTGAATTATGGTGTTGATGGTCTGGCTGGCCTGGCAACACTCACAAGCAATCTTTATAACTTCACACAATTTCTCAAATATGTCTCACACTTATTGCACAACTCAGTCACTTATTTCTCCTATTTTTAGTACATCAACTCATACAAGACAGGGTTCCTCCACGAGAACTCTTCAGTAATAACCACATTATTTGCATATATCATTATGAGCAAACACAAAAATACATCACACATCTCAGTCAGCGGATTTAGCTCCTTGAAAACAATGACTTAAGATTTTCAACACTTTGTGTAAATAAATTAAGCGGAACATAACTTAAAAACCTCAATTTTGTAAGCTTGGACTGCGTTTTTTTTGTTTTTTTTTGTTTTTTTTGTACAGTTACCTGATGCAGAAAAAAAATAGACAAACAGACTTGACTTTAAATTAAATTATACAGTGTAGCCCACCTGTGGCCCTGTCTGTCTGTACAAAAGTAGTTGAAAACAGTGTTGTATTTAAGTGCAACATGTTCAGTTTAACCGTAAAAGTATGGTCATGTATATAGTGTCCGTGTTTTTCAAAACTGATGTCTTGTCATAGATTTAAATTGAAAGTTAAATGTGTTACATGCTATGGACGTCACAGATGGATTGTTAAGACTTTCAAACAATGAAGACCAGAGCTGAAGAAACAAAAAACTGCTTGAAATTATAGAGGCTTCATATTGCCTTAGAGTTTTAATGGCCATATTTGCGAAACTTACTATTGTGTAAGACAATAGGAAAGAAAAGAAAATGTCTAAATGCAAACATGGCCTCTTTCTGGACCCTAGATGAGCTGTAGTAATTTATGTAGCTGTCCTCTTATGTATATGGACTGCAGAGACTGTTAACTGAGTCCAACATCACAGCTGTAGGGAGGCCTATTTGAATGTGAAAGCTGGTCATTTGTATCAGTTGTGTGTCTTTGTTTTAAGTCCATTAGCTTAGTAATTCTAGGTATGTGACAGGAACTTTGCCTTTGTCATTCCCACGTTCTCCAACTAACCAGTCCGGGTCCATACCAGGAACCGTGTAAACAGTGATTATCTGAAAAAGAATAAAAGGATAAAGAAATGAATATAATGATGCAGTTAATTCAATCATATTTGGTTAACATTGGTGAAATCAAACTCGTTGCGCCCACATTTACCTCATCAGCCAATAGAGATAGCTCGCTTGTATCGTGAGCATCGTAGTCATATAAGACCTTAGCCTTCCTAGTGCCTGTGCCTGTAAGTTGCACTGGGCTGGGTCTTGGTGTCAGGCTGGACGAGGACGATCCCAGAGCAGAGGAGGACGAACCAGAATCCAACACGAACGCAGAGGACACGGGGTTAGGGCAGACTGCTGTTGAGTTTGGAGCAGCGGCCACACTCACTGAATTTGCACATCTGTCCAGGCAGTTAATGAGAAGAAATACTTAAGTGAAGGTCATTGCAATATGGGAGTTGATAATTTTATTGAAACAAATCATTTATTGTGTGTCTTTATGCTGTTACAAATTGACCTCTAAACATTAGAAATACATGTAGAGGTGAAATATAAACTGATGCAAATCTTTATTTCCATGTGAAAAAATTCCTTAATTATCTACAATTAATTAATTATTGCTGAATTTTAGGAATAAAACTACATTAATCAGTATTTGTTTAGACCATAAAAAATGAAGGAAGCGTCTAAACCAGGGGTCTCAGACTCGCGGCCCGCGGGCCAATTGCGGCCCTCGGGCCTGTAGTTTGCGGCCCCCGCCTTGATATGAAACTTTAATGTTAATGCGGCCCGCGAGTTTGACATGTGTAGCACTTTACAGTGTTGTGTGCGGAGCTGAACGAATCTACCAATCACGGTGTGGTATATATAGCTCTGGGGGCGGGACATCGGCCGGGTTTGATGCAGAGAAACATTTCTCATTGAGTGAAAGTTACTGTAGCGCTGCCATGGAGTGTTATATTCTGTGCCTGGTGCCTCGTTTCTATTGAGCACACGCCACATTCGTCCGAGCGCGTTGCGTTCACAACACAACGCTGTTCAGTGGGATATTACACATATATAAATGTACATAAATATATTCATATATTTACACACGCACGTCAACGGCACTTAGAGAGTTCATATGAGGTCTCTCTCTGACAAAATAAATCAAAGTGATGTTTATGTGGTGGGATAAAAGAAAAGTAAAGAGCTCAGTGCTCCTCCTGTGTCTGCGTCACATAGTGACACCTGTGCAACCGCAATAACAGTCCCCGGTAACCCGGACCAATTATAGGGTCGCACCGTCATTTGTCGGTCATTGGCAGTGTCCCAATTCGCCTCATGCACAGTTTCAAACTTCGAAGTGCTGTTCAAAGTGCCCGGCCAACGACGGGTGCTCCTCTGCCTTCGTGCTGAAATGGGACTGGGAGATAGTCTGTGTCACATAGTGGCACCGGTCCATCGGCAATAACAGTCCCCGGTAACCCGGACCAATTATAGGGTCGCACCGTCAGACAAGCTTTAACATTTTCTCATATTTCTCCCTTTTTTAAACACTCTCAAAGTTCAAACCTTCGTAGATTAAAAAAAAAATAGCACAGTATTATAGAAAGACGCCAAATACTATACTGTGCTGTAAATAAAAATTACTTTTTTTTTTTTTTTTTTTTGGGGGGGGGGGGGTGCGGCCCAGCCTCACCCCGACTCTGCCTCCAGCGGCCCCCAGCAAATTTGAGTTTGAGACCCCTGGTCTAAACACTACCACAGTATGAAAAGGTCTCATCTCACTTGTTTAGCTCCCTCTGAAGCTCGTGCATATAGTGATGACACTGGGCATAGTATGTAGCCTGGGCCTCGGCAAAGTCCTTCAAACAGCGCAAGTGGTTCAACTGAAGAAATTGAAATAAAATGTGTCACTTATTTTATGCATTATACACTCCTCAGGAATGAGAGTGAAAAATGTTGATAACTTGCATGCGTGCTGCTGATGCCTTCTAGGAGCAGTCTGGTGACTTCTGCTTGACGATCAAACTCTGTCTGGGCCACACGAAGCTCATGCTCGGCCTGTGTACACACAAACTAAACTGTTCAACCGAGACATTTTATGTGCCTTTACAGTACATTACATTACGATACAAATGTTACTTACTTTGTCCACTTCCTCACTCAGCAGCTTAGACAGTAAGAAAAACATCAGGAAGACAATTTCAAATTTAAATACAAAATATTCTACCTCACAAATAAAATTACAGAAGGACAACTGCTATCACTGGGTCTAAAACTCAAATCAAGACACATTTCTGTTTCCATCAAATGCCACATTACCTATGGGATATGGGGTTCAGATCTACAGAAATGAGTGTGAAATCGAATATCTAATTTCTATGAAGAAAACAGAATTACTAACAGGCACAAGCCTGTTACAACCTTTAACTGCTCTGATTCACTTGGCTCTGCCTCATCCCAGGCCGGTCCCTGGACCGGGCCACTCAGCAGCTGGGTCAGTTAAACCCACAACATACAAGCACATGCAAATGATACAGCAGAGCAAAAAATGAGATAAAAAAAATGAATGTTTGAACATTTTCACAATATTTTCCACCTAATGCAAGCAATCTGTCATATTAAAACACATGCAAGAACACCAGAGAATAATAAAATATATTATCACTATACATTATCAGAATATGTCAATAATAAGCAGAGACACAAAGAAGACAAAGGACAGTTCAATCTGTGTTTTTGTTTGCCATTTTTTCATAAATATGAAAAAATGTATTTATTAGGCACTAAAGGCTCATAGCGCCGTGCCGTATAATGTCTTACCGCTGATGCACTAGCAGAGAGGACATAATTTCGTGGCCTTGTCTCCTGAAAATCTGGTGCAGCCTACAAACAGAAGCAGGATGGGACAAATGGATAGACTTGCATGCCATTACATTTACAAAAGTTAACAGCAGCTGTCACTCAAAACCCCTCAGACCAGGACTGTGAGTTTTTTGGCCAAAATGATGAGTATTATTAGTACGACTAATATCAGACTAATAGTTTTGTAACATCATCGTCATATTTTGCATAATCATTCAGACCCCCCACCCCACCATGTTCAGTTGAAAGAATACAATTTTTCTTTTACTATGGGTCATACCTGGACGACTGAGGGATTACACAGACATTAGCAATTAGGTGCATTACATGCAACAGGCATCACGAGCAGGGATACTGTGCCATGCAACAAATTACTTCATAACAAAAAATCCTCTGTAGAATTGCTAATAACAAAATCTATCTTGTTGATTTGTGCATTTACATTTATCTGATGAATAACTGAATGACTTTATTTGACGTATTCTTAAAAAAGTAAACTCAGTTGTTTTGTCTATGGTAAAAAATGAAATAATATCCTTACGGCTGCTTTTGCTTCTGCCTGTTTGGCCTTTTTCACTCGAGCTTTACAGATGTCCAGATCCAGTCGCCTATTCTCCAGAAGTCGCCTCTCTTTCTGTAAACACAAAAAACATGTGCCAGACCGGAGCATTAACAATCACTGACCCTCCATCTCTCCATCACTCACAGATATGGTTCTCCAGTCTCCCTCCAAGAAGTTTCGCAGTGGAGTGAGAAACAAGGCTGATGAGGTTTGGAGAAATTCTCGCTCAGCTGACCCCAGTTTCTTCTGGTACTCTCCCACAGTGATCAGTGTGGTGCCTGTGAGCGGGCCGGATGTAGATAAGACACCATTGATTCAACTACTACAATGAGAAAACACTAATACTTTACCATAGGGAGAGTCAGCACCAAACTCCTGAGCAGCGTCAAGCATGAAATGGCCCAGTAACTCTGCATTGGTGGTCCGCGATGGGATCTTCTTGTCCAGCTTGTCATATATAAACTCCTCTATTCGTGCACCTGTACCAATTATATGATTTATTATGACTGTGCAGTGGCATAAAAGTTCAAAAACATGTTACCTTCTGCTTAACTTCAAAAGAGACAATTAAAATAAGCTAAGGTAATGGTTCTCATCACTGTTACCTTTCAAACAAACACACTTTTTCTACTCTCTTAATAATCCAACATACACAAGTTCAATAGAGCATTAGTAATTCTACACCAGGTCATACCCAGCACTTGTTTGTTGAGGCACACTGACACACTTCAAGCCCAACACAGTACATTGAAATAATTCAGTAGTATATTTCTTAGCCTATATCTGCACTGACAGTTCTACTAATGCAACAAGCTCTGAACTTACCAGTGTGGTCAACTGAGGCATGCAAAACAAATGACAGACACCATTGTTAATAATATAATACTATATATATATATATACTAATATTTTAGGGTAGGGTCTATATGATAAGATTTGTGAGGACTTGCTTGGGTTTGGTTGTAGCAGCACTTCTGTTTGTCTCAAGATCTTCTCTGTCCAGTTTTTGGTACAGTCGCCCCGAGCTATAAGGTTCTCCAGGTGAGCGTCTAACTCAGTCTTCTCAGCTTGGCCAAGCTTCTCCTCTGTGAACTAAGAAACCAAAAAACATTTAATGTAAGTACAGTGTTTGGGATTGCCTTGTTGCCTATTTAACAATTGAATGTAACCCAAAAGTACAGTATTATAGAGGCCTAATACCTACCCAATAACAAAACCATCACACTGGACACAAAGAGCATCTCCAATATATTTTTTTCTTAACCAACTAACATTTTAACATAGGCTATATAAGCTGCATCACTGTACAGTTCTGCTATTTGTAAAAAAAACACTGTTGCCTCAGGATGGGCTGCAGTAGATTTAGGTGGTAATTACTTTGTTTCTAAAATCGTGTTGAATGGTGCTCAGTGTTTGGTGCAGTAGTCTGTGTCATGTGGGCGGTTCTTCTCGATCACATATCCATCAATAATGGATCGAGGTTTGACATCACTTTATCGGCTTACATCCTGCAGCCCTGCTCCACACTCTGGATTATGGGGAGTTCACGTAATAGTCAAACGGGCCTGTCATAGCCTCATACAGACGCCATCATTAAACAGTGTGAATAAGGCCAGATCGAGCTGCGTGGCCCGGGTGTCCACGGGATGCAGCGACAGCGCGCATCATCCCGTTAACCCCCGTCTGTTTGCGGCATCACTTTGCTCCAAACGTGTCGCCACTCACCTGCATAGCCCGGTTAAAAAAGTGTCCCGCATCAGAAGCCAACTTCTTCATGTTGAAATCCATTGCGCCGAGTTGTTCCTTGCGTTTACACACGGCTTGTTTGTGTCCGTCCACCGGGGATCCAAGGATCAGCTGAGATGATACAGCCGCGGATGCGCAGCTCAGGAGCTAATCCGCTGAAACCACGATCGGAAATCTTCTGTCCGGCCTGTCTTTAAAGAGACACTACCAGGGTCTCTGTCAGAGGATACGTCAAATATTCAGGAGCCTCGGGACAACCTCAGGGCCTTTAATGATCACTTAATGCATTAGAGCAGACATGTCAAACTCAGGCCCACGGGCCAAATTTGGCCCTTGATATAATTATATTTGGACCACGAGATCATATCAAATATGTATTAGAGCTGGCCCGCGGGCTGCTGTGCCAGTATAGTACATGCACCGCTAATACTATGAATCCCTAAATGCTTTACCCCTACCACTTCGGTTGGCGGTCATTAGCATCTGCTAGATGTTGCCTCACTCAAATTTAATCCACCCCCTGTGAAAAACATGCAGATGTTGTTGAAATTTTTCAATAAATATTTAGTTAGGCCTGCCACTTAGTCCCAGTTTTTAATTTTGGCTCTTGGTGAATTTGAGTTTGACACCCCTGCATTAGAGACTCCATAGGGGCAGGACGGGGCGGAATGGTGCGGACCCCGAATGTTTCCTCTGTCTAAAATGAGAGGCCGACTCAAAAGTAAAGTAAACTGAACTAAGTGTGTGAACTGTGCCTGAGCAGGTTATACATATATACATATGCGCGCACCCGCCCGCACACGCTCGCCCGCACACACACACACACACACACACACACACACACACACACACACACACACACAGATACAGATCACACAAAACACCAACAGCCTATCTCTTTTTACCACTCCATCTTTATTGCTTATGCTTAATAATGGTTTGGTACTTGTCATATTATACAGTTTTATTCAAATGCTGCAACCTTTGATTTGGTTAATAATCAATGACCTCAAAAAGCTGACAAGGTTTTCCAGAGCACAACATCTGTGGGCGAAACAAACTGACCAACTGACCCAGTGCCATATGGGCAACAGTTTCAGTTTGGCCTGTTTAACAGTCAACCTTTAACAGTAATTTTTATTTTATAATTCCCAAAGATTTCAGTGAAAACCTAAAAAAAATAAACAAAATTAACAAAAGTAGGCTTCTATAATTTTAAATGCAAGCCTTCATCAGATTTGAATATTGACCATTAAATAACCCATGGAAGTGCCAGTCCTTCTGTAAGTAGAGCGGATTCTCTATCCACACATAGCCTACAAATAAAACCAAAGCTTCTTTAATAAAGTTTTCATATAACTCGACTGAAGGGCTAAATCACCCAAAGACATTTGAGAGAGACAGTAAACTCAGCTGATGATGACAGAAGATACTTTTGATGGAGAGGTGCTACATAGAGTTAGAGCGGTGTGCAGTACTTTGAGTTACCGGTCTCATCTAAACACACAGTTTAAAAGATAAAAGGAGAGGGCTTCTGTGTACACCAGTGACTGCATGTACATGTATACACTATATGAAGTGAAGCTAAGGTGGGAAATGTTTAGTCATAATTGATGAATGTTTAAAAAGTGCATTTTAGCAAAGCTGAACTCTTTGGAGAAAAAAACATTTGCATGTGGTGGCACTGTCTCTATTGTTCATGAACAGCTTTCAGTTATTTTGAATTGGAGTTATAGTTTTGTCCAGCAACACAATTTTGCAGGAATAAATCTACAAAGTTTTGTGATGAGGAGTGTATCGGACAAATGTACTATGAGGTCACATACTTACTTCAGTAAAGTGATCGACCTTTAGTCTACCATGACATGGTTCATATTAACAAACTAATGGTATGCAACGTGAAAACTGATGCACCCTTGGTTCCCCTTTTAGCTATTAAAATAAATGTGTGTTAGTTAGCATTCAGTATAGCAGCATGTTGATCAGTGTCAGCCTTGACAGACATATGGTCCTGTCTTGTATTTGTTAAAATCTGGTTAGATGTATAAATTATTTAGTATTTAAAACAAGTAAAATAAAGCAAGGTGGTGGTCTATTATAAAATAGGCTAAAATATCAGAAAAAAGTGATCCTCTGCCTACTTTTTAGGTGTTACATTTTCAATCTGTGTTGTCTGTATTCTCTCGTTACATATTTACAAAGATATTCACAAATGTACCTGTGCAAAATGTGGTCACTTTTGTGCTGGTCCCAAGCCTGTAATAAATATGGTTGAGTCAGGAAGGGTACGGGCCACATAAGCACGCCTTAACATGGCATGGTGTGTTAGAACCAGACTAAAATAATACAATCAAAATACCTATGATGAATCAAAAAACAGGACTGGAAGCCATCTACTCATTTGTGGGGTATAAATATGTAGCATTACTGCACAAGAAGGACTGGTATAACAACTATAGTTTACCAATGAGCTTTTGAAAAAACAGGTTTAAATATGGAGGTTGTTTACAGATATTAAAAAACACACAGTAAAACAATAAGACAAAGAATATGTACATAAATAACAAAGAAGTCCGACATTGTGCCACATGGAGAGAAACACCCCTCTCAGCAGTGTAACCATTTCTACACACAAAGTGACTACACCTAACCACCTCCACAGCCCCGCCCTCCCGCTCTGATACAGTGGACAACTTGAGCGTCACATTCTAAACATTATGTCAGTTAATGGCGAGCGAGGAGAGGACCCAGGCATCGCTCAGACCATCTTTGATCCACACACTAAAGAAGATATACCTCCCCTCGCAAACATCTGCCTGGTACAGATGCTCAGCAAAAGTAAGCACCCTCAAAAACACCATGCACCATGTCTTAAGTGTCATATAACTGCCATGAGGAGGGCCAAATAGATATATATCTGATCTACAAACAAAATAAAAAAAAAAAAAAAAATCAAAAGAATAATGCACACAATTTGACCCTTCGGCTGATGACAGGTGAAGTTTTTCTTGTTTCATGAAACTGTGCCTCCTACAGCTTCAGCCCCTTTGTTCATAATTTACCTCCTGTCCATGATTGGTTTCCATAGGATCCTCTTTAAAGTTTTCACATTGTTCCATTACTTTCCTGAAAAAAGAAAAAGAGAAATAAAATCTGTACTTTGAAGCAAAAGTGTCCACAAAAGTCCACAAACCTGGCCATATCCTTGGTGTCTGGATGTGAACTCTCCAGGTCCAAGAGCTTCTCTAGAAGACCTATTCCTCCCTCTTTTATTAGTAATGGACAGTATTTACTTGCTGTGTGTAAGAAAAAGTATTTTATGTTTAGACTGGATCTCAGTAGGTTATAATGGGGATGCTTTGAAATTGGCCAAGCATTTGTAATACTCACGGTAAACTGACACCAAGTTGTAGAGAGCCCACGTGGCCCAATGCTGACTGACAGGTGAGATGGTCTGAGGCAGCAGCCGCAAGATGGGCTCGAATGACCTGACAGACCAAACTCCGGGTAAATACGTAAAAAAATACAAGTACCCGGAGACACTTGTGTAGCGTGGTGCGTGTTTTCACGTGACACCTACAAAAGCTCATTTACACACAATACTCTATTCAGTTACATTATTGATATGAACCTAAATCCTTAATATGAAGGTATTCAGAACCAAATTGGAGGAAAAAGAGTTAAGTGTTACAGAGATGAGATTCCCTACTCTTCAGGGGGTCAAAAGGAATTGGATATAGACCAAAAGGGAAATCTGTCAAAGATCTGTTGGTTATAAACACAATCTCTATATATCACAAAAAGATATCTGGCTTCCTTTTTAACAATTATTTTTATAGAAAGTACACGACATCCTTTAAAAGTGAATGATTTTTTGTTTAAACCCAGTCCCAACAGGGCCTAGGAGCTCAAAACTTGTTGAGAGGTAACAATAATGTTTTAACATTTTACCTGCAAAAAGGACCAAAGGTTACCATTTGTTGCCATTTTCCTCTACATATTTTTACATTCTGTCAATGTGTGACTGAATTCATTGTGTCATATGTACCGTAATTTCACGACTATAAGGCGCGGGTAAAAGTTGCGAACATCGTGGGAGCGATGGATAACAGACGGCGAACACAGCTTTACAAAGACCGGGAGGCAGCGCCGGGAGGCAGCGCCGGGAGGCAGCGCCGGGCGTTACGCCACGATTTGTGAATGGATTGTGGATGCTTGGGTTAACGTATCTGCTTGCACTGTTCTTTGAGCTTTCGCAAAAGTCGGCATCGTTCGCGTGGAGCGGTACGGCAACAAAACGGGCTCTGATAGTGACGAGAGGGAACCTGGTGTATTTCATAGAGATCTAACCCAGCTGTTCATTTCAGATACAGAGGATGAAGACTTTGATGGATTTGTGAATTAATTAAAAAAATTATGTGAGCACTTTGCTAAATACTTGAATAAAGCACAACCGAACACAGTATGTGCTCTAAAAAAGGCAAAGGAAGCAAAACTAACATGCATGTTTTACCGTGCCTGCGCCCTAAGGCCCGGTGCGCCTTTTTTATGTGTTAAATGCAGAAAAAGCACCCATAACTGAACTGCGCCTTATAATCCGGTGCGCCCTATGGCTGTGAAATCACGGTAATTTAAAAATTGTTTCCACTTCTTCATGCTAAGATTAAACCCATAATAACCTTTGTATCAAAAACAGAACACTTGATGTAGGAAAAAATAATACATACAAAATATTATTACAACCAATTTTCTCTAATTATTATTACTTACCGGTACTTGCTACACTAATATGGTATGCGATTTGGTCATGTATAACAAAAAAAAATCAAATAATAAAGTTGACAGTAAGTAAGTAAAGAATAAAACATGAACCTGTAGTTAATGTTGCGTCGTGAGCTAACGTCCCAACTCTGGATGGCCTCCCACATCTTGTCCATGACTGTCTCTCGCAGGGGCTCATCCATAGACCAAACTTCTGGTCCATCAAACATAATGTGTGAAAGGACACCGCATGCATTATACGACACCTCTATCCCATCTGCTTTACTGTCCAAGAGATTACTGCAAAGATGCAATGGAAATATGAAGCATAATGTACAATATACATATATTCATTATGTCAGCGATTCTTGCATTCATTATCTTTTAAAAGTCAGATCAAATCATTTACCTAAACACTGTAATGAACTGTGGGGTGAGCAGCTGTGGCCTCAGTGCTTTGACCTCTGCAACATTTCCAAGCAGACCCAACATGTTACGGTGAAGCTCCTGTTTGTCTGGAAATTCCTGAAATAAAAAAAAAAATCTGTGTAAATACTCTTTAAGCATTTATTGGTCATCCTTTTCACACAGATGTTTTGCGCTAACCTGCAGACACTCAAGGAAGAGACTCATGCCTCGACAGTTAAGGAACATTTGACAGTTGTCTGGCGTCTCATCAGTGATGTTCCACAGCGCGCTCCATGAGAACTCCATCACTTGATCACACTGTTAACCACACAGAGCACATGTACAGTTTAGACCCAAATATTAAGAAGCACAGGTCAAAGACTTTAAGACTTACCATTCTGTCATGCAGCTTCTTTTGAATTAAATTCAACATGGTCTAAAACACAAAGGCATAATACTAAGCAACCTTCACATAGAAAATGCAAGATTAAAGCCAGTAAATATTTACTATTTATGTTTTGTTTTGTCAGTAATTTGCTTTTTGCTTATATAGTTGAACATTACAGGTTGGAAAAGAATGACATTTCTGCTGTTTTGTGTAACTTTCAGAACAGGTTGCATTTTTTTATTGTTGTTAACTGTTAAATTGAATAAATAATTACTTTCCTGTAGTCCATACCTTGACAAATCCCATTTTCCCAACAGCCTCCTTGTGGTGGTTGTCTACTTGACATACTAATGCATTGCAGAGATGAACAGCGATTCTCTGGATGGACTCATCCTGCCTGGCTGGCTCCAGAATTTTGAGCAACAGCTGGTTAACCCGACTGTACTGAAACTCCAGCTCCTCAGGAATACTGAAGTTACATAGCGTCAGGCAGCAGTTTCTTTGGACCTAGCAAAATTGGAAATGAGATTTAGCCATGAACTGAAAACTCCAAAAACTTTATTAATTTAGAAGAGCTCACTTACAGTAACCTCCTGGTACTGTTCCATCCCATTCAGCACTACTTCAATGACCTCTCTGCGCAATCGCACACTTTGATCACTGCGATACTCTGTATTGGTCAAGTAAAACAGGGCAGCACTGCCTGTCACCTGGATGCTCTTATCATATTTATGACACTTCAGTGCTGCAATAACAAGCTAAAAAGGACAAAGAGTTCATCAGACAGAGCTTAAAACACAAGCTATAAATTAACTAATAATTCAAACTTACTTGCAAAGCTCTAAGGAGCTGGCTACAATGCTGTATTCTGGCTATGTCAAATAACTGATTGATAGCTCTGTGTGCCAACTCTGGACGAAATTCAGTGTAAGCTTCAATGGCATTCAAAACTTGGTCTTCATTTTTTGATCCAGTTACCTAAAAATACAATGTACAAAACAATCAATCCAGATCAAATGAAGATGTGCTGGTGATTATTGTACTTGAGTATTAAAACATCTCAGGAGATTTTTTATTTTTTTTTACATTAATTACAAAAATCAACAATACAACAAACCTTATATGCAGGGATGTGTGTCACGTTGCACAAAGTGGTGTCATATAAACCTAAAAACTGCAGAGGCCTTTTCAGTTCTTGGAAGGGGTAAATGCTACTCTTGCATGGCTCAATACTAAAAAAAACAAAAATATATTAAGTTAAAAAAGATTTAGCAATCAATTCAAATCATAAGTTCTGCAAAATTCAACTTTTACCTTGGCCGGCCCATAGCCTCTTCAAAGTGTGGAACTGTGCAGTTGTCCAGCATAATGTGCCCAGAGATGTCTAATGACACAAGGTGGATCAGTCTCTGTACAATGGCTACAAGAATCTTTTTTGTCATTTTAAATCTGGAGGCTTTCCTGCTCTCTCGGGAGATATCCAGATGCCTACAAAACATTAAATATTATTTATTGCTCAGATTAAAGATGATGTAATTATAAAGGCAGCAAGTGCATCATCAAGTGATATTTTACCTGAGATTAACAAGTTCCAGTACAGTGTTTACCAGCTCCTCTGAGAGGTCCACATTATAGAGAACAAGAGAAGCTAGTCTGTCTTTCCATTGGGTGAGAAACATTGTACTTTGCAGCTGTACATTGGATAGATCTAGTGATGTTAGAGATCTGAGTGGTCTGAGGAGGGTCTCAACATCCACCTCTTCAGACAGACCTCCTAAGTTAAGCAAGCGGAGGCGATTGAAGCCTTCAAAGCTAAAGTCTGTCTCTAATGCTTGCCTAGAAGGAGCACTATCCTCCGAGTCATCGTTGCAAGCGAGTGGAGCACCACCCTTTTTGAAAAACATGTTGCTGCAGTTGAAGAGACAAAGTGAAACTAAAGTCTCTCGAAAACATGTTAAAGTTTTCAAGCTGCGTGACGATAGATTGTTGCAGTAGATGAGATGAAGTTCAATAAGGTCCTACAAGAGAAAATGTAACATTTGATACCAAAATAACTAACAATGACAATGATTGACAACTGATACACGCAAGGAGATCTAACCTGTTTTCTTATAGCTTCAAGGTCTCTGTCGCGAACAAAGTCTTCTCTGAGCTGTACCCGGGTCAGTCTGGTGCTTCGGGGGTCTGAGAACAGTTGGAAGAAACTCTCCTCTGGATCAAAATTACTATTTGTATGAACCAGCTCCATATATCTGTTAAAAAATAAATCTGTCATGTAGACTAAAACAGTAAAAAAGTTACAAGATTTGAAAAGGGAATTTATAAATTACATACGTGTTTACCAACTTGTCACAGATTTCACTTGGAAGAAAGATGTCAGATCGGAGACAGAGCTTGTTTCTGAAACCCTGATAACACATGGTGTTCCTGAGATTTTTCAAGCAAAACACTGTTGCCAGCGTCATAAGGCTATCAGGGTTGTCTCCTGCTTTGGCTGCCATATTCACCTCTTCTTTTCCTCCTCAAATCAATGGCAAGGCAGTGTAGGGTGCCTGCAGAAATTATATTAGATGCAGTAAATGATCAATTAATACAAACTATAAAAAATACCATCAATGGATAACAAACCAAAACCATTACGCCAGAATCGCTTTTATATATTGAAAAAGTTTTTCAAATGTTTATGTCTTTGTTGGTCAGCAAAGTGTATAACTACTATATAACATTTGTTACACAGTTCTAACACAGATGATCAAAGAAATACGTGATTGAGATGGCCATTGTGAGTAATCATTCACAGGCTGTAACTAACTTAGCAAGGTTGCTAGCTAAGAATAATTTACTTTACAAAGACTAATAATTGATAGCTACTGCTAAAACAATATTAGTGTCCATCAGTATATTCAAATGACACAACACCATCACTTTATAACTGTAAAATACGTCTTTTCTCTCCAACATAAAGTCACCGGTGCATTTCAGAATCTAAATTAGCTTAGCTCCCGATGACTTTCTCTGCTGCTATGATGTTAGCTTACTTAGCTGGTGCAGAGCTAGCATTAGCACACAGGTTTGAGGGAAAATGCAAACTACAAATGTGGTCAGCGCTCTTCTGACGTTCGTATCTGCAGGGGGTGGTCTACCTTAGCCTTCGCCAAAGCGAAGTGTCCTGATGTGGGCGAGAAAGGGTGTTATTACAAATAATCTTCACTCATATGATTCTGGTATGCGTCCGATGTCAACAAACAGACTCCTCCTACTACTTGTACTAGAACTCCTCTGGCTGCCCCGTCCACCGTCTCCGTCTATTCTGTCCCAATATATCCATGACCTGTTCAGCCCCAAGACCCTCAATCCATCGATCCTCATCAAAATGAGCCGTTCTGTGTAGATTTACATAATTATAGGTCATGACATGGGTATGACACTCAAGCAAAATGATCTTGAATACGTTTTAAATACACATATTTACACATATATTAAGATATATAAAATACAGCATTTCCCCGGCGGTTGTCACATTTTGAATCATTTGTCCATGAATCTGATTAATTAAGTCGGTTCACTGTCTCCTGGCTACCAATAGTTTATTTATTTATTATTTAGGGATATTTGGTTGGATGCTCAACACATTTGAGTATTTTATGTGGGCCTTCGTTATTATGCTTTTTTGTTGTTGTTTTTTTCCCAAGACCTTCATACATAGCCTCCCTTCATGCATGTCGTTGCCCACTGCACTGATACTTGAACAGATCCGTGTCCTGTGTGGCAGTCTGTGGTAAAGGAGACGGAAGTGAAAGAGGAGGACTTCCCTCCGGACAATAATTCAATCATTTTTAACTGAGCACAGCCGCTAGCCCAGACATGTCTACAGCCTACAAAAACAGGTACGGAAACTATAACGTTTAATTTGCGCTTCGTCCGTATATATTCTAATAGTAAATAGTGGTAATATCACCATTAATTTTGCTTCCAATAAAACCAGATAAGGGATGGGCTAGCATCACAGCTAGCTAAAGAACAATATACGACAGGTCTTTCAAAACATAATTTTATGTTTACAAAACATTCCCCAAAATATTACTCTATTCATTGGTTGCACGTCAGATCAGTATTCAGTTTTGTGGCTTCATGTTGTGCATGATGTTAGCTGCAGATAGCAGATGTTAGCACATCAGCTGACCCACACTTCCTCTCTGGCTAACTATTAGCCATCCCTCTCCCGAGCCGCTCACAGCTCTGTGCTTTTTAACTAATCGCTGAATGTGCATCTTTGTTTTCAGAATTAAATTGCCTAAATTGTTAACATAGTTATACTTTGTTTTGCATGCAAAGCAAATTTAGGCAAGTTTACATTTATTTATTACACGGTATGGTATATTATTAGTAATAATAATAATAAAATAATAATAATAATAATATTGTTATTATTATTGCTCAGGCAAACTTGTGTATATAATAATAAATAATAATAATAATAATAATATGTCATATTGTGGATAATTGAGAATTCTACCTTTACCATCTAGTGTTGAGTTTGTATACCTGCATTCAAAGCATTTATTTTTTCATTTTTTGTTGGCAGATGCAGTGCTTTTGGTTAAGTGTGTTGAAATGTATAGATATATTAGAAATTTCCCGAAACTTTGCACAGCCTGTGTAAATTGATTGTTCACAAGTATTTTGTATTTACAGAATACAGGAATTTAAAGTGGCACTGAGTGAAGAAAACATCAATTTGAAGACCTTGCGAGAGTTATGCTTTAATGGTAATTTGTTTTTACTTTTTTGTTGTCATTATCATCATTAAAGAATTTTCTTCTATGCTGCAGGTATTCCATTTGAAGGAGGTATACGAGCTCTTTGTTGGAAAGTAAGTGGTAGCATTCGGTGTCAGTCTTTCTGGCATTGTATCAGCTTTTCATTAATACACTATTTTCAGATATTAATATAATTTTTTTAATTAACAGACAACTAGCATTGAAATTACTGTTGATAAAAAACAACCTGCAATACATTAAGTGGTAGCTAATTGAAAGCTGCTGTCCACTGATCTAATGTTATTTTGTTCTATTGATTTTTTTATTTATTTTTTTTTTCTAGATTCTTCTCAATTATTTACCTCTTGATCAGACAGTATGGGAGTCTTTCCTAAAAAAGCAAAGGTAATAGTAATATTTAATAATGAATTAACACCATTTTTGCTTTCACATACATTTTTTTGGTATGAATAACACACACACACACAGAGTCTCATGTTGTCTATTATAACTTGCCTTTCCTATGACGCTGACAAAATTCTTAACAATAGCTTTCTGCTTGCCGTATATTCACTTTTCTTGCCTTTATATTCTTTGCCTCAGTAATAATAATAATTAATAATACCTTCATAATACCAATTATTTATAAAATAAGTTGTCATAAAAAATTATGCCATACTTTAAAATGTCCATCCATTATTTGTGTTATTTGTCTCTAAAAGGGAAGTGTACTCACAGTTTTTAAAAGAAATGATCATCCAACCCGGTATTGCTAAAGCAAATTTGGGCCTTTCAAGAGAGGATGTGACATTGGAGGACCATGTGAGTCGACCAAACCATGTTCAAATGTAATTCAAAGGTTCCTATAGTTAGACCTGTATTTTTGTGGTATACCTTGACATGTGTCACTTCTGAGGAAGCAGTGTGCAGTCGATGCACTATGACACAGAAATACAGATCCAATTACAAGAACCTCTAAATTCTTAAAACATGAAGACCTAATGAACCTAACTATTGATTTTACTTTTAGCCTCTGAATCCAAATCCTGACAGTAGGTGGAATACCTACTTCAGAGATAATGAGATTCTTCTTCAGATTGACAAGGACGTGAGGTAAGAGCCCTTCTTAATCAAAGATGCTCATTGCAAAAGCATAACTTTTTAATGTAATGTGTTCACAGGCGGCTTTATCCTGACATGGCATTCTTCCAACGGCCAACTGACTACCCATGTCAACTTATTTTAGATCCTCAAAATGATTATGAGACACTTAGGCGACGAGTGGAACAAACTACCTTAAAAGCGCAAACTGTAAATCGCAACCGCAGTGGAGTTACAAATGTCAGTCTCTGTTGAGGGTAATTGTGTACATTGTTGTTCTTGCTTGATTTTTGATTGTCTGTTTGATCATGTTTGTAGGTTAGCTCTCCTGGAAAAGCTTTGAACCTGTATCCATCCAATGAATACGAGGTGCTACCCAATGGAAGTGAAGCACACTGGGAGGTTGTTGAGCGAATCCTGTTCATTTACGCCAAACTGAACCCTGGCATAGCCTACGTACAGGGCATGAATGAGATTGTTGGCCCAATATATTATACTTTTGCGACAGACCCCAACAGTCAGTGGAAAGGTAAGGGAACATAATTCAAAGCATAGATCCACATAATTAGAACACAGCCATAAAATGTTAAACCTCTTGCCTCTTTTTATTTGCTAGAACATGCTGAAGCAGACACTTTCTTCTGTTTTACAAACCTCATGTCCGAGAACAGAGACAACTTCATTAAGAGCCTGGATGATTCACAGTGTGGCATCACTTACAAGATGGAAAGCGTGTACTCAATGCTTAAAGAAAAAGATTTAGAACTCTATCTGAAACTGGTGAGTATCGCCCTATGCATGTCAATTTCATCAGATGTTGCAGCCTAATTAGCCTAATTAATCTTAGAGATTTGGTATGAAAAGGGCACATTTTAAACAAGTAGATGTCATGGAGTACACTAAGCATCATATAGTAAGACATTTTATGATGTTCTGTGATACTTGTCGAAAACCCAGATATTAATTGATTAATATGGATATGTTAAAGAAGCTTGGAATTATCAACATTGATGCATTTTCCTCTATATCAAAATCAACTTTTCAACTTAATCAACTCAATTTTTTTTTTATTGTGGCAACACAGCACTGTTACCCTACATTCATACTGTAATTCATGTGTATTTTTTTTTTTAATCCATTTTACAGGAGGAGCAGAACATCAAACCCCAGTATTTTACATTCCGTTGGCTGACCCTGTTGTTATCACAGGAGTTTCTTCTGCCAGATGTCATCCGGATTTGGGACACCCTGTTCTCAGATCTGGACCGTTTCCATTTCCTGATTGTTGTCTGCTGTGCAATGCTAATGTGAATTTTACTTTTTACTCATTATTTCTTTCTGTCAGCAATAATGTGACTTGAATTGTTTCTCTGTCCACAGACTCATCAGACAAAACTTGCTTGCAGGAGATTTTACTGTGAATATGAGGTTATTACAGGTAAGGTCTCTGAAATATTGCCTAAGGAGCTAAGGATTTTATTCCTCAAGTTGGCCCAATAGTAAATTGATGAAGGATTTTTTTCCAATTAAGTTAATTAGATCTTATTGTATCTTATTATCACACCAATATATTTTTATCATACCTTGACAGTTTCAGTTACACTTTGCTGCCTTACTCAGAAGTGTCATGTGAGGTTGATGTTATGTGTCTAGTCACCTGATTTATTGAACACATCATTCAGTGGAACAGGCAGTACTTTCAATACATGAAAATGGAGCATAAAACTGAGAAATTGCTAAAACATGCAGCTGGGCCACAAAATGACAAGCCTACCAGAAACGGCTTAAACCCAGTGCTTCAGGAGAAAGAATTGGGAGGTAGAAGGTAAAAAATGGCTTAAGTCATTGGCACAAAGAGGAATAAGCAATGAGGAGTGTACCAATTCGATCACAGCTCAGATACTTTTGAAGATGCCAGACTTCAGAAGGCATCAGAGTGCAGCTGAAACTGTCCAGGTACAACTGATAATAACAGTTAATTGCAATGGATGTTTTCAGGTGCTAATGACCTGCATTAGCTTTCACTTCCAAATTATTCTAGTTTGACTGCTCCCCATTAGTGACACAGGAATTTATGGGGCTGTTCCACTGGCCTTTCATTTGTGTTGGCTCACATATCACACTCTCTATTGGCTGTTTAAATTGAGTTTTTTAACAAAGGATAACTTTTGTTTGTTTTTTTTTCCTTTCAGGATTATCCGATCTCAGATGTACAAACCATTTTGGCTAAAGCCAAAGACCTGCGGGATAATTCATAACATCAATAAAACCCCAAACTGCTTTTGTATTCAGTAGTCTACGGACTACCATAGAAATAGGACGGAGAGCTGAAGTATTGTTTTGTGGGCAATGAGTTGATAACCACTAGTTGTATGTGGTTGTCCTCTTCAAGCCGTTTCTCCCATGGAGATTTCTTATCCTCTAATAATGATGTTTGCTACATTAATCTTACACTACCAATTTCAGTACATCAACATGCTGGAAATGTACAGTGATGAAGCCAACAGCGATGCCACTTGTTTTGTGTATCAGATATTTATAGTTTGAACAATAGTGCATGTTTGTTCTTTAAACATTTTTAAAACATTTTTTTAATGTAACAAGTAAGCCTTATTTTGTAGTATTCATGATGTGAAATGAGTGACAGTATTTCTAATTGTATTGCCTTGTTGTGATATTATTGAAATGTCACAGCCCGCTTGTATTTATTGAGCTTCAAGTCTCAAATCATGCATCTCATTTGTCACAATATTCTGCTCATTGACTGACAGACATGTACTGTACTTTCATTTAAGAACAATGCTATACATTTTAACCACTTTTTGTTAATCATCAAATTGAAGACAACTTGAGGTATTAATTATGTTAACCTAATGGTTTCACGTGTGCATGAAAAGGTTTTAAAGAAAAGTAAATGGTATAGATCCCACATTTTACACATCTGAATGTAAATGCTATTGTCCAAGGGGGATATTTTCCCAACCTTTTTAATCTTGTAATGTTTTCTTTACATGTTCCCAGTTGTATTCCCAAGTGAGTTTTGGGAGAAAAAAAAAAAAGCAGTCAATGTTCCAATATCTGCGTTGTTTTAAGCCTTCATGTTCCCACATTTACAAATTGAGTTAAGTTATGCTGTATTTTTTAATTGTCCATAAGACTAAACACAGGGTCTATGATGATAACCCTCATTTTGACCCTAACCTCAATCCATCGTTTGAGATAAAATTGGGAAACTTTTTGGGGACAGGACATATAGCTTTTTTTTTTTTATATAAATAAATTAAGAAATTTGTGAATCCCCAAAGGTTATTGGGGCATTAGTTTGGGCCAGCACACAGAATGTGTTATGATCTCTAAAATAAAAAATCTCTACAGACGGATGGCTCCGTAAGGAGATCCACAAAGATGACCTTTTTCATAAAATCAGCTCCTCTTAAAAATGCGGGAGTCGCCGCTGCTTCTGAAAAAAAGACCTGAGCCAGAACCACAGACTTTGACAAAAGAGACTGTCAGACCACTGAAAAGATGCATTCCGGAAACAAGTGATTTTCAGAGCTGCAAGTCAAAATAATACATCAGTGTGGCACTGACCTGTTCTATTTCTGTTTGTAATAACTTTGTGTTTATGGGATGCATGATTCAAATTTTCTGAGCGCATTTTTGTAAAGTATTAAACCACATATGTTTTATTTTTTGCGTATGTTCTCAATTCAATCCGAGGTATGTGTCTCAAAGTTTGACCGGTACTTGATATAACAGTCCACTCGAGTAAATAGACTCCTCCTTCTCCTCCCGCTGCTGCTGCAGACTGTCCCACTGTGCAGACTGTCCCTCTGTGCAGACTGTCCCACTGTGCAGACTGTCCCTCTGTGCAGACTGTCTCACAGTGCAGACCACGTTCATGGTTAGCTCTTACTGCTAACATGTCTTATTACATTGAGGTTTTTATGTTTTTAAGTAAATAAGTTTCCGCTTTGAGCTGTTTTATCATTCTGGGGTTCGTGCCTGGTCCGTGGCAGTAGGTAAGCTTAAAGTTAACTCAGTACGTGTCACCACAGCTTTTGTAAACACTGTTTAGGCTCATCAGCTGATCTGAGCCTCGGTCAAACACAACCTGCGTTTTATTGAGTTTAACAAAACAGTGTTTCTCAAAGTGTGGTCAAGCTCCTTCAGGTGGTACACGAGCAGCTCTTCTGTGGATATGTCTCATTTAGAGTTCATTTTATGCACTTTGGTGGATGTTATAGACCTGATTTGGATCTGTTGGTCTCTCCTCTGGTGGTCCTTTTTGAGAGCCACTGAGGTCAGAGGTCATATGATGCTCAGGTGCACGCGCCAGAGGGCAGTGCAGTGAAACTTTGTAATGCGGTACATTTTATGTCTTTGCACTTTACATGTAGGTCAGAGGTAAGTTGCATTCTTTTAAAGACATGTTCCAAAGTTCAGTGATCCTCACATTTACACACAAGGACAACTGATTGTGAAGAACTTACCTTAACCGACTGGAAACATTTAATAAGTGAGTAATTTCATTTAGGGTTCTCTAAAAAAGGTATTTGCTGTTATTGATTATGGACAATAGTGAAACTTAAGAGTTTTAATCATCCATGAATGTGAAGGCACTTAACCCTCTCAGATTTAAGTGTTTTATTATGTTGCATTAATTTAATGCATCACATGGTACATAGAGGAGGGTAGTACTCAGTTACATTCATTTGAGAAACATTTTGAAGAAAATTTTCAAAGTACTTTTCTAGCAGCATATGTTTACTCCTACAGTAGTTTCTGTTACTCTTCCCACTGTGAGTCTACCAAGTGACCAAAGCTTTATGACAACAACGTGAAGTCTTTCAGATTTGACTTAGTTTTTCAAATTTTTGCTCAATAATTTGAAAATAGCATTTTGCACACTATTTAATGTTTTCTCCTTCTAATTACATTAATTTCAAATTATAAATCGGATGTTACTCTTTAAGTTACTCTTACTTCAATAGTAGTTGCCTCAAATACTTTTTGATTCTTGAGTAATTTCTTTGACTTTGTAATTTACTTCGATAATATTATTTTGAAGTTACATTACTCTTGTTGGGTACAATAAAATTTTTGGCCATTCTACCAACCTTTGATGGTACAGTCCTTGTTTTTGTGCCCATTTTGACAGGTCAAGATGAGGTACTGCAGCACACGGGGTGAGGTCTGTGGCTGGGACTTCCGTGATGTCTTGTTCTCAGGTTTTGCTCCAGATGGGGGTATGTTCATGCCTGAAAGTCTCCCTATGCTGAGTCCAGATACCCTGAGGAGCTGGAGGAGCCTCTCTTATCCTAAACTAGTTGTGGAAGTGGCCTCTATGTTCATTCCATCAGAACTTATACCGCGAGACGATCTAGACGGTGTGTTAAACGAGTATTCAATGTGTGTGTGTCTCCTTAATGGATTACTTCACTTTAACCAAATGATTTGATGTTTTTTTTCAACTGTATGGGCCACTTCTTAAAAAATGTAAAGTTACAGAAGGAATTATTGTGAATATTGAATGAAGAAAATACTAATGTATAAAAAAATTCAATTAATTTTATTTCTCTCCCAGCCTTGGTACATGCCGCACTCTCTGGTTTCTCTGTGCCCGAGGTGGTAAAGATGGTGCGACTGAGAGATGGTCTGTCTGTGTTGGAGCTCTTTCATGGAGACACATTGGCTTTTAAGGATTTGGCCATGTCTTGCACTGTACGTTTCATTGACTACTTTTTGCACAAGGGAGATCGCAGGGCCACTGTTGTTGTAGGTAAGGACTGAAGAAGGACTCTGTGCTAAGCCCAGCAAAAAATGATCAATGTTCTACAGATATTAATTGTGTGTATATAGTAACTTCAGAAAGTTTTCTCCCACTGTTTAATTATTTTCTTACTGATTGACTGCTCAGCTCTAACTTAGGCTGTTCATCTCTGGTGGATGACTCTTGTTGGAGAATCAGCTCTTGGTCATTTTTGGATTGTTCAGTGGGATCAAATCAGGACCAGTCTTTGAAATTTACCTCCGGTGGACTGTGTAGAAGGTGCAGAACCATCACAGCCGTGTCAGAGAAATTTGAAGAAGCTGCAGTAATATATTTATAGTGTGGATGTGTTGAGGGTATTATGTCTTTTCCCACTGAAAGGATAGGATTTAATTTTTCTTCCTAAAATTCAGTGAACTAATGAGAGTAGAATGTGGGGAATAAAAATAAATTCAATTTGATTTTGAGTTAACTCAACATCAATCTCCCCTGCCCTGAGAGAGACAACTCAGAGTGTCCTGCTCCAGTAGACAGGAACAACTGAGTTTGTTCATCGTGAGTTTAGCTGAGGACAAAAGAAATTATCAGTGGAGCCCGCTTAGAAAAGCAGATTCAGTATAATGGTATAAACCAGGATATGTGACTGTAGACCATGCCTTTGACTGTGTTGGGAAGAAACAACAGGAGCCTATATTCATCAAATATTGGTACAGCACATAAGATACAAGGCATACAGGATAAGATAACTCTGTAATACACAGTTTTGTTGTGCTTGCATAAAAAGAAAGAGAAAACCTTTCATATATTTAAAGTAGGATACACTACAATTTTAAAGCATATTTGTACATTGCAATTCTTAACTAGTCTGTTTTTTGGAGTGCAGTGAATCCCAGCTGTGTACAAATGCACATAAATCATATTAATTAATCACATTGATTAATAATTGCATCTGTGTTTGCAGGGCCAAATACATTTGACTAGTAAGAAATTAGTAAGAAAGTAATTTAAAGTGTTATCACTTATTTGTAGGTGTCCCAGGGCCTAGTATGTTAGTGAATGGGGAATGTCGCTGTTCAATCAGACTCTGGTTAAACTCAGGCTTAATCAATCAACTAAAAGTTTTCGAAATTCATTGTATTGTGATCCTAGTCTATCTCCTGCCCTGTCACCATTACCGGAGTTATCAGAGGGGACCAAAAGCTGAGAAGGGTTGTAAAAGATAAAGTGATCAAGAAGTAGACACCCTTGAAAAATAGGCGAAACGATCATCTCAAGGGGCTATCCTTAAATAAAATAAATGAATGCATTATACATACATACATAGACTGGTTTTTAAAACTTAAAACAATGTGCCATTTTGTCTATTGCTAAACAAAACGACAATACGTTCTTGTACCTTTTAACAAATAGCATAATTTAACATTTTAATCAGGCACTTCAGGAGACACTGGAGGCTCTGCTATCCAAAGTGCCAAGGGTTTGTCTGGGTTGGACGTGATGGTCATTTATCCAAGAGGCCGCATTACTCCAGTCCAAGAGAAACACATGATAACAGCGCTCGAGGATAATATCCACGTTTTTGCAGGTATTTCAATTAAATAAAAAATATTTCAATCTTACTAAAGCAGATCTTGAAACTGCACTGTAGCCTTATTACTGTATATTTGCCCATAGCTGACGGTTGCTCAGATGACATTGATCAGCCTTTACGCCGCCTGTTTGCTGACCAAGACTTTGTCAAAACATATGGTCTCATGAGCCTGAACTCGGTGAACTGGTCCAGAGTCATGGTCCAGCTGGTGCATTTTATATATGCATATCTTCAGCTCATCGACGTGGACCAAGTGACGGACCTCCAAACATCACCTGAGCTGGAAGTTGTGGTTCCCACTGGAGGGGCTGGAAACATTGCAGGTCAAACAGAAACCTACAATTGGGCTCTGTATTTTAGGACTGTGTAACTGTAGCAACTGCTATCATGTCATAGTAACTTCTAATAACAAATCCTATCTGTTTTTGTTTGTTTTTTGCCTAAGCTGGTTACATTGTGAAGCAGATGGGTTTGCCCCTGAGACTTGTGGCAATGGTGAACTCTAATGACATTGTGCACAGAACAGTCACCAAAGGGGACTTTTCCATGGCATCAAAAGTCTTACAAACCTTGGCCCCCGCAATAGACATTCAGGTACATCATCAAAGCTCTTAGCTTTGTAAAATAATGGACAATATGTTGTTAGAAAACACAGTAGACCTACTGTTCTTAAATGATTTATTTGTGTTTTTTGAGTTGTGTAGGACCCATACAACATGGAGAGGGTATTCTGGCTTATGCTTGACAAAGATGGAGCTTGTGTAAAGACACTGATGGAGGAGTTTCAGAATTCACATAGACACACTCTGCCTGAAAACCACCGCAAATTGGTACACCTCAAGCTTTGGCTTACACTCGTGTTGTTTTCTTTTTTTTTTTTTTTTGCTAAATCTTACATTATCATTGTAGCTTTCTCAACTACTGTCAACTGGAACAGTAAATGATGACGGCATCTTGGAGACTATGAGAAAGTGTTGGGAGGAGAACCAATATATACTCTGTCCACACACCGCTGTAGCAGTGTGGCATCACTACAACTGCCCCCACAAACACGGGCTGCTCAGGTCAGACTTCTTAGTAAAACATCAAAACATCAAGAAATGTTGCTGACCGACTTTAACTGAATCAGCTCTTACATCTTTTTCAGGTGTTATATTGCTACAGCATCTCCAGCCAAGTTTCAGTCAGTGATTCAGAAGGCAGGTCTGACCTTTGACCTTCCAGAGAAAGTACAAGAATTGGACAAGTTACCCACTAGATATGAAAACTTGGAAAGAAGCCCAGACTGGTGCAAAGAGTGGGAGGACAGACTCAGAGAAAAAATAAAGGTTGTAGCCTCAGCCAGATCACACAGTGTTCGCTATTACAGATAGCCTGGTTCAATCAAAGCTATGTGATATAATAATGTTATGTTTGAAAATTTAACAACAGACTGCTGTGTTGTTGTCATCATTTTCACACATTTAATCCGTACTTATTAAACCTGTTGTGTACATTAATTAATACCTGGACTTTATATTATGCGTTGTTTTGCCTGTAGGTGGCGCAGTGGTAAGCCATCTGGTGCTCGGCAATAACTGCTGGCACAGGGCAGTTTTAATTGGTTTTATCTTAAGAGAGAGATTAGTTTATGCGTCAGTCAATTTCTTTCTTAGCTGCCAGACTAAAGATCTTTACTGTCTACACTCTAGACTCTTTCCGCCTGTGCTTCAGGTTGTACCATGTATTAATATTTGATAATTGTGGCCAATGTAAAGTTGATGTTGGTTTGTATTCATACATTTATTACCAGTGGAAAAACAATAATTATACGATTCTGGTTTAGCAGAGGAAAAATGTGTACTATAATCCTCTGTTACGCTATCAGTTGTACAATTTCCGAGGAGCCGTGAATGTGACATGTGGTTTGACAGCTGGACAACCAAACATGGCGGCTGCTAACAAGAGCCACCACAACCTACACCTCCCATTACTGTCAGTGCCAGCTCTCTGTTTGTAGCTTACGACGAAGAAGATGCGCAGAAAATCAAGAATTTCAGTTTCCTGTTTATCTGTGATGCTGTTGTTGTCGACTGGCTTTGTTATGGTGTTGAATGTGAATACAGACAGACAGTTTCGATAGAAGTGGACTACCTGGACTGGCTGGCTAAGCTCACCTCTGGAGATGTTTAACAGGTAACCAAAAGCCTGCGTATTTACAGCTTGTAATTGTTTAATATTTCTAAATGACACTCAGATGATTACACTGAATTACTCCCATTACACTGGAAAGGCAGACAACTGTAAAACAAAATGAGCTTTCTAAACTACCCCTATGTGTATGACACTTGAGCCTCTTGAATGTGGCTCACACCTGTCCATCTATCTAGTATCTGGGTGGAGGATGATTACTGTTAAACACCAGCTGTGCTGCATATGTACGTAACAATGTGAGACTACATTCAACATGGGTTGAAAAGTTTGAATTTTGTGGTAAAAGTAGCCTCACTGCACTATGTAGCTGTTGTTTGTTTCTGATCATGTGACTGTCACTTTCTCTGCAGATAACAGAGCTTCACTGAGTCCTCATTTAAACACTTACTCCAGTGATGATGTCATCACCGTCCACAAAACCAAAGACCCCAGACTGTCTTTCGGTGTCTTCCCTGCTGTCTGCTGATTTAGACAGTGATGGTGATGGAACGAAGGGGGACGATGATGGGCTGCGAGACTTGGAAATAAATCCTTATGATGGTTTGCCATTTTCTTCACGTTACTATGCTCTTTTGGAAGAACGAAAACATTTGCCCGTTTGGAGGATCAAACAAAACTTCCTGGAGCAGCTGGAGAGCAACAGCATGGTACTGGTCAGTGCTCCAAGTGGATCAGGGAAGAGCACCCAGGTAACCAGCCTCTTAGAAAAATACACAAATCTACTTTATCAAAGAGGAAATCAGTCAGACACAATCTTATGTACTTTGTAAAAGAGCCATTTAAGGTTTTCTTGTCATGACCTATTTATATGGGCCACTCATCTTAAAATTCTTTCAAGTTAATGAATGACAACAATAAACTTTGACCAATTTACACTCCTTTGTTGTAATCTGCACTCATGTGAGCTGATGACTCTGGGGGCAACAGAGAAGAAAAATCACTTTTTGCTTTCTCCAATCCACTTTTCTGGCATGTATTTTTTTCATCAATGATCTGGAAGACGGGAAACTTCATGTTTACTTTTATTTTAAATAAATTTATTCATATTTCTATTTGAATGAGCTCTTTAAATAACAAATAATGTATGTTTTGATTTCTTTTGTGTTTAATGAGCCATTTCAACAATATAAATATTATGTTTCTTGTCACTCACCCCTGTGTCTCTGCAGGTGCCTCAGTGGTGTCTGGAGTATGCTTTGTCCTTTGAGTTTTCTCAGGGCCTGGTGTGCTGTTCCCAGCCGTATTCAGTGGCAGCGGTGAGTCTGGCTCTGCGAGTGGCTGATGAGATGGACCTGAGTTTGGGGATGGAGGTGGGCTACATGGTGTCCCATGATGACAGCTGCACACCGGACACCCTCCTGAGGTCAGGCAACAGACATGTACATGATAAAAGTGTTCAAATCACACATAGAGAGACTCAGCAGTTGTTACACCTTCCAGGTAGATCTTAACCAGGCTTTAAATTTCAGTGTTATATGACACAATGTGTTGTGTGCAGAATATGCAACACCTTTTATTCTTTCTTTAATATTCTTTTGTACCTACACATGTATGCCAAACATTCTGTGTGTTTGATTTATTTTTTTAATTATCTAATATAATTGTTTCTCTCTCACTTAAGGTTTGTCAGTGACACTTATCTACTGGAGGTGATGATGTCTGACCCACTTCTTCATCAGTATGGGATAGTGGTGTTGGATGAACTTCAGGAGCGCACTGTCCCCACTGACGTCCTTTTAGGACTGCTATGTGATGTCTGCCAGCAAAGACCAGACAACTTTCGTGTTGTACTTCTGACACACCCCACGTTAGCCCCCCGCCTTGCCTCTTTCCTTGGACCCACTGTGCCCCACCTCTCACTGGATAGTCCCATTAAAGATGGTCCCACAAATAATCCTACAGAGGTGCCTGAGGAGGGGGATTGTCAGCCTTTTGGAGGCAACCAAGTGGAAATATTATACAGAGAGGTGTTGCCTGGGAGGGACCCTGTAATAGCAGCTTGTCACATGGTGCTTGATTTGCACAGAAGGGGAGAGGAAGGCGACGTCATGTTGTTTTTGGCCAGTTCACAGGTACAAACAATATTCATATTAAAATATAGGGACACCTAATGGCAGTTTTTGTTAATGAAACTACTTGATGCTTGTGAGTTTCACCCCTTTGTCTAAAATGTGAAATGGGGACACCACACCTGACACTCCTCTGGTGTCTGGTGTCTTGATACATTTCCAAAGGCAATTGAGGCTGCACCTTATACAACAGTTACTGACCTGAATTTTTATCATTCAACTTTTAGCAGAATTTGTGTATTTACACACCTGAACCTACTCTTGGTTCCAGTTCATTAGTGGGTTAGCATTAGCAATTTAATTTCAATAAAATAATTTAGTGGCTTTAGTGGCATTTGTGAAATACATGGTTAAATTATAGGAGTTTATTTTTACTGGTGTATTTCATTGCCAGATTGCGGATTTGAACCAAAGATTTATATGTTGCATTATGTTGTTAAAATTGTTTTAATTGTTGTTTCCATTGCATTGTTGTAATAACATTGCATTGTTTTAATAACATTAACAATAGCATGTATCAATGTATTACTGTGTAGAACATTGAAGAGTGTGGGGCCCTCCTGGAGAAGGAGAGCATTGCCTTGAGTCCTCAGCTTGGAGCTCTACGGATCGTCCCTCTTCATTGTGGCCTAGGCCCTCAGACACAGAGGGTCTATGAGAGTGAGCCTGAAGTCAGCGAACTCCCTAATGATTCAGCGATGACAACAGATGCCTCTGCAGTGAGAAGAAAAGTTATTCTCACAGACACACTCGGAGAGGCATCATTCTCTGTGCCTGCAATACGCTACGTTATAGACACAGGGTTGCACTTGAAAACTGTGAGACTGTTTTCACTCAATTTATTTTCTGTAACAGCAGGCCATATCTTCACTGAATATCTGTTTAAACACATTTGTTTCCAACAGATTTACAATCCACAAATCAGAGCTAATTCCCAGATACTAAGAGCAGTCAGCAAACAGCAGGCAGATATGCGGACTCAGAGGGTGAACAGTAACCTATCAGGTATATCTGCATTTGTACCATATAAAATTATCAATTAATCTTAATACAGTTATAATAAGCATGGATGAATTCTTTAGGGTTGTGTGTCCGTCTTTATCCAAAAACACATTATGAAGAGGGGATGGGAGAAGCTCACTGTCCTGGGGTGATGGATGAAGACCTCAGTCATTTGGTGCTGCTCCTAAAGAGGCTTGATATTGCTGATATGGGACAGTGCAAGTTTCTGGACAGACCAGGTACACCAGTTACTCAACCCAATTTCACAGTACACTGTAACTCTCTGTATGTTGTCTGCAGCTCCTGAGGCACTTATGCAGGCCCTGGAGGACTTGGACTATTTGGCAGCTCTAGACGATGACGGAAACCTGTCTGAAGTTGGTATTATAATGTCAGAGCTGCCACTGGAGCCACCTCTTGCCAAAGCCCTAATTGCGGCCTGCGAGTACGATTGTGTAGATGAGCTTCTGACTATTGCTGCTATGCTGACGGGTGAATAGATTTTACACACCACACATACTGTACCTTTAGAGTCTAATGATTATTTCCACTCCGCTCTGTAGCACCTTCCTGTTTTGCAATAGTTGATACTAGCAAGGAGGAGGAGGCGGTCACTCACTGGCGACCTCTAATGCATACTGAGGGAGATCACATGACCCTGATCAACATTTATATTGCATTCATAGAACGTATGTTTACACACTTTCATATTTTATGTAATTGATTTTAATACATAAAAGTGCTTACATAAAACTACATATGTTTTCAGATAATCAAGATGAGGCTTGGTGTATAACAAACTTCCTGAGCTATGCTGCTTTGCGGTTGGCCGTTGTGATACGCACGGAGCTTCTGGAGGTGATGCAGAGAATAGAGCTTCCGGTATCTCCACCTGCATTTGGTTGCCAAGACAACTGCACAAATATCAAGCGGGCTCTCATCTCAGGCTTCTTCCTCAAGGTAAATCAAATTGATGTTATTTATAATGTTACAAATAATTCTGTGTATTTTAAATGCAAAGTAGATATACTGTTGTAATTGTTAAGTTTTATGTAAATGAGATCTGTGTCAATTTTTTGGGGGCAATGCTCTTTCTAGGTGGCTCATGATGTGGATGGGTCTGGAAACTACCTCCTGCTGACTCACCGCCATGTGGCGCACCTCCATCCCTATTCTTCTTACTTGTGTCGTCAGCCCTGCCCCAAACCGCCAAACTGGGTCCTGTACCACGAGTTCACCATCTCCCGGGACAACTGCATCCGGATTGCATCTGAAGTCCACCCTCAGATGTGAGTGAACCGTGGGGGTTCTATGTTGGTGTTTACTGCCGTGTTATTATTAAATCAACAATCACGCAGTGAGTTCATTCACCACAAACTGTGAATGTCTTCATGACTAAACTGATACTAAAACATTAAGGATAAATGGAACTAAAATGGGACATGTGCTAGCACTCCAACCACAGTAAAACAGTGAACGAACTGGATGTCAAATCTGAAGTAATTATTGTCATTTCTATTTAAACATAATATTATGCATCTTGATAGCACCTTATAAAAGGATAATTATGGGATATAGGTTAATAACTTAATAGCTATCTATGTTATGTTATAAAAAATCTTTGTAGACGGTTTACTGACATTGCCTCACCAACTAAAGCCATTGACTATTTGCCTAAGTTAAAGGGCCTATATTACGGTAGTTTTGTATCTATGTTATAATGTCATATCCTCATCAAAAACATACCTGGAGTTGTTTTATGCTTTTATACTCCATTACTTCATTAGAATCATTTGAATGACTTGCATCCTTGGACTTGCCAAAATTGAAGATAGAGCCTCTTTGAACCATCTTCACTTTGTGCACAAGCAGACATTGTAGACTTTCTGTGGCAATCTCAACTGAACCAAAAGGTAAAGTAAAAATATTTTTTAGAAAGGGAAACAATTCATAGTTATTCTAATGCATTGCAGTATCTACAGTTAAATTTAAATTGAACTTTAAAACTACCACTTAATGACATCACTAGGTGGAACAGCCTAATAAAAAAGGATTACTCTGACATATGTGAATAAAACAAAACACAACTTCAGGTATTGAACAACATTCCAACATGGTTTAAAGGTCACAGTTTTGCGTATTATAGGACCTGTAAGTTGCTTGCATTAATTTATTTGTTTGAACAGACATTTCCATTAGCAACATATCTGTCCCCCCACCACGAATAGGGGCTATGTATATTTTTCAGACTTCTAGTAAGTCTGTTGAAGAATAATAATAAATAACTTGACAAAGGCTTAGTTTTTTGTCTATAATAGTAAAGCATAAATTACTCATATTAGGTTCAGTATAGTAAGTTTTTTGGTCCCTCTGTGCTGTTGTAGGCTTGTGGAGTTGGTTCCTCAGTACTTCTTGGGAAACCTACCCTCAAGTGACGGAAAGGAGCTCCTGATGGAGCTAAAGCAGAGTCTGGACCCTCAGGCCCAGGAAGGACACAGAGACACAGAGACTCACAGCCAGCCCAGCACGGAGCTCTGTGTGCTCCAATAACAGGCACAGAGGTGGGAAGACTCGTCACTTTATTGTTTATCTGCTGTTTTGAATTGGACACAAATAGTCTCAAAAGGAGGAAAACAGTGTACAGTAAGTCATGATTTATATACAATACTGTAAAATATTTTGTCCTGTTGTGAGATCAGTTCCACTGTTATTTAATTTTGCATGTTTTTATTTTGAGGAATATATTTTTAAATTTACTATGTACTATGCTTTCACAAAATTTCTTTTTGAGAAGAAATGGAAAGCAAGCTAATTCTTTAAAGCAAAAACTGTAGCACACAGCTCCTCAGGGCCATCTCTGATGATATTTTCAAGCTGTATACTTTTCAGACATCTGTCTTCATCATTTGCCTCTTCACTTTCTGGTATAATTTTGATTGATTCTCCATTATTGCCAGACGGGGATTATGTTTAGTGT
>JAIEZT010000054.1:36540037-36652537 GCA_019594935.1 Periophthalmus modestus | reverse complement strand
AGGGGGAGTGGGTGTCAAGGTGGGTGCTGTCCCCTTGTTTGGGTGGGTGCGCCTTGTGGTATTTTGGTTCAGGGCAGCTGTAGTGATCCGTCAGAGGCACATGAGTGAAAGCATAGGCGTTCCCACAGCTAGTCAGTGAGTAGCGTCATTTTATGGCACCAAAGACTTCCTGTGTCTTTAAACAAGCAGGTTAGTTTACATAATGGTTACAGATTAAAAGACAAGAAGTATGCTTTGAGCCTTTGTGCCAGTGTAATACAAAATGAATTGTTGTAGTAATACTAATGATACACACGAGTGATACACAAATATTTTTTTGTCAAATCTTTTTTTAATGCCAAATGCTACATTGCATATTTTATTTCTTTCATTTAGCTTCACAACATATTCAGTTTTGCAGCTTATTTGTTATTTTTTCTATATAATGTCACAGGTTTTGTGTTATTACAATGGAAACTTGGAAATGGAAAATTTTTTTAATGAACAAACTATAATTATTATGGTGTAATAAAAAGGTTATGGTACTCAATGATTATTGTGAGATAAATTTGGCATAATAGGCACTTGTGTATTGGTCCACACATCAGAATAAAGAGAATGCTTTAAATATAATACATTTAAAAGGTACAAATGTTAAATACTGAGGTAACGCATTGTTTATTCATTTAGAACCAAGTGTAACGTACTGTATTTCAAAAAGGCAGTCATGAGATCAGTGCATTTTGAACTTAGATATCATAAAAATCTATGTGTGCTCCAGAGGTGTAGGTGTTTTCCATTAGGAGCTTCATCAGTTTGCCACAGGACTCTTCACATGACAGCAGCTGACCTTTACTGAACATCTCATTGAAGGACTTCCGTAGCAGCATGTCTCCGCTTTTCGACCTGGCCTCCAGCTGCATGTCTGTGTCCAGCGGTCCTATAAAAACACAGACAGGTTTTATTTCAAGAGTGGCCTTTTCACATATATACTGTAGCAATGGACCTAGTGTTAATTCAGCCTGGAAGACCTAACTCCACTCCCATCTATTCCTGCTCCTCAGCCTTCATCACCTCACCTGCTTGACCACTTCCAAGGTCCAGGCCCCGGGGGGAAAACATCTCCTTAACAGTATCTAACGGGCACGCCCTTCTTCGCAATGTCCTCTGCCGGGGTCTGAGAGCCAAAGCTAACTCATTCAATAAAGCCTACTGATACTTTTCTGTCATGTCCATCTGAGTCTTTCCTGGTTGAAATTGCCCTACTGTGTGGTTCTATTACCTTTTAAAAACAGTAATAGTGACTTAATATTTTAATCTATTTGCCTAATAGTTGTGTTTCTCCATATTCTCACCAGGGGCGTAGTTGAGCACCCGAAGGTCTGGCTCTTCTTCAGCCAGCACCCTGAACATCATGTCCCGGGCTGCTTTTCCGGAGCAGTACAAGACCCAGGAAGAGAAGGGCTTGAGAGCGCACAGAGAAGAGATGTTGACCACAGAACGTCTTAAGCCAGGGCGCTGAGGGAAGGCCTGCAGAATTTGAGCGGTGAGGCACAGAAAGGAGCTGACGTTCAGAGACAAGTAGGAGTTCACCTCTGCCATGTCAGTAAAGGACTTTGTGAATCGAGATATGTCACCCAGAGACCCTGCAAGCACAAAAGCATACTAGAGCATATTAACAACTGTGCCAGACATTACCCTAACTTATTTAGGGCAGCTGTGGCTATAGCTGACCTCCACAGAGAATAAAGTGAACGAGTACGGCAATGAAAAGTGCTTGTCTTGCGCAGTACAAATCCATTTCATTATTATTATTTATAACTTAATGTTTCCATCTCAGACTCTGCAGATAGTTATATACATATAATTAATCATATCATGAAACTTACGTTTTTACCACAGGACTTTTCCAAGCCAATCTGTTCTGTGTCACTCACAGATACATGTGCAGATTCCAGATGTTATATGGTTACAGTACAGCTGCATCGGAGCATTAAACGTTATGTAATTGGAGCTGAAATATTCAAATACCTAACTTCTGAATTCAGTTGAAGTGCTTCTGCTAGAGGTATTGTGCAAGTAAAGCCAACAGTTCGTTATTCATTACAATACTGTTTTACGCAGGGTCACCGTAGACTTTACCCTTAGTCACCATCTGTAACAAATTAGGACGATGGGGGAAAAAATCTTCATTGTGTTGTGTAACTACTAAACACACATTTGAGTGAAGCTTACTTGCCCATTAAAAAAAAAACACAAATACAAAATGCAATATATGATGATGATTACTGAGAAGCTTCCAAATGCATTGTCTTGTGACGAATGCAACTAGTTTAATACTTTCTCTTAATCAAAGTATTAATGCCTCTATAGACTGTAACAGCTGCTATGGACTTACCTGCGTTGTTGACCAACAAAACGTGATCTATAAGATCTGTAGCCACCTCTTTAGCCGCTGTAGTGACTCTCTCCAGGCCCTCAGCCAGTCCGAGGTCAGCCTCTACATACTGAACCTGGAGGCCCGCTCTGCCCGCCTCTGAATCGGTCAGTTCTGCCTGCAGAGTCCGCAGATCATCCCCCGACCGCGCCACCAGGACAAACGCGGAGCCAGGCTTTACTACGTGGGATAATTCACAGGCTATAGTCCGCCCAAAGCCTCTGGACGCACCGGTGATGATGCACAGCGCTCGGCCCAGGTCTGACATGGGAGGATGCATAGTGTCGCTGGACTTGAGCTGAACCTCTGTGGTGCGTCTCGCGCTGTCAGATGTGCTCTCTGCTTAATTGCGCACGCCACAGGTGCTTTTTCTTCTCGGGTTAGTGGGACGTGCCCTGATGCGTGTCGCCATCTCCCGGATTCACGCAAATTTACAGCTGTAATTTTTTTTATGCTGCGCAAACTGTTGCAGAACCCACAGGCAATTTTATCAGGCTTCAGTTTGTTTCAAGACCAGTGGACATGGGGTCATTTAAAAGTCATTATTATATAAACTGGCCCTGTATCAGGAACTGTGAGAGGCCCTGTTCAATATAGTTAAATGTTGAAATGCACCTACACGTAAAAGAGTGTGGTTAAACTGTTCACTGGATTGAAACCACATAAAACTACGCATCAAACTGATCTGGTTATTCTTGTGTAAGCAGCATGGTAAATTGACCACTTCCACTATGTGCAGTGTGATTAAATTTGCCTGTGGGGCTTTAATTTGATGCAGTACCAAATAACTAAGAACCCTTTGATAACTATTTTCAGTTTAAGGTCAAAATAAAAATAGATGAGAAAGTATCAATTATATAAAGATTAGTTGTCATTTGAGGGTATTATATAAGAACATAGACAACATACTTTTTATTTTCTTTAAAAACTCTTAACAAAGAAATTCAGTATTTTGACACCAGGCTTACCCAGTTAAGTATTTTAACATTAATTCTATTCTATTGCAAATGTACAATCATTCTAATCCTAAACAGCCTGAAGGAAGAGCAAAACACAGGTTGAACAAACATTAAAAATGATTTCTTAGTCTTATCCCATGCTTTGTCAATGATTATAATGTTTACAACCACACATCAAACAGTCTTGAAGCCAGACTAAGTAAACTCTGTATTCTCTATTCCCCCTTTGTACTCAAGGCCTACACATTAGATTCACTGTGCCTGCGCTTGTCATTGTCCAGATCACAATCCTGGGAGATGAGCTTGTACGGTTTCTTCCTCTCCTTTTCCTCCAGCACAGAGTTGCCCATCTCCACATCTTTGCTGCGAAGCTCATGTCGGGACAAGAACTCCACAATTCCTGCTCCAATGGAATCACCCAGAACATTTGTGGTGGTACGCAAACGGTCACTGCAGATAACAACATGTTAGTCAAAGGTGAGCACTCTTGGCATCACCTAAGTATAAGCAACTTTTTAGTTTCTGACATGTAAACCACAATATGGAGCTGGTTAAAGTACTAACCTTTATACTGGTTATGTGTTTGTATTTGCAGTTTTTTTATAAGGCTCTCTCTATGCTCACTCCTATACACACTTTACTTAGTCCAGAGCAGGATATCTCCTATTACCCCACTTAGCTGAGTAATTTCTGGGAAGGGTATTCTAATTGAAATGATTAATTTGGGAAACCTAATTATGCTTCTATGTTAAAGCTCATTTCTAAAATATTTCATACAAAACGGATAATGTGGAGCGAGACTCTTGGGACAGTGGAGAAGTGTGTCACTAGGTGGTAGCTGATACAAAGCTGCTTGTGACCCCTTTTAACAATGATGATTCAGAAGCAATGGCAGAATAGGAGATCAGTGTATCATGCATTATCATTTGAAAATATGAAGAGACAAACTTACAGGAACCAATCAACTGCAATGATGAGGGTGATGTCGTCAGTAGGAAGTCCAACAGAGGTCAGAACAATCACCATGGTGACCAGGCCAGCCTGAGGGATCCCTGCAGCACCAATACTGGCTGCTGTCGCTGTGATACTGAATAGAGCCAAACAACAGCACAGATGAGTAAATTTTAGGGTTACAGATATTACTTCTTGAAAATGCATCTCTTACCTAATTGTAATTATCTGACCAAAGTTCATCTCCACATTGTTGACCTGAGCGATAAAGATGGCTGCCAGTGCCTCATACAGAGCTGTCCCATCCATGTTGATGGTGGCTCCAACTGGCAGCACAAAACGAGTGATTCGCTTGTCAATTCTGTTGTTTTCCTCCAAACATTTGAAGGTGACAGGAAGTGTCGCTGAGCTAAATGATAAAATATTGTGATATGGCCTCTTGGAAACTCCAAACCAACCAAACACTGACAACCAGTTTCTTCATTATTTTCTCACCTGGATGAAGTTCCTAGAGCGGTTATCAGAGCCTGTAGAAGCCCAGCAATGAAGAGAAATGGGTTTTGCCTTGTGATCACAAAATAGAGAGTAGGGAGAATAATGACGGCATGGATCAGGAGGCCGATAATGACCGTGATGGTGTACATGCCCAACTGTCCACCCATCTGGGTCAGGTCATCCATCTCGACAATCTTCCCTGCGATAAGGAAGAGTATCCCAACAGGAGCATACCTAGAGACGAGACACAGTTGGTACCTCTGAATATTTATTACACTGTCTCTCTGTATATCTATATATCTTACCACATAATTATAGCAACAAGCTGCATGATGGCTTCATTGAGACTGTCGAAAAAGTCCCTCAAGAGCTGACCCTGCTCCTTCATGTTTCCAATTATTAAACCAAAGCACATGGAGAACACCACCAGCCCCAGGGCATTGACACCGTTGACTTGACCTGGAACCGGGATCACCTCCTCCTGGGTGACCTCCATCAGCTCCTGGGTGCCGTTGGTTGAGGAGTTGAGGAGTGTGTCATTCACTGTCACTGATACTTGAAATGTTCTCTTCCCATATTTGGTTTTGAACTAGAAGAAAAGACAAAAGATGCATAACCTACTGAAACCAACATCAAATGCTGAGTGTTCTGTTGTGTAAAACTTATATTCCATGATTGAGACAAAATCATTTTTAAAAGATCATTTGAAGCACAGTTACTTGTAAAGTTCCACTTTGTAATTTGTTCCTTACCATCGTTGTTCACAGATTTTATGTATAGTGTTGTACATATTTACCTCTTATACTTAGTTTATTTAGGATATCTACTGTGAATATGTCTAATTTTACTCACCTGCTGTGTACATGCTTGGACTAAGTTTGGTGGAAACATGTTCCTGAAATAAATGTACACACATTTTCAGTTGGATAACAGATCAGTGTTATTAACATAATATCCAACGTTTGAGATACCTGATCAAATCAAGGAAGGCATCTGCTGGACTAACTTGTTCTATTGTCTTCTGTTTTCCAAACTCGTCCTTAGATCCTCTTCCAGGATGAATAATGAGGACCACCAAAATCCCAATGAAGACGGCAATGAAAGTTGTGGTCATGTAGTAAATGACTGCTCGCATGCCCATTTTCCCTGAAGCTTTGCTGTCCAGAGCAGCCATTCCTAATATTACAAAGAAACCAAAAGAATACATTTTCAATATTTCATATCCTAAAACCTCAAAGGAAACACACAATGCAATTTACAATTTGCTACCTGTGATTAGACTGGAGACGAGGAGAGGCAGTACCAGCATCTGAAGCATTCGCATCAACAGTTCTCCAGGAAACGAGAAGTACTTCACTTCCCTATAGGACATTTTGTAAGGCCGGAGGGCAAAACCCAGGATTATCCCTACAGAATGTAAAAAGAGAAAAACCTCCTAAGAACTCTGGTCACATTTAGGATGAGAGAAAAAGATGACTTCTGCTGACCTACAACCACTGCCCCAACTGTGAAGAGCACAAATGCATTCTTCTTAAAGAAAGCCTGAATATCCTCTTTGGAGATCTCCTCCACTTTCCTTTTGGCTTTCATAGTGCGAATGTGGATGCCTTCTCTAATGCGTTGCATCTTGCTGCAGCAGATTGCTATATGTTATATTATATATTATATAATTAAGATATAGAAAATTTGTGATTACAACAAACTCAATTATATATTTAAAAGTAAAAACAACAAATAAATAAATAAATAAACAACAAACATCACTAAAATAAGTAATCTGACGTACCTCCTGGTTGTGGGTCTTGGGTGTATTGAAAGTCTGGTGATGTCTTGTATGATCAGAGCAAGCTCTTTGGCTGCTTGTTCTGTCTCTGAAGTATAGGAAAGATGACATGTAGAGAGACGGGACAGAGTTTGGGAGGGAGACTAAGGATCCTCCCATCTCACTCTATAGCCCTGTGACACACTTGCACAGCTGTATAGGTATTGTGCTTTATGAACAAAACTAAAGGCTATACTTTTTAAACTTTATTCTTTACATTTAGTCTTTACATTTGATGTAGACAGATTCACTCATATTTTCCCCATTCCCTTTTACTCTTCTGAATAATTCAATCAATGCTTTTACTCTATTATTCTCTTCATTCTTCATTAGCATTAGCATAACAATTATATATATATATTATATATACATATATATATACATATATATATATATATATAATATATATATATATATATATATATATATATATATATATATATATATATATATATATATATATATATATATATATATATATATATAATATATATATATATATATATATATATATATATATATATATATATATATATATATATATATATATATATATACTTTTTTTTTTAAAAGATACACCTCATCAGAGACTTGTTAGTTTAAAGCAATTCCACAGAGTAAATTGGCACACCACAATTAGCAGAAAAAGTAGAGCTTGTGCAGTAATAAGTGACCTCACACAGTATGGAAAACATATTCCCCTGCGAAGTTCAGTATAATTAGTCAAGAAGAATACCCCCCAAATATAGGTCAAAGAGTTTTACAAATATTATTTTAAGTTGGACTAATGAATGAAATTGTGATCTCTTGAGTACCACTACACAAAATATCAAACAAAATTACATTAAAAAAAAAAATAAAAAAATAAAATTTTATATATATATATATTATATATATATATATATATATATATATATATATATATATATATATATATATATATATATATATATATATATATATATATATATATATATATATATATATATATATATATATATATATATACATATACACACACACACACACACACACACACACACACACACACACACACATATATATATGTGTGTGTGTGTGTGTGTGTGTGTGTGTGTGTGTGAGAGAGAAACAGGTCTGACTTCCTGCCAACCATGACAGGGGAACACAGTGGCTTAGTGGCTAGAGCAGTGGTCCCCTGACCCGAAGCTTGGTCGGACCAGGTTATGTCCTAAGGTACCCACAACATACTTCACCCATCTCATCTAGTATGAAAGTGGTGTGTATGCAAGTGTTTGATGGTGGTGCCTGTTGTGTGCTCATCATATTATCAATTAGGTATTGCACTCTGAATTCAATCAGGACATGAACCAGTGTCTTTAGTAGCTTTTATTCCATACACTGCACTGCAAACTTGCCACTGTGGCATCAACATTAAAACATAACATCTTATCCTCATCATCACATAAGCACGTAGTTCAGTATCAGTACATGACAGGGTCGATGGTACAGATTGACACACTTGCTTCCGTCAGTCTGCCCCAGGGCAGAGCTTGCCATCATCAAGTATGGAGTGAATGAATAATGACTAGTGTAGCGCTATGAGAAGCTGCGACAAGCCTGTAAAGGTAGTATTATTAAAGTCTCACAACATAACATTACATTTAGAACTAGTCTTAAATGTATTTGTGTTTTTAGATTGTTGATGATGACCCACTCTCTGATGGGAATAAGCAGCATTTTTCAAGCGGGCATAAAGTATTTCATAATAAGACATATTAAAAAGAAAATGTATTAAGCTTAATTTATTAAACTTATCATTTAGAGTAGTGATAAGTTACACAGTCAGACTTCCCTTTTAAAACCATATTCCACTTTATGACATCTTTTCGGTTCATTTATGTCTCTGGCCAAGTGAATTAGACTCTACGATCAGACTGCCACCACAGCATCATTTTGTGGAGTTTACATTTTCTTACTATATTTCTTTTTGCCACATGGAAATCTAACAGACCCGTGACATGTGTCTACTGCGGACGTCATGTCTCACAGCCAAAACAAAGCAGGTTTTACGACGTAGCCAATTGGTATTAAGTGCGTCTGACGTCACAGGAGCTGGACGTGGGCTACGTGCCTGCTCGGCTGCATGGGACGCAGTGTGGTTGCTCTTTTCATTTCTGACATTTATTGTTTACTTGCTATTGCGTTTGTTTTTGAATGCAGTTTGAACTTTATAAGGACTTGTTCATGGTGAGAAAATATCTAATTGGACCGTGTCGACCCGTGGAAACTGTTGGGGAATAGCTGGTGCAAGCTGCTAGCCACTTTAGCTGTATGAGAACACTCAGACATAACAAGACCAATTAACTTACTTATTGAATTGTTGACATTACACCCTCCAACTCTGTCGTTTTCTGTAGGTCATAATGTATTAACCCGTGTTTATGACAAATGGTGAAAGACTTAATCTTTCAGACTCCGTGACCTTCGCCAGGCTATGTGTGCGGATCATTTTGTTTTGTTTTTTCGGATACAGTGTAGGATAGGCTGACACGCGCATGCCCAATTTAATTACTGAAATTACAGACTGAGTAATTTATGTTTGCACTTTTGGTGCTGAGAATGCCTCGGCGCTCAATCGTTAACTTTATATGCACTGGACACCGTGCCTTTACCCAGCTGTATGGAGTCTCGCGTCGTAAGCTTCACACTTCCTCATTTAACCCATCGTCCCAACCAAGAACTGGATTTAAACCTGAAAAAGTGGCCGTGGTAACAAAGACAACACGCTATGAATTTGAGCAGCAGAGGTATAGATACGCTGGGCTATCAGAGGAGGATTTGAAACAGCTGGTAAGACACTTGAAAGCATGACACCACCCTTTGGCAGAGCAGTTCTGTTTTAAAATGTGGTTCTGTGTTGCAGCTTGCTTTGAAGGGCTCGAGCTACAGTGGCCTTCTGGAAAGGCACAACATCCACACCAACAATGTTGAGCACATTGTCAAGAGTTTGAGGTAAGACTCACCTTACACTCTATGCTTTTGATAAAGGTAATCTACTTACAGAACTGATACTTTGTATTGTATTGTATATGTATTTGTATTGTATTTTCAGGAGAGAGGGTATTGAAGTTAGAGTGGTAAAGAGAGGAGAATATAATGAAGAGGTGGTGCGATGGGCAGATGCAATCATATCAGCTGGAGGTAGGTGTTTGATGCTGCTTTCCATTTTATTTAACCAGTATGAACTGAACCTGAACTAAAGCTTCACTTACAAATTAAAAACAAAAAGGTTAAATGAACAATAGCTTTAGAAACAATAGCATTTGCACCTAACTGCTGTTTGTTTTGTCAGGTGATGGGACAATGCTACTTGTTGCCAGTAAGGTTTTGAGCAAGGATAAACCAGTTGTTGGAGTTAACACAGACCCTGAGAGGTATTAATGTTGCTTACATTATTTGGCCTCATTCTGTTAACTGTAGAACATTAGGAATTCATAAATCTATTTCTTTTACACCATCACTACACCATATACTACATTGTTTTAACATTCCTCTCTCTTCTGACTAAAGGTCAGAAGGTCACCTGTGTTTGCCAGTTCGCTACACTCATACCTTTCCTGAGGCCCTGCAGAAACTGTTTCGGGGCGATTTCAGGTATGTTGGGTAGACAGCATTGGGCAGAAGGTGGATTTACCGGCTCTGAGCAGTCAAAATATTTTAACCAATTTGGCTTCCAGTTTTGTACCCTAAAGATCCACGCAGAAATTATTTTATCCCAGATTAAAGCTATGGTAATTGCTTTTATGTAATATACAAACAAGTCCGTAAAGTAAACAATATTTCATTTAAAAAGATCATATCCTGATAAGATAAGTTTCATAAATGGATTTCAATATTCCTCATAAAAATGCACAGCAATCCGTTAATAGTTTTTGATTGTTTAATTTGTTTTCTGTTTTGGTGTTCTAGATGGCTGTGGCGGCAAAGA
Source organism: Periophthalmus modestus (assembly GCA_019594935.1). NCBI lineage: Eukaryota > Metazoa > Chordata > Actinopteri > Gobiiformes > Gobiidae > Periophthalmus > Periophthalmus modestus. Next base: position 36,641,924 of record JAIEZT010000054.1, on the reverse strand, counting down.
ATTCGACTCCATCTTGAGGGCACAGGCATCAATCCAACACCTGTAGATCTACATGAACAACAACTGAGCTTGGAGCAGCACAGCCAGGCTCACCGCAACACAACATCTGATGGCCAAAGTGGTACACCTTAACAGTTGTCTTCTGTTTGATTGTTCAAAGTGTCTTGTTCCTTTTTGGTATATATTATACTTTGAATCAGGGACAGGGGGGCCACCTGAGAGCTTCTCACAGCCATGCCTCCTTCCAGTCAGAAGCCTCAATGAAATCTTCATTGGAGAGTCTCTTTCCTCCAGGTATATTTCTTTCTAAAACATAGCTTTTAATGTTTATAGTGAGTGTATGACTGAAAAGTGCATGGATTGCTTATTCCAATTCATTTCATTCATCTATATATTGCATTACTAATGCATGATCCCCTTATCCCTCTGCCCATCGCTCATCGCATGAATCTCTGTCTATCACAGGGTGAAGTTAAAACGTCATGTTAAACTCTTACTCCATAGGGCTTCCTACTATGAAATCTCAGTGGATGACGGACCTTGGGAGAAGCAGAAGAGTTCAGGCCTCAGCGTCTGCACGGGCACTGGCTCTAAAGCTTGGTAACTGCTTACCGGTATTTTATAGACTTCCAAAAATAACCTCTGGCATATGTTCTATACTGGTCGTGAACTCTGATTCTTAGGTCATACAACATTAACAAGTTGGCTGAACAAGCTGTGGAGGAAGTTCTGAAAATTGGTCAGCCACATTTGATTTTAATTAAAGTCATTATTTCTTTTCTACAAACAAAATGACAAAATGTGTGCTTTTACAGGAAAGGCACAGGCTCATCTGGAATTCCACCTAAATCATGAAATTATTGAAAAAGGTAAATTGAATCATTTTGTGTTTACACTAGTTAATGGTTCCAAATATACTGATTGTGCTTATTTGGTTGTTCAAAGTTACTGAAGCCTACAATGAGTCTCTGGTGTTCAGCCCTGAAGACAGGCAGTTGTTTTTCAGCATCAGAGAGCCCATTGTGAACAGAGTTTTCTCCAGCAGTCGACAAAGGGGCTTCGCCAGCAAGTCAGTGACTCAGTGACAAAGTTCTCAAGCCAAAAATTTAAATGTGATGAAAATATTTAATTTTCTCTTGTTCCTTTTTTAGAGTATGTGTTCGATCTCGTTGCTGGGATGCTTGTATGGTGGTTGATGGTGGGACTTCTTTTGAGTTTAACGACGGTGCCATTGCTACCATAAGTTTGAGTGATGAGGATCAGCTTCGGACTGTTCTTTTGGAGAACTAAAGCATTACAATAGAACTTTTGACTAGTTTTAGCCTCTTCTCGGATTTTCCTCTACAACAAACACAAGATTATTTTACAATCATGTGGTTAAGTTGAACTTGCACAGTACAGGAAAAAAAAACACTGTCTGTTGGATAAGAGTATTATTAAACTTTTTTTTTCCAATTTTCCATGAAAGTAATTTGCCAAAAACTGTTTATCTAAAAGTGGATTTTTGGAAAATTTTCAGGATTTTTAGTGGTGCAGATGGAATGTTTGTGGAAAGGCATCAATATTAAATGGACACCATTTCTTTAGTTAGCTATATTTTTGAAAGATTTATACATTTTTAGCCATGTTGGCGGTAGAAAATGCTGGAGAATTGTATTAGGTCAAATTTACACAACAGGCAATAACCTTTTTAAAACTGTTCTGACTGTGCTGGATGCTTGGTAATTTTCATGAATTAAGCCAATAAAAATAAATGTAGGTATTTAGTATCTGAAAATATATTTTAACCATCAACTTATTATTTCCATTAACGCTCACTTAAAAAGGTCAAGTAATGTTATTACTAGTTTGAATTTTATTTCAAAGACTCAATTTTCCACAATTCATTTGATGATTGAAATAAGTCGTACAAATTGACACATTATGGGCATAAAACAGTCACTGTATCTAGATAAAAATTCTACAGATTAAAATTGTAAGCATTGGTACAGATCTCTCACAGACATTATGCACCAATGCCATTCATAAAAGCAGTACAAGCATCAACCTTGAATATTTGGCCCTTTATAACTTGGAATTTTGCATGAGTCTTTCAACTTGTTATACAAAATATTTAAATTAAGGACATTATTAGAACTTAACATCAGACTTTAAAAAACATTTTTGCAACATTCCAACTAGAACAGTAGTAAACATGAAAAACCTTTACATAAAATTAAATCTCTAAAGGCTGGAAATTGTCAGCACTTGCGAGTGTCACTCTGCCATTTCGCACTGTTTTCCAAATTGACTATTAAAACAATAGCAGCAAGAACCACTGAAATACTGCTCCTTCACTGCACATGGGCAAACTGAGAAAAAAAGAACGCTACCTTTGATTACAGTCTAACCCTAAGCCGGCATCTCTGGTTCCACATGGTACAGTCGCTATAGTGACCGACAGCTCTCTCAGCTGGAGTTGGTCGGGCGATTGTCGAGAACAGCCTGGAGTTGATGGAGATGTGGGGCATTTCTTTTTTTAGTGCAGGCAAGTGGCTTTCATTGATGAGACCAAACACATCAAGCATAACGAGTGAAGGGATTTTTTTGGCCAAATCACTGCAGACATAATACATGTATAAATAAATATATTAACATGCCTGAAATATGTTATAACAATAGGTTTCATGGGATTACCTCAGAGCTGCTGGATGGATGTGATAGCAGCGACTCAAAGACAAATGCAGCAAATATTTGAGCTGAGCCAGCACTGGAAAGCTGTCTGCCATCAGGAGAGTGCTGTCACTGCAAGCCAGAGTAGAAAGTGTTACTTAAGTTCCTCAAACATTTGTACATATTCTGTTTAAAATGTTTTTACCTCAAGTCTAAAATGTGGATCTTTTGGCATCTTGACACCAACACTTTAATATCTTAAAAAAAAAAAAAAAATTAAACCGTATTAGCTTCATGGGTCTATAAACCGCTTTCGAGAGATGCATACATGAAAAAGCACCCAACAAAATACAAGCATGTACTTAAATTTTGATTTAACTCACCCTCAAAAGTCAGATTCTCTCTGTAACCACTGAGGTTCAGGTGAGTAACACAGGGGCTTACATTGTGAACAACACTTTTCACATGATCACTTATGAAGTTGCACCATGATATATTCAATTGTAATATCCTACAAAATAAAAAGAGCTTAAGAAAATATTGCGGACAAATCAAGAGCTATTGATGCCGATCATTACAAATAATGACAAAGACCTTTGACATGACTTGAGCATGCCCTCTAAAGCACCAGAAGAAAAGCCAGAGCACCCGCTTATGTTCAGTTGTTCAAGGTTGCCATTTTTGGCCAATGAGCTGAAAGACACAAGGGCATGTGTCAAAAAAGAATACAATTTTAAAAACTAAGGTAGAATGGTTGTTCTTACTGAATGATTGTATCAGACAGCTGTAGTCCCTCTAAGCTCAAATCTTGCAGTTGTGTACAACTTGCAATAATACCCTCCAAAGCAGCTACTGGAATAATTGAACTAGACAGATCCATCTGCATCACTTGTAATGGTCTGTAGGAGAGAAAACAAACAAATATAGAATTACCATTCCTCTAATATTTTCTAAAACACAGCTTTGAGGAATGTTAAGAATTGTTTATTCACTGTATACAACCAAATACATATAACCGACAGTGATTTAATGTAATTTATTACATGTACCTGCTACTTGTGAATTGCAGCTCTTCCACAAAGGCACGTGGGCAGCGCAGTCTGCGGACTCCGGTCTTCAGGATGTGCTGCAGAGCACGGCCCATGTGAGTTAGACCCTCCAGATCCACACTGTGCCACAGAGATTCATCAAACCTATAGGAGGAAATGAGAGGTTCAATCAATGCAATAAACTAGACTCCTTCAGGGGGATCCATCCTAAATACATACACCAAGCGGTGCCAGCGTTTGCAGACAGATGCCATCTTTAGAAGCTCCTGCAGAGGAAGGTAGAAGAAGATCTTCAGAAGAAGCTCATCAGGTAGGTGATCCCATGAAAGGCCTGTCAAAATGACAATGACAATAAGTATTAAGTATCAGGAAAGGAACGTTTTTTTTTTTTTTTACACACCAGATAAAATTTCCCTCTTCCTCCTGGGTCTCCTTGCGATGACAAACTGGTTGTCCTCGTTCTCCTTGCCCCGGGTGGGCAGGCGCTGTGTGTGGCGGGGTGAGCAGGGCTGGATAAAGTCTGTCGGGGTACACTCCAGGCCCTCGCTGTTGCAGCTCATGTACTTTCGTTTGTTGCCCCTTTTAGTCAGATGTAACAAAGATCCCTGAACACTTAACAGGGGCATATCATCCAGAGGCATACTGTAAAGAAACACAACTTTGATTTTGTTTTGTTTTTTGTCTATAAAGTTATAGTTTGGTTGCAAAGAGTGCTAGCATGTGCCCGCCATATTGTACGGCCATCCACATGTTAGTTGGCGCAAACTGCCTGAACTCGAATAAAACTGACCCCAAACCCCGTAAATTAGAGTATATCTAGAAAAGCAAACAGTGGGCAATCAGTTTTGATCATACAGCCCAACAGAGTCCACGCAGAACACAAACATCAGAGACGTAGCCACAAAACGCTAGCCGAGAAAGAAAGCGCGCTTCTTATCTACACAAGAAATCCTGCTTTTTAGGGACGGATCAGCCTCCAGTACAATAATGGCGAATGGTTTCATATAATACGAGCAGTATCGTTTGCTTCATCTATTATAGCAAGTCTTTTTTCTACATAAACAAGTGAATGAAAGAAAGGTGGGTCCAGAGCAACCAAGAATCCTACAAAAGTAAAGATCCTACCACACAAAGAAGCATGTACAGCATACCTATTCCTCGACATGTTCACGCATTTAGGTTTTTCAGCGCTATTGTCGTTTTCCATACAGGACAGCCGCTGCTTTCAGAAATCATCTAAACTTTAGGCTCCACAGACTCTTTAAACTGAGCGCCAGGCCGCGAGCGCCTCACCACACGTCACATCCGGGTCTGTGAGCGCCTCACCTTACGTCACATCCGGGTCTGTGAGCGCCTCACCATACGTCACATCCGGGTCTTCGTCAGCATCTTTTCCTCTTGGGCCTTTGAGCACTACTGCCCACCATGGATCTATTAAAATATCCCATACTACTATCCCCGAGGATTCATAAATGCTGTAATAAACGATAAGCTTACTTATTAAGCAATACAATATATTATAAGTAACTTCATCCGTTAACAAAAACACTAACAATATGTGCAAATATTCAAACACTGAAAAATGATTACAGGCTTTAATGTAATCTTTGGGAAAATATGCAATTGTGAAAGCAAGTACTGCAAAGGCCGCATGTACAATACTTTTGATAAAATATATTATTTTTACTTTTGTTTAGAAAGTTAGTCAGGAGAATTTTACACATTTATCACAATAGACCCATCTTTCAAACCCCACATCTCTGACAGTTATAAACACACACACACTTTATGAATAAGACTGTCAAGTTTAAACATCTGATACAAGTTACATAAAAATAACATTGAATCAACATGGTCTTATATACAGCAGCAATGAAGGCATGGACAGAGACCATCCTCATGGTGGACTTTGTATTGAGTGTAGTTCATGTCTAACTGAATGTAAATTACAAAAAGATTTGTGTTCAAATCATACCGTCTACTGAACCTTCAATGTAAATTATCCAACAATGGTTCTTGTAAACCTCAGTTTCAAGTAAATTATTTGTGTAGACTAGAGTATAAGGCTCTGGGTGAAGCTGCCTTGTATCGAGTCCTCATTTAAACTGAAAATAATCAAATTCCTCTGAAACGTTAACTTCAAGGCCTCTTTATTTAGACATGGCTGGGTCTAGGTGTTTGAGAGCACCACCTACTAAATGTAGGCTTCCTGTAATGAGCACATGGATTGCAGTCGTTTCCCGAAGCAGCGCAGCTTTGGCCATAATACTGGGTTTCACTGGTAACTGCGTTTTGCTTGAGTCCACAAGCACTGAATCTTTACCCTGAGCAATCCACTGCAGACTGCTGAGGATACAGGGAAACACCAGCGTCTCTGCCTTTTTCTCGGGGACCATGCGAAAGGTGTCCCCGATCAGCATCTGAGGGCCAGTGAGGTCCAAGGGGCTGCTGTTATGCAGATGCCAACTGCTCTGGTTATCCAGGCAACGAGTCAGCATATTCTCAACTGAGACATTGAAGTTCTGTTGATCTATGTGACAAAAGAGAAACCATTAACAAAAGGATATCCAATCAAACACTGCAATTAGCAAGTGAGTTTGAGGGCTCAAAAGGTAATGGCCTCACCAGCATTGCATGATGCAATGGCCTCTGTAATGTTTGGGCAAAACACTGCAAAGTCAAACTGACATGGCTGCAAGAAACAAAGGAAAATACAAAAAAAAATGGGTTTTGAATAAATTGATGAGCATTATGCTTATCTTAGCTTACCACTAGCAACTTTAACATGGCTGCAGAGTCTCTGTCTCCAGTGGTGTTGAACAGCAACACTCTAACCACAGGACCACTACAAAATAAGCAGTTAAATCTAAGTGTTATTGCAGTAAAGAATGAAAATAAAAAATAATCTGAATGCATTGAACCTTGCAGTCAGTTCGTGCTGGGCTGCAGTTTCTTTGAACCACTGCACACAAGCAAGCATACTGCGCATGGTGTGAGCTCCATCCAAAAAGTATGTGATTTGACCATGTTTAAGAGTCTGATTTCTTCCTGGCCACTCAGTCTCCACCAAACCTAAAAAAAAATAAATAAAAAAAAAAATCACAACACACAGGTCAATAGTGTTTTGGTCAAACAAGTACTTAAAAGAACAATGCTGCCCTCTAGTTGTTCTGGTAGAATTCTCAAGCAGTACAATCAAGTGATCCCCCCCCCCACACCTAAATTTGAGTATGCAAAATTACAGTTGCTGGGCAGAGAAATTGAGCTTAATAAGGCAGCTGATAATGCCACCGTTTACCAAGAAATGAAGAAAATTTGAGCACTGAAATCAGAGTCTGGTCAGATGAAGATGAATGGACAATAAAATCACAGAGGAGGACTTGTGGGCTACCACCAGGTGGCATTAAGAGGTTGGGATGAGAAGAAGCGCAACAAAACAAGTGCAGATTTTTACAAGCATAAAAGATCACACCTTTCACCATGATTGGGCTAAGTTTGAAGGTAGCGGCTTGACATCCAGCAGAGTTCCCATCATGACTTTGAAAAGCTCCTTTACCTGTTGGAAAATAAAATAACATGATTCGTTTGATGCAGTATGGTCACATACATGTATAACCCATCAAAGGATTTCTTACCCGTAAGGCACCTTCTTTGCATCCACGTGTGACTGAGCTGAAGGGCGAGGGAGGCATTTGGCTCCTGGTGTTGTCCAGCAAGGCCTAGACATATAGGGCCACTGTCTGTGTCATAGTCCAGAAGACCTGGACACACTTGCAGTGAACACTGGAAAAGTGGGCATATGGTTACACTTTCTCCATTAGAAATGATTAAGGGAAACATCTTCTTAAACTCACACCAATCTCTTTTGCTCTGTCTTTAAGAACCATCATAGCCTCTTCAGGTTGTTTCACTGTGAATGCTGGAACTCCTGGCTACAAACACAAGAGAATTTTAAGATAGGCATAGCATATTATTAATCGTTTCTCATACAATTTTATTATAATTTCTAATAGGGTTTAAATAACTAATCTGCCCTCAGGATCCAAACATGCCATGTGCCAAGTGGCTTTGTGGCAGCAGGAATAACAAAAATGACACAGGAATCAATTTTGTCTGTCAATATACTTAACGACATGAAAATGTCATAAAGTTGCATCACTTTAGCTTCATCTGGCCTAAATTGAGTAAAATCATATATTCCTGGGCCTTTCATCATCTAATGACCAATTAGCTGAGAAAATTGATTTATTGATTATTAAAATAATAATTACAGGCCTTTGCAGACTTTTTCATTTCAACAATAGACTTCTCAAAATATTTTTAATCAAACCCAAATAACAGACTAAACACACCTTAAAGATCCCTCCTTTCTGCCATGCAATCTTTTCCATAGAGTCTCCCAAAATCTGAGTGTGGTCTATTCCAAGAGAGGAGATGCCACAGACCCATGGTTGCCTGATGACAGAAGCAACACACAGACACTGTTGGATAAGTGACATCTCTGTATGTGCATGAAAGCAAAATATAAAAACTATATTTGATTCCCAAAATAATAAATACATTTATATAAATGTATACATCTATGTGTCCAAACACATTTTTTGGCAGAAGTTATGTAGGCAAATTACTGAATTCTGACATGCATCACTTCATTCCGCTCAAATTGAACTTTGGACCCAGTCCAAAAGGCATGCCATGTTGAACCAGGCCTTGCATAAGAGTACATTATGCATCAATAGATGACTGACCACCAACCTAATGATGTTAGTGCAATCATACGCCCCTCCTATTCCAACTTCAATGATGGCCAAATCTACCTGAAAACAACAAACATCAGAATCAGAAAAGTTCAAACTAATAAAGGATAAACAATGTGCTAAACATAGTAGCAATTACCTTTTCCTGGAGAAACACATGAAATGCCAAAATTGTCAGAAAACGAAAATATGCCGGCATTGTTCCTCCATTCACGTCCTGAAATTAAAACATTCTTGAAGCTCAGTTTACTTATCTTATATATATTTTTATCAAACGAAATCAGTCAAGGACAAAGAAGTAAACTATGTTTACTTTCATAAAAAGCCACAACTGATCTTTTTATATTTTATATTGTGTCATATTATAGATGAAAACTGATACTGAAACTGATTGTGGCATTTTAAAATGCCAAAATCCATACAAGATTAGACTTTACATGCTCAGTCACATTTCTCATATTAGGCAAAGTCAGAGGACGTGGTCATGCTCCCAACACTGTGGCTCTCATTTGTCCATCGACTCAATTTAGATTCTCTGAGAATATTTGTGTGCAAGTCTACACTGAAATAATCAAAAGTGTAAAATGGAAAAGGTCTACCCATATATGCTTATTGCGGATTTTAATGTCAATAAAAATTGTTGTTAGACTCCTTTGAATAACCAAAAATAAATCAATCTTTATATAGGAGACCAAAGAGATGTTATTTACTTGAAATGTTCCACAGAATGGCATTAAAATATGCATCTTGCATGTATCCAATTCACAGTGTATTTATTGCTAAAATACATTGAAAAACATGCATTCTTACTATGAGCGAGCTCGCCTGTACATAGATCTAACATGGGACATGTGCTGGTGAGTCTTCTGCTCGTATCCAGAGAGACAGAAGTTTAATACCATACTGCGGGACATTCTAGGCAAAGCAATAACATCTTTATGGAACAAGCAGATGACAAAAGTAACATTGTGCACTTTTAATGTTTGACATGAAGCAAACGTTCACCCGACATACCTTAGTCTCATACAGCCGCCCATACACCTGCCAAAAGTATTTAGCAAAGAGTTCTTTTCCAATTGGTTGTCCATTTATACGTATTCTCTCTCTGACCTGGACTAAGTGTGGAGAGCTGGTGGGAAAAAAAAATAAAAATCAAAAAATATAAATATATAAATATAAGTAAACAAATAAAAATATGAATATAAAATATAATGTTAAATTATTGTACCTGTAAAATCCAGTACGGAAACCATAACTTCTCAAAACTCGCTCGGTGAAGGCACATGTTGATCCCTGAACAACATAACACAAAAATATTTAAACGTCACTGTTCTGACACAGGTTCAAAAACCATGACTATTGACACAGCGCTTACGTAAGCAAGTCTTACACTGGACTGCTTAAGAGATAAATACCTCAATAATAATAAAAATAACCTTTTCAGGACACCCAAAGGCGCTTTACATAAGGAGACATACAATAATATATTTTAGAATATATTTATTATATTATATTTACTAAAACATATGTGAATTCATGTGAAGTATTTAAAATGTTGCAAAAACAGTGAATTCTCTCCTTTTACTTTGAATTAAACTCACCTTGCCCTTTGTGCCCGTCACATGAATGATATTGAGATGATCCAATTGATCCACCTAAATATCAGACACACCAGAAATAAAAATCAAGAGATCAAATGAATCACTTCGCAGTTGCACTGTAAATGATTAAACACTACAGTCTGCACTCCTCCTAGCTCCTCGCTCACAGCTCACCTGGAGACCAGACCGTTCAAGGAAGCCGACCATGGCCTGGAGCTGCAGCTGTGGATGGCTGCGCTCCTGTCGTACCTGTGCCAGAGCACTGGCATTGGTCTGCAAGGTGTTCAGAGTACATACAGCATCCTAAAGCCAAAAACATGAGCAAATTTTAAAAATAAGGTTTGAATGGGGATAAAGATTTTTTACATTTCACACAAAACAATGTCAACTTTTTATTTATTTATACTTATATGTAAATGAAATGGGTCAGATTAGAGCGCCGCCTAGAGATGCCATAATCAAAAGCTGCTTGTTTTAGAAACAAGAGTTGGTTGTACTTTGAGACCCCCTCTGAAAGATAAACTCAGCCCATCTGCCAAACAGAGCTCCTTTCTCTGGATAAAGTCAGCTGGAGTCACGCTTAAAAGATCGTAAATTTAACTCGTATTCTTTACCAGTTCGGAATTGGTGTCAATGTAGTCCTTCTACCGTTCTGACCGCCATGTTTTCTCTGAAACTTATTCAAACTAAGTCCATGATCATAAACTTGTCAGCCTTGTCAGCGGTATCAGCTAACTAGCAGGCTAACAGTTGATGTAAAGGCAGTCGTATAAGGGCTCACCTGATATTCCATCCTCGTTGTGTGAGGTGCTGCTTTAGTGCTGAAGGACCTGAATGAAACACCCGCTAACTCGTATGGGTCCGGGTTTCGGCGCCGGACCGTGAGCACGCAGTGCCGCTGAAACACGCGCCACATGCACGCCATCACAAGCGCCCTAAGTACAGGAAGTGATTACAAATATGGGCGTGTCGGAGTGACGACACCACACGCCCCTTTATCAAAACAAGTTTACAACAAAGCAGACCATTAAACCATGTGACAATAAGTATACGCAACGTACTTCAGGTTATCCTCAATGTAGCCCAACGCCAACGACCGAAAAGAAAAGGCACACATTTGGCACACATGGAAAAGACGGACATTTATGTTAATGTTTTTGCAGTTGTTCATTCAGGCCGCTGGGAGCAGTAGTGAGTCCTCTGGAGCTGATCGGTCGCGGACGGATCGGAAAGATGCAGCGAGACAAAACAAGCAACGCGAGTGCGGCTGAAAAGTAAGTAAATACATCTTTATAGGCTTTCTTTTTCAGACACTTGAGTTTCTGTAGCAATATTACTTAATGACCCCATAAAATATAAGTGTTGTACCGATGACAATGTCCCAAATGTCCTTCTTTGTAGGCCAGACCGGGAGGCAGCCATCATGTCCAAATACTACGATGGCGTTGAGTTTCCTTTTTGTGATGAATTCTCTAAGTATGAGAAAATGGCCAAGATTGGCCAAGGGACATTTGGGTAGGTGGTTATATGTTATGGGCTGTATTTGTGATGTGACTTTATGTAGACAATGAAATTAACGTTAACGTTAGCTCCAGGCTAACGGCTAGCTTTAGCTTCGATCTTTCCCAGTGCTTCTTGTAATCAGCATGTGCGACCCACTCCCCATGGATCTGTTGATCTGTATTGCAGTTATTTAATCTAATCACATTCACAAGAACAACATGCATTTGATTACAACATGAACTGTAGAGATTTGTTTCAATATTGTGAGCAGATAAACCTCATATTTACTATGTTGTTAACAGGGAGGTTTTCAAAGCCAAACACAGACAAACTGGAAAGAAGGTGGCCCTAAAGAAAGTTCTAATGGAAAATGAAAAAGAAGGGGTAAGAGACTAGTTTCATTTGTTGCAAAATTAGAATGTATAAAAAGTAAATCCATGTAAAATGCAACAACTCACCTATATAACCTTAAAAAACCCTTATAAATTTAGCTACAGAACATGTATTTAGATCTAGTTTTGCCAAACACAGACACAATTTAGTTAGTAAATGTAACTTTCTTTCTATATTGTTCTGGTGGATAATTTTCTTAAATGTCTTGTATCAGTTTCCTATCACAGCTTTGAGGGAAATAAAGATTCTGCAGCTGCTTAAACATGAGAATGTTGTCAATTTAATCGAGATCTGCAGAACCAAAGGTGTGTATTTTTCCGATAATTGTTCAGTCGTTCAAGCCTTTGTGTCAATAACAAATTTAACATTGTCTCTCATCTCTCATGTTTTTTCAGCCACTCAGTTCAATAGATACAAAGGGAGTATCTACCTTGTTTTTGACTTCTGTGAGCATGATTTGGCTGGTTTGTTGAGCAACTCTAATGTAAAGTTCACTTTAGCTGAGATAAAGAAGGTTATGCAAATGCTTCTTAATGGGCTCTACTATATCCACAGAAACAAGGTGATTATTTCACTTTTGACTTAAGTTGTAAGTAAATTAAATGTGGTATATTTTAATTTCTTTTGTCTTTATATTATTATGTCAGATCCTCCACAGAGATATGAAAGCAGCAAACGTCCTCATCACTAGAGACGGCGTCCTTAAACTAGCAGATTTTGGTTTAGCACGAGCTTTCAGTTTGGCCAAAAACAATCAAGGGAATCGCTACACTAATCGAGTCGTCACATTGTGGTACAGACCGCCAGAACTACTGCTCGGTATGAAACCACCTTCCTTTTATCCAATATTGGTGACCTTGCATGAAAAACAAATTAATCAGACAATGGTTGTTTGCTCTTCTCAAATTGTTGATGCCGCTGTCGGTGACAGTCCACTGTTATTTGGGTAGATTTACAAAGCTAGGTGCTAAATGAGTGCAAGCTGAGAAATGGCATGTTCAGTTTATACATTACAGCACAAGACTTGGACAAACTTCTCTGATCCACAAGGGACCTGGACACAATTGCTCAAACAATATAAGAAAAATAAAAAATAATATAGAGCAAATGGCATGCTTTAAAAGAATCTGAATCACTATAACTATAATAGGATCAATTATTGAAAATGAAATGACTAGGTCTTCATCATTTGTTATCAGATAGTGACTGATACCTAATGAACTTTATTTCTATCGGGACTGAAGGAAACTGTTTGGGCGTGGCTTATTAAAACTGCAAAATTACTGCTGTTAATTTCTGCAAATATATTATGTACCTGAGAGAGTGGCGATTGTGTACCTTTCGGCTGCACCCAAAAGAAATGTGGTTGAGCAAGAGTTCATTCACGTGTATGAAAGTTAGGATTATTACATGGCTGAATATTATGCTCCCTTCCTCCAGCAATCCTTCATTTAGAAATCTATATATTCAAGTTTATATAATGGTGAGAAACACTATTCATCTCATACAAACTGTCGTGCAATAAGCTGCTGACTTTGTCGGCGTCTTATTAGTTCTGCATATGTGCAAACATTAGTGCTTGATAAAGATACGCACTGTGCTAAACATAGCCAAATGTACAGTACAAGATCATCTTCAAGTCTATTTTGGGAGTTGTGTGTAACTAGCACTGTGCTGGTCCTTGGCTTCAATGAGTCTTTACTTTCCAAAATGGCTATGTCTGAAAAGTTGTATGTAATCTACTTAAATTATAAATTATATTTGCTTTCAGGTGAGCGTGACTATGGCCCCCCTATTGATCTGTGGGGTGCAGGTTGTATCATGGCTGAGATGTGGACGAGGAGCCCCATCATGCAGGGCAACACAGAGCAACATCAGCTCACTCTCATCAGCCAACTGTGTGGATCCATCACAGCCGAGGTAAAAGAATTATTATTAATTATTATAACTTCTTTCTCCAGTCTCATAATTTGTCTGGATTCATATCTGACTTAGAAGAGTTCAAATACTAAACTACTTAATTTTACTGTGTAGGTGTGGCCAGGTGTGGATAAGAAGTATGAGCTCTACCAGAAAATGGAGCTTCCCAAAGGCCAAAAGAGAAAAGTAAAAGATCGTCTAAAAGCTTATGTTAAGGATCCCTACGCTTTGGATCTCATTGACAAACTGCTGGTTTTGGACCCTGCACAGCGAATAGACAGTGATGATGCGCTCAACCACGACTTCTTCTGGTCTGACCCCATGCCCTCTGACCTTAAGAACATGTTGTCCACACACAACACATCCATGTTTGAGTATTTGGCTCCCCCCAGACGGAGAGGACACATTCCTCAGCAACAACCAAACCAGAACAGAAACCCCGCCACCACCAGCCAGACAGAGTTCGACCGAGTCTTTTAAGAAGTATTTCAAAATAACTGGAAGACGCCCATTGTTTTACATTTTACTGACAGATGCAAAGTCTTAACATTTTAAAAACAACGTTGCAAAAGCCAGCCTGTTTTCAGGCTTTTTTGCTTTAGTTGTTAACCTCTACAGACTTTAATGCTTGAAACTTGAACAAAACTGACTCTATAGGTTCTACAGACTGCTGTTGCAATGTTTTGCATATGTTTTTGTTCTAAATTGTTTATTACATTTTGTATAAAAATAGAATAATATGTGTGATGTTATTGCAGGTTACTTTTTATTACTTTCTTTTTTGCAATAATTATTTCCCAGTCAGTTGCACACTGAAATTAAACAGTTTTATACAAATGATGAACTGAACTACAATACTGTATTATAATTAATGTAGTTAAATCCAAGGGTTTAATGTTTTTGAGATGGGAGTAATACTGGGTATTCCAAGAACAATGTTATCTTATGCATTGTGCCTCAATATACAGCATTCACATGTAGGGCTGAAACAATAAGTATTTTTTACTTAATCGACCATTAAAGTAATTGTAATCATGTTGATAATTGCAGTTGTTAGCTGGCTCTAAAAATACAGAATCTAAAACACATGCCAACAGATGTTTTATAACAAAGACAACTGAATTATTAAATCAAAATGTATTTTTAATCTCAATTTATACTAGCAATAATAATTTACCTAGTCAATTAAGCAAAAATAATTGCAGACTAGTCAACTACTAACATAATCATTAGTTGGATCCTTACTCACCTAACATGTTTGACTATTATGTTTGTCCTTATCAATTACGTTTAACAAGTTTTGGTGATATTTATGTTCCCCACAGGCTTTAGGGCCTGAGTCTGTAGCCAGTCTGCTGTCACACTGCGCATCTCTCATGATGGATTACTCCTCTTGTTTCAGGACCTCTCCACTGTCACTTCCATTGAAGAGAACAGTGTGTGTTTGTGTGTGTGCTTTTGTAGGAGTGAGGACAACATGTCACATAAATTAGACAGATGGTCGTTGGAGTTCGAAGACGAAGTGTCTGAATGCAAAAACAAATGTGTCTGTGCCAGGTTTTGACCTCTGTTGTGATCAGGCTTAAAACTCTTATACAGTTGATCCACGTGACGGGATCTCCTTACGTTACACAAAAACACAATTTGATGTTTGAGTGACATTTACACCGGCCATTAAGGTATCAATGTTTAAGGTAAAGCTAATTATTTCAGTAAACACGTAATAAAAAATAAGAATGATAACCTTATTCAAAGATCAAAGCGCTTCATTTTTACAAACCCTCTGTTTAAAAATACATTACTTTTACAGACTTAAAAGATGATGCATTGTTCACGTGTCCCATTGCATTTTTTCTTTTGGGAATTCTGCCCAGTCCCAGTCGTGGTGTTCATCCTCATTCCCCGCACTAGTCGCCAGCGGCGGCTGGATGCGGCTGATGGCATCCAGCGCGCGCGGGCACCGCTCCTGAAAAGGTCCCGTCATTCACCGGGGGTTACCATATGTGCGCCTGCACGAGCCCGACGCCAGCGGCGGCTCGCGCTGCCAGAAAACATTAGGGAAGCAGCAGGGTGTCACTAAGGCGCTGCGATGATTGATTAACCGTAAATAGTGAACGTGAGACTGCACTTCTCTACCTACTTTCAGACCGCACTCACACACCGCCTCACCTACACTCCGGAGGTGGAGCCCCCTGCAGATACAATGATGTAATTGCATTAGCTGCCCAGTAGGAAGAGGATGAGCTTGGGTTGCTTTGAGATGAACCCAGTGAGGGGTCGCATCGAACCATTAGTGGCCCGCCAGCCCGCGCCTCGCTCCTGAGGCTCATATGCTGCTTTTTCTGAGCGGTGGGAAGTCAATGGCACATCACAGAGCTTTATCCAGACATGCGTATCTTATTTAGCCTGCCTGTTTTATTATATTTAGTTGGATTGGTGTTATATTTTTGGCTACTATTATTTTTTGCATCTTTTAAAATAGTTTGGTAGGATTCTAGAAATAATGCCACTCTTCTATTTGTTAAAAATTATGTTGATAATGATGTATTTTTGTTAAACTAACATTAAAATGATAACTAATAAGATGTCATAAGAGTCTTCCCTCAGTTTTGTCAGTTTTGTCCCTTACAGAGTCTTCAGTTACTGACCCCAGACGGATACAATGGCATTTTTCATAAAAGTTGTAGAAGTCCCATAGCAGCATGTATTAAATTACCATAGTCTAATGGTGCTACTGTTCCATTTCCCTCGTGTCCTGGAGTCATGTGGCGTCTGGGGAGAGGGAGCTAATGTTTTGTTTGGTATTAGCATAGACGAGGCACTTAAACTCCCACTGATCTGGATTGGAAAACATTTGGGATAAGGCTCATCAATCAAAGGGCACACATGCCAGCTCTGTCACATCCTGGGGCGCTCTCCACATGTCTGTGTCTCACATCCCTGGGATCTCTGAACAATACACTCCACAAACACTGGATTCTTTCACATCAGATTATAGGGTCTTGAATGAGGAGCACTTTTATGTGGTAACTCCTGATCAGCTTTACTTTTCATATTCAAAACATGCTTTAGACAAGTTTAGTTTAGTTTTTAAAGAGGTTTAGTTTTCATTAAAAGCTCTGGGGACCAATGGCGGATATATATTTGTATATAAGAGTAAATGATACTTAACCTTACCAGTAAATATTTGGAAATATAAAAAGAGTAAAGCTGCTGTTGGGCTCTGGGCTCACAGACATCCTACTGAGCACTTTTTGAGGCTTGACATTTCTATTCAAACCTATTTCAAAAATGAAAACAATCCCCCTTCTGGACCTGTAATTCAATTAAACCAAATGTTTTTTGATTTGATTATAAACTGCAGAGTTTTCGAAGTTTTACATGCCAAGGAGCTTTTTTTTATCAGAGGTGGGCACAGGGGAATAAATTAAGAAACAGTCAAACGCCCCTTTGAATTTTAAGGAGTTTATTATTTGAATTTTAAATATACCAATAAAGTGATGACTAAATCAGTGCGACTAAATACAACAAAACAAAACAAAAACACATCAGTCCAGTGTTCTGTGAGGTTTTGTTTTTTATTGAAGGACATTTTTACCAGCAGGGAGCAGTGTGGAGCAACTTTGAGTCAATTGAGTCCTTTGTTGTGTAGATCTTGTGAATACTGAGCCGCAACAAACAAAACAAACAAAAATAAGTAGGAAAACATCGTATGGAGATATTTTCCCTCAGCCTGTTTTCTAACACGTCCTCTCACGTCCTCTCATATGATTTATGTGGGCATGGGACTGGACCTTATGACCTCTGCAGGCTGCTGAATGAAGCTGTAGTCTTTAAACATGTAAACTGATTTTTGGCATTTTTAAGTATTTAAGAGAGTTTATACTTTTAGGGAAAGATACATAGCATAAAAAGTTATATTTCTTATTTTGTTAATAAATTTGGCTGAATTTGTTATGTTTTTGCAGAATCACTGCGTCTAGGCCTACTTTCCCCCAAAGCATATACTTTCTGTCATCTTTTATGTCATTTTCTCAAACCGCAGGTCTCTGGAGATCTGGCTTGAATCACAATCAAAAAGAGCAATTTGACTTGGGCCTTTGAAATGTTTGCTGTAATGTCTGCACTGGGCTCTTTCAGATAGAAGAGTATGAAATGTCATCACAGATTTGTATCAGCTGTCGCTAAAGAGTGGCCTCTTGGCGCCCTGCTGGGCCTGCCACCAGGACAACTGCCCTTTACCCGCACCGCTGGGAATCTGAATTCTGGCGTATTTTAGGAACAACTGTGAAAGCAGTTACCTCAGAAGAATAAAAACGGCAGCAAATGCCGATTCATTCATGAGAAAAGTTTGTGTCAACTTTGTTAGAAGCTTACATAGACCTCATCAAATCAGGTATCGGTTTCAAAATTCATTTGGCAGTTTTACTAACATAAAATGGACCAGGAAATAAATTGTTATGTTCTCTCACCATATGAAAAGTACAGTCTATGTGGTACTAGTATTTTATACTTCTGCTTCTTGACGTCTCAGACATTTTGAGCGCTCCAAAGACTCACACAGAGGGATGAAGAGTGAAGAAGGAAACACAAAAGAGATGGGGAAAAGGTGGAACAAGACTGGCAAACAGAGGTTCATAAAAATACTTTGATACCACAAACACTGAATAGAAAACTACTTCTTGAAATTGTTTCAGTTCAACTGTTCCCAATAAATAAATGTATTATTTCAAGAGGAATATCCTGAGAAAAGTGATGGGGAACAAAGAAGAATCAGTCCCTGAACATTCTTGCTGTATGGATCATTATTTTGCCCACTCTTCCTCAGACTGCATGTAAATTGGTTGGGCGTGCTGACAGGTAACATGATAGGAAGTGAGTAGTGTTGCTGAGTCCAGGCTCATCTGTTCATCCAGCTGCTTCATCTCATAATGCCTCAATGGCTTTTGATGCTCACAAGCGATTTCCTACAGACGACGATCACATTACATCAAATTAAACGGCATTACCTCACACCAAATAAAGAGCTTTATTTACTCAGCAGATGGTGGCTTTATCATGGGGGAAATTCAAGGAGAGCCCCCATGGATCATGCTGGTTTAATCATTCTTGATAGCATAAAACACCATTATTGATCAGGTCAGGGAAAGAGGCTCTGAGTTATTACAATTTGTTTGAAGTAAAAACTAGGGATGCACTCATCCAATACTGGAATCGGATGTGACTAGATTAGATATTGGCTTCCAAATATCATCTCAGCAGATATCCTGTTTGGACATATACATTGATATAATAAGACTATTTACTGGTCATAGTCGGCCTAGAAAGTCTTATAATTGGTTGGTAAAGTTGTTCTGTAGTTACGAGAGAAATAAATAACAGCTACATAACACATTTAGATCAGTTCTGTTTTATTTTATTTTTGTTTAAAATAAATAAATGCCGTTTCCAGTCTCTCTCCTGGTATCAGTTGGTATCAGGTATCAGCAGATACTTAAAGCTAGAATCAGAATCAGTATCAGAACTGAAAGAGCTGAGTCGGTGCCTCCCATGTAAAAACTGTGTGTTACCAGGGGGACATTATATTGCACTGGTGTCAATATCATTCCACTAAGGGTGCATTATGTAACTTTTCTGGTGGAGGGTCTGATACTTGCTTGTCTCTATTTTGTTATTATTGCTTGGCTAGATTGTTCCAAAATATAGTATTTAACTCTCCAAGAGTTATGCATAGAGAGGCACGCCCATGTGCACAATAAGAATGCATCTTTTTCAAACTATATTTGAATAATAACAACATAGTGGACCCTGCTCCAGAAACATTACCAAAGGGACATTATTTTTTCTGAAGCACACAATGATTATAGGTTACAAGTCAGGAATAAAGTGAGAAGTACTGATGATAAAATACCCTACATTTGAGTAGATTCCTGTTTTGTACAGTTTAATATATCAAGAGTGCTGGCTGTCTGGTAGCTCCTGCATTAACAACTTAGTGTAAAGTTATTCTCAGCACCATGTCCTCATTAAAACATTCCCCAAAGTGCCCCTCCATAAAACGCCCTTGGCTTCATGTTTAGGTGTCTAATTAGGGCCCCAGCCTCTGCTTTGGTTGTTGGCTTGTGTGTCAATTTAACAAGGCAGTTAGGCATATTAGTAATACTCTAACAGGACTATCGATTTGAGGGGTTACTATAGGAGATGTAGTGCTCGCTGTGGGGCCACTGAAAGGACAGAGGTGTAGGGTTGCAGACAAGTTGGTGCAGGACACAGAAATGACCAGCTGTGAAGGAAAATAAATATTGTTATAAGTTAAGTGATTAGGTGGGGAACACAAGGCACTCCAGGTGGTGCTATGGATGGAGTAGCCCTGTAAAATAAACTGGTCATCAGTGGCTTTTAAATATTTGGTTTAAAAAAACAGAGGCACAAATATTCACTTTTGCAACACATTATATGAAGAAATACCAACAGAGCGGTCTATTATTGATGAAAGGGGCTTCAAAAAGACTATGTTAAGCTGTCTTCTGTGAATATATGGACCCTTTTGATTCAGGCCACAAAGCAGTGAGTTGTACTTGTCACAAACATTCAAACTTGATTTCATCACTAAGGAAAAGGCTCAGTAATAATATCATAACGATACATAACAACTGAATGAAATTACAATTATAATGTGTGTAATTATACCCTTTTGTCTAATTATTAATACAGAACAACTAGTTTTCATAATATTATCATGTGGTCTTACACTAGTTCTGATATAGATCAAGATCATTCAAGAACTGTACAGGAAAAGTCAAATTATGTTTAGTATTTTTGCCAGTATAGACACTTGTCCGATGAGAGTGGTTTTAAAATCATTTGGTATCTGGGTATTGATACTGACAACTCACTGCTCTCTTCCAAAATCCACTGTAAAGAAATAACTTTCCTCTGGCAGAAACCTTGCAAAACAATAGCAGAAAAATCACTGCATCATGGTCAGTTAGCATGTCCTTCAAATGGCCCCGTTCACCTCCGTGTTCATTTGGCCAAAGAGTCTGTGTGTTTTATTTTGTTTATGGTTCTGGCCTCTCATGTGTGACATAGTGGAGGTGCCGATGCGATCCTCAGTAGACTCACCAGGAGTACAGGCTTTCATTAGCACTCTGTAATTAGGAACAGATGCAATTTGCAACCCTGCACAGTGCACTCACAAGGAGACATGCTGGAGCTGAGACATATGACTCAAACACAGGAGTAACTGAGAGGTGCAGAGGAAATTAATTCAGATTTATTCTGTTTTCAGTTTAAACAAAGTCCTGTTAATTACATTCTTACAAAAAGTCTAAATATTTCTTTGATTTCTTTCACCCTTAAGAAAAAAAAAACAAAAACAAAAAAACACAAGATTTTTTTTAATTAAAACTACAATACTTTTAAAAATGGGCATCAAAAATAAACACTCTGGATTTATTAAATATGCATCTTTTTTTCTTTTGGAGGGTATTCCTGTTATCCATTACATTCAAACAATACTTGATCTGGTTGTGTCTCTTGCTTGTTTCCATGAAGATGGGTTTTATGCCATACTGTGGAACATTCTAATAACATCTCCACTGAGAGCAGAAGGAGATGAACTTCCACCAGAAAACCTATCCATGGGTTGCCATAGCAATTAACAATTTAAAACAAAATATTGTATCTTTTCAAAGGGAAAAAAGTCCTCAAAATGCTATATAGCTGAAACCCACGAATACAGTTTGCATTGATGGTTTGAGAATGCTCTTCCTATGGGGTCAATCCTTCTCTAAGTACACCCAAAGAGTCACTGGCTCACAGCTGCATGAACTATGAACATTTACGTGACTGACGTATCGTATAATATAAATTGCTCTGTGTTGTACTTGTAATGACCCTTGAGTCCATTGATTTGTGAGTGACTGAAATAAATGGTGTGTTTGCATAAGAGCTGTCCATTTAATTATCATGTACAATATTTTTATTACAGAATTACAGAAACGATCTGAAGGACTGCAGCAGGAGGCGGGGTGTGACCCTGGATGTTGCTAATTCATTTACAGGTTTAATTAGATGGATGGAGCCCTTGCCGTTATTAAAACAGGGAAGCAGTGAATGTTGCCAGCGCTACAGGACTTTTTAATTACAACTTCACATCCCCACTTGCTGACGTCTGGGGAACCATTTAATTAAAATCCTCATTATTTTACTTTTAATTAGTTCCCCCCTTTTTTGTTTCCTTGCACCATATGGCAGTGTTCCGTGGTCAAATCAGCCTAATTGAGATAATTAACTTGATCAGTTTAATTATTCAAAGTACTCTGATTGGAGGAAATTACTACCCATCCCCCGATCGCCTCATCAACAACCCTCTTTTTTAATGGCGGCATCTCGCCCTTATATGTTCAAATTCTAAATATACTTTGCAAATTTGAGGTCATCATAACCACTTTTAACAAAAACCTGTGTCGTGAAGTAGTGTAAAAAGTAAGCAGAAAACTATTACTGCTAAGTTCCCTGCAACTAAGAAAAGAGACCTGCATGTGCACTCAGCAAAATTAAATGAGCAAACATAGGAAAAGTTGATGAAACAGTTAAGATTAAATAAATAAATAAATAAATATAGTTTTAATTTGGAGAAGAGAAGTATATCAAGATTCACACATACCTTTGCTTGTTATATTTGGAGAAAGTCAAAGACAACTTAGGATTTATGAGTCAAGACATCTTAAAGGGACTTTCATGAGCCACTCATTTGGGTTGCCAGAAACCAAATTTCAGTTGTGATATGAGTTGTGATTTTTCTAAAAGTGCGGGCTACATACCTTTAAAGTCAGCTCCTATATTTCAGTTTTAACCTAAGTGATAAGGCCAACTCTTTGTGTTATTTTCCTCTCCTTATGGTTTTCATGTGTTCATCAGTATTGAGATCTGACTGTTATTTGTTGTCCACTCTTTGATAGATGCTCAGTCTTTATAGTGACAGGAAATCAATTATTTACTCTTTGCCTGTGATCTTGAAAAGCATAAGACAAATTCATTAACACATGCAAATTGCTTTAACTGCAATTATCCTCGTATCTTGATCAGCAGAGAGGGGGGTCTTCCATTCTCCCGCCACGGGGCACATCTCATGCCACACTCAAACCAGAGCAGCCCCATCTGCATATCACTAATTAGCTTGATGTATTCAAGGGCCAATTAGCAGGAGTAGATGAAAAGTTTTTAATGTCTGACTTACAATTGGCCTTATACTTATACTTATACTTATATTCTTCACTGCGTCAAAGATGACTCATTCTGGGAAATTATCCAAAAGTTTTGATGACCTGGAAAATATGTTTTAATCTCAAGGGATATTGATCCAATAAAAATGAGAAAGTCGTGAACGATTGCACCTCATTAGCTGCATGAGAATAAAGATTGTTGCTGCAGTGCCAAAGTAATGAGTTTATGTACAAACATATGCTGCATGTTGAATAAATCTGCATTCTTACTACTGCCCCTAATGATGTGTTATCACCAACAGACTTTTGTGAACTGACAAAAAGGAAGTTTTCTCTCAACCAGCCCTCCAGTACTGAATGTTTAATAGTAGCTCTGGGATCATTAAAAACTCCCTGTACTCAGTGCATTCAATCACTTCTGTAACACCTCCAGTGCTGTTGTAATGACATGCCTCACAAAAATACTACACCAGACCTCACATAATAATACAAGTTAATGATTTTGTTTTTTTCTCTGGTATGATGAACCTGCAGTACAGCCACCTTCTGTTTTAAATATATACATAATTCAAAATATTATATTTCAGTATAGACAAGCAATCAATAATGGGCTAATAGATTACATTTGTCTAGCTCTTTATGACTTTCTACTCCATACTCAGTGGTCTATTTGTAGCCACAGTTGCCCTAGGGTAAAGTGACCAAAGCAAAGCTGCGCCATCAGTCCCTCCAAACACTACTGATCATTCATTCACACACATTCATACATTGGCATGGTGGTTTTGCCCCAGGACACAACAGCATGCACCCCAGAATTGCTGATCTTTGTGAACCATACTATCTTTTCAGGTTTTATGCCAAGCTTGGACACATTACATTACATGCTCACTTAAAAGTCATTATGCAGTGTTTTCATTAGATTTGCAGAAAGTTACCAAACACAAAGAAGTTCATCTGATTATATGTGGTGAAATGTCAGCTGCAACACAGATGTCATGTGATAAATTAATGTAAGCCTTTGTTTTGGTTTTATTCATCTCAATTTCAAATATTACAAACCCACAAAGGACAGGGCTCCACCCAAATATAATGAACTCATCTATCACTGTGGTATAAAAACATACATTTAAAAGAAAGTGCAGCATATCAGAGTGAAGCAGGCCTCATTACTGCGGATAACAATTAGAAAACACAATAGTGATCTCACAGGGCTTGTTTCTGTCTGTGCTGCGCTCTGAGCCGGTGATGACTGAAAAACCAAAGGAATGTGCTCACCCGGCGTCATTATGAAAGAGCACTTTGAAACATTACCATTAAAAGCCTCATTGTTGCTGTGAATATGCGGCTAATTGGACTTACCCTGCACGAGGAGCTGCTGAGTGCTCCAGCTCTCTGTTAATTTGAAAAGTCACAGCTGGCTACTCATGTGTGCCTCCTCTGCTCTCTGCCTGTGTGGTTACTTACTACTCATTTCTCCTCTGTAGAAAAAGCCACACAAACAATATGACCTCAAAGTCATGCTAAAATTAGACCTGGTCAAAATATGTGCCAAATGGGCATATGAGAAAACCTAATTTGAAGATGAGTTTCGTGCCAGAAAGCAATCACGACGCAAACACTGGAAAGTTTGCTTTAATTTGAACAGACAGAAGAAAGGAACAATGCT
The DNA here is from genome assembly GCA_019594935.1 of Periophthalmus modestus. NCBI lineage: Eukaryota > Metazoa > Chordata > Actinopteri > Gobiiformes > Gobiidae > Periophthalmus > Periophthalmus modestus. Next base: position 36,617,153 of record JAIEZT010000054.1, on the reverse strand, counting down.
GTCTTTCGCTGTACTTTCCTATGACACACGGCTGCCTGCTCAGTCAGTGCCCACAGGAACAGGCTCCCTCCTCCTTAATTACCAGCTCACCAGATTAGGGCTCATTAGGCTGCAGCGCCGGAGTGCAGGGCCTCCAGCGCATCCCTCTTTAATTGCTTCTGTAATGGTCTCGACTCGGGCCTTTGAAATCCCATTCCTGTGGGTAATCAGCCATGTTTGTCTGGGAACCACAAGTGTTTCTTATATATCTACTCCTTCTTCTCCAGGAGTGCCTATCAAACTCACTGTAGCTTTAACCAAGTGACCCCCGTAATCACATGAGCAAATGATTAAGAGTTCAGCTGACTGGCCCCTCCACATGCAGTTCAAAGACAAGGGATTCCACTACAACTATTCATATTCAAATTAGAAATCTACAGTGTGTGTGAAATGTCGTCTTTCAAAACTGTCCACAGCATACTTAAGCTTAAACACCTAAGCATGGCAAAATTCCTGTATAAAAATCTAAACAAATACATTGTGATTACAGAGTGCCAATGGAAAAAAAAAACATTCATGAATTCAAGCTATTGTAAAGTGGCAGTCCTTTTTGCTTGCTTTGCCTACAGTATAAATTACATTATTAGTCTGAGACATGATCTGGCTAACCATAAATGATTTGTTTTGACTAGGGTTGCACAATACATAATTAAAAAATATTGATAATCACAAAACTGGTAACAATAAATGTGACTGTAAGAAAATAAATACATCGCAATAACACAAGTTCTTCATGTGACAGTAATTATTTATGATTTTCTTTTATAAGTCCAACTAACCTTGTTTTGGCTTTTCTCAGCTTCTGTCAAGTTTTTATTGCACATTTGACTAGTAAATTGCATGTACATTTTTGTTTTAATTTAACAGAACTTTTGTCAAAAAAGTATTGTTAAGTATTGCAATAATACTGTTATCACAATATAAAACATAAGCTGGTTATTGGATATCGCATATTTATCGTGCATCCCTAGTTTTGACAAAATATTAACCACAGACCCATGCAAAATGAAAACAACATTACACTGACACTATATGATACATGTTGTTTGAAATCTGAACCAAAACCCACCTCAGAAAATAACAGTCTTTTGAGTTGTGTTGTAGACCCATTTTAGGCAGTAGTGTATATTGCCATTTTAACACCAGTCCTTTGGAAGAATGACTCAGACTCAGTTTCTGCATCAATAGTTCATCCTTCACATCTCAAGTTCCCCCGAACATAATTTACCTCAGTCTTTAGATATTTCTTGAAGGGGCACAAATTTACAACAGTGTCCAGAGAGGGCAGTGCGGGGTTCAAATAAGAGCACAATAAAGGCACATTTGGTTTTTCATCCACAACTTCAGCAGACCTGCAACAGAAGTAGGGGTGGGCAATGTTGATCAAATAAATAACTCAATACATATTTATTATTTAGCATAATTTTTTATAATGCTCAGACCTTATTTAAACAATGGTGCTAAAATGTATCTGTAAATGCTTTGGTTGATGTTCAAGTTTAGTACATAAATGTAAATAGACCATAAAATGAACCACAAAATTACAAAAATAAATTTAACTTTCTGCCCTTTTACACAAGATGTTTCAGTTTCTTTTTGAGGTCATTTTTAATTGCTTTAATTATAGACGATATACTCAATACCCCGTGCATATTATTTGATATACTTCGCACCTCTAAACAGAAGGGAACATGTGTGATCTCAGAGTTAGTCTTCTTACATAAATCCAGCTATGTTTGTCTAATGAAATATGATATATAAATACATTATTAATAGATTATTGTTATTATGTGCATACCTTCTGGTCAGGCATCATGTTGTTTGGCTGGATTGGAGTCGCGTGTCCAGTCATTATACCTCCTCCGGGCCGGTCATGTTCACAGAATATTGTACCATTTATGTAGTGAAAGCGGTCTCCGGGGACCAGGCGGTTCCTACAGGTTGCACATGTGAAGCACTGAAAGAAACAGGAATATTTAAAACCACGCTAATGGCAGTCTAATGTGCTGTGAGTTATAAACGTCTTACTTTAAGGTGGTAGACATTGCCTTGTGCTCTCATCACCATCTCACTGGCGGGAATAGACTGACCACAAGCACTGCAGGCTCCACTGTGTCCATACAGTCTGAGGAATATTTAAAATATTTTTAACTACAAATTCCCACATGTATGAACAAATGACAAATGATTTTTTCCCAACAGTTTACAGAGGCAATTGATATTTTTCTACTATGCAAGAACAAGATTTTACTGTTGTCAAGAGTATGTTAAGACTATTCAGAACAAACCTTATCTGAGCAGATTAGCAGTGACCTAGTGTCTCAAGGTTGTGTGCATTATTTACATGGGGTTAGTCTGACTGCTCAGGCAAAGTGATACGATGCTTTTAACAATTAGATGTAATGACCAGCACATTACTTAGCCTCCTCGCAGCAGCAGTGAGTCCACATTAATTAGAGTGTGCACATGTCTGTACCTGACCTGGAGCAGCTTTAAGATTTAATAGAAAGCCTCTGTCATCATTACAGGCTCTTGTGCAACTGATGCTGTGTGACACTTAACTCAGACAGAGTGCTCTCCTGCTCTCCCTGTGTCTCTCAATGACTGCACACACTAATGAATTTTTTATCTTAATCCAAACAGTCATTTAATGAGCACGCCTGAGAGGATCCCTGTTCTCTTTAATTAACCCACACACTCTCCTCCCCAGGCTCACTTACATCTCATCCTGCTGCTGCTGCAGCAAAAAGGGTGACAACCTGAGGCCTTGAACTGTGGCTGCGGGTGCCCTGCGGAGGGCTCTTCCTGTCAGGCTGGACACTAAGGCAACTTTAAATATGTGTAGATGGTGTAAGATAGAATTTTTCAAACATGTAACAATACTTGTTCAATGATTCATATGGTTCAGTGTAAATTAGAATACTGAGAATCTCACCAGTAATTATACCTGATTATATATGATCTGAAGTTGTAATCTGAGCTGTAATTTTCAAATCTGCATGCTTATAGGCTATGTTTGAGTGTCACCTGATGTAGTCGTTCTTGCAGAGGATCATGCCTCCTTTGCTGTAGCAGGTGCTGCTGTACTCTCCCAGCTGGGCCTGGCAGCAGGAGCACTTGAGACAGCGCGTGTGCCAGTACCGCTCCATCGAAAAGAGCAGGAACCTGTCCGAGATGCGACCTCCACATCCAGCACACGACCTGCAGGCTGCCCCACTGCCACTGCCCATCATTGCCACCGTGGGCATCTCCACACGGCTGTTCACCATAGCAACCTGTGCATATAGAAACTGGTCAAATAATTGTAATATTAACAATAGTATAATGTATCTTATAATAGTAGAAAAAGTTGTCCGTTGAAACATTTCTAACCATTCCTGGACAAAGCAGGGTTTACAATGGCAATGTCTTGTAATACTTATAGGAATATTGAATGCCATGTATCAGTACATGGCATTCAACTGCACTATGGGTGAAATGACACAACAAGTATATGTGAAGTGAAGGAGTCAAACTGGTAACCCTCAGTTCATGAGCCAATGCTGTGCCACTGCTGCCCACATTGTCATTGGCAGACAATAGTCATAGATAATTCCTCTAGCCCCTTTGAACAACACCAATCACACACACATCAAATGTGTTTCAGTTTCCTGCCGTATGCAACTTTTTCCTAGTCAAAAGAAATCTTGTTTTAAATTATACATTATTTTATTACTTTATTACTATTTATAATTAAAATGTATTTATCATTCGGAAACAAATGAAAATGTACAGTGGATGATAGGTCTTGTCCAAGGACACAATGACAGTATATGCACTAGAGCCACTGTGGCACTTGGTATTCGCAGTGGTCTCTGATCCTCTACTGATACTAACCAGCCTAACCCTGCTTAGCTACTGAGAGCAGATGAGATTTAGCATTCTCAAGGTAGTATGAAAATACAGATCACATCTGTAATAAGTCTCTAAAAATCTCAAAACTTAAAACAGGAAGGATGTTTGAATAATAAAGCAACTTGTCTTGATGTACCATTATAGCATGTATATTATTTCTGAGAAGGAAGCATACAGTAAGAATGACCTAACCACTGGAAACATTCTAAATATTTATGTTGATCTTAAATAAGTTCCAGCTTTTCCGAGTACATGCAGCATTTAAATACACAGTCATGTTGTCGGTGTGGCCGTCAGAACCAATGGATTGGCTCTGGTCTGAGGGAGAACACTGTTCACCTTTGAAACATGAATACCTCCGGAGGAAATCAAATGTGCATAATATTAACCCACTCTCATAAAAGGACTGCTGTTTTACACCCAACAGGCTTAAACTTAGTCCAAACTAAACAAAACCACACACACAGACTCTTTCAAGTTGATGTCCTAACTCGATAACATGTCCCACGAGGACGCTCTTTGAAGCCGTTTACTCCTCCAAACACATAAAGACTCATCTGTTTCTGAAGCACACATAATATAATGGATTCAGATGGAACCAAAACCCAAATGTGAAGCCAGTTAAAGTTAAATGTACATTTGACAACTCTTATGAAGAGGAAACTGCTCCTCCTGTACAACTTTCAGTGTGTGTATCGTTCCTTTACAAAAGTGAACTTATTTTGTGCACAGCTGGAAATAGTATTGCGTTTGAGTGCATTGTGTGTGTGTGTTTGTGTGTGTGTGTGTGCTGTGAGTCAGCAGCACAGTCTCTTCAGCCTCTCACATGATTTATAATTAGCGCCAACAACAACATAAAATAATTGCAGGGGTAGATTTCATTTTCTAAATGAGCAACAGCAGCACAATTTGTCCTCCAGAGCGTCTCATTTCAGCAAGGGCATGTTGGGCTTTACGACTACCCTTCCCACAAGATTATTTGAGATTGCAGCAGCTGGTCCTCTGCAGTGAGGCAGGCTGCCCTCAATACCCTCATTTTGTGGAGTAGACACCTGGCTCTAATCAGCCACAGGAATACCATGTTAAGAAGCTCTAGGCTACATTAAACCAGCAGCAGCCACATGCACTGGGACCCACCAAGCCCATTAGCGCGGGCCTATTCAGCCACGCAATGGTCTTTCACACAGACTATTTAACAAACTCCCTAACACATTTTGCTGTTGGTCTAAAAACAAATGGGTTTAAGGGACTTTTCAATGACAACTTTATGAATGAGGTCCTGTCTATGTTATTTAAAGAATAGCTGCACTAAAACAGTGGCTCACAACCTTTTCCCCTCCAAAGACCTACCAGTTGCAATCCAAACATCCCGGCTCTAACCTGACAAACTACAGTCTTATATTCTAATGTTTCATGAATATCATGTTGAAATAACAGACTTAGTGACACCACTTAAAACCAATACTTAAATAAATGTGCAATATGTCAACGTAATAACCAGAAACAACTGTTTTGATTTGATGCATCAGTTCAAGCATAATATGAGTTTGTAGGCTGACTGACTTCCCTTTGTCATGACCGATGAATGTAGGATGTCATTATTCAGAATGGCACATTTTTGCATCTGTGCCTTTTACTATTATAATGAATCAATTTTAAGCTTATTATATTATTTGTTTTATTATTATTGACTATTTGTTATTTACTTCTTCATATCAGGCCTTGGGACAGGTGTATATAAAGAGTACATTTGTAGTCAAAAGCTGTTTAACACCTGAACTGCCATACCTGACTCAAGCCTAAACGACCTCTGACACAACTGTGGACAGATTTAATTAAATTCCTCAGCTTAATTATATTCAGCTTCAACTATTGAAGCCCAAACTACAATCACAAATAAAACCCCTAAAGGCACAAACTGAATAATGTATTTTAGTTTGCTTTAAGTGCCCAAACTACAGGCTACATAAACAGCACCTAGTTCCCCATCACTATGATGAAGCTCTAAACAATAATCAATGAAAAAGAACACAATGCAGTACAATACACAGTTCAGAGCCTAATAGAGCTAATAAGGCCTCATTTGCTATAATATTGTCATACAAGAGATCGGACTAAAGACCAACTGTGCACAACTGCACCTGTTCATCCTTTAATAAAAAGGCAGCAGCTTCACAGAGGGACAGTCAGTGGGGTCACATCAGGCCAGAACGCACAAGTTCACAGCAGAAAAAGGCATCTCATTAAAAATTAAACATAAATTGTTATTGTATTTGTTAAGATGCGTGGAGAAAAATGAGAAACTCCGTGTAAAGAAAGCAAACTTAACCTGAAGTCTATAGTACAAAATGATGGCTTCATGGCAGAAAACCGAGAAGGAAAAAGTTATAATACAACATGAAAACTCCTGGAGCTTATCAAACACACGATGGCTGTCCGTGGCAGTGAATAACCCATGTACCAGAAGTAGGATAGAACACACCTTTAGTAGGAGAGAACGATGTTAAAATGTTGCTTTCACGTGCTTCTTTTATCCTCGGAAAACACCCAAAAAAGTGTTTGAAAAGTGTTTGACCGATGCGTCTTTGCCCTCGGATCTGTTCTCGTCTTCCATTTACGTGTCCGCTTTGATCACTCGCCCACTTTTATCAGAGAGAGCGCCACACTGCGCCTCTGTCTCCCTCTGATCTCACTCTCTGCTGCGTTTAAGAGCGCTCCCTCAGTTTGAGTGAAAAATGTATGCTCACGTGACGTCAGGAGAGGGCGTGGCCTGATCTCATCCAGCACCAGCCCTCCTGCAAACATGAAAGTGTAACATCATTTATATACACCCGTGTAATTCCAACTACAAGACATTTTGTGAGAAATAAACAAAATAAATACACAAAAAAATTAAAAGATGTTTACAATATATATACACAACATATCACATATACATATATTGTATATTCAATGTCCTAATTGTTCTGTATTAAATCATCATTGCTTATGTATTTCTCTTGCTCAAACACTAAGTTCGATACTATATACACACACACATATATCTATATCTATATATCTCTATATCTCTATATCTATATCTATATATATATATATATATATATATATATATAGATATATATATATATATATATATATATATATATATATATATATATATATACACACACACACACACACACACACACACACACACACACACATACATACATACATACATACATACATACATACATACATACATACATACATACATACATACATACATACATACATACATACATACATACATACATACATACATACATACATAGATAGATAGATAGATAGATAGATAGATAGATAGATAGATAGATAGATACAATAAGAAAAGGAGATCAGTCCATATAATTTGAATAAAAAATTCTTAGTTGAGCGTTGATACCATTTTGTTCAGATGTTACTGATTAGAGCACAGCGACCTCTGGTGGCCAACCTTGCACACTATATTGCATTTGTCTACAAACATGATCAAATATTGTTGTTGTTTTTGGGTTTGTTTGTTTTGTATTTTTTTTTTTGTAGATATTTTTTTTTCATTCTCTTTCTGACACCATGTAAGCTTTTGATCCAGGTTTAACTTTTGTCAGAATCTTGTGTGTAACTGTCCGTAAAATAAAACGAGCAGTCAAAACAACAGTCATTGTATCATATTGTATTAAAAGACCCACATATGTTTTCCACCCAGACACAGCTTCAGTTTAAGTGTTTTTTTGTGTAATCAATAGCCTATGTTTTTATGGGTGCAAGTAACTAAACTGTGAAAAAACTATGTTTATGCTATTGATAATAGCCAATAACAGTATTTACACTGTGAGAATGAGTCATCACAGCTTATTTGACATTTGTTTTACTCAATAGTCTGTGAGGAAAAATAGACATATTAAATACACATTATCTGATCTATCCATGGGCAGTATTGGGAAGAATACTTTGAAAATGTATTTAGTTACAGAATATTATACTGACAATCTGCATTAAATGTATTTTATAACGTTTTCAGATACATGGTCCATTTAAATCATAATGCAAAGACAAAATAGAGGATTAAAAACAGCTTTATGTTTGTTTCACCGTTTGTTCTGTATTTCCTATCACTAGTTGAAGAAGGAACAATCTCACATGCACTAACAATTGGCAGCGGACCCAACAGAAAAGGTACACAGTGCACTTTAAGAGCTGTGAGGCTGTGCGACCTTTGTCCAGTAGGGGGCGACAGCGGGAGTCTGTGGGGGTAAATGTCCAGCTAAAAGTGAGAATAAGACAGGGCCATTTGTTATGATTTAGGACATGATCACGAAAGAGGAGTAACCAGTGAAAAACGGAGACAGCTTTGGTCATCTTTGATTTATTATTTCGTCTCCTCTTTCTTCGACTATTACGAGGTAAATACCGGTAGTTTGTTTTTTAATCGTACTGTGTTTTTAACAAATATGTTTTACCAGCGTTAACAATCGTACAGTATAAGCAGCTTACATTATCTTTGGGGTGTATTTGATAGACGGTGTTAGCATTAGCAGTCTTGACATCCAGTGGTTAGGACATAAGTTTGTGCCATTGGTCGTGCTCTCACATAACAAGCTAACGCCAACATAGCATTGTGGTTTGATTCAGACGTAAAGGTGTTGTTTTAGTTGTGTAAGCCCAGAGAGGGGATGTAATTTAACTATTTAACTTAAATAGTGTGTTAGGTAATGCATTTGTTTTGTAATGTTGTAAAGCATCGCTAGTGCTGGTTCAGCCTAGCATCCTAAGCTATCTGCTATGTCATTTACGGGAATATCCGCCCCTCCCACCTCTTCTCCATCTATACCAGCTCTGATACCAGCTCTGACAGTCACCAGGCAAGATGCCGCTGTTCTTTAGGAAGAAGAAGCCCAGCGACGACGCTAAGAAGAGGCTAGAGTATCTGCTATGTCGGGTGAGGAAAAACATTTAATAATACATAAAATAAAATGCATACAGTTATTATTATAACTCAGTTTTATTTGTTCCCTTTTCAGTCCAAGGAGCCAGGTGCTGATGACATCTTAGACATATCTTCTTGTGAGCTTTCAGAGGTTGGTAATGGAATATAAAGCCTCATTTGTTTGTGTGGGTAATAATTGTTGAATAATAGTATTATTCTTTGTTTTTTGGGGGGTTTTTTTATATTGATAATAAGATTGAATGGGTCAAAGTTCAGTCTCACACTTGATTTTATACCTAAAAGTATAAAGTAAGATAAAAGTATAATGTTTAATTCAGTAGTAAATTGAATGTTGTAAAGAAACTTCATAAAATTGGTATTGTCTTTGTCTTTCTGGACATCTCTATTTCTTTATTTTTGTGATTCAGTGATGTTTTTAGGCTTATTCCTCATTTTTGTTTGCTTTACTTGGGGTATTCATTTATTCAGTCTATAAACCATTTTGTCACAGATTCCTTCCACTGTTTTTTCGAACTGTAAGCACTTTCAGAAAAAGGTAAGCTGTAAGAATGTATATTTAATGAAAAATAAAAATGCATATGTATTTGCATTTCTGAAGTGTGCTGATGTTTTGCTATAGGTCTTGATAGTTCACAGCAATGAAATAAAGTCTTTGGTTCCAAGAGGTTGTGACCTCACTAATTTAGTCACTCTTAAGGTAAAGAGCTTTAGACATTGTTCAAATATTTTTATATTATGGATTTCGTCATTTACTCTCATATGTGTAATGTCTTTTAAGGTGTTGGACCTGCACGAGAATAGACTTGCATCACTCCCTGATGACATTGGAAAACTAACATCTTTGCAGGTAAACTTTGACTTTGTGTGTGTCCTGTGGGTTACAAATGTGCTCAACTTTCAGACTGTGCTTTTTTTGCGTATTTAGATCCTAAATCTCGAAAAGAACTATTTAAAGATGCTGCCAGACTCGATCGGGGAGCTACGGTTTCTGCAGACACTAAATTTGAAGGGTAAAAGGTGTAACTTGAGTTCAAACAAAGCCAAATAGTAGGAGATAACATTATGTGTATTTTGAACAGGTAATTATGTCAGTGAACTACCCTCCTCAATAGGCTCTCTGAGCAGCCTCCGCACTTTAGATGTGAGTGATAATCACATCACTCGACTGCCCAAAACTGTAGCCCGCATACGAACTTTGGAGGTTAGTATTTCACAAATTCTGACATTTTCACTTTTATTTTTGACTATGGCCTTATTTAGTATTTTTTGGCAGAGCTTTACTCTTGATGCTGCTAAGATGATCTACCCACCTGACCCTGTGTGCAGAGAGGGAACAGAGTGCATTCAGCGCTTCCTCTGCTCTGGTAATGCTTTACTATGGTTTCTGTATCTATTAGAATGAAACTTTATTAGTCTCAATGTTTTTTTTCTGACAGAGCTGGGAGAGGAGTATTGCCCCCCTTCTCAGTACCTCTTGCCAGTGCTGGAGAATGACTCTGTCAGAGACAATACAGACTGTTTGGACGGGGAAGAGGAGGCCTGGCAGGTGTGTTATTTTCCAATAAATTTGACCCAACCTAATGGCGAGTTGCATGTCTGAAATATTATGTTCCCTTTCTTTTTATTGCAGGCCAAATTTAGCGACTATGAGAAGAGAAAGGCAAGTAAATTCATGAACATACAGTGTGATCTGAAGCCTTTGTTTGTTGTGGCTCCACAAGACATTAACTGATTACTGTTCCGGACCAGGAGCTGAAGCACCAGGAGAGGCTGGCCTTTGAGCAGCATTTGGAGGAAAAACACAGGGAGCACACTCAGCTTTTATTACTGAACAATTCTCTCAAAGAAAACATTCTCAACTCAGTACGGCAGGTACTCAAATGGAGTGTGAAATGCAGTCTTTTTTATGCTAAAATTTTTAGGCTAAATTTAGCTAATGACTCTGTTTTGTATTATTTAGGAGCAAGAGAAAATCGATGAAGGCCTCACTCAGCAGCAGAGGGCTCAGGAGGCAGAGCGACTCCAGGTCTTGGAAAAGGTTCGACAAGCAGAGGATGACATCACCAGCCGCATTGACAACATGCTCACAGACAACACTCGGTGAGACATTTCAGTTGTTTTTACATTGGGTTTTTAAGTTTTTTACATTTTCACTGTATGTGTGCAGACAAAAGAAGAGTGCTGAGTTTCTCCAAGCCTTAGAAGAGGATCGGTGAGTGGAGATGTTATTTATATAAACCTGAAACCTTTTAGCCCATTATAATGATGTACGAGAGCACTCTGATCGTTAATTCTATTTCATATGTCCATTACTGTGGCTGACCATTTGTGAAGCACCTTCTAGTGGGAAACTGAAGCCTTATGCATTGCTGTATTGGCGGTATTTGTTAGTACTATCACCATGTTTACTAGATGCTAAGAAAATGGTTTCCTCTGTCTTGCCAGATAGTGTGCTTTTTGCCAGGGATTTGAGAGGTTTCATGGTCAAGTTTGCTGCTGCTCTCTTTCCTGAATATATTGATGGAAACCAAGGAAGAAAAACAAAAGGCATTTCTGGCTCCTGTCTGGCTTTAATACAGGCCTTCTCATCAACACATGTCATTGAGAGAGTTTTCTATTGACACTAGGGATGAAACGATATAAAATTTAGGCTCACGATTATCGTGGCATATACGATTATCGTATCGTCATAAATTATTAATTTGTTAACGTTCTGACGGCCCAGGCCTACTTTACAACTCTACAGGAATGTACATGTACTTCTGTGTCACCCACGCAAACAATCTACACATATGAAAGCTACAGCGCTCGTCTTTTCGTATATGCAAACAATTTTCACCTGCATATGAAAACATCAACATATTCCACAAAGTTGGTCTCATTCGTTTGGCACAGGTCCAGAGAATATAATCCATTCAAGAAATCATGTCCACAAAATAAGTTAGATCCTCCATGTCCAATCTGCTGCAGGAAAGTATCCCACACGCGAAATCTGGTCTGTCACTTTTTGGCATTTCTTTGGTCGATTTCAGGCATAAACTTAAGACGGCGCCGACTTTGGTGAATTTTTGGTGAATTGAGACACGGCCAAAGTGCCCTTAAGTTGGGCGGTACTTCGACCTGAACTTCGAACAGTACATCGAACGGTGCATGTGACGAATTGGGACACGGCCTTTGATTCTCAGAGCTAAACACACGCGTTAGCTTCTGATTGACACCAGTGTTGTCCAATAAGGTGGAGGTTGTGTGTTCCTGGAGCCGCAAACAGTGAATCAGTGCTACATGTGACTGAAAGTTTACGCCCCACTCTCCCCCGTGTAGAATCAACCAATCACATCACACACGTTTAGTGACGTTTTCTCCTCACAGCCAATGAGCAGCGGAGCATATGCCGAGCTTTTCCGTAAACGGACAGATCTTACCGAGTAAACAAAGTGTGTTAATGCGTGCACATTCTAGGCGCTGTTGTTTTACTTCTAAACATGAAACGGACAAAACAAAGGAAGTACACGATCGAGGACACTGCGGATGTTTTTACAAGTTAAACTAGAGGCATCTCTGACCCGGAGCGGTTCGTGTCAGAGTGAAGACGACTGTGGACTCAGGAGGAGAGGAGCTTATTTTTTGATGGATTACATGCTGTTCTCTATCAGTAAGCGTGGTTTATTCTGCTATTGACATCATTGTCGGTAAATGTATATGGTGTGTGTGTCTGTAAAATGTTGTTTAGCTAACGCTACACACAACACAATCTACATTCAATAGTTTATGTCACTTATGATGAATATTTTCAGCTCAAGTTTGTCAAACGATGCAGGATGGTTGTCTCGTAAATGCGCGTGCAAGTTGCTCGTGTTTTACCCTCGGACCCGCAACTTTTTTTTCGGCAGACTCTGCCACCAGAACAGGCACAGACAAGTGTCATAGCTTGTGACAGAGCCCCCCCTTGTGAGCAAACACCAAAACTAACATCTAAACGTTGTATTGAAACCAGAAACATGAGGCAGTCTGGTGCCGTAAAGACGATTTATAATCGTGCGCGATGATCACGATTATTATTTTTTTTAAATGCCACAAACGATTAATCGAGGACCCCTTTTATTGCGATTAACGATATTATCGTATATCGTCCCATCTCTAAATTTGACACCTCTATATATAAAAACTTAAACTCGTGGAAAATTTTTGTATTATTAATAGATTAGATATCTGGGGACACAGTGAATGTATTAATATTATAAAATATTTCAAAAACATAATCGATGTTAACATATGTAACTTTTTTTTTTCCATACCATTTCTTGCAGGATTCGTATGGAACATCTTGCTGCTATCACACAGGAGGAAGCAAATTCATTGAGGAAGAGGGAGGTGGCAGGTTAGCTTTGAACTATGATTTCAACAACTGTTTCATTTTTGGCCCTACTCAACATTTTTGCACCAAGACTCACATACATTTTTATTAGTTTCTTTTATATCTGTATTAAGTCTGGCTAATAAGCTGACTCTTGCGTGTGTTTTAGCGGCTATGCAGAAGATGCTTTCAGACAGCTGTGCCATGCGTCTCCTGCAGAAAGAAAGTGACTATCGAAGGCAGAATCTTGTCTCTGAGGCTTATAGGAGGTAAAATGTGCTGTACAAAAAGAGACAAAAGAAAAAAATGACAAACAAAACTGATGACAACTTACACAAATTCCTTTTCTTAGTATGGAGACAATGGATCGAAAGTTTGACAAAATGCTGTCCCTGCAAGTTTTGGACAAATCTAAAGCCATTGCACAGATATTGCAAGAGGTACAGACTAATTCTTGTATTTATCAGTTAGTATGATCAAATATATCAGCAATCTTGTATTGTAAATTGTTTATACAGGAAGAGATGCAAAAAGCCGCATTTCAAGCCCTACAGCTGCAAAAGGACAGTGTACATGGCTACATACGTAACCAGGTTAGTGAAGTTAAATTGTCAGTGTAGTCCCTCATTCATCCAGGAGTTGTCTATAAATTGATCACTCATATGGCTCTAATATCCTGTTTTTAGGCAGCCATTTTTGTTTTGTTTTTGTGATTGTTTTTCGCCTTTACTAATTATCATTTTGCTCCTAAAAACAACATTTTGCCATGGCCTACCTGCCTTCCACTTCCCTGCTATTTGCCTGCCTCATAATGGCTGTATCTCCACTGTCCCCAGATCAACCTCATCGAGGCAGAGTTAATGCAGCTGACTAAACTGGAGGTTAAAAGACGTAATCTGGATGCTGAAAACTTACAGGTTGGTGTCATTGCCCTTTTATTTGCCTCCCCTCTATTTTGCATTTATTTTATTTCCATGCCATTGCTTTTGATCAAAATGTTAAAAAAAAATGACTAAGGCTCTTACCAAAACCAGTTCCTCTATGCTCTAACCACTTCCACTAAACTCTAAATGAAGGCTCCTTTGCAGCTGAGCAAAGCTTGGCTTTCAGATGCATTCCCCTTGCTCTGACAGAAAACAGGCTTGCCCCTTTATAATGAAAGATCAACCAACAAGTGTAGCTAGTATACAAATGTATTTACATATTATACATGACTATGGCAAGTTATGGGTGTTTAACTTGAACCAGTAAAATGTTATTATAATACTGGGTAGATTAACTCTAATAATATTTGTCAACTATCCAAATTTTCCAAGAAAGGCATTTTCTAGAAACCCAGGAATAAGCAGAAGCAGAACACAAAATTGGGTGTCAGTACTTAAGATGAGTTTTATAACTACTATATATCTGTACAACTTTTATGTTGTTGTGATTTGTGCAGGAGGTCTTGGTGCAGCAGCGTGAAGCTCTTGGTGACTTACTACAGCAACTTCTCAAACAAAAGGATCAAAGAGAGCAGGAGCTGCGCCAGATTCTGGTAAGAATACACTCATGTAGTGTTTGTTAGTCACTGTGCAACTGTATTTTTAGACAAGCTATTTCAGTTTTCATCACTGGAGTTGATTTGATATGAATTTTAGATTGAGCTTGATCAGAAATCTGAGTCCAGTCAGCAGAATTATTGGATGATTCAGTATCAGCGACTTCTAGATGCCAAGCCTATATCTCTTCGGATGCAGGTACAGAACACAAGAGCACATGATCATCAAACGGGAATAGTGATATTTTCATACAATTGTTTTTTTTTATTGCAGGAAGCTGGCGTGGAGATGGAGCTAGTGAATCTCTTATGCAGACTGTCAGTTCAACATTATCTGCCAATTCTGGCTCATCATCGGATAACGATAAAGGCCCTTCGACAAATGACCCCTGCTGACCTCAAGAAGGTGTTTTTACTTCCATTGCATACATTTACCAAAAACAATGCCACAATGAAAAAGTTTAACCTTTCCTTTTTCTGTTTTAGCTTGGTATTAATGAGGTGGGCATTCAGAAAGCTCTTTTAAAATGGGCTCAAGAAAGCGAGCCTCAAGGTACACAACACAACAAACAAACAATCAAACAACTTTTGAACAACAACATACATAAAATAAGTAATATACTAGCAAAAAACAATAAGAAGGATTATTATTTAAAGTATTTAAACCTTTATTTAAGTAATTGATTCATGCTCAAAGTGTTTTCCTCTCACTCTCTCTCAGCCGCCTGTAAAGCAGATGAGGAAGAAGCAGGACCATCTGCCCCCTCCCCTGTGCTCTCAAATAGATCCCCCATTCATTATCCCAGCCCACCTCTCACCCCGGGCACCCCTGTCACCCCCTCTGCCCCAAGCCCTGTGGATGGACCAGGGAGCTCTGAGTGTGTTGTCTGCATGGAAACTGGGGTAATCTTTTTTTACAACCTCACCATTTGCATCTATAATTTTAATGTTTGGCATACAGTATGTAGTATGTAAATAGCATGGTTTTTTTTTTTAGCATAAAAATGTTTTGTTTTCCTCCAGTCTCAGGTCATTTTCCTGCCTTGTGGACATGTGTGCTGCTGTCAGGTGTGCAGTGACGCTCTGCAGACCTGCCCCATGTGTCGTGCTACTATTTCTCAGAGGATTCGTCTTTTCCATAGCTAAAACAGGACACACTCCTCTACTCCCCTTTAGCTGATCACTGCTGCTCTGAGCTAATTTGGCATAATGCCTACTTCAATATCACTGGCATCTATTCTTTTTTTATTTGTAAAATATTTTAGAGCCACTTTTAAATAAGTCTGTTTTAGAAAGTTCCTTCAACGAGTGCCTTTTCTTAAATTCAGTTTTACTAGTGCTCACCAAACTGATTGCAGTCACTGCAACACCGCTGTCGTAAATGGAACACAATGATATTGTACCTGTTTGTTTTAAGCTTGCTGTTCTCAAAACTGCCATTGGTATAATATGGTTAATGTATATAATACATAAAGATCAGATAAATGTGCAATCATATATTATGATTATATAAAACAATTTGCATTTCATATTCTTTATTGCATATGTCTGTTTGTAAGAAGATGTCATCTTAAATGTTAACTAACATTCACATGTGTAGGATTTGCAGCCATAAGAGAGAAATATATCAACAACATATAAACTCACCAATATCTTATTCGTGTTTTTATCTTTCATATTTTCTGATTCCATATTGTTTGTTATTTAACTGCATGTTTCCACCAGTGTCTATATGTCAGCTAACACAAGAATGATATGTGAAAGTGCTCTTAACTTAACTATAATATACATACGGTTATGACTGTACATTTGAGTCTCTTCAGTGTCATTAAACCACTATTAAATTCATACATGCATCGATAGGTCTGTGAAGTAGTTTTCTTTTCTGGATCTTTTTGTTGTGCCTTGAATGCGGCATCACAGAATGAGCCAATCACAGGCCGCGGTACGAGCTGCCGTAAAGTGTGACGGTGATGTCCTTACTTCACATAAATTACTCAAACACAAGTTAAACCCTTAATGTAGGCGCACTGTGAGATTATTCTTTATATATGGAACTGCGACTGTCGAAGAAAACCAGGGTAAGTTATATTATCAGATGTTTACGGGGGACAGACAGCCCTGGTCATGTAGATCCATGGATGCAGTACAGACTCCTGTCCACTTGCTTCAGATGCAAGTTTTGTCAAGACCCGGTTTCTAAACATAGAAGCCCTGACCATAACTCAAATTTATGTTCCTAAACGCAACTGTAACCCTAACCTGATTGAGGAATAATATTGCCAAAAACGAGCATTCTCTGTCATCAGCGTGAAGTGACTGTTGAGCGGCAGAACTGGGATGGGAGCAATGCTCATGCCATAATAACACTCAAACATTAACCTTTAAGATCAGTCAGTTTACGATATCAATGTAAATATTCACCAATTTATACATGGACCAGTGTATATATGCAAACAATGGAGGTAAAGTGAGTTTAGCGCTTTGCCCATGGGCACAGTTTACACTTGTGGAAGTGGGGAATGAACCTCCGACCTTTGTGAGGGCAAACACTGAGTAAAACTTAAACTACTCTATCCACCTCCATCCTATCGCATTGTTCCAGTTAAATCATGTCAGATCAAGCTTTGCTGATACTCTACGGGAGTCAGACTGGGACAGCCCAGGACACAGCCCAAAGGATTGCCAGACAGGCCAAGAGGAGACGCCTGCAGGTCCGGACCATGCCTCTTGATAGCTACAATATTGTAAGTACATTTAATTTACTCAAGTTTTCTATTGGTTTGTTTTGCGGCTGGATGTTTTTTTCCCTTTCCTTTTATAAATACATTTAAAAATGTCTCTATATTCAATAACCAGGCCACATTGATCTCAGAGTCCACTGTTGTCTTTGTGTGTGCCACCACTGGTCAGGGAGACCCACCGGACAATATGAGGGTAGGACTAGAGCCTGGAGTCTTAGAAATGGATGGATTGGGTGATTCTCACATTTAATTCACACAAAAATCTAAAACACTATCCTAAAAATACCAACCTTTGTTTCAGAATTTCTGGAAATTCATTTTTAGAAAGTCTTTGCCTGCTGGTTCTCTGTGTCAGCTGGACTGTGCTGTGCTGGGCCTGGGAGATTCCTCATATCCAAAGTGAGTTTAGACACAGCTTTGTAATAAATTGTCTTCACATTAATAGAGAGTAGATTGCTTATATACAGTACATGTCAATTACAGGTTTAATTTTGTGGCTAAAAAGCTTCATAAACGGCTTCAGCAGCTAGGGGCCTCGATGCTGCTCCCTGTTGGGCTGGCTGATGACCAACATGAGCTCGGGTAGGAGTATATTACAGTACGTTATGAAGCTATAGAAGAATGTTCATCTTACATCTGCTCTACACTTTGTTTTACAGGTCTGATGCAGTGATCGATCCTTGGCTGTTGTCATTCTGGCAACGGTTTTATACTCTGCATCCTTCTTTGAAAGCGTTACCCTCATTAAAAGAAGATGAAGCGTTAGTATTGATTTAGTCTAATATGTTGTTAGATGCTTTTCTGAATAACCATTATAATGTTTGGTGTTTTCTTCTCACTTCAGGCTTCCTCCGACATTTACTTTTAACTTTTTAGAAGGTGACGCTGATGTGGCCTCACTAGCAACCCCTACAGAGCACACCATGATCTCTTCATCTTGTCCTTTTTCTGCTAAACTTTTGTCCAATACAAGAGTAACTGATGTGTCACACTTTCAGGATGTGAGATTGTTTGACTTTGATATCACTGGATCCAACATAGAGTGAGTGTACCCATCTACTTTAAGTTTTTATAGATTTGTAGTATTGTAGTATTATTTATTGACTTTTATGGATAATTTGCAGGTTTTCTGCTGGTGATGTGGTTATGATGCGCCCTTGTAATGCAGCAGAGGATGTGCAACAGTTTTGCCAGCTGCTGAAATTAGATCCTGAGTCCAGATTTACTCTCAGTCCGACAGAAAGCACACCAGGTATAACTGTATAATATAATTCTGAAGAAGTGTAGTTAGCTCCTCCCTTCAGGCAGCTATAAAGCAGTGTCCCACCAGCAATCTGACCAGAACTGAAGAAGCCACTTGGATTAGTGGCAAAACTTCACTTTAAAACTCTTGTCCAGTTAACAGAATAGAATTTTTCATTTGCTATGAAATGCTATATAGTGAAAATCAACTTCTCAAATGTCTTGGGATTCGGTTTGTAGTTCCAGCCAGACTTCTTCAGCCCTGCTCTGTGCGCCACCTGGTGGAAACATACCTTGACATCGCTGCTGTGCCTCGCCGATCCTTCTTTGAGTTGCTTCTGACCTTTGCCACCAATGAACTTGAACGGGAAAAACTAGTAGAATTTAGTTCCGCAGCTGGACAGGATGACCTACACGCCTACTGCAGCCGACCACGACGCACCGCACTGGAGGTGAACTTGCACAGAAAAAAAAACAAAAACTACAAGACACACACTAAGTTATAGAGTATTTCCGATCAATAGGGGAGACTTCAGTCTAAAATCAATCTGGAATATACATTGGCATTACAGAATCACACTTTGATGCCCATTGTATTATCATAAACAATAAAAAGTAACTATAATGGGCAAAAAGGGTTCCTAAAGATTAAATATAGATAATAACTATATTACTGATTAAGATTAAATTATTCAAATAAAATTTGGGTTTGTATATGTAATTTTTGTTTGCAGGTCTTGGCTGATTTTACACACACTACTGCAGAAATCAAAGTAGATTATCTTCTGGATTTGTTTCCTGAAATCCAGCCTCGCTCTTTCTCTATTGCATCTTCCTTAAAGGTTAATTCATGTCAATCCACTACTACTGCTGTTTTTACTGTAATGTCAGATGATAAAGAGATTTGTTATAACCCTCTGTCCATACAGGCTCACCCAAACAAACTCCAGATACTTGTTGCTGTAGTTCGTTACAAGACAAAGTTGTACAAACCGAGAAGAGGGCTGTGCTCAAATTGGTTAGCTTCACTTGACCCTGAAAAAGGTACAGTATTTTGGTAAAACTTTCATTATGTTTGTGTTGTAGTTCTCTTCTTCTTACATCATTTATTTTTCATTGAGTATTTAATATTTTACATTTTTACATTTTACATTTTACAATTCCAGAGGTGTATGTACCACTGTGGGTGAAAAAAGGCACACTTAAGTTTCCCAAAGACCAGGATACTCCAGTCATAATGGTAGGGCCAGGGACAGGGGTGGCACCCTTTAGGTCTGCCATACAG
Organism: Periophthalmus modestus; assembly: GCA_019594935.1. Classification (NCBI taxonomy): domain Eukaryota; kingdom Metazoa; phylum Chordata; class Actinopteri; order Gobiiformes; family Gobiidae; genus Periophthalmus; species Periophthalmus modestus. Next base: position 36,597,086 of record JAIEZT010000054.1, on the reverse strand, counting down.
GAAAGGACATCTGAAGGAAAAAAGGGTGAGTTTTGTTTTGTTTTTTTTTATAATCAGTGCAGCAGGAGTTTCTCTGTCATCTCATAAGTTTGCCTTTCTTCTGCAGCCAATGTTCTCTTCTTTGGGTGCCGATCCGAATCCAAAGACTTCTATTTCAAAGCTGAATGGGAGGAGAAGATAAAAGCTGGACATTTAACCCTCTTCACGGCTTTTTCTCGAGACCAGGTGACAAATAAACTGTTAGCTTATCAATCACTGTTAAAGCACTAAATCCTTATTTTATTTTCATGTAGGAAAACAAAGTCTATGTTCAACATCGAATACGTGAAAATGCTGAACTCTTGATGGACTTGATAGCCAATAAAAATGCATGCTTTTATATTGCTGGGTAAGCTGTTGAAATTAAGGATGACTTTTTCATTCTGTAACAGGACTTATTATCTTTATTATTTGATCTTTCAACTTAATTGTCTGACAAAAAGGAAAATAGTTGGCAGCACACTGATCTGATTGTCATAACATCTGACCACCATGATGTAAAATTCTGAGTTTTTTTGCTCTTTTGTAGAAATGCTAAAGAGATGCCCAGTAGTGTGCGTGATGCTCTGAAAAGCGTTTTTCAGCAGCAAGGTGCAGTGTCGAGTGAGGCTGCAGAGCAGATGGTGGCTGCAATGGAGCAGTCGGGTCGGCTGCAGAGTGAGACCTGGTCTTGATCAGATGACCTTCAACGTGATCTGCTTTTGGGTCTGATCTGCTTCAACGTGATTGCTTCACAGACTTTCTGGTTGACAATGGTAATTATTGTCAACATGCACAGAATAATACTTGACTGCCTTTTATTATTTTATTAAAAATTCCAAACCAAATAAAACTGTCCAGCTTGTGTCCTCTAACATCAAGAGAATTCACAATGGAAAAAATCTTGAATATGCGTTGTATTTGAGGAACATGGGATCTTGGCTCACTGATTATGGATGTCATTTTGAAAACTTAACAATATCAAGTCTTTGTTTTGAATTGTTGATTGCAATGCAACAAGGCAAATTTTTCATCACTCTGAAATCCATAGATAACAAACCAAATATTCTTTATTGTTTATAATAAGTTATAGGCTTTGGTATTTCCACAAATTTTCTGAAAATAAACAATGGTGTACAGTATATGCAAAAGACCATAAAACAGTTGACTGATCGGCTTCATAATCATCAACGTAGTCTTGTATATTAAAACCCATCTTTAGAAAACAATGTACATTTTAATATTCCTAGTTTATAATGTCCACTCTCAGAATGTTCAAAATGAACATTACACAGTAACTACTCTTTCTCAAGTAATACTTAGTAGGTCAGACAAAACATTTTTTCTTAAAAACTTTGTTTGCCCTTTCAACACAGAGTGAGCAACGTACAGGAGTTTGTAGAAAGTAGGTGTGTAAACTTGATACCACTGAGGAAAATGCCCAGAAGACAGCGATCCACTTTTCAGTCTATTCTATTAGAACAGTCAGAAAATATATGAAATCCTATCATTTTCATCTCAGTGCTAGTGTATGGACCTGGTAGATCTCTTTTGGGAGGTTCATTTGCTGTTCCTCATGGATAATCTGTAGACCAGCTCTTCTCACTAGACCCCGGACTATGTCAAGATCTCTACAAACACTGCTGTCCACTTCATCAGGGACCACCCCCTCATAAGACACATTGTCCTTGATTACAATCAGCCCGTTGGGCCGCAGCGCTTTCTTGCAGCGCTGCAGAAACTCCACCAGATGGTTGTCTGTCAGGTGTCCTGAAAGAGAGAAAAACTCTAATTGACACACATGATTAAAAAGGTACAACAAAGCAAGTATTGTCAAAACGTGAACTCACCAATTACCCACTGAATCCATATCACGTCATACCGCCCACTCTCTGGTACAAAGTCTTGTAAGCCACAGCAGAAATAGTTTCCCACTCTTTTACAGTCCTCTCCGAGATATGCTTTGGCTTTGTCCAGAAACTCCTGAGTCACATCCACTAAGTCCACAGTTTTAAAAAGAGGCAACAAGAGGCGCTTGGTGATTCTTCCAATGCCTGCTCCACAGTCAAGAGCACACCCGGCACTTGTCTTACCTTCTCCTTCCTTTGATCAATAAACAGAACAAGAGCTTTAGGATTTGGAGCAGGATTTCTGTTTTAAAATCTGGGTAAAATATAAAGTAACTGTAATATAATAATAAACTGTAGAGAGTAAAATCTGTCATTTATTATGTGCATAATTTTCATATATATATTTTCAGTATATAAACGGTAATTTCTTACTCCAAGATATTTCTGTAGGAAAGCTTTAGATCCATTTATATCGATGCTAGAGATGCTGCCATAGCCACCAAGCATCCCATCCACTGTAGGGGGCACATCCTTCCAGTAGCCTTCAGCATTGGAGTAGAAACTTGTCTCATTCTTTGCTATATCATCCATCCTGAAACTACAGAGAAATAAAGAGATTATTATAAAAAGTTAATATTTTATAAACATCTGGTAAAAGTGGGTTGTTATTATAATACAAAGACATACACATTTAATCAATTAATGACCCATTTCTTCATTCAACATCACTGGAACCAAACGTCTAGGTGCCCATTATCTCCCAGCAGAGTGTGGCCAAGTGTCCTGGTGGCTCAGCTGTCAGCACCAGTCTCCAGACCCAACACCAAGATTCTTTTCATTCCAAAGAGTGACACAAAGATACAGCCTAATGTTTTATAAGCCTGGTTTAGTTAAAACATGTGGGTACTTTATGGTCAAAAAAGAGTGAAACTGTATCAACACGTGGAAAGTTTGATATAAACTGTTTAATTGGCAACTAAACTAAATCACCCAACACACAACTCTCTGAACTGGTGGTTTGTTTCTATTTAGGCCGGTGGAGAGGCGACCAACCTGTGCCAGCAGCAGTTTGTCCCTAAAAGCTCCTCACAGCTCTGTCCTCACAGCTCTGTCCTCGCGGCTCTGTCCTCGCTGCTCTGTCCTCTGTCCTCACGGCTCTGTCTTTCTCGTCCTGGACCTGGAGCTGCAGAGGATTTTCTATTTGAGACCTGGGACTGTGGCACATGGAGCACGTCATTTCCTTATTTGGTTCCTGGCCCGGATGAGTGTCAGTGTCGCCCTCTGCTGTTCACTGACCTCCTCTCAAACACTTTATATCTGAACTTTTTGCGCAGATTTAATCACTAGTTCGTTCAGTTCTAATTAAATATGCACTATGTAACTTTTCTGGTGCGAAACCCGCCTCCAGCTTGTATCCAGTCCATAGAGATCGTATTGCTTTGCCTGGAATGGGACATTCAATTATCTATCACCATGGAGACAAGTAGGTTAAGGCACCAGACCATGTTAGATCTGTGGAGGTGTGACCCTGCTCACCCCACTAAAACAATTATATTTCATTGATATGTTTATAACAACATGTTAAATTTACATTTTTTTATATTAATGCCGTTTAATTGACGGCATTCAATCTTTCAATTGAAAGTTCAAGTTCATAGACTAATGTTTTTGTGCAGTGTATTTAGAGAGCAAATATGAGCTTTTTTTTTTTTTTTTTTTTTTTTTTTAATCTAAAAATATATTTAGGCCTATATGTAGGCTAACTAATGAGCCATTTCAGCGATTTGGATATTATTTTCAGATATGATATTGGTCCCGTCAAAAATATTGGCTTTAAACACAAATGAACATTAGAACAATCGTGTACTGTATTTTAGTGATGGGCCACATGTGTCGAGCGGTGTCACAGTGTGTCGCTTTAATAAAAGTCACGTGACTGTGACATTTGTGTGGCTCGTGGCGCTGGAGCGGCCCGTGCGCGAGTCTCAAGTCTGTCTCTGTTCATCCCACAGAACCACAGAGAAAAAGAAGACAAGCCTGTTCTTCTTTGTGGGCTCATTTTGATCAGTCCCGACAGGAGCTCACTGCAGTTCTGCTGAAAGCTCTTTATTATTTTACTGTCATTTTCACAACCATTCGTCACGTATCACTTATAGCCTACTTTATTGTACAACAGGCTGTTATTTGCTTTAATGACATAAGACTGCATTACCTTCTTGGTCAGGTCTTTCATTTGTTGGATATCTTAGTGCATCTAACACTAATTAATTTTCATATGAATAAACGAACGAACAACGCTTCTGCACAGGAAGCACTTCATTTTTAAACCACAAGATGGCGCTATAGAAACACAGTGTCAGCGCCGTGTCAACAGTGTTGGAAATGTGTTACACACACCTTGAGGCGTCATCTACCCATCACTACTATATTTCATTACCACGAGATGGCAATGTGGCTGTAGCTAAATGCGTATTTTCTTTTTTTGAACAGATTCTTCTTTCTTAAGTTTTCCAGTGAGCTGGGGCTCGTCTAACTAGAGCAACGGAAACAGTTTTGTAACTTTACATCAGTCTAGTCAAGTTACTATTCACATCAATCATAAAAGAGGCAAAGCCCCATGTTTGCCCCTCTCAGATCTATGAGTGAAGTGCCTGCAATGACCAGTGAGAGGCGCTCTAACGCTTAAGAATAGCCCTGTTCTTTAGCTGCTTCATCTGGCTTCATCTCAGCACATCAGAGTGAACTTGTTTTAATAAGCTTATAATACAAGCACACTGGATGTTAGGCTACAGGCTTAAGTCTACATACTTAGCCTACCAAAGCCAAGAAATTGTCATTTGGAGGTTTTTTTGAGTATAGTGTAAAGTTTTATTTCCTCCAACCAAAGGTAGAATTTGGTTGGCACAGAAACTGTTGTTAGGGTTGATCCCATCGTGCTTCCATAATTGGGACACCTCCGGTGCAGGGGCGCAGGACTGGGGGGTAAAAGGGTACTTTTATACCCAGGGCCCAGTGCAGGGAGGGCCTCTCACAAAGTCTTTAATGTGCATTTTACATAAAGAGAACATGTGTATGGCCCAACAAGACGGTTTCTACCCAGCCAGGACCCAGAATATCGTACTACACCCCTGCTCTGGTGAACATGTTTGCATGTGCAAAACCACCCGCAGCAAAATGTTGAGTAGCCATAGCAACAACACTAATGTTCTTGTGCTTTGTGTCCGTAGCGATCTGCTGCTAAGCATGGTCCAAATGTTAAAGAATCACTTTACTACAAATCACACATGGTGGGTTTATTTGAGGTTTTTACACTTGCATAAAACAATGTTGTTATTATAGCATATAGGGTCGTTGAAACAATATAAAGCTTCACAGTGGCCTAAAATAATACAGGTTTACCACAAAAGGTTGTGTTGTCCAGAGCTATTTTTGGAAAAGCTATTTTGAGCCATGACGCTGTGTCTTGTATAAGTTGAATTGTGTCGCTGGTAGGATTTTAACAGGGTTAATAGTGTCATGGAGAACAGACCCATCCCATTGCCACTCAATTAGACAATTTGGACATGTAAGGGTACAGTCAAATCATGCCTGTGTGTCACAGTGTACAAGAGTCTCCCACAGTCAATAAGTTGTAAAGGACATTAGGATTTAATTTTGTATTTCTTCTTACAGCCGACATGTAAATACTCATTTTAATTGTAATCATACATTGCACACAAAAAAGGTGTTGGCAACATGAAACTAAAACACAAACGCAAAAGGCCGACAGAGATGCAGCACTATTCAAACTTTGGAGTTCTATCCCAGCTTATTGGAAAACCGTCCACAATGAGCTCTGCACTGAAATTAGATATTGATCCTTGGCCCTCCCTCCCCTCTCTACTCCCGCTTTGGGACAGTGCACACTCCGTCCCGGTGATTTCTCCTTTTTTATATAGTCTTTCGTTCTGTCTTTACATCTTCTTCTGTCACTCTTTCTATTTAGGTTTTCACTTTTAGGCTATTTCTGATGGGTCAGAGGCATGCAGACGTGACACAGCCTATTCATTACCACAAAAAGTCATACCTGCAGCATTCACATAATTAACTGAGGTGTTTGAAATTAGGCATCATATGGTTAAATCTTTTCTATAAACTCAGTTTTTCTTGTATGAAAACTGCACAGAGTCATGCATGTTTGAGAGGAATACTGGCTGCGTTTTGTGTTTTTTTTGCTGCTTTTTGAAAGCAAGAACAACAGAGACAGCATACAACATGGCAACCCACCCGTGCTAACTGAAGGCTAAACAGCTCATAACAGCAGTATAAGCCAAATAGGCCTACGGTCAATGAAATGTCCTTTCTAAAAGAAGCATTTGAATCTCACTGTAATTCACTGTTACACTTATATATTACAATCCTCATTTGTTTGGACATTACACTGCTGATCTACAGCGTATATCATAGCAGAATTAACACATGTAGAAAAATGCACCAATTTGTAGATATTTTGTTTAAGTATTTGATTAATACAAAACTTTTATCAGATGAACTGCCCCGTACAATCTACTAAAGCTTGATGAGGAGGAAAAAATATGTGCTTCACTCCCCCATCTCTCCTCCCTCTTCCCCAGGGCTCACCTTCACTCATCACCTCATCTATTTTTCCCTCTCTGTTGCCAGGCAACAGACAGGAAAAGCTTCACAGCATCACTTGAAGCAGCGCAACCCAGAAGAAGAACTTTAAGGAGGACTCACAGAGCCAATAAGATAGGAGGTTTACAAATATTATAATTAGACCTAATATTTAAAAAAAATCTTTAAAACTCAATAACAACAACAAGCGTTTTGCCCTCCAAAGCTTTATTTTTGATTACTAAATCATACGCGATTTATTTGTGATTTGCGTGTTATGTTTCCAGAAACATATGACACAAAAGCTCACGTCATTATTTTTTAAAATCATGATAATGTCTAAAAATATAAACCACTGCGTCTCAACTCTGATGACTCACTAAGAGTGGAATGAGTCCCTGCGTAAAATATATTCAGTAGTTCAAGTTGTTAAAAACAAAGTCCTATTTAAGCATTTTAAATATTTTTGGGTGAGTCAAGGCAATTATAAAAGTTTTAATGTTGTAGTTTCAACAATTTAGTAGTTGAAATGAAGTCAACATAACTAAAGATGACATATTATGTTGTGTTTCTGGTGGTTAATATAAACCATAACTATCTAGATATTTAGATATCTAACACCATAGTAGCTTTATAGTTGCCTTTAAATAATGTCCATCTGAGTAAAATCACAAACTCACACTGTACATCACTGTCATTGATAATCACTAATAGGCACTAATTGTGACACACACAACACAACATCTTAGAAATTGAGCTGAAGGGCTGGAGGTGAGAATTGGTAGAATTTCCCATTTACATGACAAAAAGCAGACGCTTTTGTCCTATTTCATGGTTAATATCTCATTATTACTGGGTCTATTCACCTGAAACACAACTGCATAAAGTTTATGTCTCAGAAACGGGATGAAATTACTTTTTCCTATTTCTAAACCAGATTTTGACATTTAAAGAGACTTAATGCACAGCAAACAGTGTATGTCGACCCAATCCCTGTCACATCAACCTGTTCAACCATTTGTGTACGCCTTGGTGAAATCTATTTTTTGAAATAGTTTCAAAAAGCAGTGGCATTATTCCTTTACTTTTGTCATTTGAACTTTGAACCATACATCTATAAATATGGCAAGTTTGATGACCCAATCTCAAACAAATGATGATATATTACAGTATATAATAGTATTACTGGTTTATGGTTATGTTTCCCAAAAACAGTGAATTTCCCATTGACCTATATTCATGGATTTTGAGGTTTTTACACTGGACCTTTCCTTATTCAAAGATATAATATTTTGATTTGAACTATAACATTGGTGGAGCTTTGCCATAGCTTGAATACAATAAGTAGGCCCATACCCTCCATGTGAGATTATGACAATAGAATGTAAAGTTTGAATCACTAGTAAAGTTTATAACATTGAATATGAAGGCAAGCAGAATTCTGTAATAGAAGGTCCATTATAATTGTCCACATGCAGATATTTAGGTTTATGGTTAATACTGCAATAATTACACGGCTTATACATGAAAGAAGTTTGCTTCACTTTTAATGTCTTCTCTTCTACATTTTTTTCCCCTGCTTTAGGAGTTAAAAAGAGGTGTGTTATTCAACCTTTAGTGATAGTTATCAGCTGCAAGAAATTATGAATTTATATGACAAATGTGTGAACCCAACCCCAGATGAACAATTTTATATCAAATTATGATTTCCAATTCTAGAAACTTGTGAACGCAACTTAATTTATGTGACTTTCCAGAACATGTAATCATCTTTTATATAGCGCAAACAACAAGTTGCAAGGACCACAGACCTTTGACAGTATGAATAGGGCTCAGAGTCTAGCTGAGCCATCACAATGAAGACTTGACACTCAAATACAACTCTCCGTTTCAGATACTTAGCCAGCTTGAAACTTGGTAATGCCGTCTTAGATTAGCACTTAAAAACATAACTAGACACACAGATGATATTGTGATTATATAATGTCCCAGTGCAGTCCCTTATTGCCAATGTCCTCTATAGCATAAGGTAAAGGAATTGAGTTTATTTGTTAGGCTTTGCTTAGGTGTGTCCGCCCAAGAGTTAATTTGCCACTGTCTCTGTGAGGTTTGTTGGAGCTATGAAATGTCCACATATAATATTTCTTGAGCGGTAATGTGGCTCTTTTCCATGCAAGTAAAAATCCATCGTTATCGGTGCAGAGCTCTCTCTCTGCTGTGCTTTTGATTCCTTTTTTCTTCCTTGTGGCAAAGCAAAGCAGCAGCCTTCTCCTCTGTGTCACCTCCACTCCCCCTCCTCCCTCCATCTCCCGCTGTTTCCACCCTGCCTGCTCTTTTTTCCACTGTGTGTTTGCAGATGAAACGGGCAGCCTGCCAGTTTTTCATATTTCTTGGCAGCAAAGTGGCTAGCCAACTTCCTGGGGATGGGGTGTGGGAGAGGGGGGCTGGGGCTTGCAGAAGGTTACATTTGCACAATGTGTCTGGATATAAAAAATGAAGAGAGGAGGGGAAAAAGGGAGGGAGAGATAGGGAATGAAAGACAGAAAGAAAGCCAGGCTAGATCAGCTAAACGACTTTACCGTTGTGGGGTAATGGAAAACGCCCTCTGGGGGAATATGCAAGAGTATCAAGTTGCATGCAGTCATTACAGTGATGTCTGTCCTGGTCTATTTCTTTTTGTCTACCTCTTTAGGAATGCTACCCCTCCAGCGCGCAGACTCAAACACCTTCCCTCCCTTTCTCTGTCTGAAAGTAGAGCGTGAGGCCTGAGCAGATAGCTCTGGGACTATGGGGGGCTAGAGCCGTTTGACGATTTTGTGTGCACAGGGGGCTGCCTCTGCTGCTGAGTACATAATAACAAATATCCAGGACAAAACAACTGTACGCTGAGCCCTGTGGAGCAGCTAAGGCCTGCTTGAAGAAACGTCTAAATGCTAGTGACTAAAACAGTGGAGGAAGAAAAGTCACATTATCTTAGTTGAATTTCCTATCATCTACAAGCATTTAACAAAACACACTTCACACAATAGGACCTTAAAATCTTTAATTAAAGTATATTCTATCAAATTAAATCCATACTTTTTTTTTCTTAAACAGTGAAAATGGAAATTATTTTTCATTTCAATCATTACAAGTCAAGAGCCAAACTGTGTGGCAGAAATCATTATGCAATATGAGATTTTCAATAATTATTGTGCTATTTACCAGAGAAACTCTGGTGTAGAGATGAACATAAAGGGACAATATTTGCACTTTTTAGAGTATCGTCTCTTGGCCTTAAATCTCCAGCACAGGCCAATATTTTGTTTTGGCTGACCTGCTGCATAAAAAGTACATACAAGGCTTTTATTTTGACACTTTATTGGGATGGGATGATTAAACAAAATGTGAGCACACAGCTCTCTTAAAGGCTTGTATAGTAGTAGTTTATTCAGTCATTTGAGGCACAACAAAGATATACACTACAACCTTGGATAATGACATGACCAAAAGGGTTTAGTAAAATGTTCTAACCCAGTTAAACAATCACAGAATTCCAAGAAAAGTTGCATATGGACATCAAGCTTCACTACACAGGAATTACTAGATATAAGAGACAAAAAAACAAAACAAAACAAATTCAATGCAAGGATCATTCCAGAGATCGCATTTAAAAAAAAAAGCTTTACACCTCATTTTAAAGGCTTCTATGGTATTGGACTTTATCTGGACTGTATCTTTAATCTATCATTCAAGTTGTTCCATATACTAACCCAAACATGGGCAAACTATGACAACAAGCATGGCCCTTTGGTCTTATTAATCCGGCCCGCCAAAAGTGACCATATTATATTAAAATAGGGAAGGGTAAACCTTGTTCAAAGTTTTTCTGCTGTGTTTATTTAACTGAAATGTAATAAATTAATTATTAATTTAATTAATGCATTTGGAAAACAATTTGTACAATGAGCCTTGCATTTTCATGTTTTGCTACATGTTACAGGTCAAATCTCTACCCACCCCTGCCCTATAAGCTCTGCTGATATTTAGGAAATGTATGACTGATTCTGATAATTTTCCCCAAATTATGTAATTTAAATTTACTACAAACTCATCCACATGCTTTTTTTTTTTTTATAGTGCCTAAAACTAACCTTCATAAAATGATTTCATTTTGAACACCTGAAGCGATTGCTGCTTAAACAAGACTTGAATGCTCAGACATGGTTTATGCCTCTGCTGACAAAGCTTTTGATGTGTTTTTGTGCACCTTAATAACAATTTATGACAACCACTGTCCCCTTAGATGTATAACTAAAAATAAAACATGTAAATATATATGTATGTGTATATCTATCTATCTATCTATCTATCTATCTATCTATCTATATCTATATCTATCTATCTATCTATCTATCTATATATCTATATATATATATATACACACATATATATTTAGATAGATAGATATAGATATAGATATAGATATAGATATAGATATAGATATAGATATAGATATAGATATATATAGTGCCTTTATAGATTTAAGTAAAGCCTTTGCCACCGCTGACCATGCTCTGCTTTTAAGACAAATGGAAAGATATAATGTCAGAGGAACTGCTGTCACTTGACTAAAAGCTATCTTAATGGTAGATGTCAGTATATACATACAGATAATGTATATTCTGAAAGGTGCTTACCCATGGTGTTCCACAGGGCTCCATCTTGGGGCCCAAATTATTTATCATGTACATTAACAATGTCTGTGAAGTGTACAAATTAATCTGTATTCTGTTTGCAGACAACACGAGTCTCTATTGTTCAGGAAAAGACCTACAGCATCTTCTGCATACAGTAGAAAATGACCTCACAAAAATAAAGGAATGGTTTGATATTAACAAACTTTAAATGAATTTGAAAAGGAAAAAAAAAACAACTATATTACCTTTGGGAATAGAAGAACTGATAATCAAATAAATGATAAAAGCAATCAAATAGAAATGGAAAGAGTGTGTAAATTCTTCGGTATTCATTGGTCAAAAACGTGGAAAATGCAAATAAGTGTACTTCAGACAAAATAAGCCAAAATTGTTCTCTTAATTCGTCAAATGAAAACTTTCTTATCTACTGTATAACAGTCTATTCCCTCCATACTTGAACTACTGTGTGAACATATGGGGGAACACTTATAAATCAAATATTAATAACCTACTCCAAAAAAAAAGGTTATTAAACGTATTAATCAAGCTAACAACCACGCAAAAACAAATCCTTTTTTTGTTATCCAAAAAATAGTACAGTACAGTACAGCCATAGTAATGTACAGGGCCTATAGACTAGAACTGAGAAAAAATAGCTTTTCTATTTCTGTTAGAGGGGTTAGTACAGGGGTGAGCAAACCTTTTGACACACTGGCCACAATGTCAAATATATATATATATATATATATATATATATATATATATATATATATATATATATATATATATATATATATATATATATATATATATATATATATATATATATATATATATATATATATATATATATATATAGCTGGGATTCTAAACAATGAAAAACTTTTGGTACTTTTGGTCTTTCTATCAATGGACACTTTATTCATGATACAAGTGCAACTAAGCTTTGGATGTGCAATTAATCACATTTTAATTAAATTGAGATGCAATTGTTTCAAATTGTCAAAAATGAGCATATCTTAACAATACTCAGATTTGGGAGGTATACATTTTTGTATTCTTTACATGGTACATAAATAATATAATAATAATAAATAATATAATAATAATTAAATAATTGTCAAAAGACATTTTTATTTGTCCTTAATAATAAAAAAAAAAATCAAATCAAAAATCATCAATCAAACTAAAATCAAAGTAGATGCTCCTCCTTAAACTCAGAAACCCCTCAGCGGCCCATTCAAACTGAGGAACCCGCTTGGGATGCCCCTGGTTCAGAGGATTTTCTGAAATCCTTAGTCTCTTTAGTTCAAACGAGAATGGTTCTCATAATAGGGATTGATAAAACAAACTCATCCTCTAGTATATTCTAATTCAATGTATTTTTTTCTACAATCTGGGAAGAAACCTATAGATTTGCTGTGCAGTCATCTTGTTTCAGCTCTTCAGTTTCCAAATACATCCTGGTGTATCTTAACTACAACCTAATCTAAAACATCTATGAATCTATAAATCTCAAATGTATATTCATGTCAGTCAATCTCAAAAACACATACAATATATCTATATATTTTTATCATGAATTATGATGTCCATTCTATTCATTCAGCATATCGCAATAGTATTACAAATACTAGATTAAATCATGAAATAACAGAACTATATCTGCTTGAAAGCTCAAGTATTACATAAGAGCATCTGTAATGGAGGATTTTGCACAGTGTTACTTATTTTCTATTACTTCAATTGGAGATGAATTGTGAATGTGATGTCTAAAACTGAGCTCCCCTGTGAGCTTTTCTATAATTCACATTCTGTCAGGCCTTTTCCAGACTGCTGGCTCCAGCTCCCTCTTGCTCTCCCTGTCTATAGGAAAAGCAAATGAAAGTAAAGAAAAAAGGACAGACAGAAACAAAGCTGACAGAACCACACACAGGCGACCGCAGCAATGGGAAAAAGTCTGCAGCACATTATAGTCACACTACACAATTTTTAAACCACCACACACTTGTTTTGTGTAAATTGTATTGAGTGTGTTTTGTCTCTACAGCACTTAAAAGAACTGTATGTAGCCTGCACTCTTTTAAAAAAAACAATATAGGTCCTAAAATCTCAATTTAACCTGATTTGCCATTACATAGAGGACAAATACAAGTTTATAGTATGTGCTTGTGCAGCCTCTGCTGCTTAAGTATATGGACAACATGCACTGTAGCAGCAGAGGCTGCACAAGCAGTTATTACTGCATGGCAACCCAAATGAGAAACATATGAGGCTCATTGTGAGAAACATTGTAAGAATAAATCAGCTTTTCAACTGTTGTCAGTAAAATCTACATTTGATTTGAACATCTACATCATATCTGAGGAAACAGTTCAATCATGTTAATAGGGTTTCATACTTACTACTTACTACTTATTACTACTTACATATTATGGGCTGGACCTACATTATTTGTGCGACAACATAGGTCTTTCCAGTCAGTATTATTTTGTGTGATAACTTGCTACTACTGAAAGATAGCCTATGCTATGTGTTAACATAGGGGAACAAAATGTCCAAAGTCAATAACAGCATCAAGAAATACCTTAAGTAATCTTTCTGAAGTCCTCTGGGAGTGATAGGACAGACCCTGATGTGGGACCAGCTCTATGTCCTCTCAGGGTCACAGACAAACCCGTGAGGGCCACGTGGTACACTGCCCCCTTCAGTCTGGTGATAGAACGTTCAGCAGCCAGGCTACACAGAAGACAGCAACCTTATTAATAATAGGCGTTCTTGATCATGGCAAGCATAGTCACAACAAATAATAAAACATAATTTGGTTGAATTTGGTTTGGTGAGTTTTTGTCAACTATAAGCAACAGAAAACTGTCCCCACTTTCTTTGAGTATGGGTGCTTTGACGCCCTCTTATATTCTGTCACCACAACATCTAAAAAGAAGACCTATAGGCTACCAGCTCCTAAAGAACCAGCCTCTGTACGGCAGCTGAAATAAACCAACATAGTGGTCATTAGGACGCAGAAGGCTGGCGAGAGAGGAGACAAAGCTGGAAGGCTGTGAGCAGAATGTGTGCAGCCTCTTTATTCTGGTGGGCTCCCCTCCCTCGCTCCCTTCAGTGCGCGCATACACACACACAGGCGCGCGCACGCACGCACACACACACACACACACACACACACAGGCGCGCGCACGCACACACACGCACACACACAGGCGCGCGCGCACACACAGGCACGCACACACACACAGGCACGCACACACGCACACACACGCACGCACACACACGCGCGCACACACACACACACACACACACACACACACACACACACACACACACACACACACACACACACACACACACACACACACACACACACACACACACACGCTCGGATAAAAACAGAAAAAATGGAGGCGAACCGAGCGGGTAGCACACAAAGCAGCTGCGCTCTCCAGCGCCGGTTTACTAATCGGCGTCTTTGCTGCGCTTCGTGCCTGTCGCCCGTACGCCGCACCATTGCCATGGCGACCGGGGTCTGAGTAATCATTTGTGCAATGACCCCTATTCTCCAGAGGGAAGACGGGAGAGGGGGAGCAGAGGGGGAGGAGGGGAGGAGGTCGGAATGAAAGCAGCGCCAGCAAAAGCAGAGGAGCACCGGGAGGGAGGGGCCGAGCACAGAGCTGCAGAAACCTGACAGAAAAAAGCAAAGGGAAAACTGATTTTCTTTCCACTGGAAGCAGGCAAAGAACCATTATTTTTTACATTATGAACAGAGCTTGCTCGTATAGAGTGAAATGAGGAATAAGGGGGAAATGAGGCTATTAGTATCCCTAAGTCAAGAGAGGGAGATGTGTCTTAAAAGAGACCCAGACAGTGAAAAACACAAAAACATAACCTGACAGTACGCCAGTAGTTGCGTCTTGATAGCCTATGGCTCATATGGGCCTATAAGTTACACATTCCTAATAGTGGGCTTCATGGTGATCCGAGAGTGTAAGCAGGAAACGCAACATTTAGCAGCAGTGATAGGCCTGAAGGGGGCACTGTAGGATAAGCGTGCATCAGTGTCCCCTCCACAGCTGGCACAGACAAAGGCATTCTAGCCATTACGTGGCAAAGATTAAGAAAATTTGACCGTTTATTTAAATATTTAAGATATATCCAAAAATTAGATATCATAGTGTTTCCTAGTTTAGTGTTTCTTCATGGGTAGGTACTTTATGAGCCTGTGAAAATTGATAGGTTTGACATGACAAATAGTTTCATCGCAACGGTAGCCCATGAGGTGTGGTCAGGTGAGACTTGCCCCCCTTTGCTAAGACTTGAACAGGTGTATTCTGTTCCCACTGCTTGGCAGGGTGTGGCCGATAATGCTGAGAAACAAGTGTAACGAGAGAAAAAATATATTTTTTGTTGGGAAGAAGTTTGAGAAGAGTGTGAAGATTAAAGCTGGATCATGTGACCAGCAGCATCATTAAAACTGTACCTGCTGATGCCGCACTTTCCAGCTGATAATGTATTCATCTGGTTTCACTATGGTCTTCAGCACAAGTGAGCAGCTTTCTGCAAAGAGAAACCAAAATGATTCCTTCACAGCATCAGGATACTTCATGTAGTGCAATTAAGCATCTGAGCTACTATATGTTTTTGTCTTCACTTAGAGTGATGAAAAAAATCATGGATACTTTCTGTTTTCTAGAGTTTGGTGAGTCAAATCTGAATTCCATTAACAACATTATGAATAAAGTGCAAAATTAGATGACTGACCCTGGCAACTAAATAATGTACATGTTTTGTTTTCAAGACTGGATTTATATATCTAGAGGAAGACCAGGTTTCACTTTAAAATTATTTAGATGGCCTGGATCAGGTCAAAACCTGCAAAAAAAAACCTGCCATTATTAAATGAGGCTTGAATTCTATTGGTCCCGGAAGAAAAATTGTATTTATTTTATAGCCTACTGTATGTGAATGTGTATGTATGTATGTGTGTGTGTGTGTGTGTGTGTGTGTGTGTGTGTGTGTGTGTGTGTGTGTGTGTGTGTGTGTGTGTGTGTGTGTGTGTGTGTGTGTGTGTGTGTGTGTGTGTGTGTGTGGTGTGTGTGTGTGTGTGTATATAGATATAGATTTGCAAAAATGTTTATATTTAAGCATTGATCATATGTCTTTCTTACATATCTAGGTCAAACATTTGCCAAGAGAGCTCACATCAGGGCACATATCTAAAAGTTATCTAACCCCATATAGTGTGATTAAAACTCAATCAATTGAATGTGAAAGTGTGTGTGCGATGGACAGCAGCAGGATACAGAAAGCAGGCACAGGGGTAATACTGCCCATGTTTTTTGAAAGCGCCTCAAGTCTTCATCAATAAATCATCATACTCTTCATTTTCACTGTTTATTGCCCTCATCGTTGAGGCTGTGCTCTACACTCTAATTCATTATACGTGATAAGAACAACACCTCTCATCAGTGGAAGTTAGGCTCTTTGGTCATAGCTCTGAACAGTTGTTGTGTCCTTGGGCAAGACAAGTATCTCACTGTCATATCTAGGGTCACATCAACAGTATTATTGCTGATTTCCAAGCAAGAGTTGAACTGACAACCTACAGCTTTAAACTCCTACCGGCAGTGCCACTGTCTCACCCCACCCTAACAATCACCAATAATGTTACCGTATGAACTAAATGAAGATTAACCAGACTGAAACAACTACAGGAGAAGTGAAACCTTTGTTCATTTTATGTAAGCCGTAGAATGAATAAAAAAGCACCAACACTGCTGACATCTGCTATGCTGCTTGGGTCATTTTTGAACATGCACACATTGTAATAATTGTAATTTTGCAAAGTATAAACCACGGACTAAAACTGTGGAGAAGCAGGTACTAAACAGAAGAGTATAGAGGCAGCAGAGACGGTCATGCAGCGAGGCTGAAAAGATGAGGAGAGAACATAAACAGAGCAGATGAGCGCGGGCGGGAGGAGGCTGTGAACTGGGAGCAGATACACAGAGGAAAGACTGAAAATAGAAAGACACCACAGTATAACTCTCCAATATGCACACAGCTCTGCAGTAACACTAGACTCGTGTTCAAATATTATTGCCAGGTTCATTTAAAGATTTTATTGCATTAAACGACTATAGTAAAAACTCTTGTGCACTATGGGCCCTATTTGACATGGGTGTGCAACTTAATTATAATAAAGTTTTTTTCAATGGGGCAATGGGTTTTCAGTGGTATGTTTAAAATCTCTCACAGGCCTGCACAGAAAGTCAAGATTACCCCACCATACCTCTCACTTGCCCTCTCTCTGTGCTTTTCTCTCCTATGCCCCTCCCGCCTCTGCAAGGTATCAAATCACATGAACAGCAGCCTCTCTGCAAATGCTCCCCCCACAACAAAACTGTATAAATGGCATGGTATCATCTTAATGAAACCAAGAATGAACACATGGTTGGCTGCATTGTTTCCAACTAATAACTATGGTGAACAGTGGTAACACAAAAAGATCAAATTGTGTGTCTAAATATGCCTGTATCTTAACTGTATTTTTAAAATGCAAACTTAAAAACAATCTGAGTAAATACGTAATCCCCATGCCGTTCTACATCACTGTTGAATGCTGTTCTCACAAATGGAGCTGTGTTCTTGTAACTTACACAGGCTCTGCGACAGAGGAACTCCATCCAGAAAGAGATGTGCCTCACCTCTGAAGAAGAATTTGGGAAATATTTCAAAGCTCTAATCACACATGACACAAAACTGGAGCTGCACTGGCCTCTACAGGTTAAATGTGGGTTATTGCATTCACTTGGCCATCAGAGGTGGGCTCCTTCTGAAGAGGCCAAGGCAAAACTGTTTTCTTATTCATTCAAGTACCAATCTGCAGTGCTGTTACACAGGTCCTTGTCTCTAGTCATTACTTTAATAATTAATTAATTATCTTTATATCCAATGGTAATTTTAAACATTATAGGCTATGGGCCATAAACCATGCAATTAAAAAGCATGTAGAAAATCTCACATACAGCTTTGGTTATAGAATAGATGGCATTTGATACAAGAAAATACACCAATGTAAATGAAATAAGTCTGAGTCTTGATTTTCAACTCACAGAGGTTCTGATCCTATAGGTTGGGGTGTGCTGATGCTAGGTTACGGATCACTGCCATCTACAGACAGAAAAGTTAGTTGAACGTGTGTATAGGATGAGCAGATTGGTTGTAACAGAAATAGAAAATTCTGGACGACCTTGTGTTGTATGTATATATTGGGTGACTTGCCCTTACGTGGAAGACTTTTTGGACAAATTGTGAAGCCAACACATTAAGTACACTATATAGGTGTAGGTGCATAGGTTGCCAGTGTGGTAACCTACATATAGAGGACATAAGTACAGGATTTGCTCACGTTAAAGCTCAGAACCCCTGATAAGTTATTTGCTGCGGATGCTGATGTTTTGGTAGTATACTCAGATCAAAGAGTCATTTTATTTTTTCCCCACTGATTTTAGTCGTATAACTGGAAATGTGATGCTCATGTGAGACTCCTATTGCTTTCCTATTAAATAATTGGCTTGAAAACCAAAACAAAAACAAAATGAAAACATTGTCAACTACATAATCAGCTATCATGTACATTGTTTTTGTAATTAAGAAGTCATCATGACTGGTGACAAATAGAAATTCTACATACTACTCTACCTCTAACTTTCTGTATTATTTCTTCATGTCCTGGCTGGTACATTAGCCATTTCCTCTGAACTTTTCTGATCATAATTGTGTACAAAGTGGTCATAGAGTTACATGCGTAATGAGTTGACTTTGACTTTTTTTGGACAAACCTTCTATTGACAGACCAGAATCATTGTCATTTACTCTGTGCTAATTTTGTCAGCAGAGTGGACAGCATAAAATGTAACCAACACTACAGCAGCAATTTTGATAATCACATGTCCTGAACTCTGAAGTTAAAGCAGTCTTTCAAAATGTCCCCTGCTCCCATTGTGTTAATATACAAAATGGACAAAAAGAGACACAGCCACACATAGGCCTACCAAAACTATTGAAAACGAATTCAATTTTACAGTAATAATTCTGAAAGGCTACTTCAGTTGAATTCACCCCTTGTAATAGATTAATGTCAATTATTACCATCCCACACTGGACAATCACATGAGTGGGACAGTGGAATAATTTACAGGTGCAGAACAAATATTGTATACTTACTGCATATGGGGCATTATGCAGTAAGTATACAATATCACATTTATTTCATGAAAAAAGACTAACGCTTGATTGAAATAGTGTTACATCCAGTTTTACATATCCTGTGATCATTTTTAACGCATTTGACTTATAACCCAATGCTTTATAAAAAAAAGATAGTTTAGATTTCATTCATTTTTAATTAAGGTTCAAGAGCTTATAGCCTATGTCTACCCAATAACCACAGGTCTGCAGCAGTTTTTTTGTTTGTTTTTTTAACCTTTGTATGTGTTAATTTGACTAAGAGACCCAGTCTATTGATTCATTTGCTCTAGTCTAGGCCTAGGTTTTCATTTTCTGTTATAACGTCATTTGTTGCCAGGTGATGCATTGGACACAGCCCAGAACGCAACTGAGTTTAGTGTTTCCATGGTGTTCACTGTGTTTTCACTGTGTTTTTACTGTGTTCACTGTTTTCAGTGTGTGTTCACCGTGTTTCCACGGTGTTTTCACTGTGTTTTCACTGTGTTCACTGTGTTTCCACGGTGTTCACTGTGTTCACTGTGTTTTCAGTGTGTGTTCACTGTGTTTCCACGGTGTTCACTGTGTTTTCACTGTGTTTTCACTGTGTTCACTGTGTTTCCACGGTGTTCACTGTGTTCACTGTGTTTTCACTGTGTTTTCACTGTGTTTTCACTGTGTTTTCACTGTGTTCACTGTGTTCACTGTGTTTTCAGTGTGTGTTCACTGTGTTTCCACTGTGTTCACTGTGTGTTCAGTGTGTTCACTGTGTTTTCACTGTGTTTTCAGTGTGTGTTCACTGTGTTTTCACTGTGTTTTCAGTGTGTTTTCACTGTGTTTTCACTGTGTTCACTGTGTTCACTGTGTTTTCAGTGTGTGTTCACTGTGTTTCTACTGTGTTCACTGTGTTTTCACTGTGTTCACTGTGTTTTCAGTGTGTGTTCACTGTGTTTTCACTGTGTTCACTGTGTTCACTGTGTTTTCAGTGTGTGTTCACTGTGTTTCCACTGTGTTCACTGTGTGTTCAGTGTGTTCACTGTGTTTTCACTGTGTTTTCACTGTGTTTTCACTGTGTTTTCACTGTGTTCACTGTTTTTCACTGTGTTTTCACTGTGTTTTCCACTGTGTTCACTGTGTTTCAGTGTGTTCACTGTGTTTTCACTGTGTTTTCAGTGTGTGTTCACTGTGTTTTCACTGTGTTTTCAGTGTGTTTTCACTGTGTTCACTGTGTTCACTGTGTTTTCAGTGTGTGTTCACTGTGTTTCTACTGTGTTCACTGTGTTTTCACTGTGTTCACTGTGTTTTCAGTGTGTGTTCACTGTGTTTTCACTGTGTTTTCACTGTGTTCACTTTGTTTTCACTGTTTTCATTGTGTTCACTTTGTTCACTGTGTTCACTGTTTCCACTGTGTTCACTGTGTTTTCGCTGTGTTTTCACTGTTTTCACTGTGTTTTCACTGTTTCCACTGTGTTCACTGTGTTTTCACTGTGTTTTCACTGTGTTCACTATGTTTCCACTGTGTTCACTGTGTTTTCACTGTGTTTTCACTTTACTGTGTTCACTGTGTTCACTGTGTTTTCACTGTGTTCACTGTGTTTTCACTGTGTTCACTGTTTTCACTGTGTTTTCTTGTGTTCACTGTGTTCACTGTGTGTTCACTGTGTTTTCACTGTGTTCACTGTGTTTTCACTGTGTTTCACTGTGTTTCACTGTGTTCACTTTGTTTTCACTGTGTTTTCACTGTGTTCACTGTGTTTTCACTGTGTTTTCACTGTGTTCACTGTGTTTCACTGTGTTCACTGTGTTTTCACTGTGTTGACTTTGTTTACTGTGTTCAGTGTGTTCACTGTGTTTTCACTGTGTTCAATGTGTTTTCACTGTGTTTTCACTGTGTTCACTGTGTTCACTGTGTTTTCACTGTGTTCTGTGTGTGTTCACTGTGTTTTCACTGTGTTTTCACTGCTGTTCACTGTTTGCACTGGGTGTTGTCATCTGTTTTCACTGTGTTCACTGTTAAATCACTGTTTTCAGAACAAGTTTTCACTGTGTCTTGAAACTGACCTACTGTCGTTCACTGTGTTTTCACTGTGTTCACTGTTTTTCACTGTGTTTTCACTGTTTCACACTGTGTTGCACTTTTCACTGTGTTCACTGTGTTCACTGTTTTCCACAAGGTGTTCACTGTTCGAAGGAGCTGGTGTTTGTCACTGTGTTTTCACTGAGGACATGTGTTTCACTGTGGGTGGAATTGTTTTCACTGTGTTGTGTTTTCACTGTGTTCACTGTTCCTGTTTCACTGTTTCACTGTGTCAGCTGATTTTACTGTGTTTTTTGTTTATGTGTTTCACTGTGTTCACTGTGTTTTCACTGTTTACACTGTGTTTCACTGTGTTCAAGTGTTCACTGTGTTTTCACTGTGTTCAACTGTTTCACTTGTGTTTTCATTGTGTTTTCACTGTGTTCACTGTGTTCAATGTGTTTTCACTGTGTTCACTGTGTTCATTGTGTTTTCACTGTGTTTTCACTGCTCAAAGCGTTTTCATTGTGTTTCACATGTTGTGTTCAAGGTTATTTCACTGTGTCATCTTCAACACTGCTGAACATAAGGGTATTTCTGTCATCTTCAACAGTGAGTAAGGGTAAATAAAAATATGTTTTGAGAACAAGGTTGGCATTTCTTGAAATGACCTAATCATCGTAGAACTACGTAATTGTGAAGTTTGACCCACTGTAATGTTATTCTGTTTGTTGTTGCACTTTTAATGTCAGAAGACAACTTTTTCTTCTCTTTTTAACCATAGAAGCAAGGAGGTTCCTGCTGAAAACGAAGGAGCTGGTGTTTTGTAAGCGGCTGTTCGGAGCAGCAGTAATGAGGACATTCCTGTTCCACAGCCTGGGTGGAATTTGAATAGTACAGAGGAACCGCCTGACGCTCATTGGACGGACTCGACATAGTTCCAGGTTGCCTGTCTGTCACTCAAGACAGAGCTCTCAGCTGATTGGCCAGCGCTAAATAAGGCGGGGCGTTGGCTCCGGTATAAAATCATTCGGCTTGAAGGCAACTACAAATGATCGCTTGCTTTGTAAGGAAAGCGGATCATGTCATCCAATGTTTCTCCACAGACCTGACTTAAACTTGTCTTCTCACACAAAACGTCTCCCACTAAGATAGCTCAGAGTGGGTCACTATAATGATTAACACAATGGAGTGCGTAGCAGACGCACAGAGCCTAATCTCAATTTCTCTTATGAAGATCCACAACTCCCGAACCCAGAGAGGGGGAATCAAGCTGCACAAGAACCTTCTGGTGTCTTATGTCCTAAGGAACGCCAGGCAGGTCTACATCAAGGAGAAGTACGCGGAGATCTACAGGATGCAACAGTACGAGGAGGTGATGACAGTCTGCAATGAGATACAAGAGCTGAACCCGCTCGAACTGGACGCGGAGGACACAGAGGACGAGGACCTGAGCAGGACTGCGTGCTGTGGAGAGGAGTTTCACAGAGGCAGCATCAAGGAGCCGGAGCCCGCGTACTACCGGAGTTGCTGCATGGAGGCTCCACTCCCGTCCCCGTGTGACCAGCTCCCCGTTAACATCAACATGCACTGTAACAAAACCACGGTCCTGGACCTAGACACGCACGTAGTGACCACTGTGGACAACGGCTATATCCATCAGGACTGTTGCTGCGACGCGCTCCAGTGTGCGCAAAGCGCACAGTCTCCTGCTAAAAAGAGGAAGATGGACTTCGGGTACTGTGCGTCTGATTTAGACGACTTTACTACATCTAGAAAGAGACTGAAGCGAGAAGACTGTCTATACTCGTGCCAGGACTTCACAGACACTTCTAACATCTCCAATTTGATATCTATCTTTGGATCGGGGTTTTCTGGGCTGTTGAGCAGACAGGCGGACTTGGAGCAGATCTGTAGCAAACAAGCACTGGCTGGTCTAGGCGCATGGACTCGGGCGATAGTGGCATTTTGAACACTTTACAGTTGTGGGGACCTGGTTCAGTTGTAACACTCCACACATTCTTACAACGTGAAAACAACTGTCCACGTCCTTAAGGTCACTGATGCCGTTAAAGTAGACTACATCATTACAGCTGTTACCATGTCGAAGTAGCCAGATTAAAAGTGTTTTGTTGCCCGCCAGAATTTGTGCAGCTATTATGGAATATTCTCCAAAGCGTATTGGGAACATTCGTGAAATAAAGGCACAGTGTTATTCAAGTATTACACGATAATTAGACACATGATTTGGGTTCATAGTAGCACATGTACGCGGGTTAATTGTTACGCACAAATCTGTCATGGGTTGGGTCGACGACTCAAAGACCAAGCACTTGTCAATAGAGTTACTGGCCTATATGTTTTTACACATTGACATTTGTGAGCAGACATGAGGTCCATGAATCTGAGTCTCATGTGTTTTGTATTCAGGTTACTTGGTGTGACATCACTCTGGTTGCTTCTCACACTGGAGGACGTGGGGCGTTACAACTGAGCCTATCTCTTTTCTAACTTTAAATCGAAATTACTTTATTTTTACAGAATATATTTAAAAACAAGCAGTTTAATGACAATTGTATGTGATATGTGGAGATCTCCTGTTTACATGTAGGCCGAATACACTTAATGGAGATGGAGAGGATGGAAAAGTTGCCTTAATATTAATGCACACTACAGCTAGCTATTGTCATGAATTGAAAGTACAATGAAAGTGACTGAATGTCTTGTTTGCTCCTGTTCTTTCGGGGTATTGCACATTCAAAACTGTTGTTCTGTGAAACCTGTCCCTGCTAAAAACTTTGTGGGTTCAATGTCCTCATTGAATCAGTGGCGTTTTCATCATGTGTTTGTCACTATGCCTCCCCCCAGTGTTCACTCTCTCAAACGCTCAACACTTTAGAACTCCAACCTGTCCTGGTTTTTTGAGTGCGATTTTGTTTGAAATAGTCCTTTTGTTTTAAAAAAGGCAATCTCATTATTTAGCCATACTCTAAAGAGATCCATGCATTAGCTTTATGAGCACTATGTGTACCAAAATAAAGAGAGTATTCAGCCATTCTCTATATTCTTGTTATTCATGTATTTTTGTGCCCAAAAAATTGTATATCACCGGGTAAAACTGTTGCTGAAAAATATTTGTTAAAAATTTATAATCTTAATAAAAAAAATAAAAAAAAAAGAGAAAACCATCAGGTTTTTGTTCATCATTTTGTTCATCATTTAACGCTTAACTGTGATACAATTTTCATTTTGGGTGAATTTTAAGGACTCTATGATGATAAAGTAGGCAGTACAGTTAAATAAATCAGTTTGTTTATACAGTGTCAGTGTACACAAAGTGAAATACAATTATTTTCTAAGCCCATATAAAGGAGAGAATTGCCAGTTATTCACTTATGTTATTCTCTATTTTATAGCATAGCGGATAACACTATGTATCCGTAAGAAACATACACATGTTATAGACTGTTGGTGTGTAATATTTTACATTAAATCATATATGCATATACTCTATGATAATGCAAATGAGGCAAGTCTGTTTATCAATGAGCCTTGCAGTGAATGAGGAGCTGTGTTTTGATTTTCCACCTCTCCACATGCTCACATCTCCTCCCCCAAACTACAGTGGTGTTATCTCTGCTCTGTGCCACTTGGTGGTGTTCTTTAAAATCAATGAATGAAGATATGTGTGCAGAGTGGAGCCACCTCGGGCTGACCCTCCTCTCTCTGTTCATTCTGCTCTGACACACACAACAACCCAACACATTAAATCTATCAGCTACTGCGACACTACTCTCTGTAGCAGCAGACAGCAAAAGGTGCAGAGCATATGACACTAGGAGATTATTCTCAGGTGTTCTATAATAAAACATATTTTTGCTTAGAAACAGTGACTCCATCAGGACAAAAACAGTACAACCTCCACAGACACAAGGTGTGAACAATAGGTGGATTCATGGTGAATACACAGCTCCTCCATCTGGACTGAGAAAGACTGACACCCAATAAAAGCCAAGTACTGAGGAATAGTTTCTTTTGTAATCACACACAGAATATTTAAAAGTAAAATGTTACACTGACAACTCAGAATATTACACTATAATAAATAAAGTAAATTAAGTCAGGATATATTGATACATTGACTTGATATGTAACATTTTCAATAAATTATATTTTATAACTGGAATATTAGTTATTTATGAAAAGACAACATAAGTAATGTGGTCAACAATGAATTAAGTAAAAAAAAGAGATTTATTATATAAAAAATGCTCCTCAGGAAAGTGTTGTTTTTTTGTTTTTTTTACACATTATATTGAACTGTACAATTGTTACAGAAACGGACCTACTGACTGTGAAGGGGTAAGTATGACAATGGAATACAAAGGCACTGATACAAACTTAACTTTACACTTTCTCAAGGCATTTGTTTCATGTTGGCCCACCTGATTCTGTGTAAAGGACAATGCCAGGTGGTTGTGTTGGGGCAGAGCTGGAGGGGGCCGGGGGGGTCAGGCAGGGGTGGGGGATGGAGGCGTGCTTTGTCAGGAGCAGCTTGATGTGTGGGGGGTTGCAGCAGCAGAAGGAGGGGGGCTCAGCACATGTGACAGCATGAAGTCTGGGAGGGGGGAGCGAGGAGGCCACAGGGAATAGGTGCTGTGTGGTTTTGGGGAGGGGGTAGTCGCGTTGTGGCAGCAGAGTGCACACAGGTCAGCCAGGTTGGCTGACCCAGGTTGAGGGGGGGGGGGGGGGGGGGGCTCAGCTGCATAGGTTAGTACCAGGACAAAGAACTACTGGTTGTAGTAAAAAGTTAGGTCCTTTCCATTTATACAATATTAGTGTTTGGCATATAAACAGATTTCCTCTCATATTTACTGTGGGGTTTGTGTCAAAATAGATAATTACATTTCAATTGAAATGTCAGAGTTTTCAGGTGGGGCCAAGAGCACATGGTTTTTCTCACAGAGAGTCCACAGCCAATGTGTCACATGAAGTGTTGTATGAGACTGTAGTGCCACGGTCTGACTGTAGTCTTTGTTAATGGATGACCACGAGTCATCACCAGGGGGGCTCAGAGTAAGGAATTTTCCAAAACAAATACATTTCAGACCTACCCAGTAAAGTGTGCTTTGAGAGAACCGCTGATGTGTGCGAGGAAACCTAATCAATGATCAACTCAACTTGTTAATTTCTTAACCAAAAAAAGTATACTTCAGTGAGGTTTGCATCAGCAACCTCATCAAAGTTGTTTAAAAAATGGATTAACATTCAAATTGAATGTTAGAGTTTTAGTAATACTCTCCACTCCCCATATATTGAGATACTACAGTTGCCAGAGAGAGCCCAGTCATCTATAAGGGCAGAACTAGGTCACCATCTAATTTTTCAGATATGCGACAGAATGAGTCGCTCATTTGCATAGAATAGTAAAAACAATTTAGGTCAGTCCTTTACAGTGTAACTGTGCTACTGAGGAAGGATACTAAAAGAAAAAAATGTGTTCTGTCAAATGGACAGTCCAGTTGACAGAATTTTTTCTTTGTTTTTCTTTTACTATGGATCAGACCTGGATAAGGGATTACACATCTTTACTGAAGAGGGCAATAACTAGTGTTATAATGACAGTTTGTCTTTTGAAGATATATATTGTCTTAAAACATTGTAATGTAGGCTAATAGTAGAAAAAATATCATTATATTATGGTCAGTATCAGACTAATTCTTATTCTTTGTTAGAGATGGTCCAATATAGTTTTTCAGATCATACTTTTTTTTTGCTGTTGTGGCCTGTTATTGATTTGCCAATGCCAATGCAAACATTTTAAAATCTTTATCTACACTATAGTTTCACTACTGTAAAAAAAAACCCCAAAAAACGTATTATTTATTTATTGATTATTTAAGCACCAATACACTGTCCATCCCTGATTCCTGTATTACAAATGTAATTGGTTAAACTGTATCTTTTTCAATTGTATCTCTAAAACTTGTTGAATACTCTTATGTATGTTTGTGAGTTGCTTTGAGCCTGCAGCTGCATCCTATTTGAGCAACTGCCTTCACTGAAGTCACGAGACCAAACACGTCCTCACACGTCTACACCGATCCTCCATGCCTAACATTCCTCTGATTTAGGTAAAGAACCTCCGTTGGTATCATTTCTGGCTGTATTCTTTGCCGATATCAAGACAAGTTACACACTACAGTCAATCTAGTGTTCCACCTTTAAAACTTATTTATTCTAACAACATATTGCAACTTGGTATTGTAACCTCATATTTAATAATTGCATTTTCACAATGCCAAAGATCCAGATCACTTCTGATACATTCAGCCAAACTGCTTTATATGGCTATGGTGAGTTTACTGTTCACATAGATCCAATGGAGGTTCCTAGAGCTACACTCAATGTCATGTTCTATCATTTACCTGTAGTTGTTGAACTCATGTTGCTATGCTACCAAATAAGAAATCTTGAGTGTTTTAGTGTAGTTGGTCCTATATAGACAGACCCGTCCAGTGGATACAGCTGTTGAGCACTGCCACAGTTGCTTATAGACTGCTGTGCCTTCTTCCACCACTCCTGGCAGTGTGCTCTGTGTAGGGGGATTTCCACCTCTATCATTAAACTGAGGGACTGTTGCACATTGTTTCAGTGGCGCAGGCGCTAGATGACTGGGATTTCCCCTCCTCTGGTCATGACATTTGTTTGAATCTTTGTCCACTTGAAGGAGCAGAGTATACGGTATCCTGGCTCATGTAAAATTCAATATTAATCTTCAATCCATTTGTAGAAGCAATTGTTCTGCCCGAAGCAAAAACTTTCTACACTTACAATTAGAAGAGAATTCACGACCAGTCCTGGACTGGCTGTTAGTTCGCTAAAGCCTTAAAGATACCACAGCTTTAGATTAAACAGCAAAATAATAGACTTTTTTATTACCATAAAACATTTACTAAATAATATTTGGCAGGTCTGTAAATAATGTTTTTCCCAAGCAAAAAAAACATGCCCTAGCAGAAAAAAATGACTAGGGATACATTTAACTGTTTCTGTTGTACATGTAGAATTGATTTTATTTGGTTATTTATGAAACTTTAAAGCAGGAGTTTAGTTTAGAGCCCCATTAATAGCACTTATGTACGTGATGTGTTATGCACATAAAAGTTTAATCTCTGCATTTATCTCATAGCACTTCACATTGTGAAATACAAAACAAATCAAATACATATCAAAACATACATATTGACTTGCTAATCTTTTAGATTTGACAACCAATTTAATTTATCTGATAGTTTACCCACACAAAACACTCATATGTATGAATAAATAATAATATGAAAATGCTCTGAAATAAAAAAAAAAATAAAAAAAGGAGATCTATTTTACTGTGGGTGGCTACATGCACGTCTGAACCAATGTTAGCACATGTCGTATTAAATTAGCTTGGTATTGCTACTCTTTTACATGTACAAGAAAAATCCAAAATATTGTTTTGAACTTGAAGTCATTTTGGTCATATATAATCATGGCATTCTCACGACTGCATCAAGGCTTCACAGGCTGGATGGAGAGCAGGCTACCAAATTTGAAATGCTGAATCACCGGGAACTTCTCCAGACACTAAGAAACAAACAGAAATAAAACAATTTATTATTTACTTATTTGTTTAAACTACACATATTCTTTGTTTTACAATTAGTTTCAATAACTTAATAACATAACCTACATCATTTGGGGAAAACCTGTAAAAGTGGTTGCATATGAGCCAGACACAGGGCTTTATATGTACAGAAACGGACAGAGTTTCGGAGTGGGGGCTGAGAGCTGTGGGTGGCTGCGGTGGGGGTTGGGACGCTGAACAGGGGACCACATTGAAATTGAACTCTGATTCTCAGACTGTCTGCATGGTGACCCTATCAGTCATGATCATCTGGGTCGAACTAGGCTGAAAACATCTAGATGCCATACAAACCAAGACAATTCCTCTCTAAATAACGGAACAGTTTTCTGCACGTCACTCCACAGTCCAGGTTAAAACAAAACTCAAAATGTCCACGCAAAAATGTCTGAAAATAAGAATAGAAAGTGAAATAGCTTCTAATTCAGTGCACATTTAGTCACTTTGGTTTGACTGTGGATCGTGAATGACTACACCTGTTTTCAATATACTCCTACCCCAACACCGAAAAGCTACATACATTTTACATTATTGTTAGTGCATACCAAAGTCTTCTATAGTGTACTGTTAATAGTTCCCAGTCCTTGGGTCTCAATTATACGTACATAACAACACTTATGTATCCATTATAGCACTTTAAAATCAATGAGAGAATAGGTATAATTGTATGATGCAATTATAAAACTAATTTTGAAATCTACAAAGAATTTAGAATAAATCCAAACAGATTTGAAGTTTTTTCCACTTCAAGTAACAGACTAAAATTATATTGGACAGTTTGTCTTAATAAACAAAAGTTTCTGGCAGTGTTCAATAGGCCAGTGCAAATTAGTATTGTTGCATATTATTATTTTGAATTACTTCATTTTCGGACAGCTTGTGGCACTTGAGGTGTATTTTTATATTCTTTATTTTTTTTTAATTTTGTGACCCAAAGGCTTTATTAGACAGGAGAGTCATAGCATGAAATGGATAGAGAGGGGGAGGAGATGTTCGGCAAATGGCTGGGAGTCGAACCCCCACAACACGGAGGTGGCTC
Source organism: Periophthalmus modestus (assembly GCA_019594935.1). Taxonomy (NCBI): domain Eukaryota; kingdom Metazoa; phylum Chordata; class Actinopteri; order Gobiiformes; family Gobiidae; genus Periophthalmus; species Periophthalmus modestus. The sequence continues at coordinate 36,566,947 of JAIEZT010000054.1, read as the reverse complement.
TACTACAGAAACTGACAGCATAAGATTGAAGAATGTCAAATAAGGCAAGAATGATTTGTAAGAAAAAAATGTATCTGTTGTATGTGTAAATTATATGTTCCTGTATATAGCAATACAGCACTTAGAGACCTTCGAGGATTACTATGGCCACACCATAATCAGCCTTGCCTGGAATCTAGAGTACACATTTCTCCAATACGTTACGAAAATGGGAGTTCAGATGGGCGTGATTGACAGGTGGATTATCTTGGACACACATGGTTTGTCCATATCAAAACAAACATGGTTGCTTATGAGGAAAAAAAAGAAAAATATCACAGAGCACTGAAAAACATCAGATTTCTGTAGAATCATGAGCAAAGTACTAAACTCTGTTAATCTGAGGTAAGAGAAATTTGATGTTGTTTTAAAAAATGATAACCAATGACCTATTTTGTTTGTTTCACTGAAATAAAATTACCTGGCAAATCCAGAATGATCTCTGTGTTTTTTATACAATGAGATTCTTTTTATTTCAGTGACACATGTGAAATGAAGAAGCTGGTTAATTATCATTTACAAACAAGATTAAAAAAAAATCTATCATTTCAGATTAACACAGTTTAGTGCATCACTCTCTGATTCTGCAGAAATCCACAATGTTTTTCAGTCCCGTGATATATATATACATTTTTTTTGCTTTGTTTCCTTGTAAACAGCCATATTTGTTTTGATATGGACGGATCATGCATGTCCCTGATTAGCTAATCCACGGGTCAATCACACCCATCTGAACTGAATTCAACTATGACCAGAACCACATCTTCGTAAAGTGTTGAAGAAGTGTGTATTCTGGATCCCAGGCAAGAAATAAACGAATCTAACTGCACAGTACTGTGTGAATCTGTCCTCTGTATATTTGTTCTTAGTACCACATCTAACTGAAATGAAGACTAAATTATTGCCGTTTCAATTAGCTATGCATTTGCATTAGTAATGGGTATAGCTCCAATCTGATCAATAACTTTAATGAGGAAACTTCAAGTATAAAATGAAGATTGCTCTTTTGTCTGGCTTTACACAACTCAAGGAAGTGTGTTTTTTCCTAGTAGATCAGTTACGTATGACACAATCAGAACGGCTTGTGCAGTCAGCTAGGTGCAACAGTCATTTTAACATTACGTTCAAGTCAGAGCAAGTTCGTTCTCTAAACAGTCAACGTTAACTGAATCTTGCAAAAGCTTACAAGCCAGCCACACATACAAACTAACAGACCTAAGTACATCTTTAAACTACAATTAACAGTTTGCACTATGTTTAAATCATTTCAACCTAACCCAAACCCAAAAAAAAAGTTTAAGGATATTAAGTAACATTTGTTTTTAAGTAGCTAGTTTATTCTTTAACTGAGAGCTGGGGAAGTGAATACTGAATTACATACAGTAGGTCTAGAACTGTTCTGCTGCCTTTCTGTACGGCAAGACTCAGCCTGAACCTTGTGTGGGGCCAGCAAAGGGAGAGAGGAATGCAGAGTGCTGATGGTTGCTCCAGGCTCGGAGGAAGGTCGGGACACAGGGAGGGAGGATTTAATGAAGGGAACGGTGGAGGAGGCAGCGGGGGGAGGGAGAGGCAGACTGCTTGGCCCCTCAGCTCTTTGGGAAGACTTGCAGGCTGCTCTGGAAAACACAGGATGTGGGTATGCAGGCGGGGAGAACGGGCTTAGACGGCCCCCCAACCCCACCCCCAACCGCCCACACACACAATCCCATTCGCTCCATACCTCGCTTAACCCGTTCCTGTCTCTCAACCAGACTGGCTCCAAATGTGCTTGGGTGCAGCGTGTTTGCAGACTTAACCTGATTTTTCACATTGCTTGTAAACCAGTTAGAGACAAACGAGTGAATGACATATCAAACACAGCTTGGTATGTTAAATATGTTTGCTCAGGAGGTTGATGATCGACTTTCAAGCACAGAAAATAGAGCTGCCATGGTTCCAAAAAGACAAACTCTCTGCAGCTAAACATTTTTTTTCGAATAAATATCAAATGTGCAACATTAAAGCCTAGATGAATCTGAACCAAATGAAACTTGCAACACATCAAAATCCAGGCCAGACAAAGTGGAGTGGGAGTCGAGCAGGAGGTTTTGCCAGTAAACTACAGTTAACACAGTGAAAACGAAAGCAAATTTATCCTCACTGTAGTAACTTTACTAGCCGTAATTAAGTGAAACTGCTTAGTCTCTCTCTACTTGGTATTTATCAGAGTGAAACAAGGGCTGGAGATAAGAGCATTGTACAACCTAATAAAAAACAGCAGGTAAAGAAGCAAAATTAACAGAGTTGCCAAGTATGTTTCTTTATAGCAAATTATTGCAAACTCATTTGCAAATTTTGAGACTCCTCAGTTGGGTTTTTGAGGCTTGCTCCTAAAAGGCACGTGGTGATTTCCAGCCTTTTTTCAGTTCTTTTTCACATTAAGAAAACCAGTAATTAATTGAATAGAAGTTATTATAATTTTATATAATTATATATATAACAGCTTTATAGTATTCCCCTTTCAATTAGAAAATTTCCTTTTAAAAATATGTACATGATTATTACCACTTGTTTAGCATTGACATACAATGTTTCATTAGTTACTTCTTAACTTGTTGCTCTCTGAAAATCTGGCAACGCTGGCCATGAAGGATTCATTTCTAGGTGGTTCTTTAGAGAGGGGGTATAACACTTTAGTTAACTGATTGTTAGCACATATGATTGTCAGATCCCCATGTCACCTTTTATTATTTTGAAAATGCTATATTCACTAAACAACATATTTAAACATTTAATAAGTTTCAGTTTTGTTGAGTTAAGTCACTTCCTCTTCAGAGAGCTATTACAACACAATCAGCATGGATTCAACTAATGAAACACACATCGCATCAGGTTTGTGAAGTTGTAGTCTAATGTTTTGTGTCCTGCTCTTGTAGTTTAGTAGTGCCCATGATTGTAAGCTTATTCAAAGAGGCACAGATGAAATAAAACAATTTCAGGCATTTTTTTGATGAGGGAACAATGTTTTAACATGGCAAGTTGAGTTTGCGTAATACCCCTACTTTAAGGTGTAGTTATGACATATTAATTGTTAATTCTGTTTTTTCTTGTGAATTAACTAAATAAGTTATTCTGGACTAGAGTAATGAAAGTGTGTGGTGTGAAGAAGTACCTCGGCTTTGTACATTTTGATCAGGCCCTGGTTGACTTTGGACCAGGAGGGAACAGCACTGATGTTCCACAGTTGATTGGAGTGCTCTGCAAACGGACCTGTCTTCATCTGTTCGGACAAACAAAATATTTTTAAATAGGCAAATTCAGAGTTGGCACATTGATAGTTAACCTTATTCTTGTTGTCAGGCTAATGGGCACTGGCCAATAAAGTAACTTGTTTTTTGTAGAAGAAGCAGTGGAAGCTGAGAAGCACTCTCCACTACTACTGAGGTTTGAGGAGCTACGCGGGAATGTGAAAAATGCAGCTTTGTCTTCAGCTGCTGGTAACCAAGGATGTTTTCAAATCGTATAGTGTTGGGTATCTTTCTTGTCTTTAGTATTGTACGGAATTCAGCACATTAAAAAACAGATGTAAAGTACAATTTAAATTAGCTCCACAAGACCACTTATATACTTGTACACATTTCTCAAAATTAATTATTTTAACTGAAAGATGTCCAAATGATTAAGGAAAATGAAAAGTTTTGGTGAACTATTCCATAGTGCCAGTATCACAGCATTTGGTTTGTTACTCTGCATTTCACCACTAGAAGTCACCAAATCTAGGTTTACATTTTGAGTCTTATTCTCTTGCTGACCTCATTGTAGGCCAGGAAAATGGTTACCAAAAAGAAAAGACACAAAAAATATACAAAGCAACCGTTTATAATATTCAGTTTTCTCATAATAGAAATGATACTAATTGTTGGCTTAGAGAATGACTTTCAGTTATACAAGCAGAAATATAAAATCAGATAGCATACACTTGTTTACCCTTAAATATATTGGGACTCTTATAACGATACCATTTATAATTACTTGTATTTCTTCATGTTACTTTGTGAAAGAGTTAAACTACATTCAGAAGGCCCAAAGAAATATTTTTGAAGTGTACAGACAGCGTTTCAGACAAAATAAATGTATAAATTTATGAATTGTGTTTTCCCACCATTTCTCCCAGGAGGCTGAGGAACCCAAAGCCAGACCCCGGGGCATCAATCTAACATCCCCCTCCTTTTTCCATGCACCCCCTCATAGTGCTCAGACACTTTCCAGGGCCTTGCATGAGAACACATGGGGGAAGGGCTTGAGAGAGAGGGGGGTGGAGACTGCCTGTATTCCCTGGAGGAAGGAGTGATTCACAGCAGCATGTGGGGAAGGAAGTGACTCATGTTGAGGACGGAGCGCGCACACAGACGCACACAAGAGCAGCGTTATTTGTGAATAAAGAAAATAAAATAACCTGAGTTTAAAGTATTTGTAAGTCAAGGCTAGGAGTCGAAAGGGAGTTTATACCACAGCTTGACTGCAACATTTGTAATTTTTTAAAATCATGACACGTGAAGTATGATTGCAGTTCAAGCTTCCTGTGTGCTTTTCTGAGAACAGTTGACCATTCAAAAAGAAAATAAGTTAAAGAAAATAAAATGTAATCTTTAAACTGAGCAAGAACAAGAAAACTCCGCTTTGAATGCCTTTATCTTAACAGTGCTTTTAATTTGTAGGAACATGACTTCACTGATGACAACTTGTTTCCCAAGTAAATATGTGCACAAATCTATGCATTGATAAATAAAACATTTTCTTCTTTGCGTGATGTAATAATTCCAACCCCAACTGTGATATTTTTATTAAGATAACTTTAAATAGAAATGTTTATTATCAACTTATTCAATACTTAAAGGTAAATCTTGGTGTTACATAAATATGGAACTAAATTCAGTAGATTCCCATACCAAACATATTATAGTGGTACTAACAATATACTAAGACTAGTGAGCTGACCAGACTCCATTGGATGCAGAAGCAGCATCCTTTCGTGACCAGAAGAGGGAGGAGAAAGCCTCTGACGAAGAAGGAGGAAAAGGATGTAGATTTTAAACCGCCGCCCTCCTCTCTGTCCCTGCCCTCCTGTTCCTCTACAAACAAAGCACACAGTTCCTGCTCTGGCCCTGTCCCAAAGCAGGCTCCCATCTGCCTTCCCTCCGTTTTCCTTTTCCTCCTTACTGGACAAAACCTCATACAGCTGTGGCCCAGTTCAACATTTAAACAGCCATGCATCTATCTGCCACTCAAACAAAGGTTCAGGACACTTCTGAATAAATGAATTTAAGTTCAACAATCATATTACACCTATTTCTCAACATAGATTTTAGGACAAAAGCATTTAAAGTTTCAAGATTTAAAGATTATTCATTCTTCAATAAGTATCATTTCTCATTAGTAAACTTAAATAGTCTGAATTATTAACTAAATTAATACAAAGTTAATAGGATATTGTGTGTGTGCATGTTTGTACCTCATTTATGAATTTGATGCACTCTAGAAACATGTAGTCCTGGTGATTATCATTGACAACCTTCTTGTCAATAAAGTGTCGTGGCTCCAGAGTTGGATGATCTAAAAAAAAGATGTATAATCAGATACCATGATAGGTATTTTCCCATTTTATTGGCCATACCCATGTTAAGAAAGGAAATGAGAAAATTCAACATCTAAACCTAAGGTTTATTGTTATTACCTATAAACTGGGAGCTCCCCCATATAAAAGGCAGAAACTGAAAATCATCCAGGCCCCAAACTCCTTGACTCCCAGCTGGCTCCATTCTGTATGTTTTCTGCAGCTTTCTCATAACCTGCAAATACCTCCAAAAACACATACCATACCAAATTCAAAACTATATGTATAGAAAGGTATTGATGAAGTTACTTTAAAATATTTGTAATGAATAACGGCACATAGTAAATAAAAATTATCAAATTGTGTGTTAAATAAGGTGTATAACTCACTTGTCAAAAACCTTAAAAACTATAGCAAGTTGATCGTCTACTTGAAGAGCTCCAACTTTACAAAGGCAGCAAAGAAATGCTGCAAAAGCTGCTTCATGACCTGAATAAACAAATAAACAAGCTGTTACAAAAGGTTAAGTTTGTTTTAATCCATTTTCATTACAATAAAAAATACTTTATGCAATTAGCAGTAAAGCCAAGCTATTCCAATAAACTAAATAGTGAACTGACAGAGCAGATCAGCAGCATTACAGCGCCTTCTAGTGGCTAAACAAAACAGTGCTTAAATTGTATTCCAGTAAAACAAAGACTAAGGACAAAGAAAGGATGACCTGTTCCATAGTCTATCCTGGTTTGGTTCCCAACAGACTCTTTCAAATAAACAGCTATTTCTGGGGCTGCAGCCTGTTTGTCCGCAGGGAGCACAGCAGCAAGCAGCGCCTCTGCATTCTGAAATAAAGAACAAAGTACATAGAATCGGGTTAGTGAAGCTGGTAAATGTAGTTGAAATACAAATAAAGTTGGTATTGTTGTAATCACCTTGTCTAGTTTGCCATACCAGGTCCTGAAGGCCTGATTACCAAATCTTGACGGTTGATCGATAGGAGGAGTTTCATCAATCCATCTGTCCAAAGTGTCCAACAGTCCAAGAAGCTTCTCCACTGTCTGCCACACAAATTCAATAAAAGGCTTATTATCTCAACTGAGTTTTAAAAACTTGTTACAATTCTCAACAATCTTAAATGTGCCTTTAAATAAAACAAAGTAGAGGTGGGAGATAATGTATACTGAAAATGTACATTATTGAAATATGTTTTTAGGAGATATATAAAATAAGAATATTATTGTTGATGATAAATAATTTCATGAGCAGACATAAAAGAAATTTACACTTTGTGTTAAATTATACAGTACATTGATTATTTGGACAGTACTTAAAACCCAACAGGATATTTACAGGCACATTTTAGCACATTTCTAATAACTTACATTTACAACTTACCTGCGATATTGTATATTCACATGTAAGTTTCTTTCCCTTCACACCTTCATTCAAGGTTAAAACAAAGCCCATATAGTCAGCATATGCCTAAAAAGAACAAAAAACATGAAATATTATCCTATATTTATCTACATTTTAGAGTTATTTACTAGTAGCTCATATTTGTATGCTAAACTTTGTTTAATCTCACACCTACTTTTCTTATTGACGCATTTTTTTATTTCTTATTATTTGGTCAGGACTAAAGTGCATGTTAATGAACATAGTACCGTAAGTAAACACAGCGGACTGTAGCTATGGGCTAATTTCCATCCATTGTCCAGCATTTACTCTCAGAAATGTACACTCATTAATAAAAACGTGTACTTGGTGTACAACCTTAGAGGCAAAGTGGCTGAAGTGTCTTGCTCAAGTGCACAACAACAGTATCCACGAGTCATTTGAACTTTGATGGGACCACTGAGCCACTGCTGCCCTCAATGTCAATATTATTTAAACAAACAAAAAAATCTTAAAATAACGTTATTAATTTTTTTTAAATTATATTTTAAATGTATTGTCAGCGCTCAGAGTTGAGTTGATGTTGAGCACAAAGTTTCCAAATGCAATATGCAGATGGTAAGTATTCTTAATCTTTAAACTTCAGCCTTAGCACTTAGCGCCAACATTCTGGGGTCCAGAAATTTAAAAAAATGGCCATGAATGTGCAGTTTTAGTGCATCTAGACCAATGAACCTACTTGAGAGCGTTTCCACTTGCCCATGTCAGGAACCATGTTGATTTCATTCTTAGGAACTATAAAGTTGAAGTTTGGGGTCACATCCTGAGATATACTGTCAGAGCTGCACCCTGAAAAGTGCATACAACATTAGAACTGTTATGAATGATTAGTATAGTTAATTCCTTAAAATATGGACGCTAATGTGCATTTGTGTCGCATTTTAAGATGAAATCATTTTACAGCAACCCCGTGATGTACATGAACACGTATTTACTGTAGGTGAAGCAGGACAAAGGTAATGTTTAGCGTTTGTTTACTACCTGATGGTTGATCAGTTTCCGCCATGGCGATCTGTAGTCTTCTTCAGAAGATTGAGTTCATTTTACCCTCAGACTCACACTGCCCCGAGATGGAGTCACAGAAAACTGCGCCTCCTGAAAAATAAAAAGCACAGCGCCGCCCTCTAGTGGCGGAAAATGTAACTTCATCAAAAGGACAACATTTCAAATCTAGTTTTCAACAACTTATAACTTAACTTGTTACTTAAGGTTAAATTCATGTTCTTTCTTCGTAAATCTGGTCTCTGGTTAATTATATGAAATAACGGAAATAAATATACAAACAGAAATGCACGTGCAGCTGCATTGCCAAAGGTTATAAATGTCCCATGGTCTATGCAGTTCACTGTCAAACCCTTCAGCAGAGGTTGTCTCTGTACATCTGATAACCATTAACCTGATAACACAGGGATATTATCATCTTTCAGACCCGGTTCGTCGCAGTGGGCGTTTCTTTGAACACAGAATGTGGGGCATTTGGAGCAGAACTATGGTAAGAAACTCCGACTAACTGCACTTGTATTTATAACACTTTAACTTTGCTAACATGGTGCATTTTAACGTTGGGGGGTCACAAGTATCACTGAGGACAGGATGAATAGATTTGGATAGTGGATTTGAGCTTTGAACGCGTATTTGTCGCCCGTGAATTCATGACTTGTAGTTAGCTGTCATTAGCCGCTGCTAGCAAAGCTCAGAAGATGTGGGTCAAAGGTAAGAGTAGTTACATGAAATTTGATAAAGCAGATTGGTAGATTCCTACTCGTTGCTATTGTTTACTCTATATAAACACACGTGTTACTAGTTTAGTTCGTATAGGTAGAGACTTAATTTCAGTGTTAACATAAACTAAACCAGTAGTAGATAGCACTTCTTCATTTCCTTATTTACCCAGGGACATATAATCCTTTGCATGTCTGCACTTCATTAAGACTTGTATAACTATGTACATATTGTGCCTTGTGTGAGCTGTGAATGCCAACACCAGTCTTTATTTATTTATTTATTTGTTTTACTTACACTTTCACAGGTGAAGATGGGGATGCCAAAACCATGTGCCTTTGTGAAACCCTGCCACTTGGTGAAGCCTGTATCTGCCACTCGCATTTCTGGGCGATATCTGACCCATCAGAAGGGCTTGCCCACTCTGCCTGTGCCCCCTTTGCAGCAGACATGTGAGCGCTACATTGCAGCCCTTGAACCTATTGTGAATTCAGAGGAGCTGCAGCGCACAAAGGTCCTTGTAGATGAGTTTCAGAAACCTGGAGGAGAGGGAGAGAGACTACAGAGGGCTCTGGAAAAAAGAGCACAAAACACAGAAAACTGGGTGAGTTTAATCAGCCACCTGAGCACTTAATGTGGGCAGTGTGCAATCCAACAAGTAGTTTCATGTCAGCACTCTCTTTTGTTGATGAATAACTAAGTTTGTAAAGTAGTCTCTATCCTTTGTCATAAATGGACCTTGGAGTGTAAATATATATCTAATACATATTGCAAGACTAGATGGTTTTGTGATGTATTATTTGTCTCTCCAGCTGTCCGAGTGGTGGGTGCAGGTTGCATATCTTGACTACCGGTTGCCAGTAGTGGTCCATTCTAGTCCTGGTTTGGTATTGCCTAAGATGAACTTCAATGATAAACATGGACAAATACAGTAGGCATCACTCACGCATTCAACAATAAATTGTTGTTGTTTCATTGTTGTGTAATGAAAATATTCTATTTCCATAGATTTGCTGCTAAACTTATTGCAGGAGTCTTGGATTTTAAGACGATGATTGACAAGTAAGAAAAAAAAAATCCTGCTGATTCGGTTTGTTTTCTGTAGCTTAGCAAAAATGAATAAATCACCTAAAATGTGTTGTTACATGTTAACACACAAATATACTGTGATGAACATAACCATAGTCTTTAGTTTACTTTAGTTTAAATACTGATACTTTTTATTTTTCTGCTTCTGTTCTTATTCTTTGCAAAACTGAAATGTACTGATTGTGATGAACAAAAGTTCTTATTGTATATTGTACAAAAGCAGTAAAAAGTTGCAATTAAATTGTAATGCTTGAATATATATAAAAAGTCAATATAGCTGTTGGCAGGGTAGCAGAGCATCGGTAGAAAACGGACAGATTATTATGTCTCTGGGCATATTTAGGAACAGCCTTGCTCACCATCAGCTATGACAGAGGCCAAATGCAAGTATCCATCTGAAATTGTCTGCAGTAATGGTCACTGCCCCCGTGTGCTGTTCAATACCATTAACTCTATTGTGAATGCACACACCTCTTTGATTGATGCTACTGTTTCAACCTGTGAGGATTTTTTTTATACCTTTTTGTTGACAAAGTGGGAGGAGCCTCAGCATCTGTCCAGTCTAGACTGTTGGTGCTATACACTCGACAGTGTTTGACAGATGTGATCAAACAAATGAGAGTTACAAATTTTGCCCATGATATAGTTAAAGGTGGTGTTTGCCACTATATGTTTTTCCCTGTTGGTTTTTATTAACCCTTGTCTCAGTTCAGGATGTGTACCCGACTCTCTTAAACATGCTGTAGAGAGACCCCTTCTCAAAAAGCCACATCGGGACACTAATATTTGATCAAATTTTAGACCTGTTTCTAATTTGTCTTTTTATTTCAAAGGTTCTTGAGAAAGCTGTTTTTATGCAATGGCAACTGTTTTTAGAAAGAAACTCTGTCCTAGAGAAATTTCACTCTGGGTCCAGGTCACATCATGGCACAGCACAGAGTTTGCACTACTGAAAGTGCACAATGACATTCCCCTGTCTGTTGATGCCAATTGCCCTGTGTGTTTTAGTTATGTTGGACCTAACAGCGGCTTTTGACACAGTCGACTGCTCAATTCTGTTGTCGCGCCTTAATAAGGATGTCGCCATTTGTGGCACCGCACTTTCATGGTTCAAGTCGTATCTGACAAATAGAATGTTTCTGTCAGGGTGGGAGACCTGTCCTCCTCAGTTGCTTCCTTGCACTGTGGTGTGCCCCAGGGCCCCTGTTATTTTTATTATACATGTTGCCGCTACTCTTAAATCTGTAAGTGACTGTGTTACAGGCATAAAGATGTAGTTGGGACAGAATTTCTTTCACCTAAGTGAGGACAACAGAGTATATTTTATTTGGTGACTCTTCTTTGGATTTTGGTTCGGTATCGTCAACTGTAAGGAATCTCGCCAAGTTTGACAAACCGATACACTGTGGTCAGATCAAGTTTTTATCAACCAGGTCTTTTATCAAAAGTAAAGCCTTTTTTAAAATTGCACCAACCTTGAAAAGACTATTCATGCTCTTTTAGAGTTGATTTTAAAATTGTATTTTTTGTTTTTACATCTCTTAACGGTCTTGCCTCTTCCTATTTGACTGAACAGACAGGAGGTCTGTCCACAGCTCCAATAGGGCATTAAAGTCTTGCTGGAAGTCCCCAGAACCAGGCTCAAACACTGGGGTGATCGGGCTTTCTCTGTCGCTGGTCGCAGACTTTGGAACAAACTGCCCCCTGGTTTTCGCACCATCACAGACTTTGGCCCGTTTTCAAATCTGGGCTCAAACTTATTTATTCAGACTCAGTAATACAGTGGCACTTTGTACAATTTGTTTTTATTTCATGGTTTAATGTTTTGAATGTTCTTCTATTGTGTTGGTTTTATTGGAAAGTACTTTGGTCACCTTGAGTGTCGTAAAGGGTTCTATGAAGGTTGACTGACTGATTGAATATAGATGAGGTTTATTGAAGATTGACAACATTACATGCTATGTGCCATTACATATAGAACTGTGGCAATTACAAGATTATAATTTTTTATTTCCCCAAACAGTGAGACGTTGCCTGTGGAATATATGGGATCTAAACCTCTGTGCATGAATCAGTACTATCAGGTGCTTTCATCGTGTCGCATCCCTGGCCTGAAGCGAGATTCAATAGTGAACCACGCCAGGAGTGCCTCACCACCGAAACACATAACTGTGGTTCACAACTGTCAAGTAAGGACTCATGCAGTTTGTTGTTGTAAAATTATGTCTTCAAACATTTAACAGCATTTTTGGATAGTTCTTTGTTCTAGATGTTTACAACAGCGATGGGACTCCGCTGACCGTCGACCAGCTCTGCGGCCAGTTGGAACACATCTGTAATTCCTCAGAGCAAACCAACTCAGAACCTGTTGGGATCCTCACAACTTTAGACAGGGATTCATGGGGCAGGACATATCAAAACTTCATCAAGGGTAGGCCAGTCACAATAACATCTTTTCGACAATATATCATGAATGAAGACTTGGTCTTTTATTGAGGGAAATGACACAGGAGCTCACGCATTGCAATATAATAACAAAGGGCACAAAATAAATGGTAATAAGAAGGCTGGGCAATACTTTAAATCTTAAAAATCTTTAAATCTTTTTAAATGGACAATAGCATAAACATCAGCTCCATATATACATTAATGAGTTAAAGATGTTAATTATTTGACCCACTGCAGCTCAAATTTTAATGAACTGAATGAAAGATTCTCCCACTAGTGCAAAGAAAAAATAGACATTATAAATAATTAGTCCAAAACACACTGTCCCAGCTTTCTTTGACGAAACTTAAGGTAGGAAAAAAGAAAAAAAAACAACTTTACAATTATTAGGCTACATAAGCTGACCTTTGACCCGATATTTTGTATAAGACCGGTAGACAGCGATAAGTCAAATAAAGTGTTACTAAAGGTGTTACTGAAAATGTTCATTTGTTTTGTACAGATAAAACCAACCAAGCTTCTGTGTCAGCTATTCAAAGAAGCATTTTTACTGTGTGTTTGGATGGAGCGATGCCTGCTGTCACAGAGGACATGTACCGAAGTTGTGCTGCTGTCCAAATGCTGCATGGAGGAGGCAGCCAGTGGAACAGTGGCAACCGGTGGTTTGACAAGACTCTACAGGTGGGTTCTAGATGGAAAATTACTTTTGGTGTGTAGATTGTTTTCATGCTTTAACATTAAGTAAAAGTTAAATTAATGCTTGAGTTTGATTGATGTATAACAGCTTGCTTATTCTTTTACGTTGTACTTAACATATTTGTATCCGTCTCCTGGCAATATGTAACAAAATGTCTGGTTTGTCATCCTCACTATTATATATTTTAAATATTGTAGTTTATTATTGGGGAGGATGGCACATGTGGAGCAAACTATGAACATGCCCCAGCTGAGGGCCCCCCGATCGTGGCCTTGATTGACCATGTCGTTGAATATACGTAAGTAGATTACGTGTCTTACCCAGTGTTTTTTGTTTGGTTTTTTTCTTAATCCACCCTCCTCCTTTCCCTTTATGAATAGAATTCCTGGAGAAAATGTATATAGACACAAATGTTTGGGTTTTTTTTCATGACTTTCTTTTTGTGTGATCTATTTATTTGTATTAAAATAATCTGCTTTACTGTCTTTTTTTTGGATGCGGACGTTGGAAACAGGAGGAGGTTAGAGCTGGGACAAACTCTTGTCCTTAAGTCTTCTACAGTTCCACAGAAATTACATTTCAACATCAGTCCAGAAATTAAAAGTGACATTGAGGAGGCTAAGCATGCAATGAACAAGTGAGTTGGCAATGTGTTCTGCTTATTGAATATTCCAAACACTTGACAGTTGTAAAAAAAAACAACAAAAAAACCCCCAACACATTTACATTTATGACTGAAGTTGCAGACTCATTGTTCATGTATATATTTTTCCTCTTGTAGGTTGGCACAGGACCTGGAAATGAAGGTTGTTGTATTCGAACACTTTGGAAAGAATGTTCCAAAGACTTACAAAATGAGCCCTGATGCCTTTATACAAGTTGCCCTACAGCTAGCCTTCTACAGGTGAGCTATCTCTTTACTTAATGTTTTAATGTACTGTAGCATATTCTGATGGCCCTGAATACTGATTTAGATCCTGTCTTTCAGAATGTACCAGCACAGCTGTGCCACATATGAGAGTGCCTCATTGCGCATATTCAGGCTTGGTCGTACAGATACAATACGATCGGCCTCGACTGCCTCAGCTGAATTTGTCAAAGCCTTTGACAATGTGTCCAAGCAGAACACAGAAAAAGTTGAATTGTTGGAAAATGCTGTAAAAGCACACAGATGGTACACTAACATGGTAGGCATTAGTTACACAACATTTGGTCCTAGTTTCTATGAGCACTTGACATTAATTTGCTGTACTCTAACAGGCCATCAGTGGACAGGCGATTGATAGACACCTGCTTGGCCTAAAGATGCTGGCTCTTCAAGAACATTCCCCTTTGCCCCCAATCTTCAATGACAAGTCTTACAGCAAAGCTTTGCACTACATACTGTCCACCAGTCAGGTAAAAAACTATTGTTTATCTAAAAAATAGGACAAAAATGAGTTGCATTCACCTTGTTAATTACTTTATTTGTTACAGGTACCATCCAAAACCGACTGCGTCATGTGTTTTGGACCTGTTGTTCCAAATGGATATGGTGTCTGCTACAATCCTATGGAAGGTCACATTAACTTTGCGGTGTCGTCTTTTACTACTTGTAATGAGACAAATGCAGCATCTTTTGCACAAACTGTGAGGGAGGCCTTGTTAGACATGAGGACTCTTCTGGAGCAAACACCCAAAGCCAAACTGTGAATTTCAAGAGGGATGTTTGTTGACTGTGGCATTATAGTTATGCTTGATGATAATCTGTGAATCATTTAATTTCCTTATCATTGAGATTATAATTGCACATTGGTTTACACATTTTTACTTCAAATGTAAATATTTTCAAATTGCTTTCATCTGTGCCATTAACTGAATATACTTAAATCAACTTTATGATTAGAATTCTCTTAACTATGCCTAATATTTTGATATGTGTGGCTTAACTCCTGACAGAAAATATTATATTTTTACACTTTTGTCTAAGATTTTTGTTGTGCCATACAGCACTGACTAGAACTGGTGTACTTTACTGTCCTGTTAGCAGGGCATCATTATATATTTATATTTAAAAAAAAAAAAAAAGTGACAGATTGTGATAGTTTACACTTTGCTCCTACATGCAAAAAAAGCCAATCATCATATAGCAGAGTATATTTGTTATGCAATACTGTTATTAACATTTCTCTCTTTGATCTGTATACACGGTCACTTCATAGGGACCTTTTGCTTGTGACAACAAAAAAATCAATAAATGCTTGAGTTTTAGATTATTTAAGTGGCTTAAACTTAAGATAGTGGGTCATTTAATTGCTTAAAGGTTAGGATCAGTCCTAACCTTTAAGCAATTAAAGATGAGGACTGATTTTGGTTCTTTGGTTCTGATTTTGAAACATTAATAGTGGTGACTGTGAAAGCATGTTTTCAGTTTATGAATAATAGTACTTTTCCGTACCTGAAAGGTGTTACAAGTATTTTAGGAGAGTAATTATGGTCACACACAAAGCAGGGTCTAAACAGTTAATTTTGTGATTGGGTGGAGCTGTGTGTGACTTGTACCTGTTGCGCCATGTCAGGACCATGGACAGCGACTTTTCACACCTCTACATCACAGGTCTCTTACTTTTTCAGTGGTTTAAAAATCAGAATGTAATTAATTTGAACTGAATGACTTTTTTATTACAGCAGTTTTTAACATTTGAGTGATGGATTACAGTCACACTGCATCAGAAGAGTTATGCCCAGTCTGTGGTGACAAAGTCTCTGGATATCACTACGGACTGCTCACCTGTGAAAGCTGCAAGGTACATTAGAATTGTCGTTTTTTTTGGGTTTTTAAAAAAAATCTTAGTAAGGTACCTATTTTGTTTTTAATTATTTATACCAACAATAAATTTGATAGGGATTTTTTAAGAGGACCGTTCAAAACAATAAGAGGTACGTGTGTGGAGAGACTGAGAGGTGTAGGATTGACAAGGCCCAGAGGAAACGCTGTCCCTTCTGCAGATTTCAGAAATGTCTCGAAGTGGGAATGCGACTAGATGGTGAGAGAAAAACTGGAAATTATTTTATAATGATTAATTTCAGGTTTATTATGATGTTACCAAATTATTGCGTACATAAAGAGTTACACAGTTATTAGTGTAATTAAAGTTATTCCTTACCCTCTGTTTTCTGCCTTTATTTGCTCATGTACAATGATTATTCATTGTACTTCTGTGTCACTCAAGTTGTTAAAAAAATGTTTCACAACTTGATCCTATAAAACTGCACCCTTCTCACTGATAATTGAAATTACTTGCATTGAGTAGTGTCTCACTTCAATGTTTACAGCTGTCCGTGCCGATCGAATGAGAGGGGGTCGGAATAAGTTTGGACCTATGTACAAACGAGACCGTGCCCTCAAGGAGCAAAGGAAGTCTGAAGAAGAGGTTCTTAAGGTTACCCCTCATGTTCAGACAGATTGCACTTACCCTGTCAGGTCTGGAATGGGCTGCCCTCCTTCACTACCAATTACACCTGCCACTAACCATGTTCACTCTGAGACCACCCACGGCAGGACACAGATTCTACATTTCAGCCCCTTTGAGGACTACAAGGGGCCACTAAAGTCTAGCGTTCCTCTGTTGGTGTTGGAGTTGGTGCGCTGTGATCCCGATGAGACTGTTGTACAGAATAAGATTAGGCAGAGTTTACAGCAGCACAAACATGGGTTGCTGAGCCTTTTCAACCTCATGTTCCTCCTGACTGAGCAAACTCTCCTCTCTATGGTGGAGTGGGCCCGTACATCTGTCTTTTTCGGGCAACTTCAGGTAAAGACAACAATAATATAAAAAAATAAAAAATAAAATCATGTTATAGTGTTCCTGTTTTGTTTGTGTGAGGTAAGTGACCAAATGACACTACTCCACAACTGCTGGTCTGAGATGCTGCTTCTTGACCTCATCTCCAGACAAGTCCTAAAGGGAAAAGAGGGTCGGCTTCTCCTCATCACTGGACATGAGGTGTGTGTATTCAAATTTATTTTATTTTTTTCCGGATTGTAGTTTCTTTCAAGTTTGGAGGTTTCGGGTATTCATCATTATACATTTTTGATTGCCCCACTAATAATCAAATATTGTGTTATAGATTGATCTGTCTGTGCTTGGATGCCATGCTGGTCCCATTTTGTCCAGTCTCATTAAAATGGGTCAAGAGCTAATTGGAAAATTCCAGCTCCTTAAAGTGGATCATCAGGAATTTGTCTGCATTAAGTATCTGATTATTTTCAATCCAGGTTTGCAGCATCACCCTAACACATAACTTTTACAGTGTGTTGGAGATTATATTTTTATGTTTGTTTGTTTTCTTCCATGGAAGAAGGGAAACGGCTTGAAAACCGTGTATTCATTGAGAGGGTCCGTTGGCAGGTTCGTGAGGCTCTGCTGGAGTCTGCCCTGTCCTCCCAGTACTCGGGTCGTTTCACTCAGCTGCTGCAGTGTCTGTCTGAGATACACTTTATGAGCACTTTGGCCGAAGACTATCTGTGGAGCAAACATGAGAGCGGAGAGGTACTCTGCAACAGCCTCCTCACCGAAATGCTTCATGCCAAGAGGAGCAACACATAGGCTACTTAAAGGTGCTCTGTGTAACTTTTCTGATAAAGGGCCCGATACCTGCTTGTCTGCAGGTGTTAATGGCTAGCCCTAAAACGTTCCATAGTATGGCATTAAACCTATCTATCATCATGGATTGAAGCAGTGGATGCCACCAAACCCACTTACAGGCAGATCTGTGGAGAGGAGACCCCACTTCACTGTAAGAATACATGTTTTTCTAAATATTTTTTTAGCTGTAAAAACACCTGTAATTGAGTACATGGAAAATCGGTGAAATGTGAAACATTTCAGGCAAGGAAATATCTCCATGGAGATGGGCAGGTGCTAAACCCAACACCATAAAAGTTACACAGTGCACCTTTAAGCTTTCACCTCATGTGTTAGGCCTAAAAGTAAAATAGCCTAATACATTTACAGTGTTGCAAACTGTATTCTTATAAAAAAAAAAAAAAAAAACTATTGTCAGTGGTGAACATGTGTGAGTTAATTTACTTGTTGTGACATCTGAATCTGTGGTCCAGGAAAATATTTTGGAACAACAGACACGATCAAGTCTCAAATTCTCAGCCACCTGCTGTTACAAAACAATTAATCAACATAATGCATTAACCTTTTGTGTAGAGTGGCCCTATCTAATCCAAACAACTCTTCGTTAGAGACATGATTGACCTGACCTTGACATAAACTGTTGCAAAGCTCAGTCACATGGGGCTTATCATTTTGACTCAACAAATAAAAAACGTAATAACGCAAGGTCCATATAGAAAGCTTACCAGGAAATTGGGCTGCCCAATTTCTGCCTTCTTATTTTTATTACCTATGCACATTTTAACAAATTATATTAAGAATAGTGATCTTAAATGAATATCCATTGCAGGAAGAGAAATATGTTTAAGTCAGCTTGACGACACCACACTTGTTAAAAAAATATTTTTCTCAGGTAAACTATGCAGTTTACCAACCTATTAAACACATTCTCCTTAGCTTCAGGGCATACATTTAATCTTTCCAAATGTGAACTCATTGTGAACTCAAATGTTTCCCATCAAGTCTTGTAATGCAAAAATATCTGGATATTCCTGTGAAACAAAAAGTGAAATTCCTGGGTGTTACTATTGTAAAATAAGAAGACAAAAGACAAAGTGAAAACCTTAACCCCCTCATGCAAAGAATTCAAACAACATGTAATATTTAAAGGGACTTATTGATCTTATTTTCCAAAGATGAAGGGCTGTCTATCATAGTTTATGCCATCTCTGCCCTTGATGTATCCCATAACATAAATACACAAGTGAACCAAATTGTATGATTTATTTTCGTCTGGAAGACAAAAGCACACCTCAATAGAAAAAAAAAAGTAACGATTAATAAATTAAGTGATGATGGATTTAAACTACCTGGGTTTCAGACTCTACATTCCTCTTTCAAAATTAAATGGCTCAAAAGTTACTCATCGGATCCACATTCTTTATGGAACTATACACGTGTATTTAAAGCATTAGGAGGTTTAAACTTTACTCTGAGATGTAATTACAGCATTAATAGACTTTCAGTTAAACTCTCTAACTTTCACAAACAGTTACTGTTATGTTGGTCTTTGGTACATAAGCACAAGTTCTCACCACACAAATGATGCATATGGAATAACAAGGATATATGTTTTAAGCACAAAACTCCTTTCTTCAAAAAGTGGGTTGACTATGGTCTTATCTATGGACACCAAGCATTCAACAAACAAGGCATCTCCTATTCCTACAGAGAATTTCTCCATGCTTACAATTTTCCAGTAATGCCAAGAGAATATGCCATTGCTTTTGACGCTGTCCCTTCTGGTGTGAAAATATTGATGTCCACCTATGTACACGTTGCTTAAGATGATCCACCTAAGACAGGAATGTCCAAACTGTGGCCTGGGGGCCAAATGCGGCCCAGTTTTTCTTGGCCCTCAAGCTTCCAGGTAGATTGGCCCATATTACCTTAAACAGTACTTTTTACTGTATATTTCTAAAAATCTAGTTTAACAAGTCCATATCACATATTTAATGTGTCTCACTGAGGATGTAGGCATGAATAAAGGTCTAGTGGTTCAGTCTAACTTGTTATAATAATGCAGATTTGAAGTATTCACTGTATTGGTGACAATGGCCCTCAATTGGCCCTCAGCTTTGTCTGTGTGACTATATGTGGCCCTTAATGAGAAAGGTTTGGACCCACCTGACCTAAGGACAAGATGCTTATTGGTAACTCTGAGCCATTTTTGAGCTTTAAAACAAATAAAACAAAACAAAACAAATATAAACAATAATTCTTTGGAACAATGCATTTACTGACATTAATTGGAACTATGTTTGGCCTAGGAAATATTTTGTAACTAATAAGATGTGTGAGGTATGCCTGAGCATCCTGCATGGGTGTTACCCTGTTAATGCTGTCATTTCACTCAAACATAGATCATCTTTGCTCATTCTGTCATGGCACTGAAGAATCCGTCACGCATGTATTTTGGGACTGCTCGTACTCTCAAACCTTTAGGAATGACATACATTTGTTTAATACATTATGAAAATATTGCACTTGCTCTGTGAATGTGAATGTAAATCCTTAACTCTCTTGCAGTGTTATTGTTTATACCATATATATGTATATTCGTATTAAAAACAACAACAACAACAACAATAACAACAATAATAATAATAATAATAATAATAATAATAATAATAATAATAATAATAGTAGTAGTAGTAGTAGTAAAACAATGAATTAACCAAAAATAAAACTAAAATTAATGGAAACTAATGTTGACCTGTTAATAGAACAAAAGGTTTTATTCTGCAGCATTTAAGTTTATAATGCTCTGCTTGTTAAAATCTGTAAATTTGAGTAACTTCCGCCACTTCCGGGAAACAGACGTTATTCAAGATGGCGACGCTGACAGTCACCCGGCCTCCTCAGGGAGGTTTCAGTTTCGAAAACTGCAGAAGGTGCGTTATTTCTTTTTAATAAAGTAAAACGCAACGATGTAATAACATGTTGAATTAACTTTGACATAGTGGGATTGTTAGGATCTCTTATAATTAGTACTTTCTGAAGATGCTCGTGTTGAGACATCAATGGCTACCATACAATGACTCAGGCAATTCACCGTTTACTTTTCCAGCTAAAGGGACGTTCCCTCACATCATACATTAACTGAAGCTATGTTTTATTTTTCTGCACATAAGGTTGTTGGTTTTTTTTTAATAAACTAAGATTCCTTGTCGTCTGGTTCTTGTTGGTAAATCTCGTTATTTTGACTCACATCTACGCTAAAGCCACATGTTACTGCTGGTCTGAATTGAACACTAAAAGCATTGAAACATTGTAAAATACGTTCACTAGGGGAAATCATTTTTATACCTTTTATATGTATATTTTTCTTATACTATGGGCATTGTTCGATTAAACGTACCTCAGTAAATGTTGAGAAGAAGCATTTGGGATATGTTTGAAATGCTAGCAGATTGTGTTTTTAAGGCTCTTGTCTTATTTTTCTTTTTGTTTTGTTTTGTTGTTGTTTGTTCCCTAGAAATGCTCTCATAGAAGGAGAGGCTGACAAAGTTGGGTGCAGTTTGCCATCAGCTCGCAAGACCGGAACCACCATTTGTGGAGTTGTTTTTAAGGTAGGTTACTTGTTCACCATCAAGACACACCAACTAATTTAGTTTTTGTTTTTTTGCTAAACAAGAAACGGGTAATTTGATTTTATGATGCTTTTTTTCGACTCAGTCACAACTCCATAATTGACTACTAGGGCTTGATGAGGGCTGATGTTTACACAGCTTGGCTTGGTTATTACTTTGAGAATGAACAAAAACACACATATTGGTATCTAAAGTGGAACAGTTGGTTACCAACCAGCACACCCCAAAAAAGTCCTCAAAATCCTTGAACATTCAGTCATTCAGACTGTGCATAGTACTGAGTATTAGGGTTACTTATAGAAAAATGTTACAGTTTTATGGAAACATGTATTTGATTACACATTTGCTACATTTAAATAGTTGTGGATTGGAGGAAGGGCCAACTCATAAAGTATATGTAATTGACACATTTAGTCAATTTTTGAAAATTCCTAAAAGAAAGGTAAAAAGTTTTTGAAACATTTCTCTTTTCCAGCAGTACATGTGGAACAGTAGAAATACTGTATTTTTCTTGTAATATTTACATGTTTTTTCTCTTTCTGCAGGGTGGTGTTGTGCTTGGTGCAGACACAAGAGCCACTGAGGGCATGGTAGTGGCAGACAAGAACTGTTCAAAAATCCACTTCATCTCCCCCAATATTTAGTAACTAACATTCATTGTTTTCTATGCTTCTAATGCTTTAATTTGCCTCCAGCATTGTAATGTCTTCATGCATTTTTGATGTTCCAGCTGCTGTGGTGCAGGGACTGCGGCAGACACAGAGATGACCACTCAGCTCATCTCCTCTAACCTCGAGCTCCATTCGCTTTCCACCGGCAGACTGGCTCGAGTAGCCACAGCCAATCGCATGCTCAAGCAGATGCTCTTTAGGTAGTCTTCCACTACCAAATTGAATAATAAAAACGTATATTTTAGCAATTACAACATTTAATAATAAAGCGCATTACAAATGTAAAAAAAAAAAAAAAAAAAACTCGTAATGCACTTTACAGGCTACCCAGAGCCTCTCAAAGCGCTACACTATAGTCATTATTCATTCACTTCCACACTTGGTGATGGTAAGCTACTATTGTAGCCACAGCTGGGGCAGACTGACGGCAGTGAGGCTGCCAATCTGCGCCGTCAGCCCCTCTGACCACCACCATTCATTCACGCACACACCATTTTCATACTAGGCAATGTGGGTGAAGTGTCTTCCCTAAGGACACAACGACAGAACTTGGTCCAAACAGGACTCGATCCTCCGACCTTCGGGTTGGGGGACCAACGCTCTAACCATTGTAGCTATTGTCGCCCATTTAAACAATCTGAAGAGTGAATAAAATGCAAATAGTGAAAATACCTGATACAAATATAAAAGATAATTGTTGTCTGCTGTGTTCTAGGTATCAGGGCTACATTGGGGCCGCTCTGGTTTTGGGTGGGGTTGACTGCAACGGTCCACATCTCTACAGCATTTATCCTCATGGCTCCACAGACAAACTGCCCTATGTCACCATGGGTATCTCTCTCTTTATTCAATTTAAACTTGACAATATGACTTTAGTCTCATGCCTTTTCCTGCTTTCATTTTAGGGTCTGGGTCTCTTGCTGCTATGGCAGTGTTTGAGGACCGCTATAAGCCAGACATGGAGGAGGAAGAAGCCAAGCAACTGGTGCGTGATGCCATTGCTGCAGGAATCTTTAATGATCTGGGCTCTGGGAGCAATATCGATCTTTGTGTGATCAGCAAGAGCAAAGTGGACTACCTGCGACCTCATGATGAGGCCAACAAGAAAGGTGTCAGGTATGGACCGATGAAGTAATGTTATTCTCTACAAGTACAGAGGTTTAACTGACTTGACTTGGAGAATGACTTGTTGTCTTGTTGCCCATTTTGTACTAAGAGTAAATGAGCTTGAAGCCATGTGGCAGTGAGTACAGAAATACATTTTTAGTAGTGTGCTTGTAGTGATACATTTAACTGCTGGGCTGTGTGACCTCTGATTTTGTGTGCTGTGACCATTAACCCTGCCTTTTGTTTTCAGAATGTTATTTATTTTACAAATGTGTTCCCTGCACAGGACTGGAGACTACAAATACAAGAGGGGTACAACTGGTGTGTTGACCAAAGTTGTGGCTCCTTTGGATCTGGAGGTGGTTGAAGAGACCATTCAGACCATGGACACCTCTTAAACAGTCAAGCATTTGTCCAAGATTCTTTTCCTTTAATCTCTTAAGATACATTTTGTGTTGCAATAAAAGTGTCCAGTTGTTTAAAAACTGCATCTTCAGATGTTTGTGTGTTTATCTTAACGTCTGGTTTCATCTTTACATCTCATCCTATTGTACATCCAAATAGATATAGTCATTTAACTGCACTGTACTATTAATGTGATGTGTTAAAAAGAAAGAGACTTTCCTCCACATAAATGTTATTCATATTGCATAGTAAAATACAAGTTTGTAACAAAGGCAAATTGAGGCAAGTTCACAATTCAATAAGTACAGTAAGTTGCTGATAACACTTTGTAAAGAGTACATCTTATGTACAGGACTTAACAGAAGAAACAAAAGTATTTCACAGCATCTTGTTAACAAGGCGTGTTTCACAGTGACCGAGGTCTATACAGAGAGAAATGTAGATTAAATCTATCAAGCATCACATAACACTGCTTTTTAAAATTATATTTCAGGAGCATAACCACCATGATATGCCTAATAAAATCAAAGTAATACATCCTTACTTCCTGGACAATAACTTTGATTATTTCTGCATTACATGTGAATGCATGTAATGAATACTTTTCTTCACAACACAAATACACTGTAGGACCCCTTATGAGTGAGGCATGAACCCCATGTAATGTGAAAATCTCATTCAATAGCTTCTAGTAACACATGAATTATCTTTGGAATGCAATTCTGGTGGAGTTTTGCAAAAACAAATCTAACACAAACCTGACATCAAACACAACTTTAATCAGAGAACTGTAAATAAAAGGGTATACTGAACACCCTTGATGAACTTCCTTCCAACAGCTCAGTCGTCCATGACAGAGCCGCAACAGCTTTGAAAAGATCACGCTTGTACAGTTTTTGTGGTGTGTTCCTGAGCTCTGGAAAAAGCGTTCAGATAAAGGTATGTTTTCTGTAGAGGGAGACATAGCTTATGTCCAGTGGTTTTGAGGTTCTTAAGCAATTGTGCCCAAAAGCGGAGATACTGTTCAGGTGCTTGAAGTCCACATGTGCATCTGCTTGGCAAATTGCATCACAAAGACAATGTCCGGTCTCTGGTCTGGGTCTGGATTAATGCACATGCCAACCAGGTCTCTCAGCTGCAAGCAGTAATGAAACAGAATTAATCTGAGAATATTGTGCAATAATCCTTAACAAAAAAAATCAATGTAGTCCACTGAAAGCAGCGTTCTGTTTGCCTTTCAAAAGGCACACTTGCTTTGTGTTGCACAGCACAACAAATCAGCTATAGGAGAACTCATACTGACTAGTATGACTGTCACATTTAAGTTCTAATATGCCTTGTTTGTAAACAAACCTTCTCAGAGTAGTGATCAGCTGGCAGAGGAGGATAATCACACTGTTCTATCTTCTGGCAGAGGGATAGGAGATTCATCTTATCCCCATAAAAAGGACTCTGCAGTGCAGCCATCTGGACAAGTGGATGCAATGTATATGTCAGACTGTATAAATCACAAGCATCTGACAAAAGAGTACTTAAACTGGTTCACAAGGTTTTCAATTCAAGATCGCTGATGTGACACATTTGCACAATGTTTCATATGATCCAAATGCCATGCAAACAAATTTTATATATCTCTCTCTCTATATATATATATATATATATTTATATATATATATATATATATATATATATATATATATATATATATATATATATATATATATATATATATATATATATATATACACACATACATACACACACATATAAAAACTTGCCTCATATAGAAGACATCCCAAAGACCAGATGTCTGATTTAAAATTATATCCATTCTCATGGATCCGTTCTGGTGACATGTAGTATGGTGTCCCAACTGAGTCAAAAAAGATTTATAATGATTATTGTTCTTTTTAAATTTAACTTTTTTCTATATTCAAGATTATGTTGAGTATGATTTTACCTAATGAGTGCGCTGCAGTGGTTTTTGAGCTAAAGAAGCGTCCTAATCCAAGATCGCCCAACTTTACTTCTCCAGTGGCTGTTATGAACACATTGGCTGGTTTGATATCTGAAACACAATGTGTAATCTTCACAATTAAAATGATCTCATCCATAATTAAATAGAGGCAAGAGCAATAGTAGTGGCTTGAGTGGTGTATAAATGTTACAAAATGTAAAACAACTAGAAAGAGCATCTGCTTACCTCTGTGCATTACTCTACGTGAATGCATATGCTCCAGAGCACTGCAAAGCTGTACAAAATATTTCCATATTGTTCTCTCTGGAATCAGTCGTCGCTTCTTCTTGAAATACTGTAGAGTGTCCAGAGGAGTTATATTACTATATTTTGAACACCTGTAGCATGACATGTGTAGCATACAGGTGTAAACAGTACTCCAAACCTTAATCATTTGGGACAGATCACCAGCATCAGCCAGCTCCAGAACAATGTTGAGTTCATTGTCTTCAATAAATGAGTCTAGGTACTTGATTACATTTGGATGATTAAGTTGCTAAAAAGAAACAAAATAAATGTAAGTACATATAACAATTAAAAGTGTTTATGAATAAATCAAAGTTTACCTTAAGTAAATCTATTTCTTTTATGCAGTCCTGACGAGCTTTGGCATCCATCATCTCAAAGATCTGCAGTGCCGCATATATAAAATTAGTGTATTGTCTGATATGAAGTCTCTCAATTTGACTTCATAAAATGCACTGTATAATAATTAACACTGCAATCCAGTGAGTTATGTTTGAGCTACATGTTCATTGGTTCTATAGTACATTACAGTGTACTTAATGACGTTGGTGGGTTAAATTTGTTAAATTAGGTAAGTCATTGCTGAGTCATTTAGTACCTGAACTTTTTTCAGTGCAACTAGTTGTCCTTCCAGCAGATATGTAGCTTTGTAGACTTCACTGAACTGACCACGGCCGATCTTCTTTTCAATACGAAAGTTTGCAAGTGTGCAACAATATGTGCAGCTTGGCACATTTTTCTATGTATAAAAAAAATTACATTTGAGTAATATGATAAACCAATGTGCACAGGATTATTCGTTGTAAGCCCTACCTGATCCTCCTGTATCTTGTATAATGGCTTGTGGTTGTCTAGCGTGGCCTCATTCTTCTGCGCTTCCATGGTGGCATCACCTCCAAGAAATTCTCTCTATTTCAACAGAAAATAATATGGTAAGAGGTCATGATGTTGCTACAAACAAGACACACATTGTGTACAGACCAGTAACCAGTTAATCTGGGTAATAAAATATAAACAAAATTGATTGAGGAAAATATTATTGCTTTGAGTAATGCATGGTGAAGACAATTAAGAACTGTAAATGAGGGGGAAAAGTGAGTCTCACAATCGGTACTTAAAATGGCGAGTTGGCAATTTGAGTTACTGATGTAAAGAATAAAATCA
>JAIEZT010000054.1:36512537-36535037 GCA_019594935.1 Periophthalmus modestus | reverse complement strand
GGGTAGTGGCTTGTGGGTGTTGTCGTTTTTAAACTGTTGCGAAGCATTGCCATGGCCTCTCCTGCTAGCTTAGAAATACTACATTTCCCATAGTTCCGTGGGGCATACAGCGTGATCTACGCGTGTACACTATGGCCATGGCGATATGCACCGCTATGTGACAGGTTAGCTCCAGAAAAACATCCCTGGACAGTCGCGGCTGCGCACTCACGGCTGCTGCCAGCGATAGCTGGACAATAGTTAATGATGGGGTCCCGAATCAAGTAAGAATATTTTTCTTAAGGTGCTTTTAATTGAAGTGTCAGCTCGTCGCTAGCTTTGTTTTCGTGAGTCATTGGGAAAACTGTTCATCCCAGGCCTAGACTTGTTGCGACACTAAGCTAAAAAAAAAAACATCTGCAGAAACATTGACTTTTCCTCTAAATTCTCAGAGTATTGTGTTGATAAACGACCCCTCCCACTATAATGTTCCGTAATGCTCGTGGTGTTATCAGTGTGTCAGATGCTTGTGCGCGGTTAGCCCCTTCTTCTTCCACCGGATGCAGAACAAGACAAAAGTAGCCCTTACAGACCACAGACTGGAATATGACACATAGGCGTGTGCTTCCTCTGTTTCGCTGCTGTAATGGTTTCCATGTATCCATTTACTATAGAAAGGCAACCAGGCCATACAAGATCTGTGCACAGTGCGAGCGCTGTCTCATACACACTGTTAGTGATGCTGTTTATGTTGTCTCAAATCTCCATCTTGTTCTTCTAAATATTTGAGTAAATTGCTGCATTTGAACTAAAATCCCTTCAATGAAATGTAAATCTATTGCAGAGCAGTGATGTGTCTAATTAGTGGTAGACCACTTAAAGTCCAGTGCTTTATAAATCTTTAGTTAGCATTTAATTCCTTAATTTCACAACTATTTCACACACACACATACACATATGTGTGAAATAGTCACAAGCCTTTAAATACATTAACTGTTTCCAATGTTTACTTTGTTTCAGAGAAAGCCCAGAGTCTACCTTTGAGGTTTATCTAGAGGTATCCCATTCTGGGACGCCAGGCTCTAGTAAGTGACATCCTCTTTTGTCTGCTCACCTTCATATTATCTTAGAGCTTTGGTCTATGGGAGTCATATTACAGTAGGCCTACATTTATGTGGTATGTGCACATGCGTAAGTTTTTATTCTAAATAAGGTATTCTTTTGTAATTTATATTAACACCATTCATCATGATAGTTATTTTTAAACTGCAAAAAAGTTAATTGTTTTGTCAAATCTTACAGAACCAGTAGTCCACAGACAGTTTCCTGAAGATTATAATGAAAAGGTCTGAACACACAGAAAATGCCCATTTTATTTCTCTTAATTGGGATGTCGATGTATTTATTTCATACAGATGTATTTTTATTTTGCAGGAAACTCTTCATACAGTACCCAAGTTCTGCTTCCCTTTTAACATGGACAGGTAATGATCCTTCCCTTTCCCTCACGATTACATAATTGTTACTGCTCCGATGCTGACTGTGTTGACTCAAAGTACATTGTGATTAAACTCCTTACCACATGCTTCTTTGGCCACACAAGAAATTATACAACTTTTTGTTAGGACTGTTATATAATATCAGAATATGAGTTTCAGAAGTTGTTTTTACAAATGATCACTTTGTTGTCATTTACTTACTTTACTTTACTACCTTTTTCATATTGCAGTCTAACAGTCAACCAAGTTGGCCAGAACTTCACCTTTGTGTTGACGGATATTGAGAGCAAACAGAGATTTGGTTTTTGTCGTCTCTCCTCGGGTGCTCACACCTGCTACTGCATTCTCAGGTTAGTGTTTGTGTTCACAAGGGAAAAAAAGATTGAACATCCTTGTAATGTTCCCTTAGTGACTTCAGAAACCATTTTGGTCAGAACCCTCTTGAAAAGATTATTTTGGTTAAATAAAAGTAAAAAACATATATTTATTTCAGCTACCTGCCTTGGTTTGAGGTCTTCTACAAGCTACTCAACATTATTGCGGATTACACTATCAAAGGCCAGGTAAGAAATGCATGCTGGACATTCACTGTTGGAGTTCTATGTGTCAGATAGTCAGTACTTGAAATGTACAATTTATGCCCAATTGCTTTCTAAATGCTTCAGGAAAGCCCTCTACAAGAGCTCCTGGTATCACTACATACTCTTCCTATCCAAGAGCCTGGAGTTCCTGTTCATCTCGGCATGGTGAGAATGTCTTCCAAGCATCTTTACATGTAAAAGTCATCATGGATAGGAGTACTTCACACCCCCTATTTTATCAGAATAATACTCTTCTGTCTGTATAGCCGTAATATGTCCACAGACTCCAGAAACCCTTCAAATACAAGTTTCCAATTGCAATGCATTATCTATAACAGAGCTCTCTTTCTGTCTAATAGCATTCCTTCTTCACTGTGCCTGACACAAGAGAACTCCCCAGTATACCAGAAAATGTGAGTTATATTCAGAAGTAATTTTCTTGTAATTTTACCATAACTATTGACGCAGTATATGCTGTACTGATGTAGACCTGAAAAATAATTGCTTTTTTTTTTTTTTTTATCTTGCAGAGAAACTTAACAGAGTATTTTGTAGCTGTAGATGTCAATAACATGCTCCACCTTTATGCTAGTATGCTTTATGAACGCCGAATCCTCATATGTTGTAGCAAACTAAGCACTGTAAGTATTTTTTTTTTTTGCAGTACATTTATAGTTGATTTGGATTTAAGATTTTTACGTCCTTGTTTGTCCAGTTAACTGCGTGTGTCCATGGGTCAGCCGCCATGTTGTATCCAATGCACTGGCAACATGTTTACATTCCTGTTCTGCCTCAACATCTGTTAGACTACTGCTGGTATGTGCACATGCATTGGCTTAATTTAAGCATTGTGAGCACTCATACTGTCCACCTATCTAATGGTCCTCTAAACCTAGAAAAATTGTTTATACTTTGATGTGCAAAACCCACTTACAACTGTTATAAATTATGTGTAATTGTTTCTCTTTTTAGTGCCCCAATGCCTTATCTAATTGGAGTGCATTCCAGCTTAATGGAGGTAGATTATCTATTATCTATCTGAGTTTTTAATGTATTTAAAGTTCATCTTTCTTACTATTTGACTTTTACTCTTTGTAGAAAGTTCGGGGAATGTCTCTTGATGATGTGGTGATCCTCAATGTGGACACAAACACACTGGAAACGCCTTATGAAGACCTCCAAAGTCTCCCTAATGACGTGGTGAAGACATTATCACTGTATTGATTAACAACACTTATTTTATCCAAGGAATGTATTGTGATAACAGAATTCATTCGTCAGGTTTCCTCTCTAAAAAGCCGACTGAGAAAAGTATCAACAACAACAGGTGATGGTGTGGCGCGAGCCTTTCTGAAGAGCCAGGCCGCTTTATTTGGCAGCTACAGAAATGCCCTGCAGATTGAGCCGGTCAGTGAAAGCACCACAGCAGAATCAATGCACCGGATTGTCCATGCTATGTCTAACTTCAGTGCTTTTAGGGAGAGCCCATCACCTTTAATGAAGAAACATTTATCAACCATCGGTCAAGTGCAATGAAGCAGTTTCTTCAGAATGCAATTCAGTTGCAACTATTCAAACAGGTATAAATTCAGTCGGTATAAATTACAGTAATGTAAAAATGGAACACCCTTCTTGATTGATTTTTCCTGTGCTTAAAATAATATTTTTTTCTACAATATCTGAAGTGGTCTGCAGAACTAAGAACACTGCGTTGGAGAGCAAAGGGAAAGAACAAATCATAAGCAAATGTTATTCAAAACTGCGTTCACTGGTTTAGTGATCAGAAATATTCAAATGTGACAAAAATATATCTTTATCTATATACATCTTGAAGAGTGTACTACATTGTTCGCATTACTGTACTGTTCAGGACATTATCATATTGTAATCCTATACCCACATCCTTGCTGTGGTTGTGTGTGCAGTTTATTGATGGCCGTTTGGACCTGTTAAACTCTGGAGAAGGCTTTAATGACATTTTTGAAGAGGAGATCAACATGGGAGAATATGCTGGTATGTATGTGCATAAAATTTGAGATACGTTATCATATTTATTTCTTAATTTTTTTATATACAGGAAGTGACAAGACCTATCACCAATGGTTGTTTACTGTTAAGGTAAAGCTATGAAGTTAATTGTTTTAGGACTATATAACGTGAATGATTTATGATTGATGAGAAATAGAAGAATACAACTTTGTAATTGTACTTTGAATGGCTTCCTATTTTAATTAACACATTTTATTACAGAAAGGTGGCGGTGCAATCATTAACACAGTGAGGACTAAAGCAAACCCAGCTATGAAAACTGTCTATAAATTTGTAAGTTGTTTCTTTTTTTTTTTTTTTTTCTTAACTTCCCATTGTTTTTTGAGAAGGCAAACTAAGCTTTTTGTCTTTGACAGGCTAAAGATCACGCCAAAATGGGTATCAAGGAGGTGAAGAGCCGACTGAAACAAAAGGTATGAATTCTATTATATTAATACTGTATGAGCAATATTGTGATATCTTAGATTATATGCTTTGGCAAACATTTTAACATTGTTCACGAAAAACACTGGCCCGTCCCTTGACCCAAATCTGAACGACTTAAATACCCATAACGAACCCAGCCCCGACGCACCGCCTCGCTCCCTGTCCCGCTGCAGTGCCACCCCTTGGACCCTTATTCTCCTCCATACGTTTCCCCTTTGCAGGAACAGGCAGAAAATGGCTTTCCCACAGCTGGATCAGTGGTTATAGACAACGATAGCACTTCTGAGTTTCCATCTTGTACTCGAACTGTCAGGAGAGAAGGGCCACTGCACACCTGGGATGAGCGCAGACCTATCACTATGCACTTTGGACAGGTAACAATGCAAGTGCGCAACATGGCTGTAATATTAATGTAAAAATTTAAAGGTGCACTGTGTGGCTTTTCTGGTGGAGCGCCAGCCACCTGCTTGTCTCCGAGGTGTTGTTATTGTTTTGCCTGAAATCCTGCACACGACGGCATTAGTGCATACACCTTTAGACTAGCAACAGAATCTACTTGAACTGTTCAGATATTTTTTTACCTATTTTGACTAAAATATGTCTGTCCTGTGGCCTTTGAAAAGTCTTCTGTTTCCACAGAATCGACCGCCAATGTTGTTAAAAAGACCCAGCAGTAATGTGAGTTTGGAGGCTGCTGTGGATCCACTGTAAGCACACTTTTTATACACAAAACAATATGCAAATATGTATTGTTTAATTTTTAAGAGTGATGCTATGATTAATCTGGTCTTCCTCTTCTTTCTAACTATGTTACTAATACTTTAATATTATACTAACCCTATTGAGCTGAAGTACGTGCCATCACAATTGTAGTTTCCTCCCTCTCTCTCTGCCTGCTCATGTGCTGCTCTAAATGTGCTTTTATCTGTCTCCTCACTGTAGCTCTCTGCGTCCCACTCGGCATTACACAGTCTTTTTGTCGGAGGATTCCTCAGGAGATGAGCTCCAGTATGACGAGGACTCTGTCTCTGGGTTTCCTGACAGCTTTCTCTTCTCTGCTCCCTTTGAGTGGTCTCCTCAGTATGCATTTCTTTGATTGGCTTTGTGCTGTTTAATGTAGTGACTCACTTCTTTTCTAACTTAATAATTTATGACTCACTCTATGGCTATTAGGCGGCAGGAGCATGTGTGGTATATACCTTAAGCTATAGTTTGGTTCTGTATGTATACTAACTTAAACTATACTTTATTGATCACTGATGAGAAACTGTTATTTTCAGAGCTCAGCCGTACCACTCGCTAAAAGAAGTGGAGTTACTAGAAGGCGATGATAATGGCCCAGAGCGGCACACTGCTCCTTCAAGTCCAGTTAATGAAAAGTTCTCCAATATCAACTTGCTGGGGGATATTTTTGGCTGCCAAGATGAGCCTGACAACCAACCTATTACTCTGGCTAAAAGTCTGGAGGATTTGAGGACACCCAAAGACACTGATGATGTGCAATCTAAGTTCACCTATCAGGTCAGAGATATAAATGGTTGTGGTTAGCATTTGGATTAACATTTAGTTTTTATATATAAATATGACAGGATTTACATGAGCAAAAAAAAATATGTATAATTTTACTGTTTAGTGTTGAGCTTCACAAAATGACTATAAGAGTATAGTAAAAACAAAACTGAAGAAGCAAGTTCCACCAGCGTGTTCTGAAATAACTGTTCATCAGGAGTTAACATGGGAGGGGGTGCCAGTATTTGTGATATTTTCAGTGCTTTGCTGTTGGCGTTTTTTGTTTTGTTCTTTATTTTTTTGTAGCGAGTAGAGTAGTTTTTTCCTAAAATATTTCAATTATAAGTTTAAATTATTTTAAATTAATTTAAATTAAAATGTTAAGGCTGTCACAACATTTAGACTAAATCTTGTTTGTTGTTTCACAGCGTATGGACTTGAGCATTGGTGAACATTCACGGACACTCCCGGGGCTAAAACTGTCCAACCCGTACAACAAGCTTTGGAGTGTGGGGCAGGATGATGCCGCTTTGCCCATCTGTGTGCCTCCCCCTTGTGACAGACCACCTTCTGTTAACCTTGCTGAAGCTCCCTCTCCAAGTCGTGAAATCCTGACCCTGGGCCAGGATATTCCAGACCTTACCAACACGAGCAACATCACTATTCCTAGGCCGCAGGGGAGGAAGACACCAGAGCTGGGGGCCGTGTTGGCTCCTCCAGTGGCTCAAGCCAAGTCCAAACCAGCTGAGGGAAGGACTACACCCGGAGGACAGGAGTTCAGACAAGCCCTGAGCCGGACTTCTGATATGGACTTTCTGAAGCCCTCAAAAGTCGCAGAGGACAACTTGGATCTGATCAGCCTTTTGGACCCTCTCAACAGTTCATCGGTGAATGATAAGACAGAGAATAGCACCCTCTCATCAAATAAATCAATTCTCCCACCCCGGCCATATCCAACAGGGCTGCCTCCTTTTCCAGTGCAGCCTCAAATATCACTCAACCCATTTGCCTCATCTCTTCCACAAACCCCTCCTCAAGTACACTATTCTCCCGTAGCCACTGGTAACCCCTTTACTGCCCCCTACAGGCCTGCACCTCTGGGCCCCTGTCTGCACACTCCCCAGACACTGCCTGGTCTGTTCAGGCAGCCTTCACCAGGGGGCTCCACTGTGTCCCCCAGTTATGGACTCATGCACTCAGCCTTCCTTCTTTCTGCCTCCACCTTGCCACAGTCCTCCAGTAACCACTCTCTGTCCAGTCTGGCAGACTCTGCGACTGACCCGCTCCAGAGCAGACTTGCCAAACCACTTCAAACTGAGGCAGAAATCAGAAAGAGTCAGGATCCTTTTGGGGACCTGCTCAATATGGTCCAGCCCACTGCTACTCCAAAAATGAAGGTAGAAGACCTACGTAGGAAGTGGGAAACATTTGACTGACTTAACTGTGTGTATGCGGCCATGCAACCAGATGATTCCTCTGTAAATAATGCATGTAGAGTGCCTTCAACATGTGTTGGTAGAACATAACTACTGCATCTTATTATTTCTTTTTATCTTAAAATATGTTGAAGCATATTTAAGCATAATTCTTAAAACACAACACAGAAACAGAAAGCAATGGAGGAGTGCTGTTACATGTAGCACAGAAACTGTTAAGTACTTCCAAACAATGTAACACGACATTAGATTTTTTTGTCTTTTACTTCTCTTCATTCTTATACTTGGTTTTGTTTGTATACAAATTGTCAAACTTTCTGATACTTGTGCTCAAAAATGTCTCTATATTCCTAATCTGACTGTACCAAAGATTTTAGAAGCTTAAAATTACAAAGAAATTTACAAAAACGGTTTCACAGATCACAATGAACTAAATCAATACTTATATTTTTAATTGACTGAGCCAGTTTGTGAATCATTTGTTTTTAATCAGAAGTCCAGATTTATGTGTGAGGAATCATCTGGTTGTGGCCCACACGGACTGTCCACACTCTGCAGCTGACCAAAGGCAAATAGGTTTGAACTGATGTGGTGAGGACTCGTCATTTAGCCACAGCAACCTCTATAAGACTCCTGGTTCATTTGTGTGTATTGCTTTCTACTCCTAAACAAAGTTGGCCTTGTTTTAATATATCCAGACGCCAACTATCCATGGCCCATTGCCACTTGCTTACAGTTGAAAGATAATTTGCACTATTTGTAGTGGTGTGGTTATGTGTAATGCACCACTTTAGAGTAGATACAGAGTAAGTTAGTACTAGTAATTTAGTACTTAATTTGTCCTGCCTAAACACATAATATCTGCATACCTTTGTAATAAACCAAATTTACAATGTGCGAGTTTGTAACAAGTCCTCTATTACAACTCTTTGTGGTATGTAGCTACATAGTGTGGTGCATTTCAGCTGTGCTTAGTCCATCCTTGACAGGTTTGATGGCTTCATGCACACAAGTCTTTGTTGGGCCTTTTATGAAGGATTTATCTGTGACTTTGTTTTGCCTTCTGTTTTTATATAAAACACTGGAAAATATAATATGATCTCACTGTCCCTGAACCAATATCAAAGCTGTCAGTTTGATGAAATGTCTTGTTTGCGGACTGTTTTGTGAAAGTATTATTACTCCTTTGCACTGCTTCTTTTGTTTTTGTTTTGTTACAATACTACCACTACTTTTGCCAAATACTACACATCCGTTATTGTTATGAGCCATTGAAGATAAAATGATCCCAAGATTTACTCTTGTAAAGTAGGCTGACATAGACTGATTCACTAAAATCTGTACTTATAATACATGTAGGGGCGAAGTAGAACAATATCAATAATGAAGTATATGACAGGTTAAAATGTTGTTACATTTGTGCAATTTAAAATATGTAGTGCTGCCCCCTAATTTAATTTCTCTCTTCAGAATAGAAAGCATTTGTTTCTATCTGATTTTATCCATTGCATCCTAGTACTTGGACTTGACAGTACATTGATATGTTATTGGTTATTTGTGAAGTTGGAACATCACATGTATATTGTGATAATTAAGATAATTTGTTCTTAATTGTTATAATTATTTATCTGTCCTCATTCTTTGTTGTTGTGAATACTTTTTACATTTTGCTTACAGTTATGATTAAATTTTGTGCACCTAAGCAGCTACTTTGACTTGCTTGTCTTATTGTACAGAAACATAATAGCCATCTACTGATGACACCTGATCATTTGGCAGTTCACAGCTTTATTATTTTAAAAACAAAATATCCATGTACAAGAAACCGTGATCATATTGTAGTGCACATCTTAGTAGCCTAATGTATGTACAATAGTAATACATATTTGATTTAGTTTAAAATTATTTGAGTTAACTGTTGTATTTTATATGTATATATATATATATATATATTATATGTATATATATATATGTATATTTATATGTATATATATATATGTATATTTATATGTATATATATATATATATATATATATGTATATATATATATATGTATATTTATATGTATATATATATATATATATATGTATGTATACAGACATATATACACACACATATATATGTATATATACACACATATACTTTAAAAGTATACATATACTTTAAAAGTATATGTATACACACACACACACACACACACACACACATATGTAAACACTTTTTACATGTGTTGTATTTCAGTATTTTATAAATGCATCTTGTACAAAAAGCATATTTGCTTCAGAACCAAATTTAGATTTAACAGTCCAGTAAAGTAAATGGTACAAAAATAATGTCAAGTTCTGTTGAAAGTAGCCTGGCATTTCATCTCCTTTTAGCTAAAAATGTCCAAGAGTCATCTTTGCAAGGACACAATATTTTCTTCAAACATTCAGAATATTTCCTAGAAAGCCAAATGTTCATGGCAGTAGCACCAGTGGATGAGTACCTGTGCTCACCACAAGGAGGTGTATAATACAACAAATGTGAGAGGTGCATTGAGTCCCAGTCCTGTGCACCTGCTCAGCTGTGCTCACACCACAGTCTCTTAAATAAGCCTCTCCTCTGGGGGCACTTTGAGCATGCTGCCCATCTCAAGACGGGCTCCAGCTAACTCCTGGGCACTGGGGCTGTAAGCTCCCTCTGACTGACGCTTCTTCCTCGCTGTCAGCACCATAAATGTCAGCCCAATAATTACAATCAGAACACACAGACAGAGCAGTGGGATGGCCACCAGCAGCCATGGAATGCCCTGTTTGTGAGCCAGTTTCTGAAGGAAAAAAAAATGTTGTAATAGTTGAGGGAAATCATCAAAAACAAATAGTCTAGATAATAATACTTACATTTGTGTCACAAGTTGGTCCACTAAAACCAGGTGGACATTCACAGACAAACATGTTGAAATGATCCAAACACGAACCACCATTTCGACATGGATTTGACTCACATTCATTTATTTCCATTTCACACCTACAGGACACAATATGTTCAAGTGTGCTCTAATGATAGCTATTGATAATCAATAGGGACAGATTGATATTTTGTTTAGGCTGACCACCTGACTGAAGGAAACACATGAAGCTCTATTTGATTACTTGAGAGAGTGAGAATGAGGGCACAGCACAAACTGTGACTAGGCTGCTCACTTGTAGGTAGTTTAAAAGTGAAATAGGGCTCCGGTACTTATCAGCCTCAAAATATCAAAGTGCCAAACGTATCAGCCATTGATTTGGATTTTAAAAACACTGGTAAAAGCAATGCTCTGAAAATCATTATTTTAAATGAGTCAGCCACACCATAATCTTACCTGAGGCCTGTAAAACCTGGCATACAGGTGCAGTTAGCACCCCACAGACCATCATGACAAATGCCATCATTCAAGCAACGGACATCAGGACCACACTGCTCTGGAGGATAACTCCATCTGGTGAGAAAAATGTTTGTTAATTATTACAGATATTGCTGCATTTTTATTTTTTTTTCTGTATTTAAGTAATAGACTTAGCTCACTGGCAGAGGGGGCCGCTGTAGTCATGAGGACATATACAGGTGTACATGTTTGGACCATCCTGACATGTGCCACCGTGCTGACAGGCGTGATGTTCACATTCATCTACGTCTTGGTCACAGAGTCTGCCTGCATATCCCAGGTGACACTGGCACTCAAATCCAGCTAAGTAGTCTGTGCAGCTCCCATGAATGCAGGGCTGAGACACACAGTCATCAGTATCCCGCTCGCACCGCTCCCCCTCCCAACCAGAGTCACACACGCAGCCAAACTTATTAAAGAGGTCCTGACAAGTGCCACCATTGAGGCAGGGGTCTGAGTCGCACACTGGAGCACTAGTGCAGCCCAAGTGAATCTTTGGTTTCCCCACTAAATGAAACTGGGATGGCTGAGGAGCTCTGTAATCATCCACAAAGGGGAGGTGGACCCCACCGACTCGTATAGCTCCCATACATCCGGTAAAGCTCTGAGCTATAGCTAGAGTGGTGCTCTTGTGGTTGAGAAAGAAGAGGCGTCCTGTCACCTCTGGGGAGCTGCTGGTGTCTGTGATGCCATCCACAGTGATGACCCATGGGGAGACTTTCCTTTTTTGATCTGACATTGAAATGTTCACTCTGTGCCACTGTCCATCATCCAC
Organism: Periophthalmus modestus; assembly: GCA_019594935.1. NCBI lineage: Eukaryota > Metazoa > Chordata > Actinopteri > Gobiiformes > Gobiidae > Periophthalmus > Periophthalmus modestus. The sequence goes on along the minus strand of JAIEZT010000054.1, from coordinate 36,523,374 downwards.
ACGTCGCACTCCCGACAGAATCAAAGCCTCCACCGTGTTCCCTATCTGGATCTCCAACCGCACCGTAGAATCTAGCACACCAATCATAAGCATGTCCCCACCTCGAGCAGCACGCAACAGGACTGCGTTTTCTGAGCGAGTCCTAAACTCAATGTAGATACTGGAAACAGGCTCAGCTAAGGATCCACCTGCACTGTACTGCACCGCATTGTTCTCAAATGTAGCATTGTAGACACCTAATAAACAACATAAAGAAAGACAGTATGAGTACAATGTATAGCAAAATAGTTTGACATTTCCTGATCATTTCTTTTGAAAAAGGTGACTTACATTCATATCCATCTGGAAGGTCCACACAGTGACCACCATTGACACAGGGACCACTTACACACCACACTCGGGTTTCACAAGACTTGCCCTTGTACTCCTCTGGGCATAAGCAAGTAAAATCATTGAATGAGATGGTGCACTTGCCACCGTTATGACATGGCTTTGTCTGAAAGAGAAAGTAATGGTAAGGATATAATAATGAATATAAAACTAATCTCGTAATGTAAATGGAATTTATCCTGAAATATGAATATTAAAGCTCAAACTACAAAAGTATATACCTTGCATGTGTCATCGCTGACACATCCTTCTTCTATATTTTCATTGCTGTTTGATATGTACACATCCTCTTGGTTGGGGTTTTTCCACTCTCCCACTTCTAGATGAACAGAGCCCAAACGTAGGTCCTGCAGGCATCCTTTGTAATGTCCGCCCCATTTGTTTGAGCTCCAGAGTTCAGGGAGTCCTCCTACATAGGCCCAGTCTCCTTCATTGATGTTGACCTCAGGGATGTTTCCAATGCTGTAACGTAGGCCCGCGTGCTCAAAGATAACCTTACTCTGCTGCACATCAACATGTAAAAACTGCTTGTCTCCAGTTGTCACAAATATGGGTGCAGTCAGAGGGGTGCTGTTGGACAGAGAGCTGACAAATACTCGACCCATGCCCAGGTAAATAGAGAAATACACCTCTCCCCCATTCTGTTGGGGGGATCTCCTCAGTTGGAGCAGAAGGCCATTTGGCTTTAAGGACCTCAGGAAAAAGGAGACATTGAAACTGCTGCCATGGTTCTTACCAATCTCATATGCACTGAAACTTTGAGTGTGCTCATGGCTGTAGGTCCATGAGGGGTATTCTGCAGAAAAGACAGCAAATCTTATTAATTATATAATATTATGTAAATATGTAATTAACTGGCATCCATGAATCTGTGATGACATTACCTTCAGAGCAGCTGTCTCCGTAGTATGGCCTGTGGCAGTCACAGTAGTAGCTGGTCCACATGTCCACACATTGTCCATGGGCACTACAAGGGTCAGGCTCGCACCACGTGATCCTACTGCAGCCCAGCTCAACTTCCTGGTTGTCTGGAAGACTATGGGGCAGAATGGCTTTAGAATCAATCATTAAGTCCTCCATACATCCAATAAAAGATGTCTTGGCAACAGTTGTGTCCAGAAGCTCCACAGGGACCCCGCCCACATAGACATGAGAAAATGCTGAAGAGGGCTCAAAGTGTGGTTCATCTGCTCCATCATCGATAACTTTGCAACCGTCTCGGTCACATCCCAGGCCTTTGACAATCAGAACTAAACCCTGGTCATCTAAAATGACATGGGCATCCCTCCAATCTCCATCACTGACCAGCCCAGAAAATGTTACATCCAGCTCAGAGTCTTCAGAAAAAGCTTTGGCGTGAAGACCACCGTTAACTATCTCCAAGAGCAAGTAGTTTTCCTCATCCCCTCTGAAGAATAAGAGCATGTTGGGTAATGTAGTCCTGAACCGCAGCTGTACTCCAATCCCATGATGACTCAGATGCTCCACCTCCCTCCTCTCCCTCTCCTCCAGATGCAGCTCAAGGTGAATGAGGCCTGGGCTGGAGAAGGAGAAGGTGGTCCTCGTAGAGCAGTGCTGATCATAGAAGCCATGGGGACACAGACAGGTGTGCACATGCTCCTCACCATCCAGCCATGGCCTACAGGTAGCACCATTCTGACACTGGTGCTGAAGACATCCACGCAGCTGGACGTGGCAATGTTCTCCTCCCCAGGGCAGCTGACCAGGCTCTTCGTCAGGACAGTGGCAGGTGTAGGACGCTCGACCATCTTCGCACCAGCCTCCATTCTGACAGGGCTGGCTCTCACACTCATTGATGTTCACCTCACAATGAAGACCTGTAAAAGAATATAGTGAGTAAAAAGAGTATAGTGAATTATGCAAAGAACTAGGGCTGCAGTTATTTAGATTATTAATTGCAATTACAATACATTCTAGATATCTCTCTAATCCCTCTGTCATCCAGGTCTGATTCATAGAAAAAGAAAAATATAAAATCTGTCAACTGAACACAAATTTGTAGGAGTGAAGACGTTTTGATCCTCATCCAAGCCGCTTCTTCAGTTTTTGTCAGATTACTGGTGGACACTGTTTTATATGTGCCTTATATCTACCCTTCAGACAGATATAAGGCAGTGTCCACCAGTAATCTATCTTTGTGTCCAGTTGACAGATTTTGTATTTTTCTTTTACAATACAAGATCATTACAAAAGTATTAGAACTGAAAAAACAACAACAACATATTGTATATCTCCTGATTTAAATCATGTTTTTACCTAAAAACCCAGGAGTACAGGTGCAGGAGTAGCCATTGACTTGGTCCAAACATGCTCCTCCATTCTGACAGGGCTCAGACTCGCACTCATTGATGTTTACAGAGCAGCTCTCTCCTGTGAAAGACACCGGAATATCAAAGCCTCATTTAGAAATGAAACTCAAATGCAACCATTTGATCTTATACCTGCAAATCCTGGCTGACACTGGCATATATATCCAGATGCATCAGCAAAACTCAGCTCCCAGTCCATCTCCCAATGAGATGGGTTTGAGCGCTCAAAGCACTCCCCGCCATTTTCACAAGGCTGCTCTGCACACTCATCTATGTCCACTTCACAGTTGTCCCCCTCATAGCCTGACAGAAAACATAAGTAACATCAAAACAAACATATAAAAAATAAACATGTAATTATTTTTCTCTTGTAAGCACTCAAAAGCCTGTATACCTGGCCAACAGATGCAGGTGTATCCTTTGACTTGCTCCTGACAAGTGGCTCCATGTTGGCAGGGGTTTGATGCACACTCAGGGATGTCCATTTCACAGTAGTCCCCTCAAATCCCGTGTCAGTGCAGTCACAGGCGTAACTGCAAGAAACGGAGAAAAGAAAGTAAAAGTTAGTGTTTGGACTTGTATATATTGTTGTTGGGTCCTTGGGCAAGACCCACCTTGTCTATTCATGGGTTTCAACTTCCTGCCATATGCAACATTTTGAGGATTTTTTTCCTTTTTTTTCTTTTTCAAAAGGTATAATATTTTGGAAAGTAGTGTGCGAGTGCTAATGGCTCTTGATGGGACAGGATGGGTTCACATGACATCACAGCATTCTTGAATACCCATAGTTTAAAACTGAGCTGGAAGACAGGTGACATTTCTATGGTATTTACCTTTTAACTGCCATATTGAAGATTTGGTTAATATAAATTTAATAACCAAACCTGTTTACATGAAACAAAAACTGACTCAGAGTACAATGTTTTCTTTGTTTTCAAATTTGCTTCAGAAAGTGTTGAAATCATTGACAGTTGAAAGGGCATTAATTAAGCCATAAGATATATATGGGCAGTTTGGATATACCTTCCAAAAACAATAATTCTCACATAGAGTTTTATGGGCTCTGTCCTCCATTTGAAATAGGGAAATCATCAAACTCTAGAACAGGACCTCAACATATTTAGTCTTACTTCTTCCCACTCCATATCGAGTATCAATCTTTCATTTGTATGAGTCAATCTTGGACTCAAATTGTACAGATTGTATTAATTTCTATACTACCCTCTGTTCTGTGATGAGTTAGCTAGAAATAAAGATTCATGCTGCTTGCCAGCCACACTTCGTACCTCTGAGATTGAATGAGCACAGCATGAAATTGAATATATAAAGTGAATATACAAAAAAGGCTACTGCATTATTATTACTTACATCTACTATATCCATTTTCAGTGTAACAAAATTACAGCAATACAAAAATGTGAAGCAAAAAATAAAACAAAATCTTGAGGTGTATGAGAATGACCTGTTAATCATGTCGTGGCAAACGGCTCCATTCTGACAGGGCTGACTCTCGCATTCGTCCAGGTTGATCTCACAGTCAATGCCATCAAACCCGGGCAGACATTCACAAGAGTACATTCCGATAAGATCGTGACAAGTGGCACCATTTCTGCAGGGGGTCGATTCACACTCATCTATCTCTACCTCACAGTTCACACCTGTTGAGACAAATATCAGTAAATAAATATTTTCAAACTATCAAGTAGTTTTCCCATGCCTAGAAAGAAACCACTCACTATTTTAGTCACAGATATCAGTGTAGATAAATGTGTAGTTCAGGAATGCTGACCTGTTAACCCTTATAGAAGTCACTGACACTAAGCAGAGGGGACTGTGAGAATACCAAGATGGAACACTATCGGTGGTCAAGATAAGACACCTGGCATCCAAAAGCATCTTACTAAAATAGTATGTCTTTTTTTATCATTAACAAACAAAACATAAATAAAACAAACAAAGCAGGTTTTAATACTTGGAACACACCTCCACTAATAATTTGACTGATTACATCCTAACAAGAACATAATTATGACATAGTTGTGAGTGGTAGATAGAGTAGCCAACATAGCATGTGAGGCAAACTTTTCAACAGCCAACTGCTTTTCTCCATAGAGATGTTAAAACTGCGCCAGTAAGATTCCACAGTATGTATTGAACACATATCTATCTAGCATTTATTTCATTACCTGTGTTTTATGTTTTATCACTCAAAAGCACCTCACAAAACATGCATTTTTACTGTGAGAGCCTTTCCATAGATTTGACTTGTATCTTGCTTGTCTCCATGGAGATAAATCTAGATAAGTTTTATTCCATAGTACTCTGGAACATTCTGGAAAAAGCAATAACATTTCCATGCAGACAAACAGGTGGTGTATCCTCCACCAGAACCTTTAGTTACGGTGAAGTACCTGCAAATCCATCCAGGCACTCGCACTCATAGTGGTCCTTTTCATTGATACAGGTGGCGTTGTTCTCACAGGGCCGCGATGCACACTCATTTATGTCAATCTCGCAGTTATATCCTTGAAATCCAGGCACACAAAAGCACTGAAACTCTGCTATTCCGTCCAGGCAAATGGCTCCGTTTTGGCATGGCTCAGATGCACATTCATTCACATTCTCCTCACAGGTGCTGCCTTCATATCCAGGGGTGCAATGGCACTCAAAACCCTCTGGCCTTAGTAAACACGTCCCATTGTTCCTACAGGGCTCATCTATGCAGTCTGTCACATGTGTCCTACAGTCACGCCCTCCGTAGCCCTCCGGACACCTGCAGAAGTACCCATTTAACTGGTCTACACAGAGAGAGCGTGGGGCAGAGCAGGGGTCACTCAGGCACTCATCCACCTCCTCAGTGCAGTTGTCTCCGGTCAGGCCATCAGGGCAGATGCAGTGGTATTCTGTGCTGCCCAAGGTGCTTAGGCAGTTGTCACATGGGGCAAAGGAAGCAGGCATCATAGAGCTGGTCGCAGTGCTTGCCCATGTAGCGCACGCCATCTCTGGCACAGATGCAAGCGTAGTCGTCCATAGTGTCCACACAGGTGGCACCGTTTTGACATGGGGCAGAAAGGCATTTGTCTGATGTAGCCGTGCACAGGATCCCTGTTGAGAGAATACATGAAAGGTTACGGTTTTAGTAGTAGGTAGTTACATGCAAGATGTGTCAATGCAACACAGACAGAGATCAGTCATAATGATCTGTCTAAAACTCAAATCAACAGTTAATTGTTATTGTCATTAATATTTATAGATTTGACCTTTTGAAGCTTACTTTTTGGGGGTTTAACTTGGCTTTTTCACAAATTTCTCATTATTAAAACAATACACCAGATTGAATTGTAATGAGATAATCTGTTTAACTCACTCAGGCTTTACTACTGAGCAAACGACAAAGCAAGACTTATCCTGGCTGGTAAATGAACCCTGTACCAACCTGGCTATAACATATTTTTTCCCCTGAAATTTTCAACTGTTATGTTCTCTATAAACAACATGACTAAACTCACTTAGGCTAATCATTTTAATAAACAGTCACTGTTCTTGACACTAGTTAGAAATGTGGAATTATAAATAAAATGTGTAAATGAGCCTTGGGTATGAGCCTTAGAACATGGTCAGAAGTCTTGTTTATCTAGTTGTCATGGATCACAATGAGTCCACTGTGTGTAAATAACCACTGTAACCCCTATAGCTGCCACATATGGGGAAGAGGGGGTGGGGGTCTTAAACTGGGATTTGCATACACAATCCCCTGTTACAAACTCATACCGCTTGACCACACCTACTCTAGAAACAGTTCACATTCCTTTTTATTAGGCCAGTTCCAACAATGGTCAGAATGAGCACATGCCGCTGCCACCAGACCCCAAACTTTGATCAGGGCACTGGTTCCACATGCTCAGTGAGGCTGAAAAAATGAGGATGAGAGGGGGTTAGGCTCAAAATAGCAGTTTACTGTACAGAAAGTAGTGTCTAAGCTTAATTTTACACCTTCCTTGCACATGATATAGTTGTACTGTCTAAAAAACAATTTCTATCATCATCATAAATTAATAGATGAATGAAAGTCACTTATAGCTAGTTCAGTGGGTTAAACTGTGCAGTTTATGGAACACTGACACATGATCATTCCACTATAGGTCATGTAATGGGTTGAATATGACTACATTTTTTGTAGAAGTAAAAGGAAATATGTGCAGGTACACATTTGGACTAAATTACATGAGCGTACTGCCTGGTGTCAAACAATGGATCAGCTGTACAATAAGTAGAGCAGGGCAGTGTGTAAGCTACAATGATCATGTTGCAATATATAATAACAGTATGGTAGTCTTAATTAAGGATGCTTATATTTTGATTTACGCATCAGTGAGCAGCCTGTTAGTTGGTCTTTTATGGAGAGTAAAATGCAACCACCTGTGATTCATACAGTTCCTGAGATGTTTGAAGAATAATTCATTCATTCATTATCTCTTACCAAAACACAATCAAATAACCCAGTGTTTGCCCATTTTATTAGCATATATTTAGAGCCCACACTTGATTGATGCTCTAGGGCTGATCCTGGACTCATGTGCCAATAGATGTTAGAGTCAAGTGTGACTGTGTTGCTGCTCAAACAGAAGGCACTTGTCATTTTCAATTGAGTTGGAGACTTCTCTCTGAGTTTACTGTGGACTCTAACTATGTTTGAACAGTAGAGATTACCCTCCACAGCCTCGAGTGTGAGCCACCTGCAGACTGAACAGGAGCAGGTGGCACAAGTGTCTGGTAAACGCACTTTTGTTGTTTACAGGCATGTTCTTAAGAATGTCTTATCCCCTCTATACTCTTCCCTAACTTTCCCACCCCCTCTTTCACCCACAGGTTCATTGCCCCCCTCTCCCGACCTAAAGAACCACAGTATAGTAATCCTCTGCCTTCACTGGGCCAATCCCATTGCACTTGTAATCTGGTGACAGGATACCTACGCAGATTACACTTTAAGCTTTACCCTCAAGCATGTGTCCCTATAATGTCCTCGTGTATAGTTCTTTCACTATCTGCCACTGGCACTGTCAAATTAGCTTAAACTAAAGGCAGGCATTTGGTTAGGTTTGGACATTTAATACAATGACTCTTGATGTACTTTTAACTGCCAGTAGTTAACTTTCTCAAACTGATTTTACAACTGATTATTTTAATTAATGTGATTTTATGAAAATCTATTTCATAAAAATTGAACTCATAAAAAGTAACAATTAACAGGTTGCATGTACAGATATTGATAACTTGTTATATTACTATAATATAATAAGTATAGTCTACTTGACAATCAAAATTCACTCTGAAAAATGTGCATGTTGGTATCACTATTTACTTTATCTAATTTGTAAAAAAAAAAAAAAAAAAAAAAAAAAAAAAAGTAAAAATAAAATGAAAAGGTTTTGATGTATGTGAGTAACCAAGAATTAGTTGACATCAACAATCTACCCCTTCAAATAAAAATGTATAGGCTTATAGGAAGTAGCACTTTATGCCATATAAAATTGGAGCCCAGAGCATTTTTACTGCACAGCATTGATAGAGAGTGAGACCCTGTTTATAATCTGCCACACATTTACTCATAGTTGATCCTAGTTGAGACACTTGATGACCTCACGTGAGACGGAGCAGATCAGACTGAAAAGCAGATGTCCCATTCACCTGACTCAACTTGGTTTAATGAAGTCGCAGCAGGACGTCCCATGTGCTCAGGGAGGAAGTCAGGATACATGTGATAACTGATTATGCCCTTTACAAAGTATATTTCATGTTTATATGTGTGTATAAATTTGCGTCATGGCTGATGGTTTGCTAAAACTTCATAACTTGCTGAGTTCTTTTCACACAGACATCACTGAGTGCTTGCCTCTTCCAGTGTTTTGTATGCATGCATGACTGAAGACCACCCCCTGATTGTGAACCAGTCATGTGGCAAATCTGACATACCCCACTAGATACAAGCAATACAATTACAATCTTTATTATTAACAATTTAGATGTGCCATTTTTAATCCAGCCACACAAATGTCACATCTCAATGACATTATCCTTGCCTATACCAAATGGCAATGCATATATAGCCAAAGATACTAAACACAAGGCACATCATTGTTAAAACGACAAAGGATAAATCACTCACTAGTTGTTGTCTTTTTGAGGCTCCTGACGTAGTAAAAAGAGGGACAATACAAGCACCGCCCAAACACCACTTGTGCCCCACTCATGGAGCATCTCTGAAAGGCATTCCTACCTGCACCCTCAATAAGAAGTAAGCGCTCCCAGATCTGCCGTCCAAGAATGTGTAGTAGAAAGTACTTTAATTTATCTTGTTGCTACGACATCATGCATAACAAATGTGGTTTGATAAGTGAACATTGTAGATATGATGTGGATATTTTTGATTGAATGTATCTACTCACCCCATTTGAACATCATAGTTGTGAGGAGAAGTGTCTTCAGGTTTAGATGAAGCTTTCCCAGTTCCATGGTGTGTCCTATTACTGGGGATCACTGAGGGGCCCCAGGGTCAAAGGTCAATAGGAAGTTCAAAGTTCTAAAAAGTTGCCATGGTGTGAGATTGAGATGCGCGGCCGTGTGTCTGGAGACATGTCACACACTCACGCTGGTGCTAATGAGTGCAGCAGTGGACTCACACTCAGACTACTGCTCTCCCCGTTCATGACTCTGAGCGTGTAATCAGGCGTGAGAGCAGCCGGCCAAAATGAAAACATGGCCTGGATCACCATGATGATAACTGTAGAGAACAAGGCATGCAGCAGGAGTCAGTTCATTTAGCACTCAACCATAAATACATTCATGTATAACACACACTTATATATATTTGCATTATATTTGTTCTGGTTGTAGTTTGGTTTGTGACACAGACAGGATGTGTCACTCAGCACTCTCTACAGTTTATAAATCATGTTATTCATAATGAGCTCTACTTTACAACTATGGGTTTAAGGCGGGATACTTTCTGTTCCACCTGATAGTTCCAGGATCATTGACAATGACTTTCATCAGAACCATCATCTCTTCTTTCATTATGGACTATTTAAACATGTTTAAACATGTTTTTGAATGAGGGGAAGAAATGTATATAAAAAGGTTAACAACATAAAATTTGTGTAACAGAATTCTAGTTTATTTTGATTCTAGGTGCGGTTCAATTACTCCTGACCAGGTTTTCAGTCAGCATATTAGTGGCTACAACAGCTTTAATTCCCTTGTAGTGTGGAGCTTAGTGCTCAGACATCCATCACTTGGTGTATTAGAGGCTTGTTACCCCTCTGTGCTCTCTCGCCCCTCTGACACGCCCTCCATCAGCACCAGCTGTGCCTAACACCCAAATGATCACAATGAAAATGTACCCCAAACAATGACCTTAGTTTCACCCACTGGTGAATGCACGTGGGTAAAAAGGAGTTCATACTCAATGTGAGTATTTTAAGGTTTCTTGGGTCTACAAACTGTGTTACTATTAATAACCTGTACATTATTAACATAAATGAAATTAAATGGACCATTGACAAATAAATAACTAACATAATTTTGAGTTTCAGTTAGAAATAAAATTAATCACATGCTGTAACTCTTGAATGACGCATGCTCCAGCCTTCATTGGCCTGTTTCTGTGACCTGCTCTAAATCAAGCCACCGAAACGCAGGGATAAGCCTTTACCTGGTAAGACATGGACACATACCAGACCCTACTTAAAGCCAATCACTTGTATATGACACAAACACTTTATTTACTGCCATTAGTTTAACAGATCAATACTGTTTTTTGTTGTTATAAAAATAAAGATTGTCCAGAATTAAGTGCATATGTTATGATTGTAGTCATTGAGTCTACTGATACAGCTCTACGCATTTAAGTACACGGAAAATTAATATCTATAAATATATAACTATATTAGATGGCAACAAAATGCATTTCTTGGGGCGACAGTGGCTCAGTGGTTAGAGTGTTGAGGATCAAGTCCAGCTCGGACCAAGTTCTGTCGTTGTGTCCTTAGGCAAGACACTTCACCCACATTGCCTAGTATGAAAGTGGTGTGTGTGTGAATGATCGGTGGTGGTCGGAG
>JAIEZT010000054.1:36430037-36507537 GCA_019594935.1 Periophthalmus modestus | reverse complement strand
AGTTGAGTCCATTGTTAATGTTTAGACACTGTTTTTGGATTTAAAAGATAATTTCTAACACCATTAAATTTACCTCTTACTGTGAGGTGATTTATTACATATATTTCTGATGCAGCAACACCAATTATATGCTTTGTTCTTTTTCAGGATCTGACGACCTTTCTGCAAAGTTATGGGATGTCCGCACAGGGCAATGCATTTATGGTATCCAAACGCACACCTGTGCCACAGTAAAGTTTGATGAACAAAAGCTTGTGACTGGATCCTTTGACAACACCATTGCATGCTGGGAGTGGAGCACAGGTGCAAGAATCCAGCAATTCCGTGGTCACACAGGAGCAGGTTGTTCTGTAGAATATTTCTTATATGTAAAATATGTGTAGTAGAATTTGATATTAATATAGTGTAACCGCCATACTTGTAATGATGTATAGTGAAAAACTAGTGGTTGTTTGTCTCCAGTTTTCAGTGTTGACTACAATGATGAGCTAGACATGTTGGTGAGTGGTTCAGCTGACTTTTCTGTGAAGATCTGGTCCCTGTCAACTGGAATCTGTCTCAACACTCTGACAGGACACACAGAGTGGGTCACTAAGGTACAGCTTACTGCACAACACAATGGACAATAACACATCTTAAACTGATTTAAAATTGAGCGTTGTAGCATTAACAAAGGGTGCCATTGTCCATTAGGTGATACTACAGAAAACAGAAGTAGAATCTGTGGTGCACAGTCCTGGGGATTATATCCTCTTGAGTGCTGATAAATACGAAATTAAGGTTTCAGATTTTATTCTGTTTCTTTATTATATATAATTAACATTGTTTTGTACATTTTAATAAGTGAAAGTAATAACTATTTGGTCTCAGGTCTGGCCATTGGGCCGTGAGATAAACTGTAAGTGTCTGAAAACACTGTCAGTTTCTGAGGATCGCAGCATAAGCCTTCAGCCACGACTGCAGTTTGATGGGCGCTACATCATTTGCAGCTCAGACCTTGGAGTTTATCAGTGGGACTTTGCCAGCTTTGAGATTCTCAGGTAAAAGTATCAGAAGATCACAGTTGCAATTTATTTTTCATGGTTTGACAAGTATGTCTTAAGAGATATTCTGTTTGCAGGGTGATTAAAACCCAAGATCCAGCGAACCTGTCCCTGTTGAGCTTTGGTGAGGTGTTTGCTTTGCTCTTTGACAACCACTTTCTGTATGTTATGGATTTAAGGACAGAGGCTATCTCAGGCCGCTGGCCTTTGCCGGCTTATAGAAAATCCAAACGAGGGTCTAGCTTTTTGGCTGGAGTGACCTCATGGTTAAATGGACTGGATGGCGGTAATGACTCAGGACTGGTGTTTGCTACAAGCATGCCCGACCATAGCATTCACTTAGTGCTGTGGAAGGAGAATGGATAGAAGACTGAACCGTTTTAAAAACTGGACTTCTCTGAAATAAACAAACCTGAACTGAAGCCAAGATGGATGCTGCATGGACCAAAGCATTAGCATTTTATCAGTTTCTTCCTCATTCATTTCTAAAGAATACACTCCTACTGACGCGCTGGATTTGCACTCGGGATTATCTTGTACAATTACTTCAAATCATGTCCATGTCAAATAAATGCACCAATGAGTTCCATGTACAATAATATACTTGTATGCATCTCCCTGGACATTATTAGTCTAGTAGTACATTTTTTGGCAAATTAGCTTTCCCTGTCACTTTAGGTGATGTGTTGAATGCAAATTTTTACTGACCATTGATCTGGATGTTAGATTTGAAAACCAATCAGATTATGTAGCTAATTTGCCAAAAAAATGTCTTTCAAAAGTGGCCCTGCCTTAAACACAGGTTCTGTAAATAGCTGTGAACTGCAACCTAGAAGTCAATATGGACATCAGTTCACTGTTTGTTTTTCTTATTTACAGAGGGCCCCAGATGAAGCCCCTTACTAAACTTATAAATGTTGATACAATGGTAGTTGTACCATGTGAACTATACTTCATTTTCTGATTGACTTTGAGGTTAAATGTTTGACTAATATTGTGATGTGCCTTTTCATTTTAAACATATACAAATTATACTTTACCTGCAGCAGGTACACTGCAGCCAGAGAAGCAGTGTTCAATATGATACGTTGGATTGGTCAAACTAACTGCTCTAACAGTTAAAAGATGTCTGTAATTTTATAGGCATATTCCTGACAGGACTTTTTAGGTGAGTCGCTTTTATGAATTGTGTTGAACATCAGGTTTATAATCTTTAAGGCCTTGGTACTTTGCACAATAGAGAGTCCTGTATATGCATTTTTATCACCATAACTCATCTGCAATCTACAAAAGTTAAGTTACTTATGGGCTTCAGAAAGCCTAAGTAAAGGTGCTTTTTCTTACGCTTTTATTTAGCTCTTCCTTTGGTCAGCCACAGCTCCGATGATGGCATGATTTAGAACATAGGTTTTACAGGCCTTTTTGTATCCTGATTATTCTCAATAAACCAACATCAATATGTCCACACTGTTAATTCATACTACAGCACTGTTTGAAATGTTTTGTACAGTAATAAATCAATGGCAAAACTTGGAGTGAATCTGTTCTGTCCAGTTCAGCTATGCTCACCATATTTTAATGTTGACTTAAAAAACAAACAAGTTTGTATGTACATTTTATTCAGAATCAATATCATGACACTGAAAAATACAACCACAAATAGCAGTGCTATATGTAATAAATTAAAGGGGAAAAAAATAAAATCACACATTCCAACACAATCCAGTGGTTTTCATTTATGACACTAGAAACTTGCACACATGCTACTCATGAACTGAACTTGATAATATTGAAGTATATTAAAACTATAAAACTATATAAAAATAAAAAAAAAAGATGTAAAGTAAACACATTTTAAAGCAATACTTCATGGACAAGTATTTGTCACTACTACACATTTAGATCTGAGCAGATCATGTGTAATTGGATTGGCAGGTTAAAACACCAAATGAAAGCTATAAGAATACATATTTTAATGGTAAAAGTTTTTTCCTCTAATGATTGAATTATTTAGTTACAGGATGTCAAAATGACAGGCCTGTTCAAATGGATTACAAACATTTGAAGCAACATGCCTCATAAAAGTGCTCAGAATAAAAAAGTCAAACTGTGCAGAACATTTGTACAGCCTAGGCCAAGTCACAGATTCATTTGGGTAGTTTTTTTTTTCCATATTCATATTTTTCAATTAATCAAACAAGGATCTTTAGCTAGGACATTATTTTGACACATCTTGCGAAGAAAGTTCTTTCAAGTAATGCTAAAAAACAAAAAAACAGTAGTCAATGTCACAAGAAATACAAGAAATATGTATTATTAAAACAAAGCAAATTAAAAATCAAATACTGGCAATAGTCATTCATACCGAGTGAATAGAGCTCAGAGACCGCCCAGCCCCGGGTCCAGAATTTAATTTCTCATTCATTTTACCTATAGACTTTCCAGGAAAAAAAAAAAAAAAAAGTAATAATAATATTAATAATATTATATGTGCTGAAGGTTTATCAGCTATGTGGCAACTAATGACCACAAGACCTATAATTTTATTCAAAATCCATTTCTGAAACGTTATAAACTGCAAAGCTATTAAAGCATTTTGAATTTTAAATTTGCTTTTAGGGTTTAAAACGACCGCATTATGGATATTAGTTACCACACAGCTCTGCCTCCGCGATGACTTTGAACTCTGAAAAATATTTGAAGTCTATGGGAAAAATGTATGGAAAATTGACTTCCGGAGCTCCATTAGCTGAGCACCTCAAAAATTACATGTAGGGTGTTTGCCAGTGTCTCTGTAGTTTAAAAAAATAGTATCAATACATTTCATGTGTTTTTTTTACTGACACGTAGCAATGTAATTACATAAATGTTGAACATTTTAAAATGATTGACAGTAACTTTGCAGGTGTAATTATTTAGGCTCAGATTAGACGACATTTACTTTGTGATTAGAAATGTAACAGCATCAGTGGCCTTGTTCACATGCACACCAAAATCTGATTATAATCTGATTGTGATCTAATTGTAATCAGATTTCTGGACCGTTAAAGATTACTTAAATGTAAACTGCAAAATCTGATGCGAGTAATCAGAGGGACCATGATCAGAAAGAAATTAGACGATTTGGCTTTTTACATGTCATTTAAATGTCTAACAAAAAAAAAAAAAAGTTGATATTAATCAGATTTTGAGACCGTATGCAACTGCAGCAAGTGAGATACATTTAAGAAACTGTGTTGGTGTCACGATACTTAACACAGTGCAGTTTATACTACATTAACGTTGAAGAGTGTGATTTCGTCTTGGATTTTAACTGTGGTAAAGTAGTGAAGCGGCACATGAATAATGTTTAAACTTTGTTTAGTCTAATTTGTGTCCAGGACAGACATATATTTAAAATGTTTTTCTCCTTCTAGAGGCTTGTTATACAGAATGACATGAAAGTACCTTTACACAGATAGTATGTCAAATACGGAAAATATGCATTTAAAATAAATACAGTATTTACAAGGACATGATTGTAAAAGCTAGGTTCTTTAGTAAATTGCTTTAGTTTAGATAAGCATGAAAATTAGTTGTTTTGAGAATGAATGAACTGGACATCACTATTGTTATGGTTTCCAACCATTATACTTTTCTTTGTGGCCACAGTATCCCATGTTATAAAGTATCCTTCAGTTAGAACTACATCAGGACTACTACCGGCTGAGGTAGCAAAGGGAAAATACACGCAATTTCTTCATTTATCAGATATTAGATATCCAGTATTCTTGTTCTTCTTGCTTTTTGAACATACTTTAGCCACATCACACACACAACCGAACAGATCACTGTTCCTCCTTCTTAAGATGATAGCTGAAATGCAAATTTAACAAAATTGTTCGTTATTATTCACATCATTAGTATTTCATAACAGTCCCAATAACACTGAATACAGATGTTGGGCACACTTAAGCTAACACTGTTCTCCAGGCATACGTGCTGAAGCTGCTCTCACTTCAGCAGAAACCCAACATGGGCCAGGGCACGACGCTCACTCGCATCTTCACAGCAGCATCACATCAACAGTGAACAACAAGCTTAGAGCAAATACACACAGGGCACCTCGCGTCTTCAGCTGAGAGGTGCAAAAATACGTCCATCATCGGTTCACTCTGTACTTTCTGTTTCAGTCCAAGCAGCTTTGGCATAGAAATGTCCCCCAAACTGAGTCTGCCATCACTCAAATGACATCAGGTTTGCTGGTATCTGTGGAAAGAATACAGTGTATACAATGAGAAGAAACTAGCTGAACAACACTCTAAACTTAACTTGGCCTCCACTGTTTTGTACCTGCGGTCTGCTGCTTCTACTTGCTTCTTCCAGATTTTTGTGCCAGATGATCGCTGAAAACCTGGATCCTGTCTGGAACTTGTAAACATTGCCTATCAGGAAATTTAAATAAAATGAACAAAACTCACAAAGCAACAAAATAAAGAAATTATTTAGTAACACCTAAACAGTACCTTTATCTGGATCATTTAGCTGAAAAATGTTAGGTCGGGCAGGGTCGTCTGGTAGTACCACCATCCACCCAGTCACACAGACCTTCTTACAAGGACTGGACTTGTACTAAGCACATATAAAACATATTATAGGATCCTTTAGCCATATTAAATTAACAAATAACTACAAACTTACATGTTTTCTCTCAGAGGCTCTAAGTGCTTTCGCACCGTAAAAAGTGAGTGTTGATCCTGACAAAGAAATCCAAAACCTTGTCCAGGATGACAACTACAAACAGAAAAAAGTTATACTTTCAATTGTCATTCTAAGGCCTGTTGTTATGACAGATACACATCAAAATATTTCACCTTGGGTTTGCGCCCCTCTTTCAGCAGTGTTTTCCTCCGTAATGGACCCTCTATGGTCACATTACTGGCTTCACAGCAATTGTAGCAGTTTCCAGGAGAAGAGCTACGAATGAAATTATGAACAAAGGTAATGCTACGATTACAACAGGTTTTTATTTCTTTTCTTTTTGTTTCATTAGTTTAGGATAGAGATGCATTTTCTCAGAAGTCAAAAACTCAAGACAAAAGGTATTGAAAATGGATACCTCATCTAAAGCATATCAAGCTCAAATTCATCAAGGGCCAAAATTAAAAGCTGGGACTAAGTCGCGGGCCAAACTAAATATTTATTGAAAAATTTCAACATCATCTGCATGTTTTTCAGAAGGGGCGGATTAAATTTGAGTGAGGCGACAGGTAGCAGATGCTAATGAGTGTCAACAGAAGTGGTAGGGGCAAAGCATTCAGGGACTCAGAGTATTAGCGGTGCATGTACGGCGGCAGCCGGCGAGCCAGCTCTAATAGATATTTGATATGATATGATATAATTATATCAAGGGCCAAATTTGGTCCGCGGGCCTGAATTTGACATGTCTGATATCCTCCTGACTACCAGAAAAAAAATGTTGTCCAATCACCTTTATTTTAAAATTCTCTCATCTTTGTAAGGTAATTAGAATACTGAAAACATTTTTTTTTCAAAAAAAAATAGATATCATCTGTCCACTACATTTTTGAAACACTTTATACTACACTAAAAAAACTGTTAAAATTAATTAGACAATGTTTAAATGTGTTGTTTAAAGACTTGTATTAAATATGCCATCAACATTTCAAGCCAAAATTTGCTCAATAAAAAGTAAAATGCACTTATTGTTCCCATTCCCACTTATTTTTTTATTGTTCCCATGAAATGTGCTTGGAGTGATGGACGGCATTTTCCTTGATGGAAAAAAAAACAGGTACCAAAGCCCCACCCCTTCACATTTGGTATCATTGAAAAGCCCTAAACGTCCTCTGTAGATGTCAAAAGGACTTATTTCAGTTGTATGCACTGCGTTGGAGATATTCAGGTTTCCTTGTGTCCTCTAGAGAGGACAAAATTGAACTACTGGTAGTCAGGAGGATATAGAAGATTTATGTAGAAAGTATGGACGTATGTAATAATCAGTGTTTGGATAGTACCATAAGGAAGCAGCAGGTTAGGATGTAGAGTCAGTCAGTGGTTATTTACCTGAACACATAGCTCCGACTGCGGGGCGAGGTGCGCAGTGGGACTCTCCAGTTTGGGCCCAGTGTGGCGTACATGCGGCTCCTGTTTTTCACAGTATCACAGTCAGTGTGGGATCAAAGAAGACACTTTCTCTTAAACTTCACAGGAGAATTTATTATATAAGCACTCATCTCACAAATCTATATTAACACACACAGAGCAGCGTTTCACCGATACATTTGATATATACTTTATATTGATATACTTTATATATATATACTAAAAAAATATATAATAAAAAGTAATAATTTTGAAAAAAACAAAACAAAAACAAACACATAAAAGCATAAAAAAAAATACATAAAATATACATATATATATAGTTATGATTGCTCACCTCTCTCCTATCCCAGGAGACAACTCTTCACCAAAAGAACTTTCACTGCTTCCTGTTGAAGTAAATAGTTTATTAAAAATATGTTTTTACTTTTAGTAAAAGTATAATAAACATACCGAGTGACAGGCCATTGGATACTGAATTACTGTGTGGATCATTCCTGACGGGGCTCTGGGACTCCAAAAAGCTGTCGTCCAGCAGGTGGCGTGGTTTCTCTATGGGAAATGTGGCACTGCGGCTCTCAGACATGCCATACTGGCACATCATACTGTGGACAAAGTAATCCTTACAGTCAGGTCACCTTTAGTCCACATACAATACATGGCAAATGGCAAAGCAAATGACCATAACGTGACTACATTCAATTTAGAAAACAACAACAAAAACTTCATCAAAATGATACTACAGAAAAATGAAGGGGAATTTTACTTCAAAAACCACAAGTGGCCCCCATTGTTGAGCTCCATAGACGGAAAAAAGCAGTGCTACTCACTTGTTTCCTAGACTGTGGCTCTTCCTGTGATGAGATGGAGGAGGAGTGGGAATGCGCACACCCACAGACGCATCAGGACATGTCGGCCTCCGGTTGTACCTCATGGACACAGAGACCTCAGACAGGCCTGAAACACAAGTAGTTACTGAAAGCAATTGGTAAGGACCAGATTTGTGCTAAAATATTCAAATTCATTATGGAATGAAGCCTTTATCAACAGCTTTGATGTTCAGATCTTTTACCAGTACTTTCCCTGGTAATACTACAACATACATTAAGTGTACAATAAGACCGTACAATGGCACAAACTCCAACTTCTGTCTAGAATACTGGGAACCGAATTTCAAGTAATTTCAAAACTAATTGTCATCACATAAATACGTTACTTTTCCCTAGTGCTACGCAATTAATCAGATATGAATCACGTTCGAGGTTCAGTCATCATCGTGAGTGTTTTAATCCAGGGTTCTACAGCCAATCCTCTGTCACCAAAGGCATGTGGTCTGGAGCAGAAGTTGGACTTGGGAGGAAGAAACTGGCTTATTTTTTGTGTTAAGCGGCTCTTAGTCCATCATGTTTATATTCATGAAATCAATATTAAAAGACATTTTTATTTTGTATGTAAAGAGAAAAAATAAAATTTAACCAAAAATGAAGCTTGATCAACTGAGTCATATTGTCTGGCCTTAATTATTGAGCTGCATCTGCCCAACATGAAGACAATCATTAGTTCTCTATAAAATGCTGTGCTAGGCAGACTGTACTCACATGTTGATCTGGTTGGTAACTAAAACGCATGAATTCCAAGTGGTGGTATTGTATGGAATCTGCTCAAGTTTGTGAGAGAGACGCTCCTGTTAACAAGAGGGAAACTTTTGCTCATCTACAATTGGGTAATCACAATAATAATTTGGTGCAGTTATAGAAGTAGGAGTCTGTGTAATGTGGCTTATAAAGTGACCCCCTGAGGTAGATGGGCCTTAATGTGCTTTAATTAGTAGAGTCTGAGCTAATAACTATGTGGTTTGTGTGCATCGTCAGCAGTGATCACAGTTAAAGGTAAATGAGGAAAGTATTTTATTTTGACAACAATTTGAGCTTTTGTAAACCCTATTACACTATTTTGATTTTATAGTGGTTTGCGGTTGGGATTTTCTTTCCTAAATGTGAAAAGAGCTCCCTGTGTCAGTTTTGTTATTTGTACGATGTGAAAATCCTTTCGGCAAGAGCTTGTAAAGAAGCCATTTCCAGATGATTAATGTTCACTTGAATCCAACCATGAGCAGCTCTGTGCTTACTCAGCTCTTTCATCTGAGCTCAACGATAAAAGTGTTTGTTATTTCTGCTTGGATTTGATACAAGTTACTAGAAATGAAACATTGAGCTGCTGTTTCATTTAGGTGCCTGTTGCATAACTTGTGTTCTGTGTGTCTTATTACATTTTATTTATTTATTTATTTTTTGACCGACTTTAACATCTGTCATGTGACTATGGATGAAATATATGCATTGCCCCTGAAATAAATAAATAAATACAAGAGTCATCACTGCATACTTCGCTGATGTCACTAAACCGCCTCACGCGATGTGCTTCTCAAAGGAGTATGTCAAGTCTGATCCAAAAACTAAATGAGAACATACTTCATGGAATGTTTGTCAAGACTATTATCATTTCATTTCAGAGAACATGTTTTGCGCGAGTTTTAATAAAGATATAATTTTAAGCTTAGTCACAGAAACCAAATAAACCAGCATTTTACTTCCTCATACTTCAGAAAGTAAAAATCATGGCCAACATGTTACAAAGCCTTTGGAACCCACTTTGACGATGACAGTTTGTTTTGGCCATGCCCGAGAAGCTGGAGCTGTGAAATGTAAAACTTTAATTTCACCCTCTCAGCCATAACACACAGGACTAAAATGTGTCTTAAGTGGAAGCAGACAAAAAGAATGGTCGCCACAGTAACAGCAGCAAACAAACCCCCACATGTGGCGGGTCATGTGGACATGAGACTATGGAAAGTGATCAGTGTGGTCCCTGGACACACTGGTGTAATCACAGAGCTATTAACGGCTCTGTTCATGGGACAATTTAGTCAGCTCCAACTCTACACGCTGCACAATTAAACTATTTATCTGAAATATGATCACTTTTTAACTACCCACTTGATTTTACTTTCAGTTGCAGGCATTATGAGCCTCTATAGACAATGCTGGTATGTTGTTTATAACTGAATAAATAACAAATGTGAATGAAGGTTACAGACCAAATACATTTTCTCTATTTACAGGCAAAGCTTCGCCTGACACAAGCTGCTCCACATCTGCAAAACACTGTGCAAACTTTCAGTATATCCTGGATACGCTGCATTCTGTTTATTTTTACAGAAGACTTAACAGATGCACATTTGAAAACATTAAATGTCTCCAATTTGGAAAATGATGTATCCAGAGGTCAAGCTGATGTTGCCACGGTGATACGCTGTGAGGCCAACAAATAAATGTGGTACAATAATACTTCATATCGATATTCATAGGACTCAGAGATGAAAAATTAGCACAACTATTCAAAATTCAATATCCTATATTTTTAATGGTCAAAAGTCCTGAAAATGTCTCTGTAGAGGCCATTTTTGTGCTACGTGTATTAAAGGTGTTTGGGATGGGGCCTCAGGAGAGTCTTGAGGCACATAGCTAGGTGGGGCTATGTGGCCTGATTAGTCTTTGTGTGGGAGCTGTATAGGGATTTGAACTAAACATTTTTGACCATGTGAAGTATAATTTATTGTGGAATAAGCAATATTCTGTAAGTTTGGATATTGAATATTTCCATTTTTACCTTAGACACACAAGTCAAGTAAAGCCACGCCCTTACAGTTAAAGTGGATTTGAAACTCCCACTGAAACCCATGAAACCATTATGTTTCAAAATCACTGTAAAATAGCTTAATAGCTGTAGTTTTTTATGAGCAGTATACAATGAATAGAAACTAAAGAGGGACAAGCCCTAACTTAAGTAGAAATAATGTGCCCCTGAAGTTACTCACACCTTACTTCCAAAACCACTGATCTAGTAGCTGATAGTACAATAGTAAAATAGATTGAATGCAGTTGGTTCAAGATGCTGGTTTCTCAATTTCCCATAATTATGTAGACGTCCCACTCAGAAAAGGTGGTACTTTGATGTGGGTTATCTTTTTTCATTAGTTTGACCCAAACCCGGCTTGTGGTGTGTTCCAGATGCATTACCTCACCACAGTCTCCCTCAACACACCACAAACATGGCTCATGCAATAGAGACTGGGTGAAGTTGTCACGTTTTCACTTGGCAGGCGATGAAGAGCAGCTTTGTGGTTATTCTGCTTTATCGACAATTAGGTAAGGGATTTTCCTCTTCAATTTACAAGGAGCAGTAACTTTTAAAAACTTTACAGACAAATAAATAGACAAAAATACTGCGCAATTTTCCCAAAGCTAAAATGAAGTCACAGGAGTGCCCTAGCGCCTTGTTGAGAGGTGTACGGAAAGCTGAGATACCAGATATTGTGGACACAGCTGCCAATGTTTAGTCTAAAGATGATTGGATCTAACAGTCTTGTACCTGCGAGGTCCTCTTTAGATGAAGCAATGCGAGGGGAGCTGTTGCCAGGTTCAATCTTCAGAGAGATCCTAAAAAGAGACAGGCTTAATACTCACTTCAACAGGAGCAAATAATTTAAATCAAACCAGATTTAACAGAGGTTAGTTTTACATGTAATAATCAATATAATCAACAACATAACAACTAGAATATTTGAGAAGAAAATGATTTTGGTCATTTGTTGTGAAGTGCCATACTAAATCCATTGGCTTTTCACTAACAATAAATAGGCAGACACAGTGAACAATAGGCACTGAAAACAATGAAAATAATCTTTAAATAATTCATATTTAGAGTAGCAGTACGATTTCATCCAACTGTCATGTGCTGCTGGTTATCTTATGCCCGGCCGCACATGTGACAGTAAAACGCAATGGGTCAGTTACTAGAAAATGTCTTAATCACGCACTATGTTTCACCAGTAATCTAATCAGAAAATTCAAACTATTGATTCATGCACAACTTTCTGTCATGAAGCTGTTTCAATGTTTGTACAGTGTAATATGTCTGGCAAAAAAACACAATGACTAACTTTTTTGTTGATATCTGTATTGGTTTTCCATTACATGAGTTAGCTTCAGTAGAATGCGTTTAAAGACACATTCTTGAGCACTTTTGATGAAATACCTAGTGTCAAAAGCACTTACACATTCAAACGTTTCTCATTAGACCTGCCAATTCAGTCGTTTTTGCAATGTGTAAACTATTATTCAGTAGTAGTATATGTATAGCCTATTACAGGTTAATTTCACTGAAAGACTGTGCAGTGTTTTTCTTATGAAATCAGTCTAATTATATTGGAAAGTGTGTTCCTTTCCCACTTTCAAAAAGTTACATAATTTGGCAAATGAATAAAACTCCACCTTTTATTTAATTTGGTAGCAAGATGGAACAAAAAAGGCCCAACCAAAAAGACTGAATAATCAGTCGAGCTATGTCTGGTAAGATCAATGCACTGCTGACAAAAGGGCCGAACCAAAGTTATCAAAGACCTGCCAAGAAAGAGTTCAACAGCAAAGCCACAGAATCCTGTGATGACTGTGCGTCTGAGAAAGTCATCAGCAGTGAGTGCTTCATGAGGACACAGATAAACATCTCACTGTTTGTTTCCTGTGCATCCCCCCATCTATGAACACCTGTGGTCTAATATATTCCTACAGCAATTATTGAAATCGTGAGTTTAATGTTCATTTTGCTTCTTTTTTTGTTTCTGAAACCTACTTAAAGTTGTCATCCTCCACAAACTTCTGCAGCTCCTCGATGTAGCGGACAGACATGAGGTACTTCTGGACGTGCGGCAGGGTCACCAGGTGATCTAAGGGGGGACCAAAATATTGGGTTTGTGAAGCAGAACTAATAAATGGCAAAAAGAGGCAATGCGTGACAGTAGAGTCGAATGCACTCAAGTTAATCAATGAAAGTATGCACATCTTACCATAGTTACAGGACATCTGCAGATCTGAAATGACTCTCAGAAGGTTGTTCATTTGATTGGCTCTCTGCTCAGTCTCGATGATGCTGTCTGACGCAGGATAGGCAGAGTCTATGTAGATCATGTCCAACAGGTAGATCCCTGCAACAGAAACACACATTATGAGAAGAACTGAACAATAATTCATTTGTCCTGTGGAACTTAAGTTGAAAAGTTGAAAGATCTGATGTGGTCTGTTTTTCCTTTGGTCAACTGTGTTACCAGAAATGTGTCATAAAATAAATGCCAATGTGCGATGAGTCAGGAACTTTCCTATAATTTGTCTTAATTAGTATGTACAGTTGTTTATAAAGCTGGGTAGAAATGTTCCAAATGTCTGATATTCATCAGTGTGTATGTAATCGCATATATGTATATATGTAATCACACACACACACATATATATATATATATATATATATATATATATATATATATATATATATATATATAATATATATATATATATATATATATATATATATAATATATATATATATATATATATATACATATACATATACACACACATATATATACATATATACACATATATATATACACATATACACATACATATATACATACATATATATGTGTGTGTGTGTGTGTGTGCGTGTGCGTGTGTACACACACACACACACACACACACACATATACACACACACACACACACACACACACACACACACACACACACACACACACACACACACACACACACCTGTGTATCATTATTCCATCAGTACATATATTTAATGTATATTTGTTTAACAGAATGACCAAAGCAGATCCAGGGACGTCACGTCCGACCACCAACAAACATGCGGGTGGCCAGCATATAAATTCTTCTGCACTTAGCAAAACCGTAAAAATGAATGGGTCTTGTGGGGTTATTCTTATGTTCAACTTTCCAAATAAAACCAATAATCACAGTTTCTTCAAAGCTGGCGTTATGGTACACTGGAAAAACCTTGAGTGACAGTCTTGTTGGTCTTTGAGTAACATCTTTTCCAGTTAAAACCACATGAATTATACTGTATTAGGATTTAATTGAGAGCAGGGTGGCCTCTCAGTCAATGACAGGGCAAATGAAGGGCCTGTACAGTATAAAGGAGTAGAATATAGTGATAATGTAATGATTTATTTCAGTGGTAATATGGATAGATTTCATTCAGTGACAATAAAGGAATCAAAAACACTCCTCAAAGCTCCTGCCGTGTGGCTGAGCTCGTCACCCCATCTCTAAGGGAGCGCCCAGCCATGTTTATCCCAGCCGCTTCACACTCGGCTGAAAACCGCCCCACTGCCTGCTGCAGGTCTTGTCCATTAGGACAAGATCATCTGCAAACAGCAGAAATGAAATCCTGTGGTCCCTGAACTGGACTCCCTCCAGCCGCTGGCTGCACCTAGATATTCTGTCCATAAAAACAATGAACAGAACTGGTGACAAAGGGCAGCCCTAACGGAGTTCAGGTCTGACTGCCGGTAATGCAAACAAAGCTTCCGCTTCGGTCATAAAGGAACCCCTGTAGCAACTCTTAGCAAAGGGCCCCGGACCCCATACTCCCAGAGCACCCCCTAAAAGACACCACAAGGGACACTGTCAACTGTCTTCTCCAGATCCACAAAGCACATATGGACTGGTTGGGCAAACACCCATGAACCCTCGAGCACCCCATGCAGAGTATAGAGCTGGTCCAGTGTTCTGCAACAGGGACCAAAACCACACTCCTCCTCCTCCTGAATGCGAGGTTCGATCAGATTCTCCTCTCCAGTATACTGGAATAAACCTTACTTGGGGGTAGGGATGGGACGCTATACAATAAAATATCGTTAATCGCGATTCACGGTCCTCGATTAATTGTTCGTGGCAATTTTTTATAATCGAGATCATCGCGCATGATTATAATCGTCTTTACGGCACCAGACTGCCTCATGTTTCTGGTTTCAATACAGTGTTTAGATGCTTGTTTGCCCACAAGGGGGCGCTCTGTCACAGCAATGACACGTGTCTGTGTCTGTGTCTGTTCTGGTGGCAGTCTGCCGAAAAAAGGTGCGGGTCCGAGGGCAAAACACGAGCATTTTGCACGCGTATTTACGAGACAAACATCCTGCATTGTTTGACAAACTTGAGCTGAAAAAATGCATCGTAAGTGACATAAACTATTGAATGTAGATTGTGTTGTGTGTAGTAGCTAAACAGCGTTTTACAGACACACACGATATATAATTACCTACAATCATGTCAATAGCAGAATAAACCACGCTCACCGATCGAGAACAGCATCCAATCCATCCAAAAATAAGCTCCTCTCCTCCTGAGTCCAGTCATCTTCACTCTGACACGAACCGCTCCGGGTCCGAAATGCCTCTAGTTTAACTTGTAAAAACATCCACAGTGTCCTCGATCGTGTACTTCCTTTGTTTTGTCCGTTTTGCCCGTTTCATCATGTTAGAAGCAAAACAACTGCACCTAGAATGTTCGCGCATTAACACGCTTCGTTTACTCGGTAAAGTCCGTCTGTTTACGGAAAATCTCGGCATGTCACACACATACTCACTGCTCATTGGCTGTGAGGAGAAAACGTCACTAAACGTGTGTGATGTGATTGGTTGATTCTACACGGGGGAGAGTGGGGCGTAAACTTTCAGTCATCTGTAGCACTGATTCGCTGTTTGCAGCTCCAGTCCCACAACCTCCACCTTATTGGACAACACTGGTGCTAACGCGTGTGTTTATCACAGAAACAAAGGCCATGTTCCAATTCCTCACATGCACCGTTCGATGTACTGTTCGAAGTTCAGGTCGAAGTACCGCCCGACTTAAGGGCACTTTGGTGAATTTTTGGTGAATTGAGTCACGGCCAAAGTCGGCCCTGTTTTAAGTTTATTATGCCTGAAATCAGCCAAAGAAATGTGACGGAGCAGATTTTGCGTGTGGAATACTTTCCTACAGCAGATTGGACATGGAGGATCTAACTTATTTTGTGGACATAATTTCTTGACTGGATTATATTCTCTGGACCTGTGCCGAACGAATGAGACTAACTTTGTGGAATATGTTGATGTTTGACAGAATCAGAGCCTCAAAGGTGAGTTAAGTCTAAATCCGCATTTTTGGCTTTTCTGTAAAAACGTCTTTCCTGTCAGCACTGTGGTGATTGGAGGTTGCTTGCAAACGAAAAGACGAGCTTTTCATTTGATGTGTAGATTGTTTGCGTGGGTGACACAGAAGTACATGCACATTCCTGTATAGTTGTAAAGTAGGCCCGGCCGTCGGAACGTTTACAAATGAATAATTTATGGTGATAATATCGCCAATCGTGATTATTTTGGTCACGATAATCGTGAGTCTACATTTTAATATCGTCCCATCCCTACTTGGGGGACTGAGGAATGTGATTTCCCTGTAACTGGAATACACCATCCGGTCCCCCTTCTAAAACAGAGAGACCATCACCCTGGTCTGGAGGTCCGGAGGTACTGTCCCTGACCGCCACATGATGTTACAGAGATGTGTCAGCCAAGACAACCCTGCAAAATCCCGAGAATTTAGATACTCAAGATGGATCTCATCCACCCCTGGAGCCTTTCCAACAAAAAGCTTGCCTGTCACTTCAGTGACTTAAGCCAAGTAATGGATGAGTCCACCACTTGGCCCATCTGTACCCATCAACTGCCTCAGAAGTCCCACACTCCAACAAGGCTTGATAGGACAGCTCCTTCATCCTGATGGGATCCCTTAATTCCAATGTCCATCACCGGGTTTGGGGATTGGCGCCACGATAGGCACCTTACAACCACAACTACAGGCAGCTGCATCAACAATAAAGGCGGCGAACGTGGTCCACTCGTACTCCATGTCCTCAGCCTCCCCCAGGATCTGGGAGAAGCTCTCTCAAAGGTGTGAGTTGAAGACCCCGCTGCTTTGTCTGCTACGTCTGTCTGGCTGGTGATCGGTTGACAGTTCTGCCTCTCCCAAGTGTCCAAGACACACAGCCGAAGGTCAGATGACCCTCCAGCCTAGTGCCTTTCTGCTTGAACATGGGGTTTGTTATGGACAAACTGTGACTAGCACAGAAGTTCAAAAACAAAACACAGCTCGGGTTCAGATCAGGGAAGCCTATCTACCCTATTGAAGTCCCCCAGTCTGTCCAGTGCTCAAAGAAGGTGGGTAGGCAACAGTGAGAGACCTGTCCCTGACCCGAAGTTGGAAAGATGCAACCCTCTCGTTCACTGGGGTAAACCCAACATGTGGCTGATGAACTGTGGGGCAATAAGCAAGTCCACAGCAGCGTACTGCCTCTGCCCACAGAGGCAACACTAGATACTCACTGATGTGCACCCCAGGCCTGACTCCAGGGTGGAGCTCCGGTGACACCAGATTGTACATATTGTACTTATTATAAGGGGCTTCTGAACCACTCTTAGTCTGACCCGTTACCTAGGACCTGTGTGCCAATAGATGACCCTACCAGAGGCAGGAAGCCCGTGACAGCATAGCTCCCAGGATATTTTCAGTGTTCAAAACCCTCTACCATGTTAAAGGTGGCATTGATTTGTTTCCTGATTAAAGCACACATAGTAATATACAATCAGTTTCAAATATGCATATGTAACTTCTGGTAGAGGTCCACAGTACAGCAATTACATGTGTTATTTTTATTTTTTATTTATTTGTCAGCTCTGACCCTCCACCTGAAAAGTTACATAGTGCACCTTTAAATAATGATTTATAGTTGTACTGCATTCCAATCAAAGTGCATGCAGTTGTCATGTTAGGCTGTTGTTAAAACAAATAAACTAAATCCTTAGTGAGATCACAAGAGGAAAAGATTTCAGAGGAAAGGGTTCATTAAATGCCAGTCCAGAGCATTATTTAGCGTTTGTCTGGCTTTGCTCTTAAATCCCCAACTGTGTTTTGAAAAAGTATAATTAGAGACTCCTGGCTTCATTTAATAGCTCCACAGAACCCTTGTATTCACAATACCGGTTATGCATTTGTTTATACTGGGCAGCTGGTTCGGATGTTGAACATATGTTGACAACAATGATTGCTGTCACACAATAAAACAACATCAAATAAAACCACTCACACACACAACCCATGATTATGGTTTTCGTCAGAGTAATGTGCAGGTTTAACAATGTTGGTCTAATGTCGTAAACTGGTATGCTAACTGTGGTTAAGCCTAGAAATCCAGCTAAAACATGTAAGAAATTAACATGTGGTCTCTGTAGAAGTGAGCCTTAGAACTGCCATTAAATCATACACAACTGCACAACTTCTATGATCCAAACAAGTCAACCTAGCAACCAATATCAATCAAATTACTTTTTCACAAACTGATTTGTGTTAAACACAACTAATAACTACCTCACCTCATGTACGTAGGCATCTATCCATGTGTTTTGCCAGAACAGTCCCAATAAAAAGTCATTTTAATTGAGTTTGTCTAAGGTAAGACTAATACAGAGGATGTCAGGGAAAACAATAACAACAAAAGCTCCATATAACGTCCAGCTTCCTCAAGAGGTCAGTGACGCTTGAACATGTTTGTACAAGAAAAGAATAAAATTAACACAAGCCTCATTTCATGTGAACAACTAAGGCTCCACAGATTGAGGATGGCTCGGCCTTATAAACACAGATACACAGCAGAATTTGAATGTTTACACAAACAAAACCTGTATTTTGCCATTAAATACAGCTGTCAGCTCTCAATCTACTGTATCGCATTTGGCATTTTGAGGTTTTGGTCAATTTTGAAAGCTTTAACAGCCATGTCAGGAATGTGAGAAAAGTTTTTTTTTTTTTTTTTTCTTCATATGTATATTAATGCTATAGTGATGTTTTTGTTACATTTTCTTATGACTAATTATCCAACAACTGTTAAGCTTTAAACTGTAAATTTACCACAGGTGGAGTGAGTAACGTGGAAGACCTTTTGAGGCGAGACGCTGTTTAGTGGAAACATCTACTGAGCTGCAGATAGGATGTGGAAAAGACGAGGTGTTTTACGAGGGCTTGGAAAGAGCAGAGGGCACAGGTGGACATGCTGGGGTATGTGCATTAATAAACGTAACAGAACTCCAGTAAAAAGATCTGCAAACCAACTCTGCACCTGTGCAAGCGGCTCATTGTTGTAGCAAGTTGGCACCCAAAGTTACATTAATTTCATTATAAGCAAAGGATAATTAAGGGCACTTTCACAACATGGCTATGGAAACAATAAGGGATTGTAGACCTACAACTCAGCAAATCAGAAATCCAGAATTAAATAACTTTTTCTAAATGTATTTATCTATGCATCTATTTTTAAGAAGAACATGAAAAACAAGACAAATGTTGTTAGCTGATATGTTGACAAGTACAAAATAAATAAATCTCTGCCTCATCCAATTATCTTCCATTTCATTTTAATTCAAGTAGTATTTTACATTGTTAATATTAGGCTAATTTAGAATTCTAAGTAAGTGGGCTTGTAGTCACACAAAAGCATTGACATTATGGTTCGGTGAATGAATTTACCAGTAATAATTCAGCAGTTATATCGTTATGGTTTATGTAGATACATTATGGATGTTTTTTATGCTTTACACAAGGCGATTTTGACATTTTGAGTCCTAAAAGCGGCAAAGTAAGACACACAGAAGTCTTGTCCCACAGAGGATGAGGTATAACAAAAGGTCAGATGCCAGATGACTTGACCTTGCAGAGGACACTACTGGGGCAGCTGGGACACACAGGGTTTACCTGTGGTGGTTCTGCTCCAGTAGCATTCACCTATTTTCTGCAAAAGTCTTCTCACGTGCTCAGTCAGTGTGTGGTCCCGCGCTGACATTAGAAACACGGAACTGCTCAAATAGAAAGAGAATTGAATGAGGCTGACCTCAGTCCTCTGTCCACTGTGTTTGTCTTGGTTTAGCTCCTTTCTCAACATGACAAAAAGCGCCTAAATATTTCTTGCCGAGTGATCTATGGGTGGGGACAGGCGTTATTCAGGCTCAGTACATGCTTTCATTTGTGTTTTAACTGAGAGGGAATCATTCAAGTTAATAGAGGACATTCTCGAACATGTGCTTGGTGCAACCTGGTGACATTGGATGATGAACACAGAGCCATACATGTTTTTTTTACAGTTAAGATTTTGGAGATGGTCCAAATGGTTCAGCACAGTTAAGAAACAGTAATTTCCTGGTCCAAAATGCAACATGACCATTAAGTTGCTCTGAAAGCTTAACGTCGTGTGTCTACTGGGTCCATAAAATATGAAAGACTGATGAGAGCAAAGGGAGTTGGAAAACACTAGTGGAAACATTGGTTAGCACCTTGGGCCGTGCCTGGACCCAACTCAAAGAGCTGCATTTCACAGGTTGAATAAACTGGGCTCAGAT
Source organism: Periophthalmus modestus (assembly GCA_019594935.1). NCBI lineage: Eukaryota > Metazoa > Chordata > Actinopteri > Gobiiformes > Gobiidae > Periophthalmus > Periophthalmus modestus. Next base: position 36,487,047 of record JAIEZT010000054.1, on the reverse strand, counting down.
CATTACACCTCATCATAATTCAGAGTTTTTAAAAAAATGCAGCATTGATATATTTCCATCTCCTCTTATTCAGATCTTATGGGTCAAGATAACATTACTCAAACTCTGCCCTCAAAGTGGGTTTTAAAACTAAGGTGTAGAATTCTCCACTCATCTCCCATGCATTTCCTGTAGATTAGAACATATCAGTTAAGATGGCAGTACATGCTCATTCATAAGAGTATTACACAATAACAGTGTAATACTGTCAACAAATATTTTCCATAAAGGTTTCCCAGACACAAGTGTGACATTTAAAGTCTTTCAGCTGCTCTCTAAAGTTTGACAGGTTCACTTCTTGTCCGGAAGGCTGACAAGACTCTAAATCATGAAAGTGGCCACAGGCCTGAGTCTTTTTGGCGTTATCACTGGAAGATGCTGTTGATAGAACACACCATAGATGGTCGCACCAGAAAATATTTTGTTAAGAGTCACTCTTGTTGCTTTTTCACTGTCTGCTGAATCAGAGCAAAAGAATCAAGGTGCAAAACACAAGTTTGAACATGTACCATTTGCTCGCAATAGTTTTTAAGAGTCTCATGTGAGAATAAAGAGATGTGAAGAATGGGCAAAAATATCAATGTTGCTTCATGACAGATGGCTGTTCTCTCAAAAACAGGACAAGAAGTGTGGATAATGTGAATAAATCAGATGACTGTGTCTCATTTCGGTATATATCTTGAACAAAAAGGGTTTGTATAATAAGCCCTTAACATGGCAACATAATAAACTATTTCTAAACGCTCTGTCCTGGGACAGCTCAATTTAAGCTGGAACAAATTAAAGTCACTTGGACACTGGTTATGGAAAGAACATTTTAAATAGTTGATATCACCACACAAAACAAAACAAAACATGCAAGTTCATACAACTTCTCCTGTTCAAGGAAACACAATTTACAATGTTATACCATAAATGTTAATCTATATGAAATAAAAAGGAATTATTTAATAGTAGACTGCCACAATATCATAAAGGTCATTTAGATCAACTTATGTGACAAGACTGCTGCTTTGAAAGACATGTTCAAGGACCTCACAATCACGTTGGAGTCAAGGGGTCAACCATCACATGCTCCAGTCCTGTCTGTGGCCAGTTACTCCTGAAGACGCTTACGTGAGCGTCTGGTCCACTGCCTCCTGCTGGCTTCCAATACAACAACTGGAACAAAGCAAAGATAGTGGGGCTGTAAGGGATCAGGGCTTACGGGGCACTAGGAAGAGGACTGCCCTATGTAAGGGGGTGGAACAGGAGGCGTCCCGGCAGCTCACAGCTTCATTACTCCTGAAGAGGCTCATTTCTGATGGGAGGGAGGGCAGCAGGAGGGCTGTGCTGCCTCTTTGTGCTACAGCAGATGAGTGAGCACACAACAATCTGAACACACTTGCTCTGGAACTGGACTGGGCTTCATTTTACTCCTCAATGAAATGACGTCATATTCATGTGGATCACCGCAGAAGCCCAACGTGGCAAAATACTAGGAATATATGGAATTAAGTGGAGGTGAGATTTATCATTATTATATTTTGATTCTACTGCCAATTATGACCATTACTATTTGTACGAGTCATAACAGAAATACATCTCTGAAAAAAAAATTCCAATTTAGCAAAAGTGTAATAGTGCTATATAAACAGACCAAAACACTATGCATATATGCATACTGCTTATTTCTATAGATGAGATGTTCTGTCTGAGAAAGGTTGGCAACAAGCTAAACAAAAAACAAAAAAAACACGCAGCTTCCCCAAGTGTATTCTAGCACTGACAAAGCCAGAACTAAAATTTCAAACTCGATTTTGATACTACAATGATAATATCAAAATTTAGACAGTAGAATATAATTTTAACACAAAAGAGCAGCTCCATTAATGTTACCATGTGGTCATATCTAGTTCTAATAAAGATCAAGACCATTCTAAACCTATTCAATAATGGTTCAATATAGTCCAATTTATACACATTTTCCATACTAATATTCGTATTGGTTAGTATCTGTTTTTACATAATTTGGACAATTCTAGTCAGATTCAAGTTACTTTAGCTGATCAAACATGTGTTTTGAAAAAAAAAAAAATATAGAAGCAAAACAATTACTGCCGTGACTCTTGTCACATGAACAGAGGAAAAAACACTATGCAAGAAAGACCGCCAGTCTCACCAGACTAAAGAACTAAATGTAGAATGTGCACATGTATGTGGCTCTGTGTTGTGCAGATGTAGATGATAAAGAAATGAAGTATGTCCACAATAGATTGACTGTTTATGTTGTCCTTTGCATAGTGGGCCATTTTATTCAAGGTTCTCTTAAAAATTTCTGCTGGCACCTTTTACGAGCTGGCCTGACAGATGGTGATGTGGCTTTTTCATATGCTGGCTGCTGCTAGCTCTCTTGATGGCCACATACAACAAAACCTCTACTTAGCCTCTCAAACACAACAGAGACATTAGATTATCAAAACTAAAATATGATATAACAACTAGAACAATGGTCATGTCACTTGTGCTGAGTGAAAACAAAACAAAACAAATGTTGAAATAATAACAAATAAATAAACATACTTTTGGAGTTTTGTAATCCCATACAATCTTGGAAAGAGATGCTTTCCCAGGTCCTCTGTGGCTGACTGGATTACGACATGTTATGTTGAGCACTGCAGAGGAAATGTCCAATTCATCTCCATTACAGCACAGTAGTAGATAGTACACTGCAGGGCTTTTTAAAGAGCTCCCCTCAATCTCAACTCAATCTCAACTGAAATCACTTACTCAGAAAAAAAAGTTACAACCCTATTTATAGACCCTATTAGACATACTCTGCTGCCACTATACCTAAAGATATAGACACATTAGATTTTCTATAGTGTTTAAGTGAAGCACAAATATCGATTACTACAACTATAATTAAATAAAATACTGCTGGTAATAAACACCTCAGATCTTCAAATAAGTGAACATGATAGATACACAATGCTTCACTTAAGCAAGAATTAAGTTAAATGTAAATAGTTCATTTGGGTGCTTTTGTTGTCACCGTAGTGACAGGGGTGTTTTATTTATTTATTTATTTAGAAAAGGGACAATGCATATTAATGAACATAAGATACATATGTAAATATGCCAGATTTTAGCCACAGGCTAGTTTCCATCTGTTGTCCCTGGACAGGTTGATGGTCACACAACATAAAATACAAGATAAACAAAATGCATACAGGGCAGGACACAAGCCAAGTCAAAAACATAAACTCAGGAGGGTTACGACAATATTATAGAATAATATTACAATTACTCTATATACAACGCCATGTAATAACTTAAAATGGAGGCCAAGTCATCACTATATCCAGAGAAACACACTTCTTCTCAATAGTAATACTATTTCAGTAATGACGGTCTGATGTCTCAACTGGTTCTGCAAAGTCTCAGTTGTGGTCCCCGTCATATTGTACAGGGTCCAAAACCTTAAACTCCACTTCACAAACACAGACTACTGCTTTGTATCAATCTGTAATAACCTGATCATTTCATTGCCTTCCATCTCTACTCTTCCAGGGTCTCTACTCCAGCCCAAGACCATGTTTGTCCCTGTCCTGGTGGTCCTGCTGCTGTCAGGACCACTCTGCTCTCTTCAGGGGGAGACTCAAGAGATGGAGAGCAGTGAGGACATCCTCGAGAAGGATTATATTTACCCTCAACGCCACAAACGTACTGTTGGCCAAAGTGTTACCCCAACAGACAAATGCTCCTATACTTTTATTGTACCTCAACAGAAAAACAATGGTGCAATCTGTGTGAACTCAAAGGAGCCCGAGGCTCAGCTGGAAAGCCGGGTTCATAAGCAGGAACTGGAGCTGTTGAACCTGGAGCTCCAGAAGCAGAGGAAACAGATTGAGGCTCTACAGCAGCTGGTGGAGGTGGACGGTGGCATCGTTAATGAAGTCAAACTGCTCCGCAAAGAGAGCCGCAACATGAACTCCAGAGTTACCCAGCTGTACATGCAGCTGCTGCACGAGATCATCCGCAAGAGGGACAATGCCCTGGAGGTGTCCCAACTGGAGACGCGTATGCTGAACCAGACTAACGAAATGGGACAACTGGCTATCCGCTACCGGGAGCTGGAGCACAAGTACCAGCACCTGTCCACGATAGCCAGCAATCAGAGCACTCTGCTGGTGCAGCTGGAGGAGCGCTGTAAACAGGGAGGCTACTCCCCTTCAGTCAGTGTGGACCGGGACAGGAGCCCGCTGTATCCACAGCCCCCTGTGGTGCGCCACTCCCCACCTCAGAATCCTCCTCTGTCCCCTGGGGGCTACAGGCCCTTTCATCCTCACACATTGCCCCGACACAACACCAAAACCATGACCAATGTCATGACCAACTCCATGACCAACGAGATCCAGAACGACCAGAATCCCAAGGCCCTGCCCCCTCTTCCTCCTCCCACACTGCCCAGCTCCACACACAGCTTCACCAATCAGCCCTCAGGTAAGTCCTGGACATAATTTAGTTTCACGTATTTACTCATATAGTATACACATATTGTATTTGCACATAAGTGATTTAATGATGATGAGTACATTTCAATTTCAACATCTATATAAAAAAGGCCAGTGATTGCGATTATGAACATGTACACGTAGCATCTCATGCAAACAGATATGTATTTGTGACAACGTAACAGGCATAGTGGATAAGTTTAAGTACACTAAATAGTTAAGAAATGAAGTCATGACATAAGGTCAGGGTTCACTTTATTGTCCCCCTAGAGAAACCTGTCCACTGCCCAGAGGAAACCCACAGAGAAACAAGGAGAAACGTGCAAACTGCTCAGCCACTGTATCATAAAAATGAAATTAATTTGAAACTTAACAAAAAAAGCATGACAACGACAATGACCACAAAAACATCAGTGAAAGAGTGCTGTCTTGATTCCAAACCATTAATCACATCAAAGATCTAGTTGATGTAATTAAAGCCACACAGCAAAAATCTATATGCCATAAACAATTAAGTCATGAGAATACATCCCGTTGTGCATTATAATATTTAAAAATTTGAAATAAAAGAGTAAACAAGTTAAAAATGAAAAAAAAAAGCTTGTGTATAATAGACCATGTTTGACTTCATACATTGCCTGTCTTTGTACAGGGATAAGCAGAAATTGCTGAGATAACAAAAACAATGTCCAGATGGAAACAGAAATAAGGAACCATTTACAAATTTGGTAATAAAATAGGAATAGAAATGATGTGATCCAGTATAACCAGCCCCAAGGACCAATCTTATAGGAGTGTGCTGGCTCACGCGTGTCATGCTGACCTACATTAAAGCTAATGCATACGGCAGGTTCTCAGGCTACTGCGCTAACTGTTCCCATGTCCAACGTCCAGTTTAGTGATTTTCCATCCTATGGGGCCGTTTTCTAAACAGGTGCCAGAGAGAACCTGAGCATGGGGTAAAATTACCATGACATGAAGCAATGCTCTCTGGGACTTCTGAAAGAATGGAAACAGATTTTTTTCCGTAACTATAAATGACAGATCACGCACATAAAATTGTGGTTTAAAACCTGAGGAGAACATGTGAGCGAATCTAAACACGGCACATTCAACATAAATGTTTTTAGAAATTCTTTCATGTGCGGTATTTATTTCCAAGTCATATCTTCTCAGGTACAGAGGAGTTTTGTTAATGGAAATATTTATTACTGTCTGAATGCACAGCCAGAGCTTCAAACTGGAAAGTACGTCATGTTCGGCAAAAATAAGATGAGGGCAGGAGTCACCACACTTTTCCAGAGGCCACACGTTTTATACTGCTCTGAAGGTGGACCTGTTCCAACACAGCAGAATATGATAAAGGCACATTGTGCTCTGTGCAGGGCCCTTTAAAGACTGTCTGCAGGCTCTGGAGAACGGCTACAGTGTCAGTGGTATGTATCTGCTCAAACCAGAAAATGCCAACAAGCTTATGCAGGCTTGGTGTGACATGAGGCACGACCCCGGTGGGTGGACTATAATCCTGAGAAGACAGGATGGGTCAGTCAACTTTTTCAGAAACTGGGAGACATATAAGGTAATCAAAACTTTGTCAAGAGCTTTGTGTATTTAGCATGTCATTATATAATAATGTTAATTCTCACCCTGTCAGTTCAAAAAAGCAACAAATAGTAACACTTGCTCTAAGGAAAAGAGTATTTCAAACCAAGTGTTATATTACAATTAAGTTTAGAGTAATACAAAAGTATTCCGCCCTGCAGTCTACAGAGTAAATAGTGAATAGTTTCAACAGCATCATAAAAACAAAGGAACAGCCAAACAAGACACATTGGAGGCGGGAGCTATTCCCCAGCCCACTTCACTTCCCATCCCACCCCAAATGACTCCAACAGGCCCACAGTCCAATGACACAATCCTTTCTGGCAGCACAGCATCCTGCTGATGTAACCCAGTGCCTCCTCAACTTTGTTTCTTAAACAAAGCTTGAGCTGAAGACAAGCTGAGCCCACAGTTTGGACAGGTCAACAGCAAATATATATTCATTTTCCAATCATGTGTGTTGAATTTATTATTACTTATGTGCATTGTAAATAGCCATCAAACTCCTGCTGCACAGATACAGAGTTCTATGCTTTAAGAATGAGAATAATATAGCTTAGTTTAATCTGAAACAAATGTTAACTATTTTTCACAGCAAGGCTTTGGAAATATTAATGGGGAGTACTGGTTGGGCCTGGAGAACATCTACTCGCTGACCAACCAAGGCACCTACAAGTTGCTGGTCACACTGGAGGACTGGTCGGGGCGTAAAACCTTTGCAGAGTATGCCAGCTTCAGGATCGAGCCAGAGTCACAGTCTTACCGGCTCCGCATTGGACGTTACCATGGCAATGCAGGTGATTCCCTGACCTGGCACAACGGCAAGCAGTTCACCACACTGGACAGGGACCATGACGCTTACACAGGTGAGAAGAGCACCCAACTAGCATACTGGGCCTTATGATTACAAACTGAATATTTAAGAAATTACCAGAAGGTTTGGACTGGTTTCAGTCAGACCCATCCAAAACATCACAAAAGGTGTAATTGTTGACAAATTACACATAATAAATAATAACAAAATAACACTTTATGTTTAATTGAAACAGACACCAAATTTAGAGAACAAAAACCATTGGCATCTTTGATGAAGACAAATCTTGCATGTGTTAACAGGTAACTGTGCCCACTACCAGAAGGGAGGCTGGTGGTACAACGCCTGTGCTCACTCAAATCTGAGCGGAGTTTGGTACAGAGGGGGACATTACCGCAGTCGTTACCAGGATGGGGTCTACTGGGCAGAATTCAGGGGTGGAGCTTATTCTCTGAAGAAAGTGACGATGATGATTCGACCCAATGCAAACACCTACCATTAACATACAGCAGCACACATTAAACTATAGTTTACAATTACTGGATGTACTGTAAATAACACCCCCTGTATGAATTGCATTCCTTAAAATTGCTTTAAAAGATTATTTATTATAACATATTTTAACTAGTGTTGCTAAGAGAGTTTGCTGTATACTGCTCAGTTTTTTAACAGCATAAAATTAGAACTGTGTCTTCCATTAAGAAGTGTGTCATTTGCCCAAAGGTACAGATGTGTGTATAAAAGTATTGTAATAAAATAATAGTATAACAGATCACTCTTAACTGATTGATGTAAAGCATTAGTAAAATAACCACCTTTGAACAAAGCTTTCACAAATTTGGACCAAAGCCATAGCTCAAAAAACAACACAGATAGACATGAAAAAAACACCACACACATTAAGGTATTGAGAATATAGATCTTATTCTGCCCTTTTTATGTGAATTCCAGATAAATGTTTTGAAAACATACCAAGGTAGGGTATGCAGGGCACCATCTTCAGTGAGCGTATGTACTCCCTCATACGAGTGTAGTTTTCCTCTTTAGACGTCAGAAAGTTCAGCTTCTCAAATGTGGCCTTGTCTTTTCGACTGATCAACTGCATCAAAAAAGCAAAAAATAAAGAAGTTATCAAGCTGTATGAAGATTGTTGCCTTTCTGAATAAAGAACATGTATTAGATTAAATCAAGACAACATTCCTATATCTGCAATATTTCCAAAGATCTTTCCCCATGCTTATATTTCTGGTAGAAAAACTGATCCAAATGTTTTTAGCTTTACATAAATTCAGACAACCAACCAAAACTACACTAGCTTCACTGGCAGCAGTAATGAAATCTGGTGAAATAGTTGAAATGCTCTTACCGCCCAGGTCTTGCTGAGTCTGAAGATGGGAGCACTTTGCAAAGCCGACACCACAGACACCAAAGAGTGCAGGTTGTTCAGCTCCAGAAGTTTCTGATATAACATAAAAAAAAAAACCCACATACAAACACACACTGGTTTATTTTCATTTGTCTCCCTCAGTCTATAAACAGCACTGACATCCTTTGGGGTTTGTAATAGCATCTCATGTTAATGTAAACACTATGACAGAGCAAGGAAGTTTTGCATGTCGCAAGTGTTCAGTTTTAGTATCAATAACATCACAGTTTGCCAAAATATTCTCTCATAATTCCATGTTTCCATCCCACAGCATTAGGAAACACTGAAATACTGCTACTGCTCCTGCACGTTTTATTCGTGCGGCGCCATCAGTGAGGTGCTTTCCTCGAGCCATCACAGTCTTATAAAACAGAATAGCTTCAGTGGAGCTGAAAAACACATTACACACGGCTGGCAATAGGACAGGCCTAAAAATAATGTAAGATCTAAGCGAATAAAGCTTAGACTATGATTTGTTTTCACTGAAGTTTGGATATAGTTTTGGATATATTAGCACACAAATTCTCACTAAAAAAACACCTTCAATTTGATTATGTTTGGGAAATCCATGTGCTGAAAATGCCATATGATAAGGAAGTGCAATTTGTAAGAATGAATTATAAAAAACTTACCTTTGCTATTTTTACAAAATGGCCCAATATCTCGGCTCTGATTTTCAGCGTCTGGGCAGTTAAGATTTCTCTAACCAACCAGAAGCTCACCTAAAGCGTACAAAAAACAAACATATAATTACAGTAAAAAAAAAAAAAATAAATTTAAAAAAAGATAAACCAAACTCATCTAGGTGTGTTCCATAGTAGCAAAAGTTTCAACAAACATTTTTTTCAATTCAGATTTAAATTACAAAATCTTGATAAGTTTACTGCTTGTTGAAACTTCTGTTACTATAAAAGGTCATGGAAGTATAATCATTATAGTAAAGGAACATAATTGAGGATCAGAATGGCCTCACACTACCTGGTTGAACCTCCGAGTGAACGCCACCACATTCGGAGCCAAGCTGTGCTTCTCTTTCCCATTCCAGCCGCAACTAGCCAGCTCCTGGAAAACAACAAGATCATCAAGGTAAGGCTTCTCTAAATTTATTACAATTTTATTTTCAAACATAATTTTTTACACTGTCTCCATTTGGAGCCTCTGCCTGCATATAGTGCTGTGTGTATGTACCAATGTAACTGAACTGATTATTGCAAAAAATTACAGTACATTGGTTCATTTGTTTATTAGGATCCCAAAGGTCACATTCACCTTAAATGTTATACTGATATTAGTCATATTATACAGGTGTTTTAACTTATGTGCACACAATAGGAAAACAGCTTGACATTTTGGCCCCTTTCTAAACACTAAAACAAGTGGCTCAAATAAACTATTATCTATATCTGTCTGTACGGAAACACCACTCCAAATAGTGACTTGAATTACTTAGGGGGTACAAGTGGTTTTCAAACAAGTTCAACCAATAAGGCTAGAGTGAGGTCAGTCCTGAGGCAACAGCTGTGAAGGACATTACTGCAGCATGTCGTCCAAGAATGAAGAAAATCGTCAGCAGTTCCATCACGAGTAATCCTAATGGATGGTCACACTTGCACTGCACAGGGTGGCCTTACCTCTGGCTGTATTGCTTTTGAATACAGGAGCGTCCATTAAAGTGATTTGGCTCTGAAAGACATGAACAAGTTACAAAAGCACAAAACAGAGACTATAGTTCAAGTGAAACACAAAACTTACAGCAAACTCTTCGGGCGTCACCTTGAGTACATCGAAGACAACTGCATCGTAGCTCTTTGCATAGTCCACACAGGGCCCGTCCAGGGAGTCAGAGGCGCTGCTGGCCTGGAAATACAATCAAACTAATAAAAATTGACACAACTAAAATGTGTAAACTTTGCTCAGTGTTTCGCATAGATTTTGGGGAGACTACAGGGGCACATACAATATTGATCTGAATAATTTTATCTCATACAATTAGTCAAGTATACATTTTAGTCCTTTTTCCCCAGCAGTATTAGCCAACAAGTAGTGACTGTGTGATGCCAATGTAAAGTCCAGGTTGTGCTACTAAACACTCCTTCATGCTTAATTCAAATGTAATTTAAAGAATAGGAAAGAAAATCTGACAACAAATGCCAAACTTTGTCGTCAGAAAACACTTAAAATCATGTAATCCACTGGATGATTTCAGTGAATAAACATTTCCACCAGGCCAGATGTTGTGTGCAAGCTCTGGTACGCATTCAATTTGATTAAAACATGACATAAGCCTGGGCAGTTTTTCTTTGGCTGTTTTTGTTTTATATTCCCACAGATGATCTTTTATTCTATTTGAGCCATATGAATAAATCAACAAAATATTTTTGTTGTGCAATACAAGTTTTTTTTAGACCACTGCTTTGTCTCTTATACAAAGTGGGCAGTAATTAGAAAATATGCAAAATTCTAAACTAGTGAATTGAAAAAGGATTGAGTAAAGTTCCGTGTGCATGCTGTGATGGAAATTTACCGTAAGTGTATTCAGGTTAAGAAATATAGGTCTTTCTGTAAAAGTATTTGATCTGTGTCAGTCTGTGAGACCCAGAGGAAACCCTACAGGAAACTCTGTTCAGCCTGTCTAAGTGTATAAGCTGATTACCTCTTAGGTGTGAAACAAAAGTCACTCTGCTTTGAAATGTATGTTAGCTTTGTAATTCTGGTATAAATACTTGGGGAGACTTGCTGTACGTTCTCTTACCTCTGAGGTGATGGAGTTGATGCTGTTGCCATTCGATAGCCCGTTCCTGCGATACATGCTCAAACAGGTAGGGGGCGCTCTGGTAGACAGAGACCTTCAGCTGGGGAGCACACATAACCTTTCATACATGTCTGACAAGAAAACACACAATGAACAGGATTTTACTATTTATAAAGTGAGCACATTTACTGAGTTTTTCATTGGTTTCTTGGATGGAATGAGAAGATTGAGGCACATGTATGACAAGTATTTTTGCAAAGATACAAATTATTGTTAATTAATAAACCACAATGTGCAAGTTATCTGATTCACCCTAATGGGGTTTAGAATTACATCGTGATCTTAAGTACAAGCACAGAAGAGGTTTGTGCTTGTCGTTTTCAAGGGACAAATGCCACCTGTAGTCCAATTATATTATTGCAAGTGATGGTACATAAAACTTTGTAATTAGATAGACTGACAAACACGGACTAAATAAAACCGTATCAAGTCATTGTAATTACACAGATGTATAGACAGAGTGTGTTAATAGCAAGTGTGCTTAGATCTTTTTAATCGAGAGGTCCACAGCCGAACCTCTGTCAGTGAAAGCATGTGGTTTGGAGCGGAGTTCAGTTTAGAGGAAGAAATTTGACTATTTTTTGTGTCAGATGGTAACGATTAAGTATGACTGCAAAATTTGGGAAAAATATCCAGTTATAATTAGATTTTTGATTTATGTTCTAATAATGGAATTCTGTTTAAAGTAACTAGGATTAGATTCACATGTATTTCAGAACATCTTTGTACAGGTCTAGACTAAAGGGTTAGTAGTTTTTATGTAGAATAAGTCAGGATGTTCTGTTGTTTGTGGCACTTTGAAAAAAAAAATTGCAGCCTTTGCAATATTATATTTGCATCCATTCAAATTGCGATTTCGATTACAATTAAACTTCAGCCCTAACTAAAAAGTTAGGTTCAGGAGGACATAAATATTGAAAGCCATTGCATTTTTTTAATCAATAAGACTAAATTTTAATCATTTTTGGATGTAGTTTTTAGTGCCCCATGTTTTACTGAAGTAAGGTAGGTCAAATTTACAGCTTACTTTTACATTACCTTTTTTTTTTTTTTTTATATATACTTTTTTTTTTTTAACCACAGCAGAGCAGTCGAGGCCACAGGCGCACAGACCACCCTCTGGACCTCTACAGTCTCCTACCTGGACTTTACAATGAATGTGTGGGTGAACAGGCGCTATACAAACTATTTTTGGTTGTTTGCCCTGCCCTCACAACGACTTTGCTGGAAGTAACTTGTCATTACGAACACTCTTTCACTTGCCCTTTGCTGCAAACACTGTTTCACTGTTTCTACGCCATCAAGATAAAAATTTTAATTTAAATTACTGTTTGGACATTACAATAGTTTTCACAATGAAGCCCATAAAGTGAAACAATAAATTCCGTCTTGAAGTTCTGAAAATTACCAGTGTATATTTAGATGACGCACAGTTAGTCACAGCAGTCTTGGAATATAAAAAAAATTCCCTAACATGCCATTCATACCACTGTCGAATATGACCTCATGATAAAAGATGCGTGTGTAGAGAATGACACATGTATAAAACAGTTTCTATAATTTGCATAAAATTGTTTCAATCTGTTGTTCTGTTTTTCTTGACAAGGGCAAAGCCTTTACATTTATTCCAATGAATGCCATTTTCCAATTTAATGTTAACTGTTATTCTGTCTACTATGTTTTATATCTTTTTTAGATTTCAGGAGATAAGAGAGGACACTCCGGGGGGCATATCGATACAATTTTGACAATCCATCAAAAATGTGCTGACATGCCTGTGATGTTGTAGGTTTAGGATCAAGTACTGCATAAAATGATTACACAGCAAATTATTATTATTATTATTTTTAAATCAACTCTTTTTGCAGCGTTTCTTTTTTCAGATATCCTCAATATTAAACCATCAAGTTTTGTCATTTGCCAAGTTCATCCCAATACACCACAGAATAAACTTGCCCTCAGCAGCTCTGATTTCACTGAGTCCGAGGCCTAATGTTGGACTGTGAGTTGGACTTTAGTGTTTGTCTGTCTACGTACAGTTTATTGCGGCTGCTGATGACACAAGCATTTACTGCCTTTAATTGCACATTGTGGGTCTAAGATCACTGAGCAGGGCAAGGCTGTAGCATACTTAACAATATTTACAAGTTTAACCTAGTAAACATGAATTCATGAAATCTTTTACCATACTCTGAAACACATGCAATCATTACTTGTCAATCAGTGCAGGCCCAGAGGTTTTATAAAATGTTCTTACATGTATATTAATACCTTACACTATCTGTGCCAATCTGCGCCCCTCTGACCACCACCAAGCACTGATGCACACACTGTATTCATACTCAGTAAAACAGAGTTAAGTATCTTGCCCAGAGACTTGGCCCGAGAGGGAATCAAACCTCAGACCTTTGAGCTGGTAGATGAGTACTCTATCCACTGAGCCACTGTCAGTCTACTGTTGCAAATAATACTTGCCTTAAAGCAAAAACAGGCAGCGTGAATACAGCAGTTTGTATTAAATATAGTTAAGATGAAGGCTGTGAAGACGAGTGAGTGAGTGAGTGAACAGCAAATAACAAATCAAGAGTGTCTCAGATGGATAAGGGCTGACACGTGGATCACTGAACAGCAGATGGTACTTCCCACCAGCTCCCCCCTGGGTCCATGCACTTTCATTTTTAAATGATGCCATGGTTACACTACATCCTCAGCTACATCATAAATGTAGATATGCAAACTATGGAGTTTTAGTTATATATTTTTTTTAGATCTGAAGGAACTACTGTCATATTACAGACGTATATATTTAAAAAGTCATGCTGTATTAATTCAATGGCCATGGTCTATGCTTTTTAACTGTGCTGCTAGTCAGTAGAAAAAGCCCGCAATGAGGTAGGCCTATAGTTTATTTATTGTTGTAACAAATATATCCTGATAGTTTTACAGCTACATCTCTACTGCAACATCAAATGCCACGCACTTGAACTGTAGCCTGCAACATATGTGGATTTGCCTCTCAGGAGCAAAACAAACACACAAACAGCTCTAAGAATTAAATGCAAACCCGTTACAAGAAATAGGCCTAGGTAAAATCACTGTTTAATTAGGCAGCTGTCCATAGGCGTTTCAATGGACTATTTGGTCAGTAGCCATGGAAACAACTATTTTGGTGTCCACATTGAAACAGAGTAGTGTCCTTTTGCAGACCTATTTACATACTATCATGATCTAGGCCCATTTATTTGATGTAAGCTATAGTTGTGACTTATGATATAGTTATAACATAGATAAAGGATCAGTTCGCTGTTCTGTGCTTGGAGGGTCTATTCTGCATCAAGCATTTTACAGTCCATCATAAAGATCTTAGGCCCAAAAGCATGAAATCACATCCCATAATTAACTGGAGATGGCGTTTTGGTCCTAAATAGCCTCGTACTGATTCAAAACCAGGCTATTTACTCGTTACCCATGTTGTCTTGCTGGGCATGTCTGTTCGCGTGGGAGGGTCAATAGTCTGATTAGACCCCAATAAATGACGAAGTCGACCCTGAGCGACAATACACTAACGTGTTTAGACAAATGACATTTGCGGATCTGTTTCGGGGAATGCGTAAGTGCAGCAGCCATGTCTGTGGATCCCAGTGTGGCGGATCTCTGTCACGACAGCTCACGGCGCTCAGAGCCTCTGTCCCAGGCCTGCACCGGGGTAATCACGGCTAATACTTAAGCCTACCTTCACAACAGGCACTTTCGCTTCCATGCGGTCGCAGCACAACAGCAGTGAGTCCACATTCACACACGTCCTGCCGCGGTCACTGATTCAATCCCAGCGGTCTTTCTCCCGACAGTGTGCACAGCTGAACTCCTCCTTTGAGCCGCGCGTGGAGCCAAGGTCGCAGCGATAGATCCGCAGGACCGCAGACCCGTGCGGCAGTCTACAAAAACAATATCATCCCAACATGGCAGTGACGTGCGAGGCCATCTCTAGATGGACTAAGTAGTGAAATGGATAAATACAGACAGCAGGAAGTGACAGGTAGGTGCATAAGTGTGACAGCCAGGTGTATCGCCTAATCAGTCTGTGGGCTGCAGCGCGCGCTCCCGCCCCCCGCTCCGGCGGACCAATCACAGCGCGGCTCCGGACAGAGCCTTTCAGACGCAGGTGCATTCGTGACCTTTTTACATGGACATCCGCGTAAGATCTTCGAAGTAAACTGATAGTCCTCATCGAAACTACAAATATAATTCAGCAGTGTAGGGCTTTGCCCCAAAACAACTGTTCAGATTGTTAACTTCACGAGCTCAGACAGAGTGAAAGTAAAACGCCATTCTTCACTTAATTTTGATTTTATCATGGATCTATGGGCTTTCTAACTGAGCACTTACAGCCTCTGTAGGCTTTACTTTACGTTTGGTTTGGGCTATGCCTCTATTTCGCCAGTGTGGAAATATGATTTTATGTTCATTTCAGAATGTTTGACTTAATAGTGCGTGGCTTCTACCTGTGAGAGGGTATTTATCACAGTGTGGGGATTAAAGTTTGCATCATGGTAACCCTATGGGGACAAAATTCAGGTCCCCATCACCTAAACCCTTTATTATTAGACTAACAGCATGGTTTAATGTTCAGATATGGCTTAAATGGGTTAATGTTGTTTGGTTCTAGATTAAGGTTCGATAAAAGTGGACATATTTAGCTAATTCTGCTTTAATGAGCTTTTAACCAGGTCATAATAGTGCTCCGACATCGTTATCTTACCCAAAGTTGTACTTTGATTGATTCATCCATGTTGAAGTAATCCTGTATTGTCCTGCATTTAAGGCTTGAGTGCAAACAAAATTTCAGTTTTCCCCTGCTCCCTGTCCCTTCTCACATTCTGTACATATTTGCAATTATTAAAAAAATAAAAAAGACATTATATGTAGGGCTAAAAAATGTTGCATAGACGTGTGTGCGTGTTTGTAAACAGGTATTCATCACAATGTGAGGAGTAAAATCTGTGCACACACTGTCATTTCATGAGTCCCCATGAGGGCAATCCTTCAATACTAGATCAACAACATGGTTTAAAGTTAAGAGGGTTTGTTCAGTGGTATGATTTAGGTTGGACTCAGTCTCCAGGAAATGATTGCCAGTTAATATATTGCTCCTAAAAACATGGATCCCTAACAGTATGTGTGGTTATAATGTAAATGTAAGACTTGTTTATTTGGAACCAATCTAAGCACATTTTCAAAGCACCCACACTCAACACTGTGTTAGATCGACAACTACAATACATTTTAAATGAATGTTAACTGTCATAATGATTGTTCCAGTGGTGTTTCTGCTGAGGCTGGTGTGACCCTGGAGACCCCTGGACCTGACATCTCTGAGAAAAGAACGTCTGATTTCCGGTTAGAGGTGGGACCTTTGTTACATTGAAGGTTTTTGAAAGAATTCCTTTTAATCTATAATATTTATTTATCTGGGCTATGTATGATTTACATTTAAAATAATCATTTTACATTTAAACTGTTACTTAGTAGTAGTTTTTTTCCAAATGTGTTTTACGCGTAGTCTCTAGTAATTATTTGGACTATATTTTTTTTCCTTTTTTTTAAATATTATTTTTAACATAACGCTCTTACTTACACATTTTGTCTACACACGTCTGTCAAACAAAGACACAGCAATTTCTTTCTCGCGTTGCACTACACTAAATGACCACTAGAGGTCACCCAAAACTAATGAAAGGCTTCCATGGGCACGTCTTCCTTTTTACAGAGAAACAAAAAAAAAATAATAATAAGAGAGGACACTAATGACAGCAGCACAGGTGAATGAGCCTGTCCTCATCTTATCATGATTATAACTGTAATATTGCACACACATTCATTTGTTCATTTATATTACCAATTCTTCATTCAAGTGGTGCACCTACAGAGAGTTGTTCTTTATCCAAATCGACTACAATTCATACATTATAAAGCTCTCTTTTGAATATACAATCTATTTAAATATTAAGTATTTCTTTAACTAGAATTTTTTCTTTTAGTAAATTTGATGTGTATCTGGATAGCCACTTGAGAGATCAATTGCAGCAGTGTCCTTGCCACAAATGTGCACAGAGACAGGCCAAACCAATCATCTTTTCATTAGACATAAGATTTGTCCCACCTGTTTGGAATAAGATCTTCTTTTCATGTGTTTTCTGAGTGGCTCAGGCAGATCCCGCTTTGGCCTGTGATGGAAGTGCTGGGATGACTGGGATCGGCATACGCTTGAGCTCCTGTGAATACTGTTCCTCTTGGTCATATCACTTATGTAGGCCTATATCCAATCCCACTTTATTTGTATATAGCATATATTATAAACAAGACATTTTTCAAAGGGCTGCACATAATAGCAATGAAAGACAAAATAATACATTGTATACAACAACACATAAAAACAGTAAAACACTAAAAGGGAAGCCCATTAAAAAAAAATAAAAAATACATACAGTGCTAAAATATTTCAAATCTGGTACATATCCGTTACATATTTTAAGTTTTGGGTCTGACTCCCTATCACAATGCAATAAATCAATTTTTACACAACATATTTATTTTTAACATTATGGTGAATTTCATAAGTATTATAATTATTTGGGGTTCTTAGTTTAATTGTTCTTCAGCATAAAAAACAAAGCGTCTGAAATAGGATTCATTTATCACTTAATTTATCAAAGGCATTATTCTAATAAGCGATTTTCTTTAATAAATAGATTGTGCTGGTCTTGTCATTATTTGCTCTGATTTAGAAAAGCCTTGCCTGTTTTTCCAGCCGAGTTCCAGGAGTAGCTCAGTCTTCCTTTATCTGTGTGTGTCTAACCTGAGATTTCCTCAGTGTGGAGCTGCACTTTCCAGGGATTTACAAGAGAAAATATGAACCACATGTTTTGTTTACCTCTCAACCTTTTTGTATATATTTCTGTATATTTGTTAAATTCTTAAACATTTATTTAACCACTGTGAATATCACTTTCAGATTTAGTCCTGGCCACACAGACAGGCCCTGTGCATGTTGCTGCCCTTACCCTTATTATCTGCTGGGTTTTATTATGTCTGTCATCTTCTCAAATCCCCAATTTAAGTGCCTAAGTGTCTTTCAAGAGGCATATGTACTACAGCCTGGACAACAGATAAACTGCATGTGAGTTGTTGAGGTTTATAGTGGAAGTTGTCATTGCCATTGTCAGTAAGGGCTCTCCCTGGGACTACTACTGGGACCAAGCAATAAAGTAATACAGCATCATCACTGCTGTAAAAACTTTATAGATCGTAGCTGTTTTTAACTTGATATTTTCACTTGTTTGTGATCAATGGGTGAGGATGTTTCAGGGTGGCTTACATTTTTATTAAAGAACCTCCCTTGTGGCCGACACTTGCCCCCAAACTAATAACAAACCAATCAATAGGGGAAGCTCAGTTAAAACCTCCCCACCCAGTTACTGTCATGAGACCAGTGCTTTCCTGAACTGTAACACACAGAGAATTTGAAGGCTGAATTACCTGGGCTATATCCACTTTTTGAGTGAGAGTAGAGCAGTACATGAGAGACTTGTGTCTAGTCTTGAGTGATATCCTCTCTTCAGAGTTGGAGCAAGTTTGAGCACAGCTTTAAAGGTTATTATCACTGTAGAAGACAGTAATAAATACAAGTTTTATTATTTGATTTTAGCATTTCTTTTATGATAGCAAATTAATTACCTCCAACAAAGGCAAACCCACAAGCTCAAATCCTACAAAACATCTTAGTGCCATATCCTCTCTTTTGCCTTATATGGTCTCTCTTGGAAACAGAAGTTGTTGTTTTTTTCTTTGCTATTTTAGATAACAGTGTGCTCATCTATCTCTTACACTCTAGGCACACGGGAGCCCCAATCATGGCCCTAATTTAGCCGACAGGTGTCAGCCATCTTGAATGTTTATGACAGGCCTACTTCCTGAGTGCTGCTGATGTCATCATGAGCCCACAGTTATTAATGAACCTGGTCTGGAGCCTGAGTCTCAGCACAAGTTCAAACCTAAAATTATTCCATAGCTTCAAATGATCTCAGAGCTCTTTATAAAACAATAAACAAATCCAACTCGAAAGTTGGGAAACAACTCACATTACAGTTTGGGCCAGTGCCATGTGGGCCTCATGTACTGACAGACTGTGGATTGGGACCTGAACACTCATGAAGTTTTAAATGCTTGGCGTAGCACACTAATGTTTGTTTTGGACCACTATTCTACATAAAAAACATCCTTAATTCTTAGTAAATGTGTATGGACTAAACATGGATTTGCTGGTTAATGGCCTGCCAGATTTGTGACGTATACCTATATGTTTTAGTTTTTGAGAAAGAGATCACTCTGTGACAGTCTTGTGTTGTACTTGAGCTGTTGTCAAGTATAGATGAACCTGAGTATTACCTAACTTCACGTCAAAGAAACTCATAGTGGGTAGATCTGTGTTGGGCCTCTCAGATGCAGACTGCTGTTGTGACAGACACCTGGCTGCTAGCTGAGCAAAGCTATGGCAGTAATGTATGTGAGTTCAGCAGGTTACACAGTTCATCAAAGAGACAATGTTTGAGGTGAGCTCCTGACTCAGCACTCGGCCCTGGTCGGAGGCTTGCCTTTGAGGTAAAGAGGGTGACCATGACTGCACCTTCAGTTACAGCCAAGGTGACAGATTACCATAGTGTTACCATAGTGTTGTCAGAACTCTAATTAGGCCAAAGGTGGACCCCTGAGGGACCAGGGGGAACTCTTCAATCCGACACGTGCAAAGTATCTCTGTCCCATAGACTAGAATGCCAAAAATCTGTCATGCGTGGAGATTAGTGTTCTTGTTAGTGAGATTAAATCTGCAGAGGTGCTAAAAAGATGTGTGCTGTCAGCTCATGTTCAACAATCAGGTCTTCACTCACACACGTTCTTTCAATTTTGAATCTGCCAGACCCTCCTGAGGGATCAAGCATTTCACAAACATTTGTCTTTTATTTTTATGCTATGTATATATATTTTTCTCCATTAGGCCTTCAAAATATTTGAAAAATATAAGAATAGGAAATCACAATATCTTTTTTGCAATAATGTTACGGCCCTCCACCCTACAACCTTGCCGCTAATAATTTATCAGAGCTTGGTACTAAAAATGATCTCTGAACATAATACCAAGTTTCCTAAATACTATGACCATGTGTCAAACAACCACTAAGAGCCTCTGCTGTGATACCAGATCAGATCACTTGTCCCTAGCATCACCTGTGCCGTGCCTGTCAGGAACATACAAATCTGATGCTGGATGGCAGGCTTTATTATAAAGAAACACACTGACATCTGTCTCTGTATCTTCCGCCTGGATGAGCAGGAACCATGGGCCCTGTCTGTGCACTTGTGTTTGGCAAAGAGGCGTCTGTTTGTCTTTCTCCCACTGATTTGACGAAGTGGAACAAATGCAGTTATTCCACTAACGTTCACTCACGGCAGGTAAAGATTTGGGTAAATACAGTATCCGTCTATGGGTACTGAAACCAGGCGGAGAGCTGTGTGTTGATGAGAGATACAGAGGAAGTATAGCATCTGCTGCACTGTAAAATATGGGGAATGTTGAATTAAATGGGCTGAAGTGTTTGTAGAGGCAGAAGGTGGGTAGATGGTCTGTTAAATAAACCATAGGTTTACACATGATCTAATTAAGACTAGAGTGTAGACAATTATGCAATTACATCAAAGATAAACTATATATAATCACTTTGAGTTACCCTTTGTAACTGTTATTGCCTAGCTTCAGGTTCTCAACGTTTTTGTCTCATGTGAATGCGTCTATGTTAGTTGTGTTTCAGACATCCATGTGACAGAACTTTGTCAAAGTTCAAATGTTTTGGTCTCAGTTAAACCTAGGTTCACTTGAGGTCACTCTGACAGGCTGCAATGTGCCTGAAGGAGCCTTAGACACAGGTTTGAGCAGAAGAAGCCTGTTGAGTGAAGTGAGGGGTTATATCCAGAGGGGAACTGTGCGGTACATGAGAGGGGAGTGACTCCAAGACTGTTTCAACGTGTGCAGCAAAAGTGTCAGACTGTCAGGATGATGGAGCAGCCAGCCACATCTCACCTGCATTCCTCTTTCACTCTTCATAATGTTTTTACCTATGAGTTTACTTGTAGGAATCATTTTTTAATTGGATTTTTTTTTTTTTTAAACAAAAAACATATGTGTGTGTATATATATTGTATATATATATATATATATACATACATATATATATACATATATATATACATATATATATATACATATATATGTATATATATATATGTATATATATATATATATATATATATATATATATATATATATATATATATATATATATATATATATATATATATATATATATATATATATATATATATATATATATACACACACACACACACACACAGACACACACACACATAACTAATTTAGTATTAACTAATCTGTATTAACCTAAAAGTGAATAAATAATAATGGATTTAAGAAAATCTTTTTATTGGGCAAAATTCTGAATTACAAAAAAATAAATAACATGAATTGTGCATGACATGACTGAGATAAATACAGACGACTGGACTGTGACGTGTTTGATGCTTCACATATGGACACTGATGTCATTAATTTTTCAAGTGTGTATTTTACAAAATGTAACGACTTCTAACATGCAAACAAACATCCTTTTCCTGTTTTGTTGAGTACCGGTGTAGAAACAAATATTCACAATTATGGCTTGGATGAATCCTTATTATGTAAATAATTAATATTTTAGCTTAATTTACTGTACAAAAACATATATACATATACAAATACACAAAGTACATATCCACGTTAGATTGAATTCAGGAAGCGAAGTAGGAGCTGTGCATTGAGTAGAGGTGGTCAATGGGATTTCCATTCTGAACCTGCATTGCCATGTCTGGGGTGGTCATCAAACAGTCGCTTAAACTGGTCAAAGATGTGTCACTGTCAATGTCGTGGAACATGGAGTCGCAGCCTGAGAGAGAAACCAGTCAACAAAAAATATTTATATTTACTTCTCAGATTAGACCATTTCAATATGTTTTTGTTTGTATATTCCACAATATGCTAGAATTGTACCAGGTTCCTCTTTCCAAATGTTTGTAGAAATGACATAAGGAAAACAGATTTGGGTTACGGTGTACTTCATTGTACTTTCCTATTGAATAAATGTATGTGTAATATTGTTGGACAGCTTTGCGTGTCCTCCTAACTGTTATTTCATTTTGTCTGTGTTTTTGAGACATGGTGGGTCTAAATGATCAATGACACATGAGGTAGCAATTTTTTAAAGAAATAATTAAAACTTCTTAGCTCAGCTGCTTTTTTCTTTTTCAATAAGACAAGCTAATTAAAGAGTAGTTGTGCATGGTGTAGCTGACCGTATGGGTGCATGTGGTCCCCAGGCATTTGAGGAGGGGTCAGCCCCTGCTGGTACTCTGAGCTGTAGTTGCTGTGATCCAGGTTCAGCACATGCGCACCTCTGGAGTACGATGTGAGCAGACTCTCCATGCAGCCCGACATCACCTCTGCAAAAACAGTTCAATTACTCACATCCAAGAGCAGCCATAGATCATTACTGTTCATTGGCTTGTATTCTGTCATCGCTGTTAAATGCTTTTAAAAGATAGAAAATGGTTCCTGTTAGCTCGTCTAGTGTGAGTGCTGAGGAGCTTCCTGTCTTAACCATCTTGTCCAACAGCACATATAAACAGAGCAGGTTTGCTGGTTTGGATTACCAGCAGCCGCCTCCCTATAATAAAACCTACTGCTATGCCAATATTGACATGCTGGGACTCCCTGAACAGATAGAGTCAGCGCTTGCCAAAGCAGTGAGCCACTTATCTAAACTATCGCCTCATATCCACAGTGAGAGCACAGTGGCAATAAGAGACTCTCTCCAAAAGCAGGAGATGATGCTGTGGTGAACACTTTACAGTCTTATAGGCTGTTACATAGAAGTGCTCCAAATTTATTTCACAAAGTATAGATTCGCTCCAAATTATATCCATGGGATTCTGAATGATTAAAAAAGTAGGACTGTTGCTATAGCAATAAACAATTTAAAGCAAAATAGTATATCTTTTCAGGAGGAAAAAATCCATAAATATGTGACATTTCAAGTTTTGCTTTCAGCATTTCAGCTTCTTTTGCTCCTTACCAATTATTTAAGATTACAACAAATGGTGAAGAGTAGCTGCATACTGACCTGTGCCGATCCTCTGAGTGTTGTGCTGCTCCTGCTGTTGCTGCTGTCTGCGTGCCAACTTCTTCATCTGAAACAAACATACAGTAACTCCACTTTCTCTAGGTGGGTTACAATAAGGACATACTTATATAAACGTGCTGACCTTGGCCCTCTGGTTTTGAAACCAGACTTGGACAACTCGAACACTGAGGCCAGTCTCTGCAGCGAGAGTCTCTCTCACCTGTTTACAATGAGAGATTTAAACAAGACAGTATCACAAACTCAGATCTTTTAGCTGTCAAGACGGTTAATTGTCTTCATCAGATCATGTTTTATTGTTTGAACCACAACCTCCATTATGAGTTTACATGTATTGAGGTGCACCATTTAGCTGATTGTTCCTTTACAGTTTTCATATTTTAACCTATCACTAACCTTCCGACAGGGTTTGGAGGAGACCTCAAAAGAGGCCTTGAATGCCCTTCTCTGCTGAGTGGTGAGGATCG
Organism: Periophthalmus modestus; assembly: GCA_019594935.1. Classification (NCBI taxonomy): domain Eukaryota; kingdom Metazoa; phylum Chordata; class Actinopteri; order Gobiiformes; family Gobiidae; genus Periophthalmus; species Periophthalmus modestus. Next base: position 36,463,089 of record JAIEZT010000054.1, on the reverse strand, counting down.
TGCGTGGTCTTTTTGGTCGCCGTGGATCCTTGTCATCAGTGCATTTTCCTGATATTCCAGAGCCTTTCCCATCTGACTTGACATCCAGCCCCTCATCCTCACTCTTATCTGAAATGTAAGTGAAATAGCATGTTGACATTTGTGTTATCAAGTCTATATTCTGTAGTGTTGAAGCTTGCCTGAGTCTGAGCTGACAGGGGTAGCAGTGCTGAGCCTCTCATAGTCACTTTTACAGAGCAACTGTGCCTCCTTCAGCACAAACTGGTCCCCTTTACACAGCTGTCGCTCACAGACGCCACAGCAGAAGCAGCTCAGGTGGTATACTCTATCGAGAGTGCGCATCACCAGCTCTGTTGGAGAGATCTGCTCTAAACAGCCACTGCATTTACTCCACACCAGCCTGAAGACAACACACATTATCATTATACTTTAACTTCAAAGTACTATTATATGGTAAGTGACAAAAATGGTCTCCAAATAAATGTAAGATATATGTAATATATTCAGACTCTGGGCATATTCCACAGTGCTGCTGTTGGACCACACAGGATTTGGCAGCTTATTTGTTGGCAGTTTGTAGAACATTTTCATAATGAAGAAGAAGTCCTGGTGCTCACAGGTGTGGCTGTTGTTTACTTGTTTTAGAATAAAGGGTTTATTTGAAGAGCTCTGTCCACACAGTTGTTTTGTTGTCAACAGTGAAGAGACTATGAGGCTTAGTTTTAATATATTGTTTTCAAACTGAAAAGAAATCTCTCAGCCAAAAGACAGTCCATGATTAAGCCAGATATGCCTCAATACAAAATTATTTGAGTTGGGCTTTCAAGACAGTGGCGCAGTAAAAAAGAAGTACAAAAAAGAGAGCAGGGACAAAAGACATTCTGAGTTCTGTGAAAAGTGTGGAAAGACAGCACTTTGGAGCAACTTTCTGTTGGCGAATTGAGTTCTAAATAAAATGTCTTGGATCCACCCATGTTTGCAAAAGTTTCTGGACAATTATCCACAGGCATGTATAAATATACACTATAGTTTACAACTACAGAAATGATGGAAAATGAAACTACACGGTCCAAATTTCTTTCTTTAATTAAATGAGAGAATCCTTCCACACCTCCAAGAATAGATCCGTATTATTTCATATTATATTTCTTAAATATTTTTTCAGCCAATAATCTTTATTATTAGACAGGACAATAAAGCATGAAATGAATGTGAGGAGTGGGAAGAGTCATTCAGCTATTTGTCAATGCGTCCCTGCAACCCAGACTCTCCTGTTTCCCCTCACACTTCGGCAGTGTGTGAATATTTGTTCTAAGTCCTGTACCCAGAAGACCACCACAGCTCGGGCCACCTCTCTGGAGGAGCCTCCTTGACCCCCTGGCCCGCTGCCCTGTCCCTCTGAGTGCTGCAGCAGATTAACAGTGGTGTTAAGGCAGAGGATGAAGCGGGGAAAACAGACTGTGTGTGTTCCTTCTCTCTGCTCTTGTTTGCTCGGCCTCCTCTGGGATCTGCCTGACCTAAAGGAGGAGGCTGAGGGGTGGGGGGTTAAGGCTTTGGGTGGCAGCTTGTTGGAGTTTTAATTAGCAGGAATAATCAACAGATTATTGTGAAGGAGGTGTAAGAAAATAAAAGCAGGGCTGAGGGAAAGGGGCTGGGCTGTTTGCTCAGCCAAAGCTCAAGAAGTCAGTGAGGGACTCAGGACATGGTTTAGGGCTGTGGGCGGTGCAGCTCAATTAAAGCAGGTCCTTTATAGACCTGCGTGAGTTCATCAGTAGAAATGAAAAAGACAAAACATCTCTCTGCATGTGGAGCCTTTAGTCTTTGCGGTCTGTGAGATTTGAAAAGTATAGAGCATAAACAATATTATAAATATGTTGTATTTGTTTTCTACCTGCTAAAAAATGCAGATATATATAATATAGTATAATATAATATAAAAGAAAATGGTATGTGTTAGCAGGCTCCTGTAGTATAAGGGACACTGGTAAAACTGTGGTGAACTGGCAGCTTTTGGCAGACTCTGCACAATCGAATCTTGGCTGTGGTATCATCTTGGAAACAAACCAGAACAAAGTCTAAAGTCATGTCTCCCACAGAGAAAGTGAAAGTTGTGCCAGGAGGCCATCAGGAGATCATTCTCGGGTCAACTGTGAGTCAACCAGCTTCAGGAGGCATGTTTACAACACGAGGGGAGGAATTCATCTTGCACACTGGTATTCCTTGAACTTTAAGTTGCTTTTAAGGGGAAATACAAAACAAAATAATAAAATAGACAATACAGATAAGAGGTTTCCAATCTGTAGTTTGGGAAATACCAGTAGCTCTCCACCCCCTTTCAAGCAGCTTTCAAAAGGCTTTAGGGAAAATAAATGACGCTGAATAATTCTAATTTGATGCATGTTGCGGGTCTGTACTTTAGAGGTCTGACTTTGTGTACTAATAAATGAGTAATGGTTTAAGTTGTCAGTCCCGTATTAAGGGACAAGGTAGAAAGGTAGACATCATACAGAGCATTTGACCTAATCCGTATTTGAGTTACTAACAGAAGACAAATATTTTTCTGTAGAAATAATGGTTAGGAAGAAAGTTGGAATTCAAAAGTCATCGAGGCTCTTGTCACGCTCAAATATTTCTGCCTTTTTTTGCAATGTTTTTTGGACAAGTGACAAACAGAAAGCTGCCAGACCCAGAACATATATGAGAAAGTGTGGTTCCTATAGCAACGAGAAAGAAAACAACAATAGAGACTCGTGTCAAAAGAAAGAGCTGTAACTTTTGTTATGTCTAGACGATCAACCACAGAAGTCTCCATGGAACAGAGCACTGCCAGCAGATACTGAGCTGGTAGCAACTTTTGTTTGTTTACATCTTTCAATTTCTATATGATGTAATAATAATAATAGTGTAATTATCTAGTGACTTCCCAACTGACCTGTTTGTTCAGTCGGCGCAATGATGCATCAATCCAAAAAGTGTTGAATGAGTGAAGACAAAAGGAAGACTGTGCCAAGTGAGGTTGAACTCAAAGTTTACTCAGTGGTTTTTACTGTCAGAGACGGTGTTGCCTTCAGCATAAACTACCACAGTCTGTGCTGTAATGTACTAGATATGAATGTTACTCAAATGACACAGATTGTTAGAAGCTATAATGCCATGATCTGACCAATACTTTTTTCAATGCCCGACCCCCAGACTAAACTGTGTTAATGCATTACCTATGACCAAAAAAACACATCATATTTAATTCTGACAAAGTGAAAGATAATGAGGAAAATTCAATGATTTAAATAAATACAGGTGTATTTTTATATGCATGAAGCTCCCTATTGCATTCAAGACCACAGCCTCAGCGTCAGGGCAAATGAGGTGCCAAGTAGTACCACAACTTCCTCTTCAGTACCATGTATTAGTGGTACCATTAGCTAATATTGGTTGGAATTATAAAAATCAAATAATGTAACATTTTAATAAATCAATTTAGATGCATTAAAACAATATATTTATAGTTTTAAATGACATACAGTACATACTGTATATACTGATGTCTAAAGCAGAAAACAGTATTATTTTCAACTGAATTCATACAGCCCATATGCTGCGTAAATGTCATTCTTCCTGTAGCTGTAGAGCCTCAGGTACTGTTCCTCTTGTTCACCTTTATGATGGGCCCTGAGTCCATCACAAAACAGAGGACACTCACTTACACTGAGGCCTGACCAATGACCACACATCCTCTGTATAATAACCCTGAGTTTTAGCTTTTCATGTGATGAAAATGGCTAAAGAAGAATCATGTTGTTCAACTATTCTGATTTGCATAACCGCTGCCTCATAGGGTGTCAAAGATGAAACGAAACAGATAAACAATCTAGTAACACTCAAAACTGTCTGAGGTTGATCACATCTGATTGTGATTTTTATTGGCATCGCTCATCATTTACCCTGACTTGGAATCAGCTGAGGTTATCTCAGTTTAAGAATACTATATGCTTTAAGAATCCACCCATTACCCCATAATTAAGTTTCTTTTATGTGTTTCACACCTGCACAGCTTAATAATAGTATATCATCTTTTAACCGCACTAAACACAAGACCTGACTCAACATGTTTGTGCAATGTTTTATAAAGCATTTTTTTTGTATGTCAAGTAGCTCAGTTGTATGGCTATAATAATACAAAAGTAACTAACTCAACACTTAATTATTAAAAACTAAGTTTTTTATGTATTATTATTTTAATAATTGTTGCTGAGGTATTAGGACTAACCCGTAAAGCCTCATATATGAGCAGAGCTCAAATACAGCAACTCTGAAGAAGAGGGGTGAGAAAGGCACACTTTATTTCCCCTGAGAATTGCATTTTACACGCACACTCACACACACGCACACACGCACTCACACGCACTCACACACACTCACACGCACACACACACACACACACACACACACACACACACGACAGGGGGACTATTGGACAATGAGCAACCCCTCTGACCTCGAATAACCCCCCCCTCTGTCCACAGCAGGCTCACCACACTGGGAGATTATTGAAAATGAGGTATAGTCATTTAATTTAGCCCATTCCTTTTTATACTTTAAACATAAAGTGTACATATAATATATATACTACATATACTTTTACTCAACAAAATAATAGCAGGGAAAATGTTCAATCATAAATGAGTTTATAAAGCAGTGATTATGGAAGTGTTCTTCTTTGCAGATGTGATGTTAACAAAGTAAGTATTCAGAACACTGCATAACTGAGGGTTTTTAACAAGTCATTTATCACACAGGTAACTTCAACAGCCAAGTGTAAAGTGTATGTAAGTGTATATATAAAGATGTAAACACAGGACAACTGTCACCAAAGGCACCCGAGTCCCGCCCCTTCAGCTCAGCTCGCCAGATACAGAGGCCGTGCTTCAGAATGTGTATAAAACCTGTGCCTCTGTCACTGCTCTCATTAGCTCAAGACCACGTGCTCATTGGTACAAACTTATAATAATAATACTTTTGGCATATCAACAAATTGTGTTCAAAAAGACTAAATTGTTGTGCTTCTAATTATTGTGCAATTATACAATTACTGTGCTTCTAAGGGAGGCCTGGACATTCATTTGATTGCAAAATTGAGAGGAAAAAAAGATACTCAAATCTAAAACTCACACACTCCCTCTTGGGCCAAATTAGACTCCTTAGAGGGTCGAGTTTGGCCCACAGGCTCCATTTTGGGCATCCCTGAAGAGCATGATAAATCTGGTCCATTGAATGAAAAGGAACAGTATTTAGTGGTCTGGTTGTTGGCACTCAAGCTTTATTCTCCCAACTGTCAAAAACATGCAGCTTTAAAAATAGGCATATTTGTTTGCTAAGCATATTTAAATAGTCTTAAATGATCTCCTGAAGCTACTTTGAATCACAGTGGCACCAAATGGCAGGGAGAATTTGCTGTTTGTAATAGTGACATGTGACTTCAGCAAACCTTAAACAACACTGGCCTGTTCACCATACAGTACTACAGCTAACACTTACTGAACTCGTTTAACAATTCTTAACTAGGACAGGTTTTCTTTTGTTATGTACAGCTTTAGTGCCAATAAACAAACAAAAAAAAAAAAAAACACAATGACCGATATAATGACCGGTATCACAGCAGTAAGAGTACAATGCAGCACTGTGGGCTCATATACTAAGTAGTAGTGGCAGAAATTAGTGGAGGTAATATTATCTTTCACCTCAATACAGTATACCAAAGTAATAACAGCTCTTCTACTTCACCAATAACAAAAGGTAGTTTGACAGTTACAATCCCGTGCAGAAGTGTTGGTCTCTTAGAGCACTCCTCTGAGAGCTCAACGCTAATATTGTGGACAGCTTGGAGCGGGCAGGTTTTGGATGAGCCCTGGGGGTCTAGTGTTGCCTCAGCCCGCTAAACGCCAGCCCAAGTCCCTGGAGAGTCCCACTGCAGTGACAGAACGATTAAGCAGAGAATAGAAGAAGAGAGGGAGGGGACAGACTTTGGGCCAATTACAGACTGGCAAACATGTATCTGAGCGAAGAGCAGGGAGAGGACAGAGGAATCATCATCAGATTACACTGTGAATGCAAATATGGACATTTTTGCCAGTGTAAACTACATTTGGCTGTGTGGTGCTCTGGTGCGCCTGTGTCTGCCAAGGACAATCTGCCACCAAAAGAAACACACATTTATATCTGAGAGACTTTTAACTCGGTTAAATCTATGATTGAAAATACAAAGCACTGGCATAATATATGGAAAAAATTTACCACATAAAGAACCAATAAAAAAAGAAAATGAAAGCTAAATTTTGTGTAGAATTGGTCATCTTTTAAATGAAAAAACTAAAAAACTAAATTTATCAGTTTGTTTTTAAACTAAAATCTCTAAATATCCAGTTGTGAAAGTTGCACTGTCTCTGGAAAATAAAACAATACAGTACAAAATAACACACAATTACCACACCGTCTGTATTCTTATAGCTTTTAACAAGCACATAACATGCCCAATTAAAGACTATTGACTATTAAGATGAATATAAAATATGCGAACATATATGTTATTGGAAATCCAATAACTATACAAAGCTATTTCAATAGAGTTTTGTAGAATGTCATAGATTTGAGGTGCTTTAAAGCCCAATAAAACCATTTATTAGGTAGATCGACTTGGAGAATTACATTGTTTAATTAGCCCTACATTGTTAACGGTTTGTTATTATGGCTAGACTGTGAAACAATACATCGTTAGCTAAGTCTGAGGAACTTCATCAAAACATGTTTAAAAGGCAAGGAGTGTCCTCACCACGATGTCTGTCTGTCCTATTGTTTTGAATACCATCTAGGCTCTTGGACTGCAGAATGATGAATTTAACAAACTGTACAACTATGCCACTGTACTGTATATATGCTGTAAATTGTGGAGTTATGGGTGAGGGCACAAAGTTTGTGTGCAGCCTCATGCTGGGACCACCCCACCCCTCCTCCCATCAGCCCACTGCTGTAGCGCTGCTGTTGGGGCACACCCTTTGATCCTCCAGCTCATTGTGAAATCATTCATAAACGCCTTCATGAGCAAGACACGTTCAGAGATGAAAACGGAAAACATTCAGACCAAGCACAAGAAACAAATAGTTGGCAAATATAAAGTCATGGAAACATAGGAACTCATGTATATGATGGGCATAAGTTATTGGCAATGGCCTTTCAAGTTGATATAGGACCTGTTATAACCAAAGACCAAAGATCTGAGGTCATAGATATTCTGTGTTCATCATAACATATTTTACACAGAAAATGTCAGTTTAATCTGAAATTTATAGGTTGTTTTTTTTTTTTTTTTTATGTCAATAATGTTGTTTTTATAGGAATTATTCATTGGGTACTGTTCCTTAAGTATTTTTACAACCAATAATTCAAACATTTCTCATTTATCAAAGTCTTAGGCAAAAAGAGCATAATGTGCAGTAACTGTGTTAATAGTACAGCCACAGATGCTGTCCCTCCATGGCTCTCACATATTTTTGAAACACGACTTGGGCTAGAAAGAGCTATGCCTCTCTATTTCCAAAGACAGAATATTTAATCATCTTTTTGCCTACTGTTTGAAGTCCGGAGGGGGTCAGGGGACTATTGGCATCAATCACAGAGTTAAGATAACTGCTCAGGCCGTGGGGTAAGGACAACCTGTGGCTGTCAGGGCAGGCACCTCCGAGGAACTGTAACCCTATCTGCAAACTGTTCACAGAGCTTGTTTTTGTAGCTCTGAGCCAAAGTGTTGATCAGCTGCTATTCCCAAACACCAGTAGCTTTTAATGGACTCCTGCTGGCTCTTGTACGGTTTCTGTGGTCTCTCTGATGGGGAAGGCTGCACTCCGAGGAAGGCGAGGCATATTTACAGTCTGGACGTCCTGTTGTGTGCAGGAATAGACTGGCTCATAGGACCCGTGATGGATATGGTACAGTCCAGCTCCTCTGAGTCTCATAAAACAAAGCTAACCCAACATCCTAACTCAAAAAGAGTTAAATGACAAACTGTACTGTACCATATAAAGCATATAATATCATTCTAATGTGAAAATAATGTTATATGATGAGGTTTATGCAAGCCAAAATCATCCAGGAGTGCTTCAAAGCAAAAATGTTTCAAATGGTGGACTACAGAAGAAGACGTTTTACCTTTCATCCATTTCAGGCAAATGATTCATTCCTGATTTCAATTCCCCATTCAAATGATATAAGATTTTGATTTAAATTTCTTAATTACTGACCAACTGGTCCTCCGTTATGATAGCTTCAAACCCTTGAATAGGTTCACAGTTTTATATTTTCTTTCCTGAAGCTCTTAAGGCATCAGTTGCAACCCAGCCTCTTCAAGAAAACTCTATAGAACCTGCAGCATGCTGACATGCATAACAGCCTCCGAGCTGCACAACGGAGCAATGAACAAAAGCATACACACATTATAAGTCCAGAACCCAATGAATAGATTTAAACACTTCACCATTTAAAAATAATCACCACAAATATTTGATATAAAGTAATTTCTCTAAACAATGGTTTTGTGATCACAATGCTAAACATTCAAAGTTCTGCAGTCTTTATTTCATATAGGCTACTTGACTTTACAATCAACTTTGTAAATCAAACCTTGACACATATTCACATATCATGTGGCCCCTGTTGAACTTGCCAAACCAGTGATGCTTTGTTTGGTCTGGATTTGTCCATTAATGTTTTTGGCACTCAGGGGTCTGCCCCAGCAGGAGCACTGAGAGGTGGTTCGAATGTAAATGTTCTCAGTCCATCTATGCCAACACAACAAACTTGTGCTTGAATATGGTTCACTTTCAATGGAAATGGCGCACACCTCAGGTCAGTCAGTCGCATGGCAGACACACACACTCTTCACTCTCACATTCAGAGAGGTGGGTGGAGAGAAAGGTGGAGAACTCAATCTCCCAAGCCTTTTGAAGACAGTGTAGCTATACCATTCTGCCACTGTAATCAAGGTAATGCTAAAGAATATTTTAAATAAATGAATAAAATGCTACATGCACAACTGATTAAAAAATAAAACAACTACATTTTCATATTAATATACTCCGTTATACTCCGTTTATGCCAAAAACAATTTCAAACAAGTTGTACTTTACTAGGTGGTCCTACCAGTAAAACTTGACCACATAATTAATAAATACAGTGGTTAAATCTTCATAGTGCACATTTTGTGAATACTGTTATTACTGAATGACACACTTTGCCTAACTTCACGTGAATGTATTTTCTCAAATAACAATACATGGTTCTAAAGGCTTCAAGAGCAGTCACTTACTGCTGGTAGTCAGTCTTGCAGTAGAGTTTGGTGTCCCGGAAGTAGCAGGTGGCGGTGAGCGGCTGCTGGCACGCGGCGCACTGGAGGCACTGCTCGTGCCAGAACGCGCCGTTGACGCGCATCAGGAAGCGGTCCGAGATGAGCCGCGAGCATCCCTCACACACGGCCTGTTGAGGAGAGCCCCCGTCTGAAAGACACACCAGCGTCACATGGGTCTTTGGCTTTGTGTTTTCATTTAGGCCTCGTCAATGTGATCTTAAAAAAGAGTCTAAAGCAGTTCTATCGACTCAATAAAGCGCGCGCTCATTTGAAGTGGCTTAACAGCCTAAATAAAAGTATTAGTAAATCAAATTTTTATTATTTGTCAGTCAAGCGTAAAAATGTCTTTCTAGCATTTTACTCAATTAACTCAAGTCAATAAAAACTGGACTCACATATTTTAAAAATCAAGTCTACAACAAATTAATTAAAACTATACTGGTTTGGGAAAATGCAAAAGATAGTTTATTTTGAAATGCAATGAAGCCTTATGTCCTAATTAAATTAGCCTTATGGCCATCAAAAGAGGTTTGATAATTTTACTTCAAAATGTAGGTTTATTATAGGCTATTTATAAATGTAGGCTTCGTTTTAATGAACAATAGAAATAAAAATAGGGGTACACATTTATTTATGTTTCTATTTCTATCTTCAAGATGAATTACAATATGCATTTGTCCAAGGGGACAGTGATTATTTCATTTGCATAGACACATAAATGTCATTTAAAAAAAAAATCTCAGTGCACAAATATTAAAGCATTTCTCTTTGATCAAATCCACTCTTAAGGTCCACTTATTTTAGGCTAGGCCTATCTATAGGAATACAAGCCTAAAGACTACATTTTAGGAGAAAATCCCTCCACGTACCCGTCATGACACCCGGAGAGCAGGTCTGGGTGCGTGCGCAGTCCTCCACTTTAATGTAGTCGAGCATCTTTAATCACAGAGCGCTGACCTCCACGCACCTCTCCCACGTGCACTTTGGTCGTATTCATACACCTCTGAGTGCTGGCCTTTATGTCAGATTGTCCAGAGAGGCACAATGTGGAGCGCGCACCTCAAACTTGGGACGCGCAGTGTCTTTGCAGATTCAGCTCCTGTCCCGCGCTCTGCAGCTGCAGGGCTACATCCAGAGGTGAAGTGTCTGCACGGGCTCAACTTGAAGTGCCATCGCGCTGTCCGCTCTTGTGTCTCGTGCAGGAGGGTAGGACCTCGCCCCTGTGCGCCTCCTGCACAGTTATTGGCCTGTGCGCGTTAGTCCCACCTCCTCCATGGGACAATCCTTTTTGTAGAATTTAAAAAGCGAAATCACGACAAAGTAAAGGTAGCCTAAAATAGCTTTTTGTTTTCATGAACATCGTGTTTGGAATTAATTTAATACTGCATAGACCTACACAGTGACAGAGCCGAATAATTAGACTAAAGCCTAAATCAAAATAAAACAGGTCTTACTTACAGACGGAGACAGAAACTGGCCATTAGCTTTTCACACATAGGATTATGGACTAACACTTCACATTTGGGTGCGACGCCAAAGCCACTGCACCTGTGCGCGTGAGCAGGCCGGACACTGCACAGGAGCCTCCTGTGACTTCATGAGTCTACCAGAGGTCAGCTCATAATTAAGGCTACATTTTATAACGACAAATGGCTTAATTGGAAGAGCAGAATTTCCCAATTAGAAAATGACCTAAATTATTTATTAAAACTATACACGCAGCATTTGTCCGTCCAGGACAGACGTGCACGTGCTGATTGAGCCTCTAATCTCAGAGTGAGATCAGTTTATTCTAAAGGAGCAGAATGAGCGGGACGATCTCCTGTGTGTGATACTGATCATCTGCACAGGCCTGATCTAACAATATATTCATCTGCTGTCTTTTCTTTTGTCTGAGCTCGGTTCAAAACGAGACCCTTGACCTGATCCTGCGGATAGACCATAGGCCATTTTATTAACGGGAAATTAAATATTGAAATATACGCAGCAGCCTGCGGCCTGTTCGTAATGTGGCACAAAGGACTATTTATGCAGCTACTGTAATTCACACGGAGCATGACACGCAGACTGAAGTGATAATAACTTCACCATAGTTTGACTTAGACCGAAGCAAACAGGCCTGATGTTTTAGTTGATATGATTTAAGTTGTCCTGTAGACCGATGCAGTTGAGATGGATGGGCTGTGGATATTACAGTTTTGACTAGATTTTAGTGTAGGTTCAAATGTTGAGTGGGGTTGAGAGTTTTTAGATTTTTGTGAGATTTTGCTTAGAGGACAGCGCACAGTTGGGTTGACAATGAGTCGTCCCATAAAGTTACCAGTCCTGCCCCCTTGTGGTTAAAGGAAGAGTTTCCTATTCCTCGACTGATGTGTTGAACATAAATAGTATTCAAGAATTATATGGATTAGAGAACGTATAAGAATATGCTTTGTAATACAATTCTCGGGGTGACCGTGTAGGCTCATACCACAATTTATATTCCCTATAGACTATGGTTCTATAACAATGCTATTTTCCACCTCCTCGTTTCAGTGCTATTCCCTTCTACATGAAAGGAATAGAGATATAATTACTATGGTACAGCCAATTGAAAAAGCTTTATGAACACATTTGGATAAAGCACAACACACGAGCACAAACGTACCGAAGGGTCAGATCAGAGTGTGAGGGCCACTCCTGAGGACTTTACTAAGACTGTGCTGGCATCCACCTTCTTGTGTGGGATCTTACATGTGGTGCTAGAGCAGCTGAATCACAGTATGTTCTTTTTTATTTTATTTTTTTTTAATAAATAAAAACGGAGATCCAAGTTTATTTCAGTTTAAGTTCCCTGAGCAGCAGTATCTGAGACAGATGGACATCATGAAGTCCTGGGTTTTCAATTTCACTTTGGGAGGTGGAGACAGAGACGTCCGGGCTAAACTCACATCTGTACATGGAGCAATGAAATGCTATTTGTTTTATAATGTGAACCACCATAAGTGTAATACAATGTGCACTGTTTGAGAATATTTCCCCTGTACATTTACATGGACAGTACGAGACACCTGCAGTGATCAGATATACAACTATAATTAGAGATGACTATTATTAAAGAAATGTGATCATCAGAAACATCTGGTGAAGTGTCACTTTCAATGAACTGATCATGAAATCAAATAATGCACCACTGATGATATGAGTCATGTAGCCTTTTTATTCTCTTTGAATACTGTGTTTTGGGCAATAGACATATGGCTACATATACATATGGTTTTCAGTATGTTAAACATTTTAAATATGTATTAGCATTTAGTTAGTTGATTATAAAATCCTTATTTATCTTGTTTTTCTATTGATTTTTCTTTTGTTTGTTATGCACAGACAACTATCCTCATTGTGGGACAACTAAAGGTTATTTTATTTTATCAGAAAGAGTTGTTGCAATAAAAAGACATAAAAGACAGTGGTCTTAGACGACATGTGGCCCACACACGACTATCAGCACACTTGTGTGAATAAGCCTTTAAGTCAAAGGCAGCTATAAAGTACTTCATAAGGAAACACAGCATTTAAAGTTCAAACGGAGGTTGTGGAAAAACTTGTGGTTATTTTGGTTGAGGAACAAAGTTAGCTACATTATGCATGGTAGTCTCTCTCTGAGAAATACAGTTTGAACTGCAGGAATATTAGGCGCAACAAGAAATGTGTGTGGTCCATAAACAGTGACAGTGACGCTCTTGTTCTTTATATGTGGTTTATTCCCACAAGATAAACGCCACAAAATGAAATAATGTGATAATAGAATTTTGTTGTTTATGAGGGGACACATTTGTTTAATATTGTCATAACCATCAAATTTAAACAATAATGTAAATTATAAATGATCACATTTTATATAGTGACTTACCTAGAGGTATTTCTATAAAGCAGACAAGTTCTATTGCCCAGGTTTGGTACACTTACACTAAGCAGGTAATTTGCTGAAGTGCAAATGATGTGCAAATGAGTTTTGTAAATAAGTGTATTTACAGCAACTACTCTTTTGTGGAGCTTTAGTTGAGGCACGCTCAAAGTAGGGCCATGAGAAATCCTAACAGTGTGCCTTCAATTATCATTCATGCTCAATGAGCCTGCGGCCTCACATATGCTCTGGAGTGTTTTTGATTTAAAAGGTTTTAGTTGGTTACTTTTTGGTTAGTGTGTCTGAATAAAATAATGTTAAAGTGATGTTGTTTTGGGCCACAAAGCATCACAGAAGCCAAAACGTTTACACTTTTTTTGGCATTTTGTACGGTCATTAGAAAAAAATGATATATATAAAATTAGTATAGTCACTGCATATTTATTTTCCTTAAAAACACACTATGTAACTTTTCTAGTGGAGGATCAGGCCCCGTTGCAGGTCAGATCTGTAGAGAGGCGACTGTGCTCGCATGTGTTTTTCAGGGTATTTGTTAAGCAATTAAAATTGATTGGTAGATAAAGTGCCACTGTAACGTTTCAGGCAAAGCCATAAAATCTCCATGGAGACAAACAGGTGGCAGACCCTTCACCAGAAAAGTTACTTAATCTACCTTTAAACGGGAAGCCAGAGAGGCAGCTGCTGATAAAGCTACAATTGTGAGTTTCCATTACACAAGAGGCAGAGCATTGATGTAAACAGTCAGCACTCCATAAAGTGGTGTGGTGGCACCATAAGAAAACTCACATTAACTGGGCACTAATTGAATCATGTTGGCAGTTAAGAGACACATCTGTCTGGTGCCTTTTCCTCTCAAATGAATGTTATTCATAAAAGTAGGAGTTCTCATAAAAACAGAATCTGCTCATCTCAGTTTAATATAACAGTTTGTATATACAGGTATTCTGAAAAGGAGACATTTGACCTAACATGCAACAGAACAGACACATCCAAGCAGCAAGAGTGAACCTGGCTGTGCCCTCATTTTAGTTCTTATGAAACTGTAAAGTATTATTAAACATGAGAAATAACACATTTAGCTCATCACAAGACAAGCATTAGAACTGCTTATATTTTGACATTAGCAGACAGTGCAATTAACATCTTTTGTTAAAACATACATTGCTCTTGGGTTCAATACTGAATTCACTAATAAATAAAAAAAAAAAAAAAAAAACATGATAAAAAGAAAAATTGTAGAAATGGGCAAAGATTCTGCAACAATAGTTCTCTTAATGCTGTTTTGAGCTGCCACACAACTCAAATTAAAATAAAATACAGTATTAGAGAATCACAGAACTGGCTAGAACAACTGGAAGAATATGCTGATTCTTTACAGCTGTAGAGCAAAGTCACTTGTGTCTATGAATAAAGTGTTATATATATATTATTAAGTGTTATATATAACACAAAGAAACAAGAAAGTCATAAAAAAACAAAATAGAAAAGTATTAAAGCACATTATTATAATTACCAAATGGTATTATCTGAATGGTAATTTACACTATCTAATATAGAACAATTTCCACTGTCTAATATAGAAAAGAGTGGTCAATAAATCAAGGACTCTTCACAGGTTAGCTTTTGTTTAAAAAGGATTGTTAACAGCTAAGAGTGGATATATCTGATGCTAAAGAGACGTAGTCAACACATAAAATAATCAAAAAACTTTTTTGTTCATGTCTAACTGAATAATCAGTGAATTATCAGTGAATAATCATAAGTCACAGACAATGAGCTGGGAGGTAACATCCAATACGTTTGTTGGTTCTGACTTGAACAGACGGACAAGTAAATATATTGTGACAGAGGCTGAAGTGGTGCTTATAATAAAAGATAGCTGCATTCTACAATGATCACCTGTCCTGTGTCAGTAACTCCATATGAAAATAGTGGTTCAGCAACAGGAAAATTAAAATAGCATCATCAGTGAGGGAGTGGTTTGCAGCACACATCAAATCCCAAAACAAAGTGCACTCACATTCTCACAAGTGTATAACAGAGAGAAGACCAGGTAAGCATCAGAACATTTTATAAACTGAACCAAAGATGTTCATGAGACCCATTTCGGTTCAAGTGTCCTTCTTGTCCTCTTGCTTTTTTTGCAGCAAAAGCCTTGAATATGGATGATACTTATTCACAGCGAATCAAATACATAAAAGAGAGATATTTTCTGTTGTGACTGATCGTAGTGGTTAAAGACAGAGGTCAACCCATGTATTGTCTTTTCAGTTTAGAAGAAAGTTTTAAATATCAACTTCTCACCAGCACTTCTGGTTGACTTCATTATTTGTTCGTAGTCCAAAGTGGTTTTATTGATGCAAGAGCTCAGTAGTTGACTTTTCTCTGGCTGGTGTGGACTATAGTACTGGGGATTAGGCCTCAGAACTGAGTGATGTCCGTGTGGGACTAGGAGGAAGGCGAGCCGCTGCACTGTGCTCTGTACGGAAACTGTAGTCATACTGCAGAGAGAAAACACAACAAGTGCACATACAATTCAGCACATAAAGAAGTCAGGACAGTAATAGTAGTTTTGTGTTAGCATCTTGACCTCTGACACAGACAATTCTGTGTCTGCTAATGATTCATGTTACTGTAGTTTACTGAATCTGAACCGAGTGCCTATTTCTAATCTCTTGCTGTTCTTTAACTGTGTGGTGCAACACTAGAATTTCTCCATTGTGTGACAAATAAAGGTTCTGTTATGTTATCCTGAGTTGTAGCTGTGTTTTGTAAATATTTGCAAAATGTTGCTCTGGGCACTCTGCACATTTGCTCTAGTTCACCACCATGCCGAAGTCCTAGTAGTTATTAAGGTAAGAATAAAGAATAACAACGTGCACTACTGGAATAACACTGGAATTAGGCCTGCCACATAAACTATCACAATAATCAATAACTCTGAAACAGGATAATCCACTTTCATAACAATGTACAATTTTATAGATTCTTGTTTATTTTACTCATTCTTGAGTTAATGAGTATAGTACTTTGCAATTTAGTAATTTTAAAGTAACAATACTGTTATTGCTCATTAATTAAAATAATAAATTCTTCTTCATGCTTAACATGTCCTCTGGGATAAATAAATGTGTACTGATCGATGTACTGATTGATATGATAAACCAGGATAATAATAGTTTGACATTTTTACTGTAAAATGCACTCACTTCTTTTTCTATCTCAGCCAGTGACTTAATGGTGATGCCCATTAGATCCACCTGCTGTAACTGAAGGAAAAAACACAAGCTAATGAGAATGGACTATTGTTGCGAATGTATATCAGAAAAGTAAACTTCCATCTTACATCAGTTGAGGCACAGGCAAACTTCTCTGAGATCATGAAAGGAACACCATCCATTGCTAAAAGACAGACAGACATTGTAGCCTGTTTAAGGCCAAACATGTATGTACCATTGTTATCAAGTGGTCACAATTACTTAAAGCTACTGACCGGAGATGGCATACAGATTGGAGTTTTGATGCTCGTAATCTGGTCTTGTCGTGTTCTTTCCTCTAAAACTGGCAGGAAGAGTCATTGATATATGTCTGAAAAAGAAAACACATTAAAACACAATACTGTGAAGGATTAATTTATTCATCAACATGTCAAAATCAAAGCTCATTATTAGAGAACACATACTTAGGCATAGGGGCAGTGGGAACAGGGGCTGCATTAGAAGTGGAGTTCATATTCTGGACATTGTTGGTGGTTGGGGTGTGTGTAGAGTCCTGTGCCCGGGGCACATTGCCCATGCGATACCAGATTCCCATATTATTGAGTTCCCTGTTGTAGTACAAAGGTCAGAAATATTAGAATCCATTTTATATGTAGTAAATCAAGCTTATAAGGAATCCAATGCAACTCACCCAATAAACGTGTACTGGGGAGGAGCTTGTTTGGAACGTCCCAAGATGCGGATGTCACAAATTGCAGCTTCTGTGGAGTCTCTAGGAATAAACTTAATACAAAGTCTTCGTTTCCTAAAGGCCTGCTCCTCTGTATCAGACAATATACAAAGTTACACTACTATTTCCTGCAACTGTCTTAAAAATAATAAAGTACGGAAAAAAGATAAAACGCACCACAACTAAACATGAACACAACATGCCTATTTTTCATTCATTATTTCTACAACTTACGTGTATCAACTGTTTCTTGTATAGGAATGAAGCCCACAGGGAGAGTGTCTTTTATGTCAATAAGCTTCATGTCCACAAGAACATTGCCTAGATGACTCTAAAAAGCAAAATAAAAATCAATCAATTAAATTAAATTGTCAACTCATATTCAAAGAAGGAATGTGAATTCATGCACATAAGTTTAAGTTTGCTCACATTTTCCTTAGAAAAGACCCTTGTGAAGCAGAGGTAGCGAGTCACCTTGGATTTAAAAAGGCCATCCTTCCACAAGTCTGCATCAAGGCCATCTGTGGTGGTAGAGACCTAAGGAACACAGTAGTGTGGAAAACCATTCATAATCATCCAGCCAGGAACTAGGGAGTATGCAATAAAGTTGATTTTACCACATCATATCCAGTGGGTGCTCTATTTCTAGAGGCTACAACTCCGACACCAGTGATGGGATCCAAGGGCATTTCAGGCAGAGCCTCCGAAAGGTCCCGAACCTCTGGCATCTTTAATGAGCTCTGTAAATAAATTGACAAAATTTGAAAATGTTTATACCTATGCATAATTCAAGAGTTATCAAGGTAAAGAGAAGTCAACAACAATTATTATATCTAGCTTTTAGCCCATCCTCCAAATAAACCGCATTGCTGTTACATGACATAATAAAGGAAAACAAAACCGGAAAAGACCACTCCTCAAACAAGCTCCATCTCTGTGAACTCCCTCGCACCTCTCTCACTCTGAACATGAATGAAAGAAAGTGCCACAGATGTCAGGGCCAGATGTGCACAACAAACATGGTTAAAAGGACCAGCTGCTCTGTGGGGTGGACAACAAGGATTTGGAAAAATATTTGGCAGTTTGTTCAAATCAACACGTGGACACAGATCCTCAATCCAGACAAGAATTATTGTTAGTACCATTGTCATTGTTGACAGTGGCAGTAGTTAGATTAGCCTGATTTTCAGGACCACATGAATGGGCCCAGCTTAAGTACAACCACTAAGCCTGATAAAATCACTCTAAAAGCTGCATAGTAATGAGACTGTAGCAGAAACAGTGTAGCACTATTGCATAGCCGCTCCTTGACAACCACAGGGATTAGAGAAAACATGTGGCTCAAGGAGAAAAACGAATGTCCAAAGAAAAGGCGCACTTGCTGCACAGCTGACCCTTAAGTTGAATGGCGTCTATTACACTTATTTAAATAGAGTGCTTACATGTGACAAGTCAACAAAGAGGAGGAAGCCTGTCGAAATAGATACCTAAATATTTAAAATAGATGAGCCAAAGAACCATTTGAACAGAAAGCGAGAAGTGGAACTATGTTAACTAAAACCTATGGGTCGCCTGATATTCTGCCAACTAAACATGTTAGGTTGCTAAAACAGATTGAATATCAACCAGTAACATCAGTCATAATCAATATTGAAAACAAACACATATTTTTACATGGATGACCTTTGCTTTACAGAGCAGATGGAAGTTTACCTTCTCATCTTAAGCTTCTAGAGGAGACAGTCTCGTGTGTTTATTTTGAATGTGGTCAAAGATCTGATTTTTTCTATCTATTGTCAGACGATTGGTCAGTCTCCAGCATGTTTTGTTGTATTAACACTGTAATAACCACCAAGTATAAACGTGACGCATTATAAAAAATAGAAAGTTGTTCATAAAATGCTTTACCTCGTTTTAGTTCTTTTGAGCAGACGTTGCGTTTGAGTTTGTTAAATAAATAACAACAAAAGTTGAGCTGTGCGGTGGGGGCGCTATCCGCGGTTAGCACAATAAAGCTACATGCTAAACTGTAGCCTTTAGCTCAAAAAGCAAACTACTTTAGAGATGACCTTAAGGTAGTTTGTTATGTCTGTCAAAGAAACTGCATTTTAGTATTTCAAAAGACAGTGAGAGAGAGTGAAATGACCTCAGCGTAAAAGCTTGAGCAGGAACATCGTCAGTGATGCATGCTAACACTGTTAGCATCTTTACCCACTTACCAATGAATCCGCGCTGTCTTCTTGTATACTGCGTCGACTTTTAAACCTATCCTCTTCACAACTTTACCTCTGTTTGTTCACCATGGTTAAGTAGCGTCATATGCTTCAGATGTTAGAGCCACTTTACATTATGGGTTTTCGGTGGCGGTGCATAATGAAGTGCAGGCATGAAGCAGAATGAACAGAGCCCCCTCCCTGCCTCATGTGAGCGGAGTAAACACGTCCAAGCAACCAGGCCCAACATTAACTACTAAATTTAGAAAGAGAAAACTTGATGGGAAGGGGGTCACTGAAATTTAGGACACTAGTTGAAACTCTGACATAGAAAGTCAACAAAGTTTAGATTCAAACTCAAAGAGATCAATTTACAAATAATAAAGGAATGGTATACTGTCCTGTTAATTTATTAAGCCTACATTTGCTTAATGCTTATGCCAGGGGTATTTAATATGGCATAGGCTATGATAATATAGCCCAATAAAATAAGGACATAATACATAGTATAGTAAAACAATAGTACTCCATTTTCCATTTAAAAATGTATTGGATTGTTATCATTATAAGCCCATGGAGTTATTCTTTTTTAAATCAGGCCTACTTAAAAAATATTGACTCACAGTAGCTGGTTATAAGTCTACTTCGCCTAAAAATCCTATAGGTCTACTTTTAAACCAAGGGAATGCATTTACATAACTTAAAGACAAATGTTGGTATCCATTAATTGCTATTAAAAACGTTATATCCTACTCTTCAAAACCAACAGATGTCGCTATTGTCCTGTACACGAGCTTAGGCCTTTACTTACAAAGAGCAGGAACCTCCCGTGACATTAAAGGCAGCCTATTGGTCTACTGCGTAAATGTTCCACAGTATTGTAGGCTATTAAACTGATCTGTTTCCATGGAGACAAGTAAACAAAATATCAAAGATTAAGATCTCAAATTGAATTTAAGTGGAAAAAAATATTGTATTAAGACAGAGGGATATCTGGTACATTATATATCAAAATCAAATACACAAGAAGTCATTCATCATATTGTTAAAGGTTATGCAGTGGCTTATATTTTGTAGTAGGACCACAGTGATCTTGAATTATAGACAAGAGTTTGTCTATGATTGGCATCTATGTCCTATCACTGTCCATGTTATGGCTGCCCTGTGTAAGTCCATCCCACTGTCCCATGTCCCACTGTCCCATGCTTTCCTGGCCACCTGCAGGCTGGACCTCAAGGTCCGTCCACCACACCAAATCAGTATTTAAGAAGTAGCTCTGCCATAAGGGTCTGCCAGACTTTTGTTTCACAGTGTGCTAAAGCCTAATCCAAGATCATCTGCCTCTGAGTTTTTCCATGCGCTGATTTTTGCATTAATAGTGATGGGTGTTTATAATCCCTCAGTCATCCGGGTCTGATCCATAGTAAAAGCCTAAAGTTAAATCTGTCAACTGGACAAAAAGGTGTAGGAGTGAAGACACTGCTCACCCAAGCCGCTTCTTCAGTTCTGGTCAAATTGCTGGTGGACACAGCCTTATATCTACCTGAAGGGAGGAGCTAACTACACTGAAACTGGAAATAGCTATTGTTTACAGTTTCTGTATGCAGACTAGGTCTATTGAGCTACACTAAGTGTGCACTGTGCCTGAGTCATAATTAGCATATTCATGCAACTCTCAATGGGTGCTTACCCACCTACTGGCATCTTGGCTTTAACTATGGACAAACAAACAACAGTCAAACTGGTGAGAGAGCTAGAAAATACTGCCAAGAAATTAGCAGAGAATAAGAATCACTTATGGTTAAACCTTAGATGTCGAAAGAATCAGTCAATAGGTATATAGAGGAAGGCACCTTAACCAGAGCACAGGGCAGCCAGTTTAATTCAGTGTTAACTTAGGAGAATGCTTGACCTTAGAATCAGCAGTCTCCATCCATCCATCCATTTTCTTCCGCTTATCCGGGGCCGGGTCGCGGGGGCAGCAGTCTAAGCAGGGACTCCCAGACTTCCCTCACCCCAGACACGTCCTCCAGCTCCTCCGGTGGGACCCTCCATGTCCCCAGAGCTAGTCTCCATGTCCGGAGATCCGGTCGTCGGGGCCCCCGCCGTCGACTGCCACCCGGATCACTATGCACCGGCCCCTTATGGATCCTCTCGCGGGTGGTGGGTCCACGTGAGGACGGCCCCACGTCGCTCCTTCGGGCTGAGCCCGGCCGGGCCCCGTGGGGAAAGGCCCGGCCACCAGGCGCTCGCTGTCGAGCACCCACCCCAGGCCTGGCTCCAGGGTGGGGCCCCGGTGACGCCGGTCCGGGCGACGTAACTGGCCTTGCTTTTTCACTCTTCATAAAGGGCTTCTGAACCGCTCTTGGTCTGACCCGTCCCCCTGGACCTGTTTGCCATGGGTGACCCTACCAGGGGCATAAAGCCCCCGACAACATAGCTCCCAGGATCATTCGGGCACTCAAACCCCTCCACCACGTTAAGGTGGCGGTTCAGGGAGGGGAATCAGCAGTCTGAATTTTCTTATTGATAACTTAAAGTTTAAAATAGAAAGCCTAAAAAGCAGAATAGCTATTTTAGTCCCAGAAGAATTAGCTCAGAGGATTAACAATTTCATAGCCATAGGGCAGCTGAAACAACACAAGAAAACCAAGAATGGCACATAAGGAAGTTTGTGCAACTCCAAAAACAACCCAACCACAGGGATCAGAAAGACAGCAGGAAAGGGGATGAACTCGACCATCCTGTGAACAGGGAATGCTGGGTGAAAAATCTGTCTGACTGTGAGCTCATCCAGACAGAGAAAGAGGTACTTTACATAGGACTGAACTTTTATGTAACAACTAACTAGATCCCCGCAGTGGACTACATTACAGCAGCAGAAACTGCCATTAGAAACAATAAGTTTAGAGAGATTGAAGCTGGAGACCTCAGGCTGAAAGTAAAAGCTGAACAGAGCAGCGACAAACCTGGTCCCCCAGCTCCTCCGGTGGGACACCAAAGCGTTTCCAGGCCAGCCGAGAGACATAATCCCTCCAGCGTGTCCTGAGTCTTCCGCGGGGCCCGGAACGCCTCCCTATGGAGGCGTCCAGGAGGCATCCTGAACAGAAACCTGAGCCACCTCAGCTGGCATCTCTCAATGTGGAGGAGCAGCGGCTCTACTTCCAGCTCCTCTCGTGTGACCGAACTCCTCACCCTATCTCTAAGTGACCCATGTACCCAGCCACCCTGGGGAGGAAACCCATTTTTGTGCGGTCCATAGGCCGAACAGCACCCATGCTGGAAAGAAGAGTGTTAGAGGTTGCATTGCACCATGTGAGGGGTAGAGTGGGCCCACCTGCATTCGCAGACACCCACGGTGGGTCAGGACTAAGAACTGTGACGTCTGCCCGAAACCACTGGGATCTCATCCTTGGGGAGGAATTGGGTATTTCTAGAAGGAGAGAACTGTGAGATCCATAAGCAGTCTGTCTCTTTTCTTGGTTTTATTATTAGCTGTGGAGAGACAAAACCTGACCCTGAAAAGATTCAAGCAGTTGAGGAATAGCCAAAACCTGAAAATCATAAGCAACTGCAAAGATTTTTAGGGTTTGCCAACTTCTACAGGCGCTTCATTCGGAACTTTAGCTCTGTGGCTGCTCCCTTACCATGCCTTACCTCCATTACCCAGCCATTTTAGTGGAACTCTGGGGCAGATTAGGCTTTTAGCGAGCTAAAGAACCCCTTTTTTATAGCCCCTGCTCTGACACAACCAGACTCTGCCCATCACTTTATTCTAACAGTAGATGCATCTGACATGAGGGTGGGGGCTTGTTATCTGTTTCAGATAACAAGCTGCACCCCTGTGCTTTCTATTCCCATGGCCTGATTCTTCCAGAGAATAACTATAACATTGGAGACGGAGAACTCCTTGCAGTCAAGCTTGCCCTGGAGAAGTGGCAACATTGGCTGGAGGAGGCTGGACATCAATTTGTTGTATGGACAGATCACAAGATCTTGGCTGGTATTCAAATAGCTAAGAGGTTAAATGCACGACACACTTGTTGGGCACTGTTTTTTGCCAGATTTGACTTTGTAATCACTTTCAGATCTGGTTCTAAGAATGTCAAACCAGATACCCTCTCCCATTAGTTCTCCTTCACAGATTCTCCATCAAAACCTGACACTATCCTTTCTTTATCCAGTGTTGTGGCTGCACTTCCTTAGGGAATTGAGGACGTGGTCAGGCGGGCTTAGCAACAACATCCTGATCCAGGCATTGGGCCTCCCAATCACCTATTTGTGCTTTACCAAGTTCATTCACAGGTCCTTCAGTGGGGACATTTCTCCAAATTGATTTGCCATGCTGATGTTAATGGTACACTGTTTGTACCCTGAAGATTTTTTTGGGGGCCCACAATGAGTAAGGATGCTCATGAGCTTGTGGCTGCATACATAATCTGTGCTAGATCACCCACTGGTTTTCTACAACCACTCCCCGTGCCCAGCCGTCCTTGGTCCCATATTTCTCTGGACTTCATAACTATTATCAGTCGAGTACATTGTTTTTCCAAAGCTGTTCACCTCATCAATTTGCCTAAACTTCCAAGTGCACAAAAGACTGCTGATCTGCTCATTAAACATGCTTTTAAACTGCATGTAATACCTTCTGAGACTGTCCAGTAGAAGTCTGCAGTTAGTCTCTCATGTTTGGAGAACTTTTGTCAGGCACTGCGTGCCAAAGTGAACCTGTCCTCAGGATAACATCCTCAGTCAAACAGGCAGACTGAAAGGACTAACCAAGATCTGGAGGCTGCATACCTCTGACTCTAAAAAACTGTCTCCCCATTACATTGGTCCTTTTCCCATTGTACAAGTTATGAATCCTGTTACTGTCCATTTGAAATGGCTCACTTCCCTGAAAATGCATTCTACTTTCCATGTTTTGCATCTTAAACCTAATTCTAGTAATCTAGTAATCTGCCATCAGTATTTAAGAAGCAGCCCTACCCCATAACCTCTGTCAGACTGTTGTTTCACAGTGCAGTAAAGCCTAATTCAAGCTCATCTGCCTCTGAATTTTTCCATATCCTATTTTTTGCCTTTCTATTATACTTACCTGATTTTTTTGTGCCCTCAGATTACCAGGACCTGCCGCAGCTCACCTCCAGCCTCACTCCAGCTCTCTTGCCAGCCAGTCATTCCTGCCTGTAATAAAACATAAAGCATTTATTCCTCTTCTGCCTGGATTTTTTGATCTATTCTTATACTAAGTTTAACAGTCCAATTTTAATGCACTCTGCACTGTTAAATAAACATTATTCTAATGAGCATTAAGTTATGCAGAAATTAAAAATGTAACCACTGGCTTCACGTGTTTTTTTACGGTGAAGTATGATTGTGCATCATTAATCTTAGCCACTATTCTGACATGAGACTATAAATATAGCCTATGAGCCTATGAGGTGCATCATTGGTTTTATAGAGAGTTGGAAGATTAATCCACTTCAAGGTGAATAGTCATGTTATTGTAATGCAGAATCAGCAAATATACACTCCAGGCTCCAGAAGAAACTTATTTTAATAGCTATTACAATGGAGTATAATGGAATTGAATTGGATCAAATTCATAAAATAAGATTTCCGGCACAATAGAGGAAAGAAAATATATGTATGAGTCTTATAGAAATGTGTATATAAGTGAAATCTGTCAAAAACAATATATTTTAAGATTAGAGTTTGAGGAGATGCTTTTTGACAGTCCCATGAGTCTTCCTCTTGGACAGAGCTGTCCAAAGCAAACAAAAGGAGATGGTGGGTTATGATACAACATGTGACTTATACAGTTCCTCTGCTCTCAGGCAGTCTCACTGTGAATAGTACTGACTCCACTGTAAATACACAAGACCCAGAGTTTACTGGGGGCTCTGAAAGACCTGAGCCGATGTGGCACTGTGCCAATCTGTGGCATTGGGCAGCTTTGACACGGCAGCTGCTGAAATATGCTCCTAGTGAATCCATTACCACAGAGCTAAAAAGGTAGGGGGACTTTTTGTGTGGAATTTGGTACATGTTTTTGAATTTCTGTATGTGTGCATCACCACCATATTTTACACATTATTTGGGAAAACTCTTAACAACAGTACAACATTGAAAATGTATATATAAATAGGTGACAGAAGGATTTGTTAACCAGCTTAATGCATATTTACTGTAAGAGCACAATGAAAGTTGACCCTTAATTTCTCTATTTTGACTTTGGTTGGCGGTGACTGGTGGAGCGCTGACTGGGGCCCTCTCAGAAGATGTCACAGGGGACGACCTGAGTACATCATACCAGTTTCAGATAGAAATAGTGTGATCGCTGGACATTTTGGAAAATAACTTTTAGTAGCATAACTTATGAGCACCCTATTCAAATGTTCCAACATACTAGTGTTACAACTATCAACAACAACTATCCCTGCTGCTCTCCTCGAAGCAGTAATCTCATCCCTCATATGTGCAGCCTGTTAAAATGTTCTCACGTTGATTCCATATGTACAATAGAGAGGATGTTGCAGGTCATTCCTGTAGCCTGTCTAACTGATGGTACTATGAAACACGTGCACCTACACAGACAGACACAAGAACAGGTGCTCAGGTAGTTGGTTTGATGCCAATGTTTTATGTGAAGAATGAAAAGAAAAGCAAAAAGTGCCCAAAATGTGAAGTATATATTTCTTTTTAAAATCAATTCTTAGACCACATAGAAGCCTGTATCTTACCCGAGGCTGCAGATTGGCTCCAACATTACATACAGATGCATATAATGTGAATGTGTCCTTTGAGTTTGTGAGACTGAATGAACTGTGAGAGTCTAGATTAGAAAAATCACATTTTCTGTAGACTGTAGATGGAAGTAGAAGCCTCTTGAAACTTACCAGCCTGTTTTTGTTGTTGTAGCAGATTCTTTTGTTGCCAAACTAGTTTCATACCTGAATTTTAAGAATAATAAGGTAATGTACTTCAGATCACACTAAAGGGACTTGCAAGCAAAGATTGGCAGCAAGTGCCTAGGACAACTTAAAGGTCACTGACCACTGCGCATGTGTTGTTGGGCATCTGGCCTTTGTGTAAATGCAATGGTATTCACCATCTCCCCAGAATATCTAAATATCTGGGATCTAAAATCTTAGAGATGTGAACATTTCAGATGTGCCACTTGCCATAACAGTTGCTGGTATAGGTAGAGATATGCGTATCAGAATCAGTTTATCTTTATAATAACATGAGGTGGTTTGGAAGAAGGCTGCCACATACAAAGGCTGGCTCATGATGGATGGATGGCTCATTGTATTTTACTGTGAATTTGAGGTCATTGTCATGTAATTTTCAACTTAATTGTATTATTCAGCAAGACAATTAGTATTGCATTGGTTCACCAGAGAAACATTTGCTGGGCCTTTTTGCGAGCTCGTCTTTGGCCTGCTTATTGGGATAGGGCTTGCTTAGACAAGAGTCATTCAGGATCCCTGTGGCATGTTTGCTGAAGTTCCATCTTTTATGTCTGTAAAAATAAGTGTCATGGAACAATGTTTAATCCATGATAAAAACAATCATTTATTTGTCTAGCCCTTGAGCCCTTTTTTAAAACTGACTTCATTAATTTTTGACATCTACAAATGGTCTAAATAGCTAATAATCTGTGTGTGGGGGCTATTTAGGGTAAAAATATGTTTCTTATAGAAGGCTTAGTACACACATTTCCAAACATGTCTGAAGTATGTCTAAAATATACAAGGTACAGGAATGCACAAATTCCTTAACAGACGTTAATATAGAGATAGATGTTTGCACGGGTATGTTGCATTCAAACATCAGGAGCACAGCTTGTGAGAGTCGTGATCTTTGGTTTAGTGACTTTTGTAGCGCATTAAACTTGTGGTGGATTATGTTGTTAACCATTCTCTCGATCTCTTTTGGTGAGGTGGGTTGTGTCTGGGACTGCTCTCTTAGGAGGTTCATGACTTGTGTTGTAAACTCATTAGAGGCCTGAAGATGTTTGTGTAACCCCTCAATTGTCTAGAGGCCTGAAGGACAATATAAACACAATATAAACACAGAAGCCTTTCGTCAAAATCTTGCCACACCCATATCAGAGCAGGTGGACCAAGACTATTTATTTTCTAGTCAATATCAACAACGTACCTCTCAAACAATCACCAATCTCTTTCTCTTTTTTCATCCTGCCAAAAGTAAAATCTGTCAACTGGACAAAAAGTTGTAGGAGTGAAGATGTTTCGCTGCTCATCCAAGCCTCTTCTTCAGTTCTGCTCAAATTACTGGTGGATAGGGCTTTATATCTGTCTGAACAGAGGAGCTAATAGATAACTAGATAGATATAAGGCAGTGTCCACCAGTAATCTCACCAGAACTGCAGAAGTGGCTTAGACATCTTTCTGTCGAGTTGACAGAGTTTACTTTTGGCTTTTACTATGGATCAGACCTGACAACTACTGTATATCCACCCTCTCCTATTTACCACTGTCGGTTTTACAAGTTAACTGGGTAAAACCAATTCATTTATCTAATTTGTGAATATCTGTTCTGGGGCTCTCTCTCGTTCCGATTTTCCAGCTCGATGTGATAAATGCGGTGTATCTGTGTGAGTTTGGCTTTGTAGTCTGAGTGCTCGATGGAGTTGTCAGTTATGGTTTCTGCTGTTTCTGCCATTATGAACTCTGCTTCCTGCTCTAGACTAGAGACTCCCTTGACCAGCAGCATGTAATCTAACCTCATTAGCTGGTGCTCTTGAAGGGGGGTTTCCCCTTGTGCAGGTTATGAATACTCAGACCTGAACAACACACAATTTGATGCTATATATATATATATATAATATATATATATATATATATATATATATATATATATATATATATATATATATATATATATATATATATATATATATATATATATATATATATATATATATATATATATATATATATATATACATATACATATACATATACATATATACATATATATATGTATATATATGTGTATATATATATATAATTATTATTATTATTATTTTTTAATTTTTTTTTTTTTTTAATGAGACCAGTAGCTGTTGAATATCTTTGTTCAAAAGCATATTTTAGCCAATGTCTTGCCAGAGAGCACAACAGCATGCCTAGTAATTCCCATCTGCTTTTTAACTTCAAGAATAGACCAGCAGATAAGTCATCAACCCAACACTCACTGGATAATGAACATCATTTGAGTATGCTTATTATTAAAAAAAGAAAAAAAAATCTTTGTAAATCTGTCACATATCATCCAATGTTGCCATCTTGTTTTTTATTTTCTTGACATCATATTGTTGGAATTAACAACTGAAGCTTGCAGCATCTCAGACACATAAAAAATAGCTTATATAATAAATGCTCAAAGAGCATACTGATTCCCTTTGGTAATGGAACAGTTGTGAGTTATGTGTTGGGTTGACCATGAGCCCTGTCAGTGTTTTAAATGGGCTTTATTACTAGGAGGAATTAATTGTTTCTGGGGGCTCTTGCTGTTAGTCACTGTACTATATTCTCCCACTGAATGAAAGGACCATCTGTAAATCTACTTGTAGACACTTGCACAAGGCTATGAAGTGTTTTGGGTTGAAGACAGTAATAAATAAACACGTGATATCCAGCTTCCTTGGACCTAAATCTTTTAATGTCTTGACCAATACAAATTATACAACCCTTTCCCCTCTAAATCACTGGCACCAATCTCCAAGCATAATTTAATCTGTTCCCCATCCTGCTTAATGCGGACTACACCGTTAAGTGTGTAATAGTAAATGAAACAGGGAGGCTGGGAGGCACTAGAAGTTAAAGTTGTTCAAGTTGCATTTTTCATATTTGTGTGAAAACAGACTTGTACCCTCAAAAACATTACATACCTGATCTAGACTGAAAGGTACACACAGTCACACTCTCACCTGTGAATGGGTTTGCAGATTTAGATTAGTCATTAACTTTTCATTAAAATAGTTGTACATTTACTTGTTTTCAGTTAAATATTTGAATATTAGTTATCACCTTAATTTAGGGTCACTAAAAGATGAACAGCATGACAGTGGGTACAATTTTTATGTCTCCAAATAAAATAATTTATATTTGTTTATTAGGTTATGTAGAGAATGAGGAAAAAAAAAACTTTACAAAGTGGATTTACTAGGGCTAGAGCAGATGAGGATTGAGTACTAAAATAGATACTTTTAAATGGACAAATGATAATTACTTCATAAATGAAAACTGGATTTTTTCTTATACAACAATGACACTAACAAACCTTGTCCTAAAAACTACTTCAGCTACCACAACCACCTCCTCCAACAAAGGAGCCATCCCCAGCAGCACAACCATCTCCCCCAGCGAAGAATTTAGCTGCACCACCACCTAACCTTCCCCCAGCGAAAGATTCATCACTAGTGTCACTTCCCTCAGGGCCCTTGTTACAGGCCTTGGACCTGTCTGTGACAGCTCCAGCAGAAGTTTGCTGCTGAACTCTTCCCCATTTCTGGACTGAGATGTCTGATGTTTTTCCTGGTATCTGCTGTAGCCACTCCTCCAGTTTGGGGGTCACTGCCCCGAGTGCTCTGATGACCACCGGCACCACTGAGGCCTTCACCTTCCAGGCCTTCTCCAGCTCTTCTTTGAGCCTCTGGTATTTCTCTAGTTTCTCATGTTCCTTTTTCCTGATGTTCCCATCGCTTGGTACTGCGATGTCCACCACAACGGCTTTACTCTGTTGTTTATCCACCACCACTATGTCCGGTTGGTTCGCCATCACCATTCTGTCTGTCTGTATCTGGAAGTCACACAGGATCTTAGCTCGATCATTCTCCACTACCTTTGGAGGTGTTTCCCACCTTGACCTGGGGGTTTCCAGTCCGTACGCTGTACACATTTTTCTGTACACTTTGCCCGCCACTTGGTTATGCCGCTCCACGTACGCTTTCCCTGCCAGCATCTTACACCCTGCAGTTATGTGCTGGATTGTCTCAGGATTGTCTCAGGGGTCTCTCTTTGCACAGCCTACACCTTGGGTCTTGTCTGGTGTGGGAGATCTGGGCCTCTATCGCTTTTGTGCTCAAGGCCTGCTCCTGTGCAGCCAGGATGAGTGGTCTGTGCTGTCCTTCAGTCCAGCTTTCTCAAGCCATTGGTAGGATTTCTTGATATCAGCCACTTCAGTTATGTTCCGGTGGTACATCCCATGCAGGGGCTTGTCCTTCCATGATGCACTCCACTGTCTGAGACATTCGCTGAGCACGCCATCTGTTGGGGCCTTGTTCTGGATGTACCTGAGGATCTTGGATGATCCTGGACTGTGGTTCTCACACTCACTAGTCCTCAGCCTCCTTCCTTACGGCTCACGTACAGGTCAGGGTGCTGGATTTGGAATGGAACCCGCCATGCATGGTCAGGAGCTTTCGGGTCTTAACATTTGTGGTATATATATATATATATGTATATATATATATATATATATATATATATATATATATATATATATATATATATATATATATATATATATATATATATATATATATATATATATATATACATACATACATACACACACACACACATATATATACACATATATATATATATATATATATACACACACACACACACACACACATATATATATATATATATATATATATATATATATATATATATATATATATGTATGTATGTATGTATGTATGTATATTTTAAATACATCATCGTATTCATTGTTGTAAATTTTCTAACCAGAAACACAAATTCATTGTATTTAAATCCCTTTTGTCCTCTTATATAATTTCTCTAAACTATTGTACAAACCCAAAAGCCCTGAAAACAAAAGCACTTTGCACAGAATTTGAAATATAAAATGTATTACTGTATATACTTTGCTACGTTTGTTTAATATTGTGCCCTATGGGGGTAATGTAATGTGATGCTTAAGCCTCTTGCCGTTGTTGCTTGTTTATATATTTGTATATTTGAAATTAAAAAATAAAATAAAATAAAATTTACGGAAAAAGCGGGTGGGGCGGAATAGGTCAGTACCTATTGGACGCACTTAGCAGCTAAAGGCTAAACTCACGACATGCGCCATTGAGCACAGCCCTTTGACTTCAGCGGTCCCTAAAAGGGGGCGGTACCGATCGCTTTATGTAGTAGAAACACCCAGGGTCCGCACTCTACCGCCCGCTGGAAACGATTCTTAGGGTTCTGCCAGACAGAAGTGGAGCTACAAGCAGCGGGTGTCCCGGAGTAACTTCAGAGCGTGCATCCCCCGTCCCTCATCCGCAGGGTCCATGCCCCCACCTGCAGCGGCAGCGCACTGCTGTCTACTTTCAGAAGAACATCTGGCATTATAGAGCAGGCGAATTAAAGGCATTAGACTTACGATCTCCAAAAAGCTTGTGGTGAAAAACAGGATGCTGCCTTGGCAATGCAAACACACAATGAAGCTGGAAGGGCATGAGCATGAGCCAGCGCCACAAAGCTATTTAGACAATTCCGGGCAAGACCAGAGATCAAGTCAGTTAGGACAATATATTCAACGCGATTAACGTAATAACGTGCTTATTATTATGACTATTACGGTGATGATAATAATGGAAATAATAATAACAATAACAACGATAATAATAATAATAATAATATAATAAATAATAATAATAATAATAT
Source organism: Periophthalmus modestus (assembly GCA_019594935.1). Lineage (NCBI taxonomy): Eukaryota > Metazoa > Chordata > Actinopteri > Gobiiformes > Gobiidae > Periophthalmus > Periophthalmus modestus. The sequence goes on along the minus strand of JAIEZT010000054.1, from coordinate 36,430,908 downwards.
AATAATAATAATAATAATAATAATAATAATAATGTTTTTAGACTGAAGTATTTACGGAAAGGTAAATGAATAAAGTTACTTTTATTGTGAAGTCCTAACACCGGATGTGAGAGGAAACTGTGGCGCTGGAGCTGAGCTCAGCAGACAGCAGTTGTATTGTGATTGTTACAGTGATCTGTGCAAGTTTTAATGAAATACGCCTAATGTCATAGCGGAGAGTGTATTTTGGATACAATGGAGCATTTTTTACACGTGCAATTTTCCTTAAATATGACCACAAAAGGTGAGATTAAAAAAATCTGTAAGTTACTTCTTCATAAAGGTATGATGATGGCTGCTAACAGCTAGCAGCATCTTGTATTGTACTTGTCTGAAAAGTTTGAAGAGCTAATTTTTGTTTTCATTTGTAGTTGTACTTTGAACGGAATTATGTACTAAATATATCCACCGGATACACTTTTACTGTCGCACTTTTATTGCTGTAACAGTTCTAGCTGGAGCTTGGAGATGGCTACACCAGCTAACGTCAATGTAGCCTACTAAAAACTGATGACAGCTTCTCCAGATATGATTATCTCAGAAAATGTACTAAAGTTCTATAACAAATCTATTGACGTTGTTCTCCTACGGCCGCCAACCTATAGTACAGTTGATATTTTGCTAAATCTGTAATCACTTTAACAAGCATTACAAGTTAGCATTGGTCTCGCGAGCTAGCGTTAGCTTATCCAGTAGGATTAACGTCAACGTTTGTTCTGTTTATGATCTAACACATTTGATATTCTATAGTAAGTAACTGTAAATGTCAACCTTGTTTATATACATTTAACACATAGTTAAATGGGCCATCTTCATTTTACCTGAATGTAAT
>JAIEZT010000054.1:36370037-36425037 GCA_019594935.1 Periophthalmus modestus | reverse complement strand
GACATGTATTATTTTAGAAAAGCAAACATTTAGGTGTTTCTCTTCCCTTAGGGCCTATGTATCGCTTGGAAAAACAGACTGAGCCAAATGTCGCAGTTGACTTAGACTCCACACTGGAGTCTCAGGGTACACTTGAATTCTGTTTGGTCAGAGAAAACAGTAGGTTGACTTTAAGATTTTTGTTTTTACCATGAAAAATACCATATTTGCACAATACATTTTCTTTTGCGTTCAGGCTCCAGGGGAGAAGAGAGCTCAGAAGAGGATCCCCCAATTGACATCACCACAGTCCAGGACATGCTCAGCAGTCATCATTACAAGTCATTCAAGATCAGCATGATCCATAAGCTGCGGTTTACCACAGATGTACAACTAGGTAGTAATGGCATAGACTCCTCCTACTGCCACATGTCCTTGTCAAGTGCAGTGGACATAACTCATGTTTTTAACCTGACTACGCAGGTATTTCAGGAGAGAAAGTCGAGATTGATCCAGTGACCAATCAGAAAGCCAGCACCAAGTTCTGGATCAGACAGAAGCCCATCTCCATAGACTCGGACCACCTCTGTGCCTGTGATCTGGTGGAAGAGAGAAGCCCCAGTAAGTCATCTCTATATGTTTTATTTCATTTATTTTTAATTTGAGCAATTTGTTACACAATGTAACAGACAGAAAGCAGAACGTAAATTAAAATAATATTTTTTAACAATGCTCAAAAGGAGTAGGCAGAAACAAAAGACATACATGCAACATAAAATATGAACAGTGACATGCAGTCAGGTGAGGCAGGTGAGGCAGTGCCTCACCTGTCATCACAGAGAAAAAATAAATGAAATGGTTATATTTATCCAATAATTTGTACTATAAAGTTATTTTCTATTTAACTTTGCAATTTAATTCTTTTTTTTACTCAAAATCGCTGAATTTTTACGTTTACCATTGAAATCCTGAGAAGAGACGCGCGGTGAGGCACCGGCCGTTCGTGACGCTACTGCTTTAAGTGGCTCTGAAAAGGCGTCTGGTGAGGCACGCAGTTACCCTGCCTCATGGTAGGGGGCACTCGTGAGCCCAGAGATTCTTGTAACTCCCGCAGAATAGGGGTCGCAAACTACAGTTTAGAGTTAGCAAGTCAACCTTAGCAATTCACTTTTTTCTTCTTGTCTGGCCCTACTTTTTAAATGGAGGAAGATTACATATTAAAGCTGAAGCAGTTTTCTAAACTGGACTATTGGACAAAGCACGAGGTTATAATTAAAGGAAGACCAACGCTAAAGGGGCTAAACGGTTTGCTCAAGACTATGGGACGAAAGACTCGCTCTTTTCAAACACAGTGGTGCAAAATGGTAAGAAATTTAATGACTTCAATCCACTGAAAATTGGGGAACCAGAATAAGGATTAAAAAAAACAATACAAAACCAGCTTGCTTTTTATTTCATACTATTAGAGCTAATTCATATGGACTTCAGAACTTTTATTTTGAAATTATTTTTTATTCTGGCCCCAAGTCACTGGGAGAGAAATTGACCCATTTGGCCAAATGTACTGACACTTGGTTTACATGTTTGTAAATCTGATTGTGATGACATCAGTGCCTCACCAACCATGAACCTCACCGCACGTCACTGAATATGAAGTAAGAATAATAATAATAATAAAAAAAATAAAATTGAAGGCATGTATTAAAATAAGGCAAATAAAAATATACTTTGATATACAAATGCAAAATATACATTATGGACAGAACACCAATGCAAAACTATCAGCATAAATCAGTTTAATTATAGTTATTTAAAGTGACAGGGAAAGCTGTTAAAATGTTCATGAGGCTAGTGGCAGAGGATAGGAAACTGTTCTTGTGGTGAGAGATTCTGGTCCAAATGGAAAGTAGGGGAGTGACTCATAGTCCATGTCCCGGGTGAGAAGGGTCAGACCTCTGGCGGGCCTTCTTGATTAGGGAGTTGATGTTGGGCTTCCACGTAAGGGTCCGTGGTGGTGATAGAGGTGTCTGTCAGAGCGAGAGGGGCCTGGGGGCAGCCCAAGCATTACAGCAGCCTCCAGGGGGAGCCAGGTGAAGTTTGGAGAAGCCTCTTCTAAGCCTCACTGTTACTTCGTTCTGTTGTTTCAGTAGGAGAAAGCCTGTTGCATTGTTGTAAAATGTTGCTTTTCAAAGCTAGCTGGTAGCATGGCTTGCTCCATGCAGGGCCACCATGGACACAGGAAAAACAAACTGCTCAAATCACAATACAGTAATCCTTAACTTTCATCCTTTGAACTGCACCTGCTGCACTTTTAGTTTGTCAAAATTCCCAAATATCAAGTTAAAAATTCAAGATAAAAATTTTAAAAATGAATACAGCTTAAGTCTGAAATCATAATTCTCTGTAGTGCAGGTTCATTAACTATGTTTGTATTCACACCTCAGATCAGATGGTTATCTGATTTCTGGACTTATCATATTATTATATTAATTATTATCATTATTATGTCATGTCATGTAAACAGTTATGTTGCCTTTCAAATCTAACAATTACTTTTAAAAAATCATGAATGATTTGACACATGTCAGCAGATGTTTTTGATGATTAGGTTTCTCTTGGGCATGTAAACACAATAAAATCCAGTTTAATAATTTGGATTATCTTATTATTCTAGTTATCTGATTTTTTTTTTTCTGACTATTGTTCTTTCCTTTAATCTTGCAGGTCATGCAATATTTAAACTCACCTACCTGAGCAATCATGACTACAAGCCTCTCTATTTTGAATCTGATGCTGCTACTGTCAATGAAATTGTGCTAAAGGTGAGTTATATACACAAATGCCACTGTGATAGTTATGTTTTTATTTTCTTACTACAATTATTTAAAACATCAGACACGATAGGTAATTATTGATGTACCAAAGCAGTACCAAAAACAACAGGGTTGCCAATACTTTTTAGATTTTTAAAAATTAGAGTTGATAGTGATTGTAGCCAGGCAATCATCCCCTCCTACTTTGAAATATGGTGTATCATAAATGTGACTCATTGAGCACTTAAGATTTTGGAAAGTGACAAACTTAAGCCATATCTTTGCTAACAAAGATTTTTATTTTGGTCATTAGACTCTCTTTACATCACCCTTTTTTACACAACTAAGAATGTATAATAACAAATTGGCGCTGCACCTTATTTCAGGTTAACTACATCCTAGAGTCCCGGGCCAGCTCATCGCGGGCCGATTACTTTGCCCAGAAACAACGGAAATTGAGCCGCAGGACCAGCTTTAGTTTCCAAAAGGACAAGAAAACTGGGCAGTGAGTGCTGCAGCTGTGTGCACAGAGGTAAACGCCAGCCGGAAGGCCTGTTTGAGACAACTGCAGGCAAAGTCACCTGTAAAGAAGGTTGAAAGCAATGGAAAGGCACGCTGCCATGCATGAAGCAAATGGATAAAAAGGGTGTCTCTGTTATAGCTCAGTGAGCTGTAGCCTCTGTGTGATTATTTTATGTGATTAATTTGGTACTGACACAAAGACTTAAGTCCAGACAAAGCCGTCACTTTAGTGATAGCTGTCTGTCATCACTCATGGTTTACCTTCAGCTCAGACCTTGTTGCATTTGGGAGCAAATGGTTGAGCTAGTGCATGGATTTGAAGATCAATGGTCCATTAAAAGCCTTAAAACAACTAGAGGTTGATATTGAACAACTCTGGACTCCGGTTAGCTGTGTCAAAGACACAATGAAATGTACCCAGCTAAATGAGTTATGTGAGCTGTTATGGGGCATGTTTATCAAATCACAATAAAGAAATGCCAACCTCTCCCAAGTTTGAATCGCAGCCAATCACAATGTAGAGCAACACACAAAGTGAATGTTTTTAAAATAAAAAAATAATTGTGAAAAGTATGTCATTAAATGTATATACAGCCAATGTATATATAAGCCATCAATGGGCTGTTGACAGTCTGATATTATTTGAGCCTCCTCCATTCCTCCTTTCCATGCTAATATGTGAACTATCCACCACAATCTTCCTTTTTACCCTGTTTTTTTCCCCCCTCAGATTTGGTCTAAAAACTCTTCTCTAATGTCTAACATATGAATTTAAGACCATGTTAAGCAATATTGAAGACAGCCCTGCCATCTGGTGGACAATGTGGGTCACGACAGACGTATGCCAAAGTGAACAACTACACAACTGTAGTGATTATGATATAAAAGAGGGTCTATTAGTGGGGTTTCAATGGTCTGTAAGGGAAATTTGTAGAAGAAGGCATTGGTGGAAGAAGTGCTAGCTCAAGTAGATGTTTTCATATGATACTTTTACTTTAGTAAAAGTATTTAAGTACCTATATAGTATATATTTCAAGATTTTTGATTTTGAGGTGGTAAATGGTCACATTTTTATATAGCACTTTTCCTCCTTCAAGACAAGAGCATCAAGGAACCACACTCACCCATTCACACACACATTCACTCACCAGTGTATGCAGATGCTGGTGGTAAGGTGGGTTAAGCGTCTTGCTAAAGGACACAACAGCAGTTATCATCTGTGGGAGCTGGGATGGCACCGCCAACCTGTGGCTCAGCAGATCTGACGGTTCAACAAATTATGTTTTTTTAGGTCGAGAGTTGGATTCTAACCGCCACTCTCTGAATCAGTGGACAAACACTACCGCTACCGTCACCTGATCTATAATAAAGCTTCAAATTTAGTGATTTTGATAAAGATTTGTGTTGAATTTTGTTCAAAAGAAACAATTGAATCTATTGTTTATTTTTCTGGTTGTTTTTATTTGTATATTTTGGTCAAATTATGAACATGTTAAAAATAAATCCTGAGCCTTTTCAGCAGTACTCAAAAAATAATAAAAAATACTTTTACTTTTCACTCCTTTTCAAAAATGTAGTGGAGTAGAAGGTACAGATAACTGTTCTCAAATGTAGTGACATAAAAGCAAAAAGTATACACTTTTACTACACATTTTATTTTCTGTTATTCAAGCTGGCACAGCTTTAACAAGATAGACTCACATCATCTATGCCACGCAGTATTGGTGTTTCCAGACATGGTTTGTGGTAGATGTGTCCATGGTCTCATCCAATCCAGTTTTTACATATAGTTGTTGAATGGGTGAAGATATATTGTCTGAATTAGTCAGTACAGTGGGCTCTGTGTCTGCTGAATGGACCTTTATTTTGGCATGTGAACATACTTTACCCCCTTAACCTAGATACTACCATCCTCCTCCTGGGACCGGGCTACACTTGAGCTGGTTTGCTGAATAAAGTTCAGGCCTAATGTGCTGCTCTTATCCAAGTTCCTCACAGAGCAGTGAGAATGCTGTCACAAAGCCGCTGAGCTGAGCCATGGCTAGCCACCAGAGTGGGTTGCCCCATTTTAGCCATTGCTTTACATTCTTTCACTGTCATGGCCTACTTTCATTAAGATCTCTCACACAAGTGTAACAAAGAAGCAGGCCTGAGGATGTTCGCTGATTTATTGATTGTGAAATAGGAGGTGGAGCATGCAAAAATATAACGGACTGATGGAGGTCAAGAGATCTGGATGTGAGAGGGTCCCATGCCTGTGCACAAGACTAAGACATTGTTATTTCAGATTTGAAAGCTTTCTCCTAAACATCTCTCAAACCTGTAAATGTTAAGAATGAATAGATTCCAAGAATATGCTTAAGATTCTCATTCCATTTATTAGATATGGTATATAAATAGACACAGTCATACACATATGTTGAAAGTATAAAAAATACAATATTACATGATTTTTTTTAGATGTTTTTGTGAGGTCTCATCATTGTGTTTTAACACATTTTTTTAAACTTGAATGACTAACAATTATGGAAAATGCATTTAATTTTACACGTATGTAGTTTTCACTTTCACAAGTCCATTCATCAAGCAAGCAACTAGCATCAATGTAAAAATGAGTAGACAACAAAATCACATGCAGCCAGCATCCTTCACTAGATCTGTACAGCACTTCCTCTCAGCCTTCAATGATCGGGAAAACACAGTCAAATAAATATGTATGTGCTTCAAGTTTCATTGTAATTGTCTTATAAGCCCTAAGAGTCTAAATTAACAAGGGACATAAATGTGGGTAATTACAGTGTGGGACAGCTTATTCAGTCTGTACAGAAGGCTGGAACACAATGCGTCAAACCACTTCCAACTTTTTGGCTATTTGGTGCTGGCAGGATTGTTAAGATTAAAGAAAGATACATTGGGGGGAGGGGGGGACTAAATGAAAGAAAAGTGACAAGGCTAAGTTGCATTGAACCATGTTTATCAGGTTCAATCAAACCAAAATGGCAATAGAAAATTACACATAATAAACATATTTCAGTACAAATACACAACAAATGTTTTTCAAGCATAAATTCACCCTACAGCTACTATGCCAAAGGTGGCTCACGGTGTTCACAATTACATCTGCTGCTATTTCAATGATTTCACTCCTCAGCCTATCGACTGGCATGTTTTTTTCAGATTTTTTTTTCTACTCACAGTGTAATTTACCAACAGGGGCTGGTAACTGGCACCATTGACAAAATTACTCGAAATATGCCTTACTCTGGTAATAATCCTATTAGAAGGAATAATACCAGAGCAATATTGCATCTCTCTTTTAAAATTATTATTATCAAGTATTACTGTTTGTGAAATAATATATTCACATATTTTATATATTTATGTAATGTTACAATATCTTTTACAATTATCAAAATACCAACTAGTTCTCATGTATTAATTTATTTCTATATGAAATTTCTGGTGTTATACTATAGTATCATATATGATATAATATCAGATAATCTACCACAAGTGCTTGCATAGAAAGTATTGTATGTAGCTATAGGTAAAGAGTGTAGAACTATTTTGCATGGGAGAGTTCTCCTATGTTTCTGAATAAATAAATGTTGTACAGGGCTGTGTGTCATTTACACTGGCTAATACCACTTAATTAAAAAAAATTATAACAATAATGCAAGTGTAGGATAATGTGTACATATAAATAAGGATGAATAACAGGTGACTAAACAAAGCATTAGACACTACACATTTTCCAGAAAACAGATGTTATTTTGATCAGAATAATACTGACAAAAATGCTAACAAAATAGGCTAATGTTTGTAATAAGTTTGATGTATAAATACAACATGATTAACATTATATATGTATTTGGATACATATATACAACAGAAGGTGCACTTAAATGATGTCATCTAGGAGATGTGGTGTTCCCACCCAGTCTAAAGTCCTGGGCTCTGATGCAGCCATGATCATGCACATGAACTGCTTACCTGTCCTCTTATCTATGGGATATATAGTGGTGGGTGTGAACCTTCTGTTACTCTCCACAAACTCACAGAGTTGCTGGTATACCTGTGGGTACTCATGCCGAAGGAATACTCCGCGTATGCGTAGCTCCCTCTGTATATTTATGAAACAGATTTCTCGAGCCTTCCTGCCCTCCTCTCCTTCTTTGTCAATATCAGCTGTTCCAGGGGGAGGTGTGAGGATGAGAGTCTCCATCTCACTGTCTTTCTTATGAACCTTCCTCTCAGGACTGAAAGAGGCCAGGGCTACCTTTGCATATTTTCTAACAGTTGGAGCCTGGTTCCTTGGCGATGGACCATCAGGTAGTTGGTCTCCTACAGCAATAGATACATTCAAAATGAAACATTCATTGGGGTCATACTCTCTCCCTGCTTCCTGTAGCTCCTTGCAGTACTCCCCAAGGTTGTCTTTGAAACTCTCGAGTTCTCGAAGGGAAAGGTATGTGGGAGACATATGTAAACTATCTAGTCCATATTGTAAAAAGTTACTAGACGAGGCCGGATTTGGGAAGCCCAGGAACAGCACTCCTCTACCTCGAGAAAGATAGCCAACTTTAGCAATACGAGAGAAGGCTTTGTGAACATCAACAGTCTCCCGGCAGTGTTTGATGATGTGGCGGCATGTGCTGCCAATTCTGCCATACAAGCAACTCTCCTTATGTAAATCCCAGTCCTCTCGGCGACAGTTTCTGGAACAGTAATAGGTGTAGCAGCTGTGGCAGGATTTAAAGTACAAGCATGCATTGAATAAAGTCTCAGTTCTTCGACATTTGTTGTTGGAGCACATCATGGTATCATCTTCGTCGGGACTTTGATCTGGAGAGCATTCATCTGCACTCTTCATGGCATCACTTGCTCCATCCATGTCCCGAAAGTCTGGGGTCATCCTTATGGAAGTGGGCTGTTTGTCCAGAGGAGGGGGCTCCTCCACACACACCTTTGGGCTTTTTCTAGAAAGAGACACTGCCTCCTCTTCATCGATTAACTTCTTCAATTGATCTAGAATGTCCTCACTGGTTCTTCGGCTTGGGGGTTTGTAGTCTGTCACAAGATCTGCTAGAAGCTCATCGAGCTGCTCAAGGCTCTGCTGTAGTGAGGCATTGTCATGTGTTTTTTCTTTGGTTGGTCCTTCAAACCCATGCTGAGAGTGCTCTGGGCCATCTGTGCTCCTGGAGTCAAGAATGTCCCAACTAGCAGACCTCCCATCTGCCTTGCTGAGGTTTCTCGGTCGTATGTCATTGTCCGTGATTGTTATCTCTGGTGTTACAAACCAGAGTTTACTGGTGGGGCTCTTTGAGGCCTCTGTTGGGCTTTTGTCAACCAGTGAATTATCAGACATGGACAGAGCAGCATATCGTCTTGGTGAACTAGAGAGATTTACCACCACTGGTTGTGGCTTGTCATCTGTTTCTGTAGGGGGCTTCCTGGACTCAAGAAGATCATCAAAGCTCTGTCCACGATGTACTGGCTGTTCCCGCTCAACACGAGAGTTAAGGATGTTGTCCCAGGATCTAGAGTAGGATTTGGCCTCTGCGCCAATTCTTGGAGGCTCCACACATGGATTAGTATACCATGACGATAAGGCTGGCTCTTGTTGGACTCTGGTTGGAGTAACTTGTGACACATAGGAGGCAGGGTTAGTGGAATATCCGGATGCGTCTGAGCCATACCATTCGTCGGCTTGTGCCTGCATTACTCTGGCATGTCGGCGTCCCTCTGTGTAATAAGCTCTAGATGGTATGTGATGCTCTGGAGCCATAGCATACATGTCAGCGGGATAATAGAACCTTGGTGGGGCTGTTTGTATTTGGTAGGATCTTGGATCGTCCCCATAGATTATCCTTGCAGGAGGTGTTTGAATGATGTATGGCCCAGGCTCATTGGCCCCATACGCTTTCGGAAAACCTGAGTATGGGTATGATTCCATCTCTGGGTAATAGGACTTTGTGGATACTGCATGCACCATTCGTGTCCTTGGATCTTGAACATATTGTACTTTAGGAGAGTGTGAGTATGAACGACCTGGGGTGTAGCGTTCATCATGGTAGTAAGAGCTTGGCTGAGGTGGAGCAGTAGTGACATATCTGTTAGGGTCATCTGCATAAAAAAATCTGGTTGGCACGTTAGGACTGGAATGAGCTCTTCGTTCTCTGCCATAATATTCAGTCGAAGAAGGCATTCTCTGCACGGAAACCTCCACCGGTTGTAGATAACTGTTTGGCATGCTACGAGAGTATTGATAGCCATGTCTGCTGTCAGAGTCTGTTGGTGTTGGTGTTCGGGAGTAGGAGAAATGTCGAGGCACAGTCAGGCTCCTGGTGCCACTGCTGTGATGCCTCTGCCACGGAATGTCCATGTTGGGCGAGGCCTGTTTATGTTTTGAATGCTGAACAGCACCATTGTCAGGTTTGATGTCCATGCGACACCTGACATGAGGGCTAGTGGCAGGTTTGTCATGCCCTCTGTCATCCAAATTATCAGCACCATAATGTGGAGAGTATCGAGTGCTGTCAGCCATTTGAGGCTGTAGCTTAAGAGGGTGCATTTCATGCATGTGAGCCCTAGTAGCAGCATGAGATGATTCTCTACGTGGCGATACTTCAGGTCTCCATCTGGCTTCCCGAGGGGTCCTCTGTGACTCCCTCCCTTTTCTCCCTGAAGATGGAGTCCTTTCAAAAGACACTGGAGTGAAGTGTGTTTGGACGCGAGGGGCACTTTTTGATCTAGTCCTTTTTTTTTGCTCAGAAACTACTTCAGTGGAAATGTCCGCTCCCATTGGCTGAGGAGTGAGCCTATGGCTGAAAATGTCCGGTGCTGAGAAGCGGTACCTCTGCTGCCGGCCCAAGGCATTCCAGGCCACATCCGGGTTGGCTGCATGCCTGTCTGTCTTTCTGAATGGGGACTCCATTGTGTACTTGTGGGATTTGGGATATTCTAATGACCTGGAGTCAAAAGTGCGGCAGTGCCTCTTATTGACTGTACTTATACTGTCCTCCAGTGTGTTGACGTTTATAGCATTACATTGTGTGAAAGGCTGCAAGGACTTGAAGTGTGAAGAAATAGGAATTACTTTTATGTCTCGATGCACAGTTGATACCAGTATGTCAGGCGGGTCTGTGCGTGTCATCTTAAAGGGACTATTCTAGTTTTGTCCATAGAGATGTTTTAAAGGTGATGGTCCCTGAAAACAAAGAAAAAATAAAAAATCAGTAAAGTCATTGATACGATACATGTAAATGTAGCAAATTTTATTAATTTAGTCCATATTTACATCATTGTCATACCATAATATCAGTTATATAAATACAGTGTATCTGTAAACCACGTTTCTTGTAGCAGGACAGTGTTGTTAATGTTTAACATTATGTTAATGTTAAGTCTTAATAATATTATGACAAAAAACAAATAAATGAAAGAAGGTCTAATTTGGTGCCAGTCACTCCAGACACAATGTCTGATGAATTATGAATAATGCATGGCTTCTGATCACGCTGAACACATCTGTATGACTTTTGCAGAGTATTTCATCCTAATGAAGAGTAAGATGGAGGGGCAATAGTGAGCGAAAACACAGAGGAACATTCACCAACAGTAACTAGTGTTTATTTAGGACAGTCTGAGTAATCATCCAAAATTAATCTACTCCCAGGAGACTCTCTACAGATAATGTCCATGAAAGAATGCAGGACTGTGGTGGTTAAACAACTATATAAAATATACAATATAGTTACATACATTTCTTAAGATTACATTAACAGATCAAGAAAATTGCCATTAAATAGACAAACAGCCCCATTAGGTTCAGTGGGTTAAAAATAACAGGCTTTTTATTTGTGGAGGTTCTGGGATTGGCTGCATTCGTCACAGATGTCTGCATGCTGCAAGTGCTACTCTGCCTTCACACTCTGTCTGACAGCTCATCTTGGTAACGCTCTGGGTACAAGACAAGAATCTGGTGAGCATGCTGCCTCATATGCCGCTAGTGGTGGCTTTTCTGCTTTGCTGTTACCAGACAAAATAAGGAAACTCGACAATCTAATAAGGCATTGAGAGAATGCAATAGGGCTGAACCATATCACATCACGATGATATATTGTGATATATATGAGAATGCCACGTGCACTGCAGCTAATTTGTCACTGAGTTGCAATGGGAAGCAGACAGAGGTTGTGACTAATTGCCATTGCTAAAGCCTAGAGCGACTTAAATACTGACTGTGAAGGCTCTGCAGAGACTGAAAACTCTTAATAATGAAAGTGATAAGATGTGAGTGGAAGAAGAACTGGTAGCTATAATTTAAAAGACCCAAAACCAAAAAGCTACCTTTAAGCAACCTGTAAGTTACTGAAAATGTTCTCTTCTATATTGTGATAAAAACTGTAAGCCATATCACCTTGCCCTAGAATGCAATGCATAGTTGTATATAATTAAATAAAAATACGTAAAACAAGCTGTAGAGGACTATTGGTAGAAAATGTCTCTGGGCTAGAGATGCATATAGTATAAATGTAGTGACCCTCCCCCACCATAACAGACCCTACTCGCTGACCACAAATTGACCGGGTTATACTGCGTTAAGTGTCAGCTTGGGTTTGTATTTATTTTCAAATGTTTATTTGCATCACATCATTAACTACTTTATCTTTTCTGCTTATTCTTCTTAACCCCCTTAATTTGGGATAGGCTTTGTATCAGATGCCCTCCCTGATATGGCCTCATTTTACCTAGGCTTAGCAGCAGCAAATACCATGCATGCTATGAAGATCAAACAGACACAGAACCTGTATAGAGGATACAATAAGGTCATACAAGGCTTTTCATATGGGAAAAAATAAGTAAGCAGTGTTACAGTGGTTTATATAACACAAACTAAAGCACACAGGTAACATGTCTGAACAACCACTGCCCTTCACCCAGATAATAAAGATTTTGAGATAGTGCACCCCAGAGCCTACATGAGTGAGAGTCAGTGTAGGCATGTCATAATCATTAGACTATACAGATGTAAAACAGTTGAATCATTTTTTGACCCAATATTAGCCTGACTAGCCTTTATTTTATTTTTGTTATTAGTTTTCTCATAGGAGTTACTGGAATGAAGATGCTTTAGCGTGTGATGATGCTTTAGCTGCATAAAGTGGCCTTCAATATTATAATTTATTTCATATTTTTAAAGGCGACGTATTGCACTGTAAAATGTATTGTCATGACAGGTTGAGCTCTGAGGTGAGAAGGTTACAGAAGGTTACATGTTACTGGGCACCCTATGGCTCTTTTACTTTAAGAATCCAGGAGAGAGAGGCTCGGCAAAATAATATTGACCTATACTGAAACCTAGTTTATGGAGCTATTTGTTGGTGTTTTTTTTTACCCTCACACAGAACAATAAATAATTAAGGCTCAACTAATATAACAATTAAATGCATTTCAAAACATGTTATGTTGGATGGGTACAGTATGAATTTACAAAAAGTCCATCCATCTATTTTCTTCAGCTTATCCGGGGCCAGGTCGTGGGGGCAGCAGTCTAAGCAGGGACTTCCAGACTTCCCTCACCCCAGACACGTCCTCCAGCTCCTCTGGTGGGACCCCAAGGCAGTCCCAGGCCAGTCGAGAGACACAGTCCCTCCAGCGTGTTCTGGGACATGCCCAAAACACCTCCCCCAAAACGTGTACTATTTTATAGCTCATTTAAATGTGGTCTAAGGTGTTACTATATGTAGCTGTTACCACTTTGGGGTGAAGGGTTTGACTCTGACCATCTCCCAAATGTTGATATGTATGTATATACATACTCTCATGTTTGATGTGTAGGCTTATGCAGGCTCTCATTTTTGATGTGTAGGGTTATGTAGGCTCTCATGTTTGATGTGTAGGGTTATGCAGTCTCTCATGTTTGATGTGTAGGGTTATGTAGGCTCTCATGTTTGATGTGTAGGCTTATGCAGGCTCTCATTTTTGATGTGTAGGGTTATGTAGACTCTCATGTTTGATGTGTAGGGTTATGTAGACTCTCATGTTTGATGTGTAGGGTTATGCAGGCTCTCATGTTTGATGTGTAGGGTTATGTAGACTCTCATGTTTGATGTGTAGGGTTATGCAGTCTCTCATGTTTGATGTGTAGGGTTATGTAGGCTCAAATGTTTGATGTGTAGGGTTACGTAGGCTCTCATGTTTGATGTGTACAGTTATGCAGGTTCCTTTGTTTGATGTGTAGGGTTGTGTAGACTCTCGTGTTTGATGTGTAGGGTTATGCAGGCTCTCATGTTTGATGTGTAGGCTTATGCAGGCTCTCACGTGTGATGTGTAAAGTTATGCAGGCTCTCATGTTTGATGTGTAGACTTATGCAGGCTCTCATGTTTGATGTGTAGGCTTATGCAGGCTCTCACGTTTGATGTGTAAGGTTATGTCGGCTCTCATGTTTGATGTGTAGGGTTATGCAGGTTCTCATGTCTGATGTGTAGGCTTATGCATGCTCTCATGTTTGATGTGTAGGGTTATGCAGGCTCTCATGTTTGATGTGTAGGGTTGTGTAGACTCTCTTGTTTGATGTGTAGGCTTATGCAGTCTCTCATGTTTGATGTGTAGGGTTATGTAGGCTCAAATGTTTGATGTGTAGGGTTACGTAGGCTCTCATGTTTGATGTCTAGAGTTATGCAGGTTCCTTTGTTTGATGTGTAGGGTCGTGTAGACTCTCGTGTTTGATGTGTAGGGTTATGCAGACTCTAATGTTTGATGTGTAGGGTTATGCAGGTTCTCATGTTTGATGTGTAGGGTTATGCAGGTTCTCATGTTTGATGTGTAGGGTTATGCAGGTTCTCATGTTTGATGTGTAGGGTTATGCAGGTTCTCATGTCTGATGTGTAGGGTTATGCATGCTCTCATGTTTGATGTGTAGGGTTATGCAGGTTCTCATGTTTGATGTGTAGGGTTATGCATGCTCTCATGTTTGATGTGTAGGCTTATGCATGCTGTCATGTTTGATGTGTAGGGTTATGCAGGTTCTCATGTTTAATGTATATGCCTATGCATGCTCTCGTCTTTAATATGTAGGCCTATGCTTTTCTGTTAGTTGCCTTGTTGGCTGCTGCTTCCTGCTTCCATTTGCGCAATTGCCTCCTGAGCTTAGAAAAAAAAAAGCTGTGGTGTTGTGGCCACATTGGTAATAAATCTGCCAGTGTTTCACTGATGCCAACCTTATGCCTCAACAGCAGTTTGTGGAGGCTGTGTGTTCTCTCCATCTTTAATTATTCTGATCAATAAGCACCAGGTCGTTCACAGAATAAACACAGCTCATTTATTAGATGTATTTCTCTGGGTCTCAATATTCAGCCAACATGTTCACTGTAAACCATAGATGTACACTCAATGTACAGAAATAGGCCTAACAAAAAGACCTGTGAAAACCATAGGCTGCTATTTAGTTCAGTTCAAAGCTCAAAAGAGACTCTGTTGTTGTCAACTTAAAGCTTAACTGTTATTATGGCTGACCTAGAAATGGGCTTTGGCCAAGTAATCAAGAGATGTCCCTTTGGAAGGTCTTAGATCTGCTGTGGATGTAAAATCTGCTTTAATCCCAAAAGGAAATGTCTACACTTGCAGGTGCTGTCAAGAGCTGAAATGAAACAGAAATATGTCTGTTTCATTTCAATGAGCATCTCTTCTGTTCATCTCTCTGCGCACACTGGTCCTGTCACTGAGAGTTTAGCCGAAGCTAAAGGTTTTAATGTTGCACAGTGGGAGAAGTCAGCAGCCTGCACTCGAGTAGCATTCGCAGAAGACAGCTGCACCATGGAGCTGCTTGTAAATGTGATCTGAGTTAAACCCGCACATGCAACCAGTGTGGGTCTGTTAAAGGACCAAGCTGACGTGAAGACAAACGCGCTCGGGTCACAGCGGTGCATCAAGTTCGGCCAAACGTCGCATTGGTGCGCTGAGCTAGCAAACCCTGCGTGCTAGCGCGCGTGTGTCTGTGTGTGTGTCTGTGTGTCACCCAGCTGCTGCTGGGGATGAGCAGAGGATGATGTCAGTGCTGTTTGATGGTGAGGGCACGAGGAAATGAACAATCATTTAAACATGTAGATTCTGTGCATGAGGCGTGCAGTAGGCGCGTGCAGTGGCGCGTGCACTGGGCGTGCATTCAGCGCGCTTCAGGCAGCGCCAAACGCAGCCGGATCATAGAAGGATGCGCGGTCACGGCGCGTTCACTCCGCCGCAGTGATGTAGTATTAGCCAGAAATAACAGGAGAAACCCCGTTACGAGCTCCCGGTGCGTGAGGGTCGTGTGCACCGGTACTATGTTCGCGACGCAAATGAAAAGCTCGGTGCTTACCGCGGCCGGTCGCCCTTGCAGCCTGGGCTCGTCCATTCTCCACGGCGGAGGCGACTCCAGGCAGCGACAGTGCTTCCCAATGACGACATCGAACATGTGCAAAAGGTAGCGCTGCAATATCCGCCTTATTGGTCAGTCCCAGGATCCTCTCTCTCCCTCTCCTCCCCTTCTTCACTGACGTTACATCGTTAGTGATTCTCTGCGCAAACGCCGCTGCACCATCCACATCCATCCAACAGCCAATCACCCATCCAACCAAAGCAGCCCATTCCAGCCGAGCACCACCGCGCTCGCGTCTTGCAGCTATGTGCGTGCGTGCGTATATAAAGCACCCCCGTCTGTTCATGTGTAAGTTACGTTTTTTTATAACGACATACATTTGTCCACATTAGCGTTCTCATGACCTTTCCTTTTGCGCCACCTAGAGGACATTTTCAGAGCCAAGCTCTCAGTTAAAGAGTTTCAAGCTTAAATGTATGATATTTATGTAATTAACCCAGTGTAATGGGGCGTATATAGAAATCCCCATACAGAAAAATAATAATAGGTCTACAGTAAATGAAACATTTATGCATTTAGGATAAATGCAAATAGCAGGCAACATCAGAATCAGAATCAGAACAAGTTTTATTGCCATTGTCCGTGAGCATAGCTCACAGACTAGGAACTTACTTCGGTGATAAAGTGCGACATAGAACACACACAAAAAAAACACACTGAATAAATACAAATAAGGGCATGCAGGAGGTAGAAAAAATATATACAATAGCAACATCAAAACAACAGCAGTGCAACATGGGTGACCAGTGTTATAAAGTGTCCAGTTTAGTGCAGGTTTATGAAGTGTTCATGAGAGAAACAGCAGAGGGGAAGAAACTGTTCTTGTGACGAGAGGTTCTGGTCCTGATGGACCGTATCCTCCTGCCAGAGGGAAGTGGCTGAAATAGTCCATGTCCAGGGTGAGAAGTGTCAGCTGCTATACGACCTGCTCGCCCCCAAGTCCTGGAGATGTACAGGTCCTGGAGAGATGGAAGGCTGCAGCCAATCACCTTCTCAGCAGAGCGCACAATGCGCTGCAGTCTCTGTCTGTCCCTTGCAGTGACCCCAGCGAACCACACAGTGATGGAGGAGGTGAGGATGGACTCAGTGATGGCCGTGTAGAACTGCATCATCATCTGGACCGGCAGCTTGGCTTTCCTCAGCTGACGCAGGAAGCACATCCTCTGCTGGGCTTTCTTGATGAGGGAGCTGATGGTCGGCTCCCACTCGAGGTCCTGGGTGATGCAGGTGCCCAGGAAGCGGAAAGAGTCCACAGTGGTGATGGGGGAATCGGTCAAGGTGAGGGGAGGCAGGGGGGCTGTGACTGTCCTGAAAGTCCACAGTCATATCCACTGTCTTCTGGGCGTTGAGCTCCAGGTTGTTGCTGCTGCACCAGGACACCAGCCGATCCACCTCCCTCCTGTAGACAGACTCATCCCCATCCGAGATGAGCCCGTCAGTGATCCACCTGCAGGTGGAGTCAGGCACATTGAGCTGAGCGAGCTTGTCCTGGAGCAGAGGAAGGAGGATTGTGTTGAACGCAGAGGATGGTGTTGAACGCAGAGCTGAAGTCCATAAACAGGATCCTGGTGGAGGTTCCCGGGGAGTCCAGATGCTGGAGGATGAAGTGAAAGGCCAGGTTAATGGCTTCGGGCTTCGTCCACAGACCGATTGGCTCTGTAGGCCAACTGCAGAGGGTCCAGGAGGGGGAAGGTGAGGGACTCGAGGTGGTGCAGGACCAGGCGCTCAAATGACTTGATGACTACAGACGTCAGCGCCACAGGTCTATAGTCATTAAGTCCAGTGATCCTGGGATTCTTGGGGATGGGGACGATGATGGACATCTTGAAGCAGGTTGGGACATGACATGACTCCAGTTCCTCAGCACAGTGTCTAAGGGTGGAAGGAGAGACACCGTCCGGGCCCGGGGCTTTGCGGGGATTTTGCTTCCTGAAAAGCTTTGTCACGTCCCGCTCCGAAACTGTGAGGGCAGTGGGGGAGGAGGAGGGGTCCGAGGTGGGTTCAGCTGTGATGTCCATGGTGAGGGAGGAGGGAGGAGGGGTGTGGGACGTCAAACCTCGCATAAAAGCCGTTTAGCTGTTCTACAAGTAGTTTATTGTCCGCAGCGGGAGGGGCTTTGGGCTTGTAGTTGGTAATTTGCCTAAGCCCCCTCCAGACAGAAGCAGAGTCATTGGTGGAGAAATGCTGCCTCAGATGTGTATTGTAATTTGCTTTAGCCTTTTCCACCTCTTTGCTAAAAGCATACTTACAACGCCTGTAGCCCTCACGATCTTCTGCCCTGTACGCCCTCTCCTTTTCCCTCCTTAGATGCTTCAGTCTGGGAGTGACCCAGGGTTTGTCGTTGTTAAAAGTCACCCTGGTACGTGATGGGATAATACTGTCCTCACAGAACTGTATGTATGACGTCACAGTGTCGGTGTACTCATCCAAACTGTCTGTGGCAGCCTTGAACACGTCCCAGTCTGTAAAGTCCAAACACGTGGGAAATTCCTCCACAGGCTCACTAGTCCACTTCTTAGAAGTCCTCACAGCAGGTTTGGAGAGCTTCAGCCGTTGTTTGTACGAAGGGATGAGGTGAACCATGTCGTGGTCAGAGAATCCCAGAGCAGCGCGGGGCACGGCTCTGTAGGCTCTGCTGACTGTTGTGTAACAATGATCCAGCGTCTTCTGCTCTCTCGTCGGGCATTTAATAAACTGTTTATACTTAGGCAGTTCCTGGCTCAGATTAGCTTTATTAAAATCCCCCAGGATGATGAGTAAAGAGTCCGGGAAGGTTCGCTCCATGTTCAGAATCTGATCCGCGAGCACGCGCTGGGCCTCGTGCGTGTCCGCGCACGGTGGGATGTTGCCTATACTAGGCCTACATTTTATTATTGATATTGATGATTTATATTATTGATATAAATCACAAATGTAAAGAAATCAGGTCCTAGATAGTGATTTGATTGATTTATGCAATAATGTGAAATGACACATAACACATGGAGATAGGGAGGCGTCAAAGACAAGACTGTGGATCGGTTACAGAAGGATTTGATTAAACTTCAGATCTTCCAATGAACACTGTCAAGGCCACGGTCCAAATGTGCAAGAAAAAATGTAAACCATATATTATATGGATCCAGGATCATTTCTGACACAGGTCTGTAAGCTACTGTCAAAAAAGAATAATTGGGCTGACAAAGAAGACACTGAACATTGGGTGAGTTGCACGTGCGCAGGCCAAATGATCAGTGACGGAGAAGCAATCAGGAGACAAGGGAGATTTTCTATGTGGGCCATTGTCGGACTTGTTTGATGCAAGATGGGACAGATGCCAGAAGGGCGCGCGCCCTTCTGGCATCTGTCCCGTCTTGCATCAAACAAGTCCGACAATGGATCTCTCCCATCTCTCCCGCCTGGCACAGACTGTGCTGCAGCTCTTTGAGGAGCTGTCAGAGGGCGGCTCTTCCTGTGGACGTATCGTTTCCTTCTGCTTTGTTTCATCGCGGGCCGCACAGTGCCCTCATGCCTTGTGTTCATTCCCATATAACCTAAAATCTGGGAAAAGTTCTTCCAGTGCATACTTTCCTGTCCATGTGCTGCTAACATCAATGAAACACTTCCCGTGGCAGTTTCAAAATAAAGCCTTGTGCGTTGGCAACCTGCAGAATGGGCCTAATTGTGAAAAAGGTTTTAAAATGACATGCACTAACTCTGCGAAAAACACAAAGACCTGTGCTGTCCAGAGCATCAGTTCAGCAGATTTTTAGGCGCAAATTAACCACTGAATTGAACATTTTACTTGAAATAAATGATTTAACATAACATGCACAATCCCTAAAATTAAGTTAAAGCTAAGATGACCCAAGATATCAACAGACCCGAACCCATTAGAAATATAACGTCATGTTTTAACTGTTAATGAATAAAAATGACACCTGATCAAATTTCTCAGTACAGGGGGAAAAGTGAAGCTATAAAGCATTTGATGAGCATTTGATGATTTTCAATAAATGTGTACTACGGTTTACTGAAAATCATACAATAGGCTTTTTGCTGTTTAATTTCACATCATTATACATCTGTTGCTTCTTTGCATATGTGAATTAATTTTCAATTTGAATTTCATGCCAATAGCACCTTTATTAAATGTGTCCAATACTTAGTTCAGTCCCTGCATGTCTGTGTTTCATAAGGCTTTGTCCCAATGGCAAACATCATAATAAACAAGTAATTAACTATTTACAAGTAACTATTTACTCAAATCCTATGTGCTAACTGTCTGATGGTGCTGGTGATCTTGTGTCTAAATCTGTAGTTCTTTGTATAGCTTATCCTATTGGCCAATGCTCAGGGAGGAGTGATTGTTTGATACTGAGGCTGCTTTCTGGCAGGTTAACCCTTGGATGGTCAGATTAAGACTGCACCTCTGACATTAGGCCTCATGTTACACACACCTGCAAGTGATACAGACTCATGAATTATTACAGAGGGTGAGTGAACTGGGCATGTGCAGGACAGGAAGAGTAGACTGAGAAGACAGGGAGCGAATGGAGCTAATAAAACTACCATGGACATCTCTGCGTTACCCAACAATAACGACCCAGAGAGGTTCCTCCAGCTGGATGTGGGCATGCTGCCGGCCACCCACGGCATGTTCCAGCTCCAGGCAGTGATGTCCACTCAGAGACACTGGCATAACAGGGTCTATAACCAGGTAACTGTAGGACTGGCAGCACTTGGGCCTTTGTGTTGTAACTGTGAACAAGCTGCTTTGTGACAATATTATCAGTCTGTGCAATGCATATTTATAGTGGTATTTGAATTTGTAATCTGTTACTTCTTCCTGTGAAGATGCTTTGAAGTCATGATTCAGTCTTTAAATACAAGATAAAAATCTGTAAGTGTTGTGGGACACAACTTCCCACAATAGACAAGAGTCACATTGTTTGGTTCAATTCACATTTTCATTTAATATTCTTTTTAAATATATATTTTGTCTGTCCTTGAAACACTGCTTTTTGGAAACTGCAGACGCTGCACTTATCCACCTGTCAATCTCGTGCTCCAACCCCAAGATACTTGAACTCCTCCACTTGAGGCAAGGACTCTCCATCTAACTGGAGAGGGCAAGCCACCTTTTTTCTAGTGAAGAACCATGGCCTCGGATTTGGAGGAGCTGATTCTCATCTCAGCCGCTTCACACTCGGCTGCAAACCGCCCCAGTGCTTGCTGCAGGTCCTGGTTTGATGCGATCAGGACAACATCATCTGTAAACAGCAGAGATGAGATCCTGTGGTCCCCAAACCAGACTCCCTCTGGCCCCTGGCTATGCCTAAAAATTCTGTCCATAAAATCAATGAATCCTGATGGAGTCCAGCATGCACTGGGAGCAGGTCTGACTTACTGCCGACACAGCAAACACAGCTCCTGCTCCCTTAGCAAAGAGCCCTGGACCTCGTACCCCCGGAGCACCCCCTAAATGACACCACGAGGAAAGCAGTCGAATGCCTTCTCCAGATCCACAAAGCACATGTGGACTGGTTGGGCAAACATCCATCCATGAACCCCTGACCACCTGATAGAGAGTATAGAGCTGGGCCAGTGTTCTGAGATCGGGACAAAAACCACACTGCTCCTGAATCCGAGGTCCGACTATTGGTCATTCTCCTCTCCAGTTCCCCCGGAATAGACCTTACTTGGGAGGCTGAGTGTGATTCCTCTGTAGTTGGAACACACCCTCCGGTCCCCCTTCTTAAACAGACAGACCACCACCCTGGTCTGCCAACTCAGAGGTACTGTCTCCGATCGCCACATGATGTTACAGAGGTGTATCAGCCAAGAAAACCCTGCAACATCCAGAGACTTAAGATACTCACAATGGATCTCATCCACCCCTGGAGCCTTGCCACCGAGGAGCTTGCTATCCACCTCAAAGACTTCAACCAGGGTGAAGATGGGATAGTTGGATTAAGGAGATCCTCAAAGTATTCTTTTGCCAGAATTTCTTTGAGGCCAACTGATAGTTCTCCTCCATGGCCTCCCCGAACTCCTCCCTACCCCCGAGTTTTTGCCTCTGCGACCACACGAGTGGCATGCTTGGCCCACCAGTACCTGTCAGCTGCCTCAGGAGTCACCCAAGCCAAGAAGGCTGGATAGGAGAGTAACATAACTTTTCCACTTATATTCTTAAGTAAGTGATTCATAGTTAGACGTAATTTATTCACTACCATTTGTTTTTCTAAATGGTGAAAAATCACAGAAATAACAAGTTTCTTTTTTTAAATATTTGTGTATGGTATAGTTTGTAACATGCTCTGTAAAAGCTCACTGGTCTCTTTATGAAACATTAAAACAAAGACTTGATATCACCTGTCAGGTATAATACGCTTTAATTGTTTAATCCACTACAGATGGAGGGACAGCGTGTGAGAAGAGAAGGCCAGTCCCGGGTTCCTTCTCCAGAGAACAGTCCTGTGGTGTTTATGGACAGATATTTAGAGAAGCACATCACCCCTGTCACTCTGAAAACCACCATCAAGACCAACCCTCTGTACATGGACTTCACTGAGATGGAGCAGGTGGATAATGAGAAGAACAAACCCTCTTGGACTGTGCAGGAATACGACACGCAAACTGTGCATGGAAACCTTGCCGATTATCTGAAGGTAGTTGTAGTTAACTTGCACTAAATCAGCTAAATTTTAACTTGTCAGTGGTGGATGAAGTACTCAATTTTGTTACTTTTGTAACAGTACAGGTACAGAGGTAAAAAGTTATTCAAGTAAAAGTAAAAGTATCACATGAAAAAAAAAATATTTTTATACAAGTATTTAAATACCCATTCAGAAATGTGCTTTTAGAGTAAAAAGTACTTGTGAGTAGTGTTAAAGTGTTAAATGTAGTGATGTTGATTAAAAAATTATACATGTTTTGGTCAGCAGTTGCAACACTAATCCATTTCTTAATTTTATTGATGCATTTTGAGTATTTATGTTTGTTTGCTCAAAGCCAAAATTTAAACTTTAGTCTGGATGTTACAATAAACATGGAAAAACAAAATCCTCAAATCACAGTACTTTTTACTTTTCAGTCCAGTTAAAAAATGTAGTGGAGTAGAAAGTACAGATACCTACCTACTTTACTACTTGTACTTTGTCACCTTTCACACAGTAACTTATACACTGTATATTATTATCTAACACTTTTAAGTAGTTTTCTCATCAAAGTGTTATCACTTTGTTTTTTCATTCAAGTTTAAGTGTAATCCTGCATGCTTATTTGTGACATAATCCATGAAGTGCTCCTCAGTGTTTTTTTTAGTCCATACAGGTTCACCAAACTCAATATGAACATTTGAATTTATTTATTTAAATCTAATGTCAACCGCTTTACCTCAAAT
Source organism: Periophthalmus modestus (assembly GCA_019594935.1). Classification (NCBI taxonomy): domain Eukaryota; kingdom Metazoa; phylum Chordata; class Actinopteri; order Gobiiformes; family Gobiidae; genus Periophthalmus; species Periophthalmus modestus. The sequence goes on along the minus strand of JAIEZT010000054.1, from coordinate 36,401,917 downwards.
CACCAGCAGGGGGCATATGGGCTATGTCCTTGAAACCACTTTGTAAAATTCCTCTACTAAGATGTCCCCGTTTTTTCAGGAAGGTGAGAAGACCCCCAAAGACCTAGACTTCTGGCTTGAAGAGCTCTACACACCTGGATTTGATTCTTTACTCAGAAAGAAAGAAGCTGAGGAACAACAAAAAAAGATTTGCAAATTTTTATCTTTAACACTTTTTTCAATCTGTGTTATTCTAATTGTTATATTAGTTCCAGTTATGGTCCTTAAAAAGTCCAATTAATTATTATTATAATCATAGACTGTATAAAGAAGAATTTGTATAAACAGTCTATGATTATAATTGAATTTGAAAAACTTGATAAGTGTAACTAGAACCAGAAGTTTGCATACACTTTTTTTTTTTTTTTTTTACTGTACATTATGTATGATTCAGACACAGTTCATACTTAGTGCAGCTCATTAGACCTAGCCTACAAACAAAAACTGCAAACAATAACTGTGTTAACTTAAGTGTCGCTACCCCCTCCCATAAGGCAGTGTTCTCCAGTGATCTGACCAGAACTTGAACAGCGAAACATCTTCACTCCTACAACTTCATGTCCAGCTGACAGAAGTGATTTTTTTTTTTTTTTTTTTTACTATGAGTCATTCAGTGGTTCTTTCACACACTAAATGTTCAATGGTCCCTAATGTACAGCTGAATTGTATCCATTTGAAATATTGGTGAGGCAAAAATGGTTTATACATTGCATGCAATCTACTGGTTCCAACTGTTTGTATCTTCACTATACTTTATAATAACCACATTAATATTTTATGTATAAAATATATATTTTTATAAATGGGTTAGGATTGCCATCTGTTGTACTTTCAAACACAGTTTGTACAATCTTTTGCATAAATTAAATTAATACTTTACTCCTTTAGATACAACAGAACTTTCTCATCTCCACACTGTAACTCAGAAGATCAAAAGACAATACAGATTACTGATTATTTATTTATTGCAATAAAGATGTACAAAGTATTGGTAATCATAAATGTTAAAATGTTAGAAAAAAGCATATCTCTGACTGTTAACAGTACAGTGTATCAAAACATTACTGCTTTAACCGGCTGGAGACACTTCAGAGTGAAACTGGTCTGATCTGCTTTTGCTTTAAAAGGCATTGAAAAGAAGTACACAGAATCAAGGAGAAAAAAATAGACAACCTGCTAAAATCAAAACGCAACAAACATATAATCAACATGCAAATTAACTTACAACCAAACCAAACATTAAAGAAGGCTAAGGGAGAAAAGCTAAACTAAAATAAATATACTTTTCCATTATGAATTTCAAAAACACTCCACTCCCTTAATTTGTACCATGAGACTACATGTATTTACAAGTCTAGACTTGAAGGATGGACAACAGGACTAAGAGGAGAAATCAAAACAAAACTTCTGATTATGGCTAAACATGCAACAGGTAGGAGTTGGAAAGGCAAGAGCTTTGGCAAAAAACATCTGATTCTTAAGATCACAATGAGATTTGGTTTGCTCAGCAGTAGTATGATAATCAGGCGTTACTGTGTCAGGACATTAGTGAAGAGAACACAACACTATTTTGGTTGAAAAATCATTGAACACAGATCTCTTATGACATCAACAGACAGCATCAGTTCAGATTGGTTCTTAAGTATAATATACAGGGCTTATATAGTATACTTTGTCTAAATTACAAATATAGAGTAACCCGTCTTCTTGATAATGATGCTCTTTAACAGGCAGGCTGAGGATTTTGCAAATATAAAACACTTCTAAATTTTGTAACATAAAAAGTGCCCCAACTTTCTAAAAGATAAGTTATGCACAACATGTTCCTTGAAAAGGCTAGTAGTTGGACCAGTCGCAGTGATGTTTACTACTGAGCTCTGGCCAATAGACCAGTATAATAAGTGTGCACACACTTAGCAAAGCAACCAGTGTAACGCATACATACACTATATATGGACAATGCTCGTCCGATGAGTTTTTGCTTGCTGTGCACTAAACACTTTTAAGAAAATAACAAGAAAAGTAGAATATGTGGGCTAACTGCTAGCGTAGTGTTTATTATACAGTACATTCAGCTATTCTAAACATTGTCACATTCTTATTATGACATTGCATACAAGTCAACTCAGTCAAAATATAAAATCAATCCAATGTAACCGTTAGTTTAGAGGGACAAATAACAGGAAAAGTGAACTTAGAGACAGCTAGAGAACCCTGTTTGACTTCATTGGTTTGTGAGCCTGGATAGCCTCACGGGTCTTTCGTTGCATTCTATAAAGAAAGTGTCTGGTATTGTACAGCTACAGGTTTAATTGCTTCCTGTTATCATGGTAGCTGCATTAAATCAAATTGTCTAATGGTGTACTTTTGACAGACCTTGGCATGTCTTTAAAACCTCCTCAACTGGCTGCCTGATGGGAAAATATAAACACGTAGATGTGTGTACAAGTTATTTGCAAATGTGTTTACTCCCTGCCAGTTAGCCTTACATTCAAAGAAAGCAGAACTGGGCAAGCAGACCTTTTTCTGATAGAATACAACAAGAAAGTTGTATGGCAGGCCAGGCTATTTGATTGTGGCAGTTTAACAATGAGAACTCCATCCAGTGTCCAACTCCAAAAATCCAGGTAGTGAGTAATGTGAAATGATGATGGCTTTTCCATAAAAAATATTCCATTTTTAAAGAATGCAAGAATGTAGTACTGAACCAAAAAAAACTTTCACATGAAAGTATGGGTTATTATTCCAAGTATATGTGTAACATAACTTATATGCATAGAGGTATATCTTCACTGAGACTTCTCTCACTTTCTGCTTTCCATTCTTCCAAAAACCCTTTAGTCTACTTTCTCCTCAACAAAGCCAGGCGTTGTAGGAATGAGACACCAGCAGTGCATCAGACAACAAGCTGCCAGCTGAGTGAGAGCAAGTCCAATGTGCCTTTGACGCTGGCCAGGTTCCAACTATTGGCTGAGCACTGAGCAGCAGTGGGCAGACCTAACCTATAGAACAGACTAATGTAGCTTAAGATGGAAAGAAAATAAAGTGTGTTAAAACTTCAAAGAACTAATGAATCTACAATTATGACTCTGCTGACCAGCCAGTATGGCTTATAGAAAAAGCAGTGACAATCGTTAGTTCTCCAAGCATTAAGGCAAAGTTCAAACGAAGTTTCTGGATAGAACAGTTACACCTTAAGGGGAAGAGCTGTGCATGTGACAACATAGTACATAATTAAGGATACACTTCATTTACTTCAGTCAGCAGCTACATGGGGCAACTAATCCTTCCACCCAACCAGGCATGAAAAAAAAACTAAATTCACATATTTTCTGACAAACAGCTAGACCTTAAATCTAAGATCCATGCACATGTTAAGATTGTGTCTTTTGCTGAGTCACTGAGGCTAATATTCGGCATCTTAAAAGGAAGACTCCAAAGTGAAACCACAACACTATGCCCCAAAAATGTTTCGAATAATAAGAAAAATGACAACAAGTCATTTTGTCAACCATGTGGATTGTTTTCATTAACTCATATAATCCACACATAAATACTATGAACCAGCTAAGACAAATTCACATTTAAACTCAATAAAAGTACTATCCACCCACATAAAATATTGTCAGTCTATAGAGATTACTTATTCTATCTGATTCAAGTGGAAGGCACAACCATAAGGCTTTAAAAGGTTTGCAAAGCATTCTGTCAGCCTCTCTTTGAGACAGTGGAAATAAAAACATGTAGGTGCTTATTGCTTTTGTCAAAAAAACAAACAAACTGGTCCAACTCATTTAGACAAAGATGACATCGAAAATACAAATATAAACATGTGCAGGACTGCCTGAGAGAAATGAACAGATGTGACACTTCTGTGGAACTAAAAGTTAAAACTAAAGCTAGAGAGAAAACACCCAGGCCTGGAGAAACTAGAGGAGCAGAGCGGGCAACAAATTCAGACCCCTACACACATACGGAGGGTCCAACTGATCTCTGCCAATATGACTGCATCGTACAGTGTGATTTTGTCCATGGCTGTGTTTTATTTTCTCAGGGGAGTGTGCCTTTGGGTTTGGACTATAACTGGGATTTGTGCGTGGGTCTGCTTGTTCCCACAAACAGAGCAGGTGTGGCTTCTCCGGTGTTTTTAAGAGTAGAAGGTGAGGACGCTCTGGTGGTTGCCGCGCACGAGCAAAATCGGAGGCAGATCCTTGGACAGTGCCTCTAACCAGGCCATGTACAGAGCACTCGACACAGCGCCCTTCCTAGCCAGTGGCAGGCTCCTGCGATGAGAACAGCACAAAATTAACCAGGATTTTGTTAAGTGATGTAAACCATTTTCCATTTTTCCCACCACTATTTCACATAACAATTATTAATTTATCTTTTATCCATTTTATTTAGTCACAGTTCATGTACACTTTGTATTTTTGGATCGTCTTAAAGAGGTAAATAATGTTATCTGCTTCTTATGAAAGTCACACTACTCTGTGATTGGACAACACCAGACACAACTAATAGTAGCTGTTAACTTAAAACTTAAACTCAAAACTATAACTACAAACTACATGACATCACAAGGTGGAACAAAGCATTTGGAGCTTTGGAGATGTAGACAGACTAATAATAAAGATACTCAAACATGTGTGAACAAAACAAAAGACAACTCCAGGCATGTTTTTGATGAGATAACAACATTATAACATGGCTTAAAGCTCACAAGAGCTCACAAGCACCTGACCTCCACAATCACAATTAAATAATGGGTAATGAGTCTTGAAACTTTCCTGTTGGTGGGTGAATGGCTAACTCCCTGCACCACTGTAATCCTTGTAAATGTACTGACTGACTTACATGACAATGAGGTTGGCTGTACTGGAGTGCTCCTTTAGCAGCTCATTCAGTCTGATCTGGCGATTAGTCTAAAAACATTGAGAAAACATGGTTCAGATAGAGTGCACCTTATAAAATAAAATTAAAAACTGGCTCATCTGACACACTGCATTTAAAATTGTGGAATACAGATTATGTTGAAGAGACCTTTGCGCGATACAGCTCCAGCTCATTGTCAGTGATCCTCCAGGGCTCGCTGTTCTTCAGCCTCTCCGCCGCGTCCTGCTCCATGTCATCCTCTTTCAGCCGATAGGGTTCAATCATTTCCTCAAAGATAGTAACGCTGCAGAAAAACAAAATCAACACATTGCAGTTTAATAATCTTACAAACAGCATTAGATAAAACAATTGCCCATTAACACTCATGAACAGTTATGTCTTGTTTGTCTTGGTGTTCATACTATATGTGGAGCAGTTGACTGTACCTGGGCAGACCACATGAGGGTGGAAGTGGTCAAGTTGTGAGTATCTGCATGCACTGAGATAACACTAAATCTTTTCTACAAAAATTGTTACATGAAGTAGTACAACTCAGTTTAATAAGCAGATCTGCACATGAGATTAGACTGATAAAACAAAGGCTACAAATGTAACTACGGATCTGTGTGTTTAAAAACACTACTGTGATTCAAAACTTACTGTTCTTTCTTGGGCTTCACATTGATGTCCCCCAGCACAGTGATGTCAGAAAAGTCTATCCTGAATTTGCTCAACAAAGTCGCCATTCTGTACAAAAAAGTACAAATGAGTAAACAGATGCAGAGCCAGAGTGAGGACATTTTCAGCCTATAGTGGTGTGGATGAGGTGAATCTCTGCTGTGAGTCATGCTTAAGGCAGCTCTGAATAGCTGTTTGAAGATGGGCTTTTAGAGGAAATACAAATGTAAGACCCTGAGCTGAGGCTGTTCGCATTTTGAGTATGAGATATATATTAGGCTGTGGCAATCTAATACACCACTTAAACAATATTAGTGAACACCTGTTTATACTATTTTACTTGGGACTCCATTGAACAACTGTAATCTTATAACTTACTTCAAACTGACATTTGTATGCCACATGACTGGTCAAGTGACAGTCTGGACTTGTATAAAACAGATGTGAAACTGAATCTTTCATGTCTGAAGAAGGGCTTGAACTGGTCACATTGTGGTGCTGTTAAATTAATAAAAAATAGGACATCCAAAGAACAGTGTGGATCTGTTATTTTTTCTGCCGTTTTTGTCTTTGGACCCAGCATGCAGTCGCAACTTTTTTTTCAGATGTGCATGTCTCTACCTACCAATACTTTGGATATGAGGCTCATGTTCCTAGCTTCACTTCAAAACAACAACTGTGCTAAAAGCAAATAAAACCCAGATGTGTTCTGCTACAACAGTGTTTGTGCAAGTGGATCTCAGCCACAAGTTGGAGGTAGAGATTTCTTGAATTATACTGCACTACAATTAAATGAGTCAACAGTTATTCTGTATCAAATACATTTAGCTTTCATGTAAAAGCTGTGGCCTAAAAAAGGGAGGAAAATGCCGACTGCTCGTACAAAGCTAATTTTATCCAACAAAAGGATGTAGGAGGCAGCTGTACAGGACAATGAGAGACAAAAGAGGAGGGGAAGTGCACGCACAGCACAAGGGAGGGAGGGGCACACTCTTTAGCCTCATGCTGATTGGATGTTAAGGATGAAATGTTAACAACTGTAGTTTCCCATTGGTATACTTAAACATAATGTTAAAAAATCTATTTTAGATCAAAATAAGAGCTTTTTAAATATTCAATTATAATACAAAAGAAGACAAGGGCATGGAAGAGAGGCGTGTTTCCCCATTGGTTGATTAGCTTTAGCTTTTGGTGATATATTTTACACAAAATACATTTTCTATTGATAGTTGAGCAATAATAACTTGGGTGTGTGAATGTTGTAAACAATTTTCTACTAATGAATATTTAATCAAAAGAAAGCAGAGATGTTCATGTTGTTCTTGTGGCTGATGTATACTCCATCTAATCCAAAGGCTTACTAAAAGAGAAAGTACTCACGCTCGGCGGTCATGGTCAATGCGGTTGATTTTCCCCCCAATAAAGACACGAATTTTACAGTCCTTCCATCTCTTCTTATTTGTCAGCAGATAGGGAATCAGCAATGTAAGGCCTGAGAGGATGGAACAAGTGTTAGTATTTTCTTAAATCAAATATACACATAATGAGAATCAATTTATCAACAAATTATTGACATTGTCAATGCTTTATTAAGGTGTAGTTATAGAGACTTAACACAGGGGTTTAGTAGTTGGGATATTAGGAGTTAGGGTATTAATGACCCTAACTCCTAAAACTGGGTCAAAGCAGCTAAGCCTGAATTCTTAATAAAGCACGGAGAAAAACTTAATTCAGCATTAATACATTATTTATTAAAGGTATTCAAAGTGTAGTTATTATAAGTGCTACCCAATGTACTAGTATTTTAGTGATTCGTGATTTTAACAGAACACAAAGGGACTTATTCATATAGACTGGACATAGACCCCTCGTGTTTTAATACTGAAAGTGAGACTCACCTCCATCATCGAAAAGCCACCACACATCCACAGTGCCTTTGCCTTGTTTCTTCTGGAACATCTGACTGGCCTCCAGCAGCCTTTGGTCAGCCACGTTCAGCGGCACAGTCGGGCTCTTCTTGTCTGCATTTAAAGAACAGATTTAGGAGAGTTCAAAAATCAAGCTAACGTCACGCAGTAGAAAAAAACAAAAAGTATTCTCAATTGCAAATGTTATTATTCATTGTTTTGATATAGAGTAATAAACCACACAATCTTGTAAAGAGTTTGCTACTGGTTTTCTTGATATTATTAATATTATTATTATCATTATTATTATTGTTAAAATGTAGTAGTAGTAATAGTAGTAGTAGTAGTAGTAGTAGTAACGTTTACAGGGCATTCCACTGTATAAATTGGGATAATGTAAAAAGAAATAATTTAAAATTTTGTTAAATCTATATTAATGTAGTGTGGTCTTTACAGAATACAATAAAACAATGAAACAATGAAACAGCAAACAAACTAGAAATTAGTTAGGAGCACAAGGCAGAGCCATGAACCCCGGAGAGGAGTTCTGTTCCTGGAAAAGAAAGCCTTACAAACTGTCAGAGACAAACGGCAGGCTGACCCACGACTAAAGACAGTTTAGAATTTGCAGGGCTGGCACACATTCAAAACTAGAGTCAAGGCTAAAGAGTGGTTTAAGGGCACACTCATACACAGCTGCACACTGAGGTCAAAGAAGGAAACACTAATTGTTAGTAGTCAAACATCAGAACGACACACAAGAGCCACAAAATAAAGAGCGGACAGTGTTTTAATTCAAGAAGAATTTGATGTATGATATTGTTCACAAAAGATGTAGGAAGGCAATGGAATAAAAGCTGCAAGGAGGAAAGTCGAAAGCAGGAAATTGAAAAACAAGAGGTTTCAGGAAAAATCAATAAAATGCATGTCCTGCCTTTTTTCAACAGTGGCTGAGTTGGTGCTTTGCCATCATCTTCGTCATCTGGAAAATGTAAGAAACGCAAACACAAATGAGATGGAGGTAAGTGTGGAAATATTCAGGTGAATGAACTTATACTGGGCACATGCAGTTATAAAACCAGAAAAGAACTAGAATAAATGTGGACTGGCTGCAGAGTTGTGGAGACGGACATACCATCATACTGGGTCATGGAAAAACTATGACTATTTTCCACTGGCAGCACTTTCTACAAAAGGCTTAAGTCTTTCAACCAAAAATATGGGTTTTGAACAATGACGCCACAGCTAAGAGCCTAGTCAACTTAATCTGCTCTTGGTCAGTGGACACGTACAAATGTGTGAGAGCGCATTAACACACATGACTATACTGAGATGATGGTTGGATTAAAAGATGATTCAAACTGCAATCCCTCGTGAGAAAAGGGATATGTAATAAAGGCTCTGGGAGTAAGAGAGAAAACTGAGAGGGTTGGATGTCAGACATGTATTTTTAATAAGGACTAAACTTGGGTAAGAGAACCAGCTGAAGGAATCTATTACATGTAATCAATTTATCACAAAATTAGACATTGACAAAACAAGTAAAACCATAGAAAAAAATGTGTGATGAAACAGGACAAACAAAAGAGAGGAGTTAAGTTGTAAAAGGATTTGCGGTTGTGTTAATTAGGGAACTGTAGAGCACTTTGGTTTGCATTTATGAATATGAGCTGGAGGTTCCTTGTTTGAGACTGGAGTCTGTGACAGTTCCCACAGTGAGTGTCTGCTCCCTTATAAATTACACAGATACAGATACAGATATGCACACAAACACACAGGACACAGTGTGGCTCAAGACATCTGTGCGCAAACAAACTGGGCCCAGTGGGATCACAGAGGTCAAAGGTCACCGAGGCAACTTCCTTTCACAATGTTGTGTGTGATAAAGTTGCTAAGATGGCATTTAGAAACAAAGAGATGTCTCTACTACCAGTTGTGACAAAGAGCACTCCCATTACATATTGCCGTTAATTATAGTCTAAAAAAAAAAAATCATTCCTTGTGTAGGTACAATAAAGCTGAAAGTGATGGATGACGGAGCATAGAACACCACTATGTACTATATGGTAAGCAGACATTTTTGTAATAAATACACAAAGGTTGGGAAAATGAAAAATGACTTGCCATTAATACATTGAGTCAGAGGCTATGAGGTATATTGTTGATGATGTTAATAAAGTTATTGCACATTTCCTATAGTTATAATAGAGATTTTTGATTTTGAGCATACACTGCACAGCCCTAATGAAAAGCACCAAAGCAGGCATGTATGGTAGGGACTGACCTTTGGGGATGGCTGGGCTGTTCTGGAGGCTGGTCGCCTTGGAGGATGGCTTTGAGGAATCAGCATCTGAGTCTTTGCTGGTGTCTATGGACACGATCACGTCTTTGGTCCCTGAAGACTTTTCTTGGGAGGAAAGCAGCTCATCTGGGAGTAGGAAACCAGGAACAAAAGAATAAACAGAATATACATACTACTCAGTCATGCAGTATTCATAATGAAATAGACACCAATAATACCCCACTAAGTTTACTTATTATTTACTCACACCAATTATTTATACTATACCTTGTCCTTGAATATGGGAGACATCCAATCCTTCCTGAAGACGCAAAATAACAGCTCCGTACTGGAAGTCAAAAGCATCACTGTGAAGAGAAAATCCAAAATAAACATTGGACAACATGAAGCCTAACAAACAGAGAAGGACATGTCTTTTCCAGGGCAACTGTGATGGAAAAAAGTTTCTACAAGCTGATTTTATCCATAACAATGAATGTTTTGAACCGCTGCATTGGCCAATAGGAAGTAGAGGGTGCATAGCTCAGTGCATTAGAGGTGATTTTAATATTGTGGCCTGAGCCATCTTTGACCTTCAGCACTAATGCTATAATCCACACACGTTATAATCCAATTCTGCCTAAATCGCAGGTAGTGCTCTCACATGACTGATTTAAGGTTCGTTGAGGGTTTGGAGTTGGGCTGTATCGCTGAGTACCACATTCCTCATTTTTATTTACTAGGCACTGAATGTGAAGACTCACTCTAGACAACAGGAAAAGCTGTATTGTGTAATGATATAAAAACATTACGGTAATAAAATATTTCCTCTTGATATAATGATGTATGTTTGGATCACGCCCTAATATGAGTTTACATGTGTACATATAAAATTTCTCAATATATTTCTCACATAAGAGTCCAAATACTTACTGAATCATACTGATATAAGTCTCCACATTCATCATGTCACCATCTCGCCAGTCATTTTTAAAGCCAAGCACAAGAGTGTTAGGCTTGAGACGACCCAGACCTGCAGCCTTTAAGAGAGGATGAGGAGAATAAACAGATGTGGCCAGACCTATTGTAAGACTAACAGGATGTTTAAAGTGTTGTCCCACCTGCAGCAGATACTGTGCTCCTTGTCTCATGTCCTCAGCAAACACTGAGGTGTAGAAGGCCTTTGTCTCATTTTTGAGCAGCCAGCGCTGGTAACGAGCCTGCTCTGTAGTGATTTCTTTGAAGTTATGCCTTCTGTAGCCCTGCACAGAGCAAATACAGATAATGAAATCACTTTTTATTTGTCTGCATTGTCCCTGTCAAAGTAACAAAACAAAGCTTGTGCAAGTGCCAATTTTTCTACAATGATGGCTCATTTTAAAACAAAATGAAAATGATTCAATTAGAAAAATTGTGAACTTTTTGGGCAAAATTATTAATACATTTGAAAATTTATTTGAGAAAACATAAATTTAAAGCATCATTTGTAGCTCCATTTCATGCAGTAAACAGCAAGGTATATAAATACCACATAGACTAAATCTTTGTAAAAACATGTTTATTCAGGATAAAATGTCTGTTGTTTATTAGAGCCTAATTTAGTTTAGTTCTAATGGAGGGCAATGCAGCAGCAGAGCCGCGGGCCACTAGTAGAGTGAGAGCCAGAGAGCTGTGGCTCAACAGTGTGTGCATTCATTTGGTCAAAATGGGCTTTCCATTGTGAAGCAGTAGCACGGGGCAGGGTTTGTAAAAGGCTTTTTACTCTTGTTTATAGTGAAGCGAAACAAATCACATAGTGGTTCAGCTGAGGTGAGAGGAGCCCAAATTTTATTTTTTCATATAATCTGTAGCAAACCATAACATGATTACAACAGCTCAAGAAGACCAAGTGTTTGGAAAATGTTAGGATTGTTACAAGACTGCCGTATCTGTGACTCTTTGTGTGTAATCAGTAAGAGCTTTTGGGGGCTCAACAAATCGCCAAAGTAGAGGTGATAAAAACCTGGTATGGGTTGGTATAGAGGCCAAGAAATTTTTTTTTAAACATTTTTTCTTATTTGCCATTTTCAAAACACAAAGAAAAAAACAATACAAAAGTTACTTACAGTGCGGACATGACCACAAATCATCAGCCCAACGTTTTTGGTAAAACTTTGGACCAGATCGAGAAGTGCTGGACGAGAGTTAGGGTAACCAGTCATCACCAAGCACTGGGGTCTGCAAGTATAACATACACTTAATTACAACAAACATCCAAATGTATTTTGACCTTCATAGTGACCCTTAATTGTCACACAGGACACAGAAAGAGGGAGAAATAGTGCCAGAGTAGTGAACATCAAAGCAAATATGTTAAGCACCAAAGGATTTAGCTGAGGCAGTGAGTGGAGACTCAAGTCATTTTAAAGACACTCTTAGTAAATCCCCTGCCAGTGTTGCATCTATGGGAACCAGCCCCATGAGCTTGATCTCCAAACATAACAAATTATCTATATGCTGAACAGTTACAAAGTTGGAATTTGCCCACCAGAGGTCAACTCAATACGTAAACACATTTTACAAGGAATTAACTAGATATATAAATATACTAAAAATGGTTTGAAAATGTAAAACAAACAAATGACTCCAACCTGATTATGGTGTATTAATGCAAGTTTATACCTGAAGTTCTTGATGTGGTCTTCAACTCCACTCAGATGCAGTGTGTGTGTTAGAGCCTGGTGGTAGGTCAGAGCCTGGGTGGATGATCCCCAGTTCACATCTGGAGCAGGACACATGTGGACAGAAACACAGTGCAGTGAGGAGGACTGTTTATAGGTCTGTGACCCACGTGGTGTTAGAGCCCGTGTCAAGGCCCTGTATGTGTGTAGCTGTGTGTCAAACTGAGAGTGTATTCAGGTGTGTGTTCAGAGCTGCATCCTTTGCTCATCAAAACAATGGGACTGCCACATTTTAAATGGAAATGAAAAGTATAGGTGCAGAATCTTGAATTATATACCGTAATTTCACAGCCATAGGGCGCACCGGATTATAAGGCGCAGCTTCAGTTACGGGTGTTTTTTTGTGCTTTTTTTGCATTTAACACATACAAAAGTCGCACCATTAGCCCAAGCATCCACAATCCATTCACAAATCATCGCGTAACTCGCCCGGCGTGTTCGCCGTCTGTCATCCATCGCTCCTGCGATGTTCACAACTTTTAACCGCGCCTTATAGCCGTGAAATTACGGTAAATCATTCAAAATTTTTTTTTTTCCCCACAGTTATAAATTGAAAGAGTCCATGCCTGATCACATGTCGCATCATAATTACCTGGCTTCTTGTGGCTAACGTAGATGTAAAGACCCAGAACAATGACATTGGTGAGGAGTGCAGCCCACCAGTTGATGACAAACATGACCACACAGCACAGGACAGCTCCAGCCAGGGACACCCACATGTTGTAGTATTTGAAGCTTGGCCGCCAACCTGTGTTAGCAATAAAAAGTTACAGACAGACAGCTGGCAACTGTGCCATATTTAAACAATTATAAAGTGGCAATAGTCATTTGTCAAAAAACAAACAATTAAAAAATGTATAAGTAGTAGCTTTTTAAACAAGCACAGTTACATTGCATGAATTCAGTTAACATTTTTAGTTTAACGTATGTGTTTGAGGTTAAATAATGGGAGTTAGCACTTAGCAGCCTGTTAGACTGGAGACCATGTTATATCAGACATTAGGGACAGTATTGGCAGGGTGGGCCTCACATAAACTAGGATTTTAGTCATGGACAAGAGTTCTTTGTGTGGTTATATGGGACTTAATACAATCTACAGGACATAAAGGGTACATTCACTGACTGTGTACTGTGCCATTAAGATGCACCAATCTGATACTGGTGTCGGATATTGGTGCCGATACTGAAAAAATTGCAGGATCAGATATTGGCTTTTGAATCTCAGTTCAGCAGATATCCTGGTTGGACATATAAATCCATGTAATGAAACTTTGTTCTGGTCATAGTCAACCCAGAAAATTTAATGTTTTATATTTATATATATATATACAAAAGTTGTTCAGCAGCAACAGTTACTCACTGCATAACACATCAGTTTTGTCTCAATTAATTTTTGTTTTAAGGAAATAAGTAAGAAATAATTTTTAGTTGCTGCACTGGTATTGGTTGATATCATGTATTTTCAAATACTTAAATCCATAGTATCAGAATTGATACCGGGACTGAAAAAGCTGGATCGGTGCATCCCTAATTAGGAAGTACAGGGGGGAGGTGATCAGCCAAGAAAGGCTAAAGAATAGAATTGGCTTGATAGTTAGTGGTTCTAAAGGCAGTAAAATCCATTAGCCAGAGGCTATAACTCCTGTTCCTGTAAATGACTCATGTACCATTTATGTCCTTATAATTTTATGACCTGTAGGTATTAGCGGCAGACAGAATCTGTACCTGCAATTCTGCTAAAGCTTTGGTATCAAGAGAAAAAAAGCACAAAGCTCAGTGTGACACAACCTCCACAGTTTCATTTGAATCATTCAACATCAGCTACATTCAAGTCAGTTCAGGACAGGCCAATGTATCTTGTACCAAAAAAAACATTTCAAACACATGTGATTTTGCACTCAAAATGAAATACGTTGACACATGACGGTTGCTTTTGTTCTTACCTGGTGAGTTGGCCAGTGAGGCATGAAACACAGAAAAATTTATCAAGGCATAGGATGCCAGGAAAAAGTTGGAAATGATTGGGGCAATCACGTTCAGTTCAGCTGAAAAAAAAACAACATATATTTTTTTAAAGATGCCAAAGTCTCAAACTCCAGATACAAATGGGGGAGTAATCAAGCTTCTTACCAATGAGGATAAAAGCCAAAGCAATGCCGAAGGTTAAGATATAACCTCGAAGAGGCTCATTGTTCTTGCCATAACCTTTGGCGAACATGCCTAAGCCTGGATAGATGTTGTCCTTACACAGTGCCTTAAAAAAAATGTCACGAAAGCATGATGGGGTTTAGGTTTTTGGATGGGACAATAACCAGTATTAAAGTACACCACAGTGTTAAAAAGCCCCATCAGTAACAATACAATGATGGGGCTTCCTGATGGTATTAACAGAGCTCATTATTACACTGCATCTTTGGAAGAAACTAGGGCTTCTCACAGCCTTGAGCTCATGAGTGGATTATCTTTAGTCACTCTTATGCCACAAAATGTGTAAATAACCAAGAAGGAAAGTCGAAAGTCTATTTTAGTCCATGTGTGCCCATCATAGACCTGATCTCTGTAGGATACTTTTTTCCCCTAATAATTGATCTGTGTCCCCAAATCTCTCCACAGCAAAGTAGTGTTAAACCATGAAGAATACACACACTGGATAAGCACTATTACTCATATTAAAAGACATGACTCATTTCAAGTCCGATTTCAAATTTATGTGCTATATTACTTACCTGGAAAACCTTAGGAGCACTGACCAAAGAGGCCAAAGCAGAGGAGAGAGTAGCAGAGAAGATGCCAGCAGTGATGATAGGTCCAAAACCAGAGACTAAACTCATAACCTGTTTATAGTAATAAATAGTAAACACAAAATACTCTTGAATATTCTTAAAATGTGAAGCAGCCTCGTACCTGGAAATCATTGTGAAGACCATAGCGGCAGCCATCGTCAGAATTTTTGCAGCTGGAGAAGTCAAAGCCAAATTTACAGGCTGCATCGGAGCAGTTTGCCATGAACTGAGCACTGACAGTGTCATTTATGCTTCCACTTGCATCTCTCACAATGCAGGATCCTGGTGTGATTAAAATATACATGGTTGTTTTGAATTAATTTGTTTAACATTAAGGAAAGACCAAAACACAAACCAGTGGAAACTGCAACACCCAAGTAGACAACTCCTGTGATCAAAATGGCGAGAAGTGTTCCTCTGGGAATAGCCAACTGTGGATCCTAAAACACAAAAAAGCATGTTTTTAAAATATTGCATCCAAGAGTGACACTTGTTGAAGTTGACAGTTTACTTACAGCAAGATCCCCTGAAATGTTTGCTCCAGCCAATATACCAGTGGCTGCTGGAAAGAAAATGGCAAAGACGGAGAAGAAAGTTTCCTTTCGAAAATCTGGACCCATGTTTTCCCACATTATTGAACCTGAAAGAAAAAAAAAGTATAAGATTGCAGATAAAACAATGTTAGTAGCAATAGGTCAGGAAAATAAAGTCTTACCATCATAGCCAAAGAAGCCTGACGGTTCCTTAGATTTGACAGAAATGAAGGTGCCAATGAAGTAATTTATAATAGCTGTGATGAGAACCACAAGCAGGAAGATCTGGGCCTAAGAAACAAACAGCTGTTTAAACACTTCATTTGGGAGAAATGTGATTTTTTTTCCTGTGATTTTAGATGGAAAAGTACACACCTTGGCCTCCCACTCCATGCCTGCCACTGAAATGCCCAGCAGAAGAATGACTGTGATTGTGCCAATTATCCGAATATCATTGATTTCATCTGTCATGATCGCATCTGCACCCTGTAAAGACAAACAAATATCAGTCTATAATTACTTACAAAAGCAGCATAGGTCGCTCATTTTCACCGGACACTTACAGCAAGAAGTTCTACAACAGTTTCAGCAAAGCCCACCACATACATGGCCACGGCCACAGCATTGGCAAAGGCAAAGATTAGACCTATAGATCCACCAAACTCTGGGCCCAAGCTTCTTGATATAAGATAGTATGCGCCACCTGAAACAAAACAGCAAAACAGACTAAACAAACTTTCAGCATTTTGAACTTTGGTCAAAACAGCAGCCATGTCTATCCATGGCTTTTCTTGGGTAGACAAGAAGAAGGGGAAAAAAAATCACCTCCTCGTACAAATCCATTGGTGGCAATGGCAGATGTGGACAGGCCAGTGATGGTGGTCACAACAGTGGCCATGCAAACAATTGCACAGGAGAGAGCTGCCAACAAACAACAGATAGACATTATTTTCAACAATTATAAATCAAAGGACAAAGTATTTCACAACTTTTCACTTTGGTTTCCTTGGTTTGTGAAATGTAGCACTACAGTCATTAGAGGAGCCTCTGTGGCTGCACTCTGCCACATGTGCCACTTTGTAGTGATATTTCACATCCAAGTGGAGTACTATCAACAAGTGCCAGCCTGAGATAGTAAAGCGCAGTGTGTCACTTCAGACCAAAGGGAGAAACATTGATCTGAAATGAACTTCTGAATGGCACTAACATCACAGCACCGTGTCCCAGGGAGTGATAGTAGTCAAGTTTAATAGGCTTCACAGATGGGCAGCGCGTGTCTTCAAATCAAACCATTTAAACGTGAAATACAAATGTTACCAAATAATAAACGTATGAAGTACATGAGCAACAAGAAGCATAGCGCTGAGCGACACGTCCCACACAAAGGGGGCGCGATGACAGGGACTGTGTGATGGATGGAAGAGGAACAAAGCCTCAAAAACAATGAAACTGAATCCTGAATGTTTTTGGTCCTAAAGGGATGAAAATCTATTTACATACGTTTGTGGGCCATAGCAACTGCGGGCAGTGTACTGCCTAAATGTTTAAAAGTCCACAATAGATTTGTCTCCTTACCAATTCCAGCTTGTCCCACAATCCATGACATTCGGATGAACAGCATCACACCCCAGATGTTAAGCATACAGCGAACCTAAAATACAAAGTTTATTTATGAGAGGCCAAGACTAAACATTTGCCTCATGTTTCACAACATGTGTTATTATCCAATACATAATGCAGCTGATGCAAATATACATGACAGTGTATAAAATCTGATTAAACTCAAGAGGAAGAGAAGACTTTTAATGTCAAATAAAGTTAGATGAAGCATTCCAGAGCCACCAGAAGTTATGATAAATTCCTGTCAGTGAGCGCTGACTCACATCTGAGGCAAATGTGGGATTTCTTCATGTGGTTCTACAACCACCACCATCTCAGTCTCCTGTAATTCCCACTTACTTAACAAAATCCACAACCCAGTGTAACCCACACATGCATCTAAAGTAAACAGTGCCACACTTTTCAACTCAACTCTGTTCACTCACTACACTGAAAGCCCACCACATTGAAAAGGTGTCTGTTCACTTTCCTAATTTGCAGATAGCATTAAATATATGTTGTTTTGAAGGTCAGATCCACTCACCAGGACACCCTTTATCCAGCCGAACTTGACCACCCCTTTGGACTCCGCAGCCTCCTTTGCAGCAGCCTCTTCAGCAGGAGTGAGTTCATCACCATTGGCAAATCCATCCTCAAATGGCTCCTAAAAAACATCATTTTTGTTATTATTATTTTTTATATCAATGATGAATTATGTATTGAAATAATTTTAAAACAACAGTAAATTCAGTGCAATCAGTTGCTTAGATGTACTCTCAGATATTCTCTCCAGTCATTGCATAGACAGAATTGTATGTTGGCATTCAGGATGCATGTCCTGTCATTTAAAACACAGGAAGCCTCTCCCTGTGAACAGACAATGTCATGACGTTGGTGGCCTCTCTGCCAAGTTGTACATAAAATGTTTATAGAGTTGTTAAAGAACTGTGCCACTACACAATCCACCTCTGAAGAAGCTAGCATCCAGAGGATGAAGGAACTGATACCATTCACTTACTCAACTGTCCAAAAGCCAATGGACCACTTCAGGAAATACATGTTTTGGTCCATCCAAGGCTCAGACAACCCAGGAGCTCTGTTCTTTTGAGAGATGTTTGTTCAAATATATATTGTTTAAAAACATACCTCAGAACTAATTCAATGATTAAATGTCCTACATTACACAAAATGAACTCTTGTGTGAATGAAACAAAACAAGACTTTGGTTATGTTTTTGATGAGGTAACATTATAACATGGTTTAAAGCTCACATTTGAGTAATCCTGGATTATTAGTCTGTCTACATCTCCAAAAGATCAAGATGCTCTGTTCCACCTTGTGATGTCATGTAATGCTAGTTTGTTAACAGCCATCTTTTACCTTTTGTTCAGTAGAGGCTGCCAATGCCAGGGCTGAAATTATCCAAATAATTCTAGTCAAGGTGCATGGGATTTAAAACACAATGGAGAACTTTCTGTATTATCACATGACATCACAAGGTGGAACAGTGCGTTTTCAGATTGAGAAAATAACTAAATATACAGGGTTAGTGTGTTAAACATGTGTGAATGAAACAAAACAAAACTCCACAATTTCTGTCCTGGACATGTTCCTCATTGCCTCACATTTGAGACACAATACTAGGCCTGGAATGATGCTGATAAAGCGATATCAAGGGCATTTTATTGTACCTTGTGTATCACATTACGCTGACGACAACACATAACATTTCAAGCAAATGTAAGAGCCTCAGTTTTCTTGATAAGACAAGGGCAACACTGGCCCAGTCCAGAGAGAAAGCTTGCATGTAAAATGACCATTTGCATGCATTTGTTTGGCATGAATGACCTCTGAGGTATAGATTGCCCAGACCATTGGCTGTATTTATAGGAGCGGAAACCAGTATGGGACAGCAATGACTGTGGTCTCCATGCCATTGATCAGGCCCACAGCATGTTTAGCCCAGGGCCTCCTCGTCATTGATGAAAACAAGTGAACATGAAACTGGACAGTTAACAAACTCTGAGCAAATCAGCCAATAAAAAGAGCCAATCCTACTTTACTGCTCTGCTCTTGCACATAATGGATTATGTCAATAAAAATATGTTTCGGTTGCCAGGCTTCAGAACAATGTCAGGAGAAAAGGAAACATGACCCACATGTGTATAAAGCTCTCTCAACAGATAGACCCTGTTACAATGACATTTAAATAGCTGCTCTAAATTATCAATGAGTGGCAGGGCTGGGCATGCAGAGTGGCCATGGCTCCACCTGCGCCATTGGCCACCACGTGTGTACCCGATGACTCAGCATCTCTGTGGGGACTGGGATTATGCATGTGCCCTTATTACAGGCCATTATTTCATCAATTTGTTTTGTATAATTTTTGTGTTTGCCTTTGTTAACAACTTGGTTCAGGTTGATACTTTAACGGTGGTTCTTGTTTATACAGAAAAAGAAGGTTTGAAAATGTAATAATGAACAAAAATCCACTTCTGTGTACATCTGTGGTAAAGAGAGCTGTGGAAGTTGATTCCTAACTAAAGCCAGATGCTCAGGGAGAGTACATGGGAAGCTTGGTAGGGGGCTTCAGGATGTAATTTCAGAGGGAAACATAAACAGGTAGAGTGTGTGTTATTATAATCCTTTAGTGTGTGGTACAAAGATGAATAAGTACTTTCACATAATATATCACATGACAGTGGAAAACACTGATTTCAAAGTCAACATTTTGCCCAAGAGCGTAGACCTTTCACTCGGTGTGCTTGCATCTGTCCAGTCAGTTCACTAGGCCTACAGCAGAGCTTTCATCACAGTGGCTAAGGTAAGTATGTGACCAACTTCTTCATTTTCTTGATTCAACTGTTTTTTTCACCTATTGTTCATCGAGAGTAACCCCCGAGGAGATATATGGTCTCAGAGAAAGAGTGAGGTTATAATATGGTGGTGTAGCTCGGGGAAATGACGCACAAACTGCTAATGGCCTCCAGAAAAGAGCTGTCACATGGGACTGAGCTGCCACAACAAAACTGACATCAGCCATTATACACTCCATTTTGGTCAGGTTTTGTGGTAAAACAGTATATGACATGGTGAGACATGAGCATCACCCTTTTATGTTTAATCTACAGGCATATTAATATGAGTATATTGGTGGAAGTATGAAGATTTTTACATGAGGATGACATTTGTGGTTTTACACTGAAGTCATTAATTAGAATAGTGCAGTGTGTCCGACTTCAACATATGTTATCAAGTACATGCAAATTGTACATATTTGTGCTCTAGTGATTTATTTCACCTGCAGGAAAGGAATGCAGAGTTACTGGTTTTAACAAAAAGCATGTTTTGCACAAAACTAAACTGAGGGTCAGGCAACTCTCACTGCTCCTGACAATGAAGAGCATAATGAAAACCTGCATTCATAAAGCTAATAGATTTACTAAATGGATGTTATTTAACAGTATTTAACATTTGTCAGTCTTCAGCCTGTTGCAAACAGCCTTGCTCTGCCTTGTACAGTTTGTCTGCTGTCCAGGTAAAAGGCGACTGTGAAACGGAGTTGCCCTCAAGAAGAGCATGTGGTGCAAAAGTAACACAGGATGACTTAACCAACATCATCTACATGGCTGAAGCCACACAAAAGCTGACTTTACACAACAATGGCAGAGCATCGAGAGCTTAGCACGCCAGTGCAAACTGTACCATGATGACTCTTCACAAGGCTCACTACAAAAGGTCTGAAGGGTTCCCCTGATGGCTGAGAGTTGCTATAACCAGAGGTTGCTTTAGTAAAAAGTTCTATTATTATCAAATGAATGTAGAGTGTATTTACCTACAACAATCAAACATGGACAGAATGTTATTAATCAAATATAACTAAAGCTCTGCTTTACCAGTGCCAGACAGCCTTCACATTATCAGCCTTAACTACAGGCATGCAGCAGAAGCCTGCACATGACTCTGATCAGTTACATAAGCTGCCTGCTGTCTCAACTTTACCTCAACTTACAAGTCCAACTGCCTTGGAAACAGCAAGTGAGAAATCAGCAGAACTGTGGTCGACAATGCAAAATTATATTAGATCTTTTCTATACTATTATACTATCTATTTATTGACCTTTATTTTTTTTTATCAGGATAGTCCCAGTGAGATTTGGAATCTCTGTCAAGGGAGTCCTGGCTCCAGAGGGAACATGTTTTTAGTTTTATTGTGTACAGTACATCTACGAATCCTCCAATAATAAAAACACACAGCATTTAAAACACAGCTATTCATTGACTAAATGTTTCATCATTAGGTGGACCAGGAAACAATTTTGATTAATTTGTTGACAAAAGCTCTCAGGCACAAAATGTCTTGACCTTGATCTAAGAGCAATGGACAATGGACTGTTTGGGGTAAAGTTAGTGGATCACATGTGTGTACTGTTGTACTTCAGTGGATGTGTGTACTGTTGTTTAGATGGACTGTGGTCACTCTGATCTGTAACATAGGGTTCCATGACGACAAACGACTTCCTCTGAGATTTCTGAGCACTAGACACACTAAAAAATGCTGGTTTATTTGTTCAACCCAATTGCAGGGTTAGGACTGTTGGGTCTTTCTTTTTTAGTTATTTTCACAGAATTTGGTTGTTTTGCTTAACCCAAACGAGAGGTTGAGTCATAGTTATGACAGGCATAACTATGACTCAGTGATTGGCCTTTTCCCACCTTCGTCTGGTTTACCCAGTGATCTGGGTCAAATCCTCTCAAACAACCCAGCGAATTGTGTCAAATATGTCCAGGGCAGCCATTATCCACATCCTCTGATCCTCCAGAGAAACTAAACTAAACTTGCTAGATAAACGTTGGACTTCAGGCTGCTAAGCATCTACATGGCATCAACTAATTTTTAGCCATTAGTAACTAACCACCTAATAAATGAACATTGTATTTTTTTATTATGGATCTTAATATAACATAACACAACTCTCACCCTTTGGGTTCGATTTTATATTTCTCTCAAACTCCATTTGTCATGGAGGAAGATTTTTTTTGGCTGTATATTTGACTAGTGTTTTTTTTCCTCTCACAGTGGAATCTCCAGCAGACTGAGGTTTCTACAGCCGTAAGCTCTGGACTGAGAACTCAACCTAAAAGCTTCTGTTCAATCACAAATGTTAGCTATATTAAATAATATGATATTTTATGAAGTCCTTTTAAAAAGAAGTGTCACCAGATATATTGTACCTGTAAACATGACCATTTCTCTCTCAGTTATCACAGTGGTATCTCCTGTGACTGAAGCTCCAGAATCTCAGATACGCAAACTCAGCGCTGAAACTTCTCACTTGAAGTTGCAACAAACAAAAGAACAGCAAAATGGACAATTTAAATGATCATTTTACTGCTGAAGTCACAATCTGCTGCCGTTAACAGCGTGACATGTTTTGAATGCAATTATTGATTTTTTTTTGTTTTGTTCTTGTATTTATTTCTTAAATAGCATTATGGTGGTCATTGTAAACATACACTTTATTTGGTAGCATTAACCCATCAGAGGAGTTTAATATTACCCAGAATTGAGCAGAAAAAAAAATTAACCAAAAATCTGGAACAAAATGTTGGGCCAGAATAACCCAGAATCGTGTTGGTTCAATTATGACCCAGCAGTGGGTTATTATTTTACACAGGTCATTATTATCTGCACATACATGCACCTTATGTTCGTTCATGTCAAACTGGCAGCACTCTATTTTAATATTTAAATTAATATCTGGGAAATTACATGATAAGATGCTGTCTTGCTCAACTGTAACTAGGTGTTAGTAGCAACATTTAAGCGTGAAAGAAAGACCACAATTTATTTCCTGATTTACTTGTGAGTAACTGGATTAAAAGTCTGTTCAATTTAATTTCAATCTGTCACTCAGGATATAAATATCACAAAAGGTAATTTCAGACAAAGAAACTTTTGTTTTGCCATTTGGTCAACTTCCAACAATGGAATTCAATACAGTCAATAGAAAAGAACAAGAATATAAGCTTTTAAATAAACATGAATGAACATTTATACCTACACTGAATTTTGAACATTGAGAACATGTTTTTGTTTGAACTGTTAGTCTCTCACTTCACTTTCACTTTGATGCTGCACCAGGAGAGATAAACAACTGTCTGGGACAGTCACAGGCACTCGTTTCTGTATGGCTCTCTTTTACAATATATTGTGTGGTATAAAGGGTGCTATTCTGGATATAGCAGAAAAATTCAGGTACAGGCCCTTTAAGTAAACCACTGATTTGATTCTGCTGTAACTTTACAAAGTCAAAAAGAGTTTTACAGAGCAACAGTGTCTGCAAAGTGTGCTTTCGTCACCTCTTTGCACAAAAGGAAAAGAGGATTTACTGCAGTGTGTAGCCTCATGGGCAGCAGTGACTCTCATACACTGAGAGGATAATGATGTCAGTGATGGAGGCTTTTTGGAAACAATGGAAAGATCAGTTTGAGATGTCAGTGTGCAGACGACATTTGATCACTTCTGATACAAGCAAAAGATGGAAATAGAAATACAAGAAATTGGTATCTGGAGGGTTGAAAATGCTTACCTCTGCAATGTAAATTAATACACTGGACACAGTGTGCCAGTGAATAAGATGTAACAAAGTTATACTGGCTCTGATTCAACACGCTAAACAAAATGTTACATTTGTAAGATTTATTATACGAGTCTAACTGTTTTACAGTACTGATTACGAACATTCAGTGTACATTTCATATTATGTTCACTTTCTTTTTTGAATCTATAAAAGTTCTGTCATAACTGAAGTAATTTTGTTCTAGTATGTCTGTAGAAAATAGGTTTTGCCCTGCAGACAAAGAGGAAGCTTACGGCAATTTAAGTGAGGTAGCTGTTAGTTTTGAAGTGAAGGTATACTGAGTACTAAACAGAATGAGTCTGGTGAAGGTGTAAAATATGGAGGACATGTGGGAGAGCTAGGGGACCTCTGTATGACGTAACATGTTTAGATGGCCTTCGCATGCAGGATTACAAATGGGATAAAGGACTGTACATGTGGTAGTCAGGTCAATCTGAGCACTACAGTAACGTCTGTAGTTATAAACACTACTGTTGGCCTCGACCTTTCTTGCCTATTGGTTTTAGGTCTTATTGGTGACACTTGCACTGGGGAGGCAGCTGGTATCATGTGAGTGCAATCTCAACATTAGTCCCTCATACCGTGACAGAGCCCCAAAGTCAAAGAGTGTGCGTGTGTGTGCGTGCGTGCTCCAAAGTGCTGAGCTTAGCAGAGTGCCCAACACACATCTGATAGAGAGGACTTCATTGTGGGCCAGAAGAAAGCTGATTATGAAGGTCATAAGTGTTTTGGTTTTTTTGGCTGGGAAAAAAAAATCCAGTTCATATAGAAAACAGGGGGAGTTGTGCCAGGGGAGGACTTCTGCCTGCATACTTGTGAGATTTACTGTGCTCTGGCTCACATTTGGTACAACTCAAATGCCTGAGAGCCACAGTTTGGACACATTTTACAGTCTGTGCTTAGAATTAACAATGTTATCTTTTTGTTGAAGGGGAGAGAGGGTTATTTGCCTCACTAAAACAACAAACAGTATATGCAACAACCTTTAATATAATCAGACATAGGGCCAAGTGCTGAAAAAGCTTCCACCTCCCTAAACCATCTGTGAAGCAATTCTATTCTAAACTATTTTTTTTATAAATTAAAATTTACAAATGTATTTTTCTCTAAAACTTACAAATATACACAATTCGGATAAAGGGGGGCTTCCTGGAGCCGGAGGAGACATGCTGGAAAAAGATGGCATAATATGAAACACAGGGCCTAGAATCTAGATCACAACAAAATGGCATCAGATTACACATCTCAAGGTATTTTGATGAAGAAATAGCTTCATAACATTATAGAAAAGAAGTAAACATTTTAACTAGCACAGTGTCATTTTCTTAACAACTCAACATTGTTTTTACCTTGCTGGGTTGAAAGTTAGTTACAACAAAGCCAATGGTCCACCTGATGCTTCAGAGTCTATATAAAAATGACTGGGTTGGCATGTTAGCATGTCCCAGAGTTCTCAGATGTCAGGGGCAGGCCTCCAGTAGCATTATGTAGGCTGAACAGAAACATGATTTTAGGTTACACTTTAGATTTCTGCCTAAAGGGCCTGTACCTGACTCATTTGTATTTGTTCAGTATGCAGCATATAAAACCAACTACTGGTGATAAAAAACAGACTAGATGATATTGCCCATTTGCTTTAAAAGGCATATTGACTGATGAGAATCATAAGGAAGCAACTATCAAGGACGGAGGATTTTATCTTTGCTCACAGGCAGTTGCATCCAAATGGCTCTCAGACAGTATGTTCTGTTATGGCCAAACTGTCAAGGCTGACATTTCATTTTTCAACATATTCATCACTAATTTTCCCAAATCACGTACAAGCCCTTTAATCTGCAAAAAATACCCATTAGGGAAATCAATTTTAGTATTCTCCATCCATGCCTTTTTAAAATAAATTCAATCATGGCAGCTTCCCTACAAATAACTGCCTTTTGTCTTCACCGAAATGGAAAATGACAAGAAACTACTCTTGCCAGTAGATTTTCAAAAACCCGTTTCCTGTTTTAAGTTTCAAGCATTCTACGGAAAGCAGATGTGCACATCATTTTCCTGTGCGATGCTGTGTCACCGCACTTCCTGTCTTGTACTAAACAACACACACCGTGGGACACGAAGCTTTAGATAAGTGTAAATGATGTAGATCCTACAGGGAATACAGAACCCCCCTTTACAGCACCTAGTACGTCATGAGTATTTGGTCTTTGGGGGTGGGACTATGGCTGCTATTTCTGACATCAAGCTCAGAGTGACGCACTGAGATGTTAAGGGTACATGAAAGCAGACCTCAGCTGACCAAAAGTACATAGAGCATGGGGAGCGCAGTGTCAGACTGCAAGGGGTGTGTTCTGCGCCACATCTGTAAGACCATCCGTGCCCAGACAAAAGGACTGTATCTCCCATCAGCCCAGGGCATTCTCTGCTTCCTGTTTCGGAGCACAACCTTAAGGGTAGCAGACAAAGACGTGAGGAGAGCTGTGTGGAAACTCTGGGGGAGGGAGCAATCTGTACAAGAGAAAAAACACTCTCACAGAGGTAGCATTGTGCACCTCACCTCAGAACAACTCCCAAACGCAAGTAAAATGCTTTGGCAGTACATGCTGCCTAGTTGCGAGTCAATTTTACATGTTTATAACAAGTAATACGATGTTAACAGTAAATTAGACAAAATGGGATGTAAATATACAATCTAGGCCCACTATTCGGGTTTAAGGAGGAGTTTTCTGGTGAAATGACGCAACTCTTTCAATGACCCTTGACGTCTGTTTGATGAAGCTGGATTGGAGAGTTAGCAAGGAAACTTCAGAGTTAACCCTGGTTTAGCGATACTACAGTGCTATGAATCTAGATCTCTGGATTACTCTATCCAGTTCAGCTTCTTAGTAAAGACCAGGCTATTTTGAGAGATCAGTAATCAATTTAAATCATGTTTAAATGAACAGAACTCAATCTGAACAAAAAAAAAATCTCAAAAAGTCTATACACGAAACTTACAGTACAGACATTCTTTGGTAATAGCCTATAAGAGCAGTCAGTTAATCTGATATACAGGATTCAAGATGACCCCTCACTGTATTAAGTAGGAGAAATAATTAAAATTTATTACATACAATATTTTTGGTCAACTGACCTTCATCAGGTTGTTTTGAATTGTTAATTACGATGGCAATTGGGGTCATTTTTCCCTCACTCAAAACCCACAAATAGGAATTAGGCAGGCTACCAGAAATGGAAAAATTAAGAAAAATCAAAGAAAATCAGCTGTAATAGAAGTAGAGATAGATCGATATATCCATTGGCCAATACTTTCACTTTTTAGCATATCGGCTACTGCCATTACATCTTGAGCACAGGTAAAATTTTTTACTTCGACCTAGCTAAAGAATCCATATTATATAATTTGGGAAACATTACCTAAATTGGCCCTACATAACGGTCCAAAAATATCGGCAGAGCTGCCATCATTTTTCTGAATTCTAAACAATAAGTATAGGCATCGGGCTTTACATCCAATTAAGCTCAAAGTTAAGAACTTTGTAACAACTCCCACCAATGTGCACATAACTCCTATGGCATTCATGGCAATATGTGGCAGGGAGGGGGTTTACAACGCTACAAACCCACATCACTCAGGAGACGCTTATTAACTAAGCAGACATTGAAGCACCAGTGTCACCACACAAACATCACATATGATCAGGTCAGCTGGGGTGCGATCGTGGTCCATTTGATCTGACATTTTTACTCATAGCTGGACTAGTAACACTGAAGGTGGGATCAATATTTAAGCTCTGCACCATTCCGTTACTCTGATGTGAATAAATTGCCATGTCTCCTCTCCCTTTCCGGCTGGTTGGACCTAGAGCAGCCTGCTTGTGTCACAGCGTCCTTATGGCCCCATACAACAAGACAATAAGACATTCCAGAGAGTCTGTGCCGGTTACCTCTCATCAAACGTTGTCTATTGTGTTCATCCACAGGGTGTCCTCATCTTTACTGGCACCCAGCTTCTTCTCTCCGCAAGTTGAGCTGCCCCAACACTGCACTGAATGACTCATTGATTGGTTTGAACAAATCAATTAGTACAGTGGAATTTCCATTCAGTGTTTCAAATCAGCGTCAGTGTCCGCCCTCTGTAGTCAGGGCACCATGACCTTCAAGGTAGGATAAACTCCATGAAATTTAAAGTCCAAACTCCATTTTGGAAATACTGAGCCAAACAATAGTGCCTCTGTGGATGAGAGCCAACAAGAGCTAATTAAAGTCGCCACTAATCAGCTGATCTAGTCAATCTGCAGCAGTAATATTGGGGTGATGAGAAACGTGTCTCCTAATATTGTACAGACCTAGGCCATTAGAACATGCAGGACTCTAGACCACAATGGAGGGCCACTATTACATAACCAGAACAGCCTTTCATCACAAAGTACTTGACGGCAGGATGTGGAACAGCTCCTTAGCTCAATCTCAGATTAACAAACTCAAGCGATGAAGATTACTTTTCACTGTTGTCCTCTAACTACAGCAGTGCCAGTCATAGCATTCTCTCTTCCCTCCAAACCAGCCTGGGTGTCCATACAAAACAAGCTCACACAGAAAATCTAACAAGTCAACACCATTTCTGTATCATCCTTTTCTCACCAATGAGCATGGACCGCAACCCTTATTGTTTGTTAGGAAAATGTGTGCATCCAAACAACCTTAGGAACTGCATGGTTAAGTGTCAGGCATTTTACTGTTACACAGACAACATGCATTAGCTGTTGTTTCTAACTGTATTTCCTGTACATATATTGACTGACTAAATGGGCAGCATGGAAGGCATCGCTTGAAGGCAATTGCTTCACATTGAGTCTTAAAGAGCATAAAGTGACTCTGAAAAGAACATGCTTTACTCATCATTTCTGTAATGAAGGCATGCTATAACTATTTAAGAAGAATAATTAATAAAATAAAACAGGACTATTTTAAATGTACAGTATCTGGGTACGGTTTGAAAAGCCTGCAGAGACCTGAAAATGCCTTAGGGTCAACCATCAAAAACCTGTTATGTATCTTAAATGCCCTATGACTAAACATACTGCATGCCTCTACTGATAATAATGTCAAACTATCAGTAAACATGGCATAATTTAGCAAGTGTGGACTAGAGAAGATTGTCAATTTGATTAACAAGCGTGTCAACCAAAACTTTGACAGTTTTTTATGTATTGTTGTGACATGTGCATATTTTTTTAGAATGATGGAGAAGAAATGAGGTAAGATTTGTACTGATCAAATGGAGTTATGATTTGGTAAACTATTTTATCATTTACTGTGTGAAAACGTTCTTAACAAAAAAAAAATCTATCAAGAAACATACTTCTGTAAAAGAAAAAGCCTACTACTTGACATCAAAAGAGAAGATCTGTAAGAAGGCCAATAGCAACATTTTTTCATGGTTTTATAAAGTCATTGGAGAGGAGCTGAACTTAGGCTATAGCTGCTATAGCCCAGTGCTACAGTATAGCACATGTCCCTTGTGTTCACGTGTCTCAGAACATTCCCGGGATCACACTGGAAGCTGCAGCATGGACTGAGGCTGGATGTCACACAGCGGAGCTTTAACCTTCACTGCTCCACGTGCGTCTGTTTAACACAGTCCTCGTTTCCATTTATGGGACTTACCTTGTCCAGCTCGTCATGTAGCTCGGACAGGGTGGGTCGGATCAGCTTCTCCCCGAGGGGCGCCGCCGTGTGTCTGTAGAAGTCGATGTTTGGGACTGCGTCGATGGTGTTGTGGCCGAAAGTCCTCAGGTAATAGGTGTTGGTGTGGGGTATCATAGTGGTAGTGATGCTGCCCGCCGGTAGATGAGTGCAGGGCTCGTCTCGCTCATCACCGTGTCCCCATTCTGGACCCCTTCACCCTCAGGAGAGGCCGCCCCGCTGGCCCCACTCGGGTCGGCGAAGTTTACCACCCGAAAGCGGCCTTTGGCTTCCTCTCCCACGGGCCCCGAATCAGTTTCGGCGAGACCCCCAGCACTGGCCTTATCGCTGGATGGGACGGTGCTAGTGTCTGAGCTCGGAGATTTTTCTTCTGCTGCTCCAGCTGCCTCTGCCACAAGGTCCACTTGAAATCGGCTCTGGCTGGGTGTCGGACCGGCGGGTTTCGGCCCCGCATCAGGGGCGAGTAGATCCCCCTCAGCCGCGGCGGGAGGCGTGGAGGATGGTGCTGACATGGCACACGGAGTGCGCGTAAAAACCGTATAGTAAAGGCGTATGGCGGCTATCTAGGGGAGGAAGAGCTAAACGTCGCACCGACCAGCTTCCTATTTCCAGTCAAGACGCTGCTGTTCATGAACATAAAAGAGCGGCAAAACTATGGCACGCTAGCTGCCACGGAGCATGAGGCTGTAGAGGTACGAAAGTTTCGACCACTCTCGTCTTTGTTTCCTCGTAACACGAGAGTCGGTCCTAAAGTCTCCGCTAACACCTGGTGTATGTCTCCGCTGAACCTCTGTCGGCCGTGCTCTGGAGAGTGGATCAGGGCGGGATGCTGTTGTCGACCTTGCGGCAGCTCCTCCTAGACTCCCCGAACTGCCCTCGCCGCTATTATACACACTGCAGTCGGCATCACTGTAGGGTGGGAGCCCACTGAGGGGAGTATCGCGAGATGCCAACGATCCCGTCCATTTATTCAAAGGTAGAAGTGTCGCGAGAAGACATCACAATCCCCAAACATTGGGCGTGACGTTATCAATTTCCAGAGGGGGAGGGGGTTGTGGGAGGGAGAAACTCCATGAGGAACTGTAGCCCTACTACTCCTGTGTGCGCGAGCTCTGCCATGCGCACGTGCTACAATGTTTTACATACTTTATGTTGAAGCTGTGCACCAATATTCAGTCTACATCACCTAACAATTGATACAAATGTCAATGTTTTTGCACAAGTAATATTCTCACCTTTTTGGTATAGCCTACAAACTTGAATAACAGATCCAAAATGCATATTAAAGGTCCTATACAAGGCAAACATCACACTTGAGCTTTTGGCCATGTTATAATGTTGTTACCTCCTCAAAAACATGCCTGGAGTTATGTTCTGTTTCATTCATGCTTGAGTAATCATTTATTATTGGTCTGTCTACATCTCCAAAGCTCAAAATACTCTGTTCCACCTTGTGATGTCAGTAGTAGTTTTAAAGTTAACAGCTACATTTTACTTTTTTTCAACAGAGATTGGCAACTACAGTGGTGAAATTAATAATAATAATAATGATAATGCCTTACACTTGTAATGCGCTTTATCATAGCCTCTCAAAGCGCTACATTGAAGTCATTATTCATTCACTCCACACTTGGTGATGGTAAATACAAATTATCCAAATGATTCTAGTGAAAGTGTTTGGATTTTAAAAGCACAGTGGAGCACTTCCTGTGTGTTCCACCTTGTGATGTCATTGGTGGTTTTCTGTTTGAGAGAAAAACTCAAATATGAAGTATTTGAGTGAAAGAAACAAAACCACAACTCCAGGCATGTTTTGTTTAGGAAACAACACCATAACATATATCACAAAATAGCGTAATATGGGCCCTTTAAAAACTCCCACAAAGACGGCAGGGGAAACATAACATGGTATGAAGCCGGACCAGGCAGGGATAGCCTACTCTTTCTGTCAGCTAAGCAAAACCCTGTTTTAGAAATGGGCTTTTTGTGGGTAATACATAGTCCTAATGTAAAAGTGAAGGCAGAAAGTTTAACCATTCTGTACCATTGTTATGCCTCTCCAAAAATATTTAAGCAGCAAACAGAAAAACCTAATGCAAACATCGTTAAGCTTATAAA
>JAIEZT010000054.1:36274385-36369937 GCA_019594935.1 Periophthalmus modestus | reverse complement strand
AACATGATACAACAAGCTTCAAGACACCAGTTTTGGAAATGTAGGATTTTTACAAGACTGCGTATCTGTGACTCTTTGTGTGTATCTAAGAGCTTTTGTGGGCTCAACAAATCGCCAGTAGAAGTGACAAAACCTGTATTGGGGTTTTTGGTATAGATGCCAAGAAGTTTTTTTTAATACAAACAGTTTTCCTTATTTGCCTTTAATTTCAAAAACAAAGAAGTAAAACAATACCAAAGTTACTTACAGTGCTGACATGACTCAACAAACATCAGCCCACCGTTTGGTAACTTGGGGACCAGATCGGAATTCTGGACGAGAGTTAGGGTAACCAGTCATTCACCATCACCTGGGGTCTGCAAGTATACATACACTAATTACACAAAATTCCAATGTATTTTGCCTTCTAGTGCACCCTTAAATTGTCACACAGGACACAGAAGAGGAGAAAATATGCCAGAGTATGAACATCAGCAAATATGTTAGCAACGTCAAAGGCTTTAGCTGAGGCAGTGGTGTAGACTCAGTCATTTTAAAGACACTCTTTAGTAAATCCTCCTCCATTGTTGCCTCTATGGAACCAGCCCCATGAGCTTGATCTCACAAACATAACAATTTTATCCTATATGCACAACAGTTACAAAGTTGAATATGTGCCCACCAGGTCCTCAAGACTAACCATTTACAAGGAATTCCTAGATAATAAATATACTAAAAATGGTTTGAAAAGTTAAAACAACAATGCTCCCACCCTTAATTATGGTGTTTAATGCAAGTTTATACCTGAGTTCTTGATGTGGTCTTCAACTCACTCAGATGCAGTGTGTGGTGTTAAGCCTGGTGGTGTTCAGAGCCTGGTGGATACCCCAGTTTCAGCAGCTGAAGCATGACACAATGGTGGACAGAACACAGTGCGTGAGGAGGACTGTTTATAGGTCGTGTGACCCACGTGGTTTTAATGCCCTTGTCAAGGCCCTGTTATGTTGTGTAGCTTGTGTGTCAAACTTGAGAGTGTATTCGGTTTGTGTTTCAGTGAGCTGCATCCCTTGGCTCAGCAAAACAATGGGACGTGCCACAGTTTAAATGGAAAGGAAAAGTCAGGGTGCAGATCGTGTGATTTTATACCGTACTGTTTCACAGCCATAGGGGCGCACCGGATTATTAAGCGCCAGCTTTCAGTACGGGTGTTTTTTTTGGGTGCTTTTTTTGCATTTACACATCCAAAGTCGCAAAAAAAACACCATTAGCCCAGCATCCAAATCCATTCACAATCATCGCGTAACTCGCCCGGCTGTGTTCGCCGTCTGCATCCATCGCTCCTGCGATGTTCTGCTAAACAAACTTTTTAAACCGCGCCTTATGCCGTGAAATTACGTAATCATTCAAATGTTTTTTTGTTCCCACATTTTATAAATGGAAAGGCCATGCCTATCACATGTCGCCTCATAATTACCTGCTTCTTGTGGCGAACGAATAGAATTTACTACCCAGACCATGACATTGGTGAGGTGCACGCCCACAGTTTTGATGACAACTGACCGCACAGCACAGGACACTCCATCCTGGACACCCACATGTTGTAGTGTATTTGAAGCTTGGCCTGCCATACCTGTGTTTAAGCCCACCACTAAAAAGTTACCAGGACAGTACAGCCTGGCCAACTTGTGCCCTATTTTTAAACAATTATAAAAGTGGCCAAAGTAGTAATTTGGTCAAAAAACCAACAATTAAAAACTGCTAATAAGTAGTAGCTTTTGAAACAAGCCCCACAGTTACATTAGCATGAATTCTAGTCTACATTTAGTTTCTTGTAACCGTATGTGTTTGCAGAGGATAAATCATGCGGAGGGTTAGCACTTAGCTAGCACTGCCTTCAGAGGGAGAACCTAGTGCTATTAGTGACATTCGGAGGCACTCGTCTTGGCAGGGTGCGGCCTCCCCTACTCTCGGATTTTCGTCCATGCTGCCCGGCGTTCCTTTGTGGTGGTTATATGGCGCTTACTCACAAGCTACCGCCCCTCCCGGCGTAACCTTCACTGAACTGTTGAGTCCGGGAGCCATTACGCTGCACCCCTATGCATAATCTGATACTGTGTCGGATATTGGTGCCGATACTGAAAAAAATTGCAGGATCAGATATTGCTTTTGAATCTCAGTTCAGCAGATATCCTGGTTGGACATATAAATCCATGTAATGGAAACTTTGTTCTGGTCATAGTCAACCCAGAAAAAATTTAATGTTTATATATATATATAGATACAAAAGTGTTCAGCAGCAACAGTTACTCACTGCATAACACATCAGTTTTGTCTCAATTACATTTTTGTTGTTAAGGAAGGAAATAAGTAAGAAATAATTTTTTTAGTTGCTGCACTGGTATTGGTTGATATCATGTCATTTTCAAATACTTAAATCCTAGTATCAGAATTGGAACCGGGACTGAAAAAGCTGGATCGGTGCATCCCTAATTAGGAGTTAGGGGGTGTGGTTGGTGATCAGCCAAGAAAGGCTAAAGAATAGAATTGGCTTGAATAGTAGGTGGGTTCTAAAGGCAGGTAAAATCCAGTAGCCTAGGCTAAGAGAACTCACTGTTCCTTCCTGTAAATGACCCATGTACCACTTTTATGTCCTTATAATTTATATGACCTTTAGGTATTAGCGGCAGACAGGAATCTGTACTGCATTCTGCTCTAAAGCTTGTGTATCAAAGAGAAAAAAAGCACAAAGCTCAGTGTGACACAACCTCCTCCAGTTTTTCCATTTGGATCATTCAACATCAGCTAACATTCAAGTCAGTTCAGGACAGGCAGAAATGTATCTTGTTACCAAAAAAAACATTTCAAAACACATGTGATTTTTGCACTATCAAAATGAAATACGTTGACACATGACGGTTGCTTTTGTTCTTACCTGGGTGAGTTGGCCAGTGAGGCATGAAACACAGAAAATAATTTATCAAGGCATAGGATGCCAGTAAAAAAGTTGGAAATGAATTGGGGCAATCACGTTCAGTTCAGCTGAAAAAAAAAACAAAAAAAAACAACCACTATATTTTTTAAAGATCCAAAGTCTCAAACTCCAGATACAAATGGGGGAGTAAATCAAGCTTCTTACCAATGAGGATAAAAGCCAAAGCAATGCCGAAGGTTAAGATAAGAATAACCTCGAAAGCGGCTCATTGTTCTTGCCATAACCTTTGGCGAACATGCCTAAGCCTGGTAGATGTTGTCCTTACACAGTGCCCTTAAAAAAAAATGTCACGAAAGCATAATGATGATGGTTTTTAGGTTTTTGGATGGGACAATAACCAGTATTAAAGTACACCACAGTGTTAAAAAGCCCCATCAGTAACAATACATGATGGGGCTTCCTGATGGTATTATTAACTAGAGCTCAGATTTTACACTGCATCTGTGGTAAAAACTAGGGCTTCTCACAGCCTTGAGCTCTGAGTGGATTATTCTTTAGTCACTCTTATGCCACAAAATGTGGTAAAATAACCAAGAAGGAAAGTCGAAAGTCTATATTTTAGAAGGTCCATTGTGTGCCCAGTCATAGACCTGATCTCTGTAGAGATACTTTTTTCCCCTAATAATTGATCTGTGTCCCCAAATCTCTCCAACAGCAAAGTAGTTTTAAACCAGAAGAATACACACACTGGATATAAGCACTTATTAACTCATATTAAAGACAGGACTCATTTCAAGTCCGATTTCAAATTTATAGTGCTATATTACTTACCTGGAAAACCTTAGGAGCACTGACTCAAAGAGAGGCCAAAGCAGAGTGAGAGAGTAGCAGAGATGAGTACCCAATGCCAGCAGTGATGATAGGTCCAAAACCAGAGACTCAAAACTCCTACCTGTTTGTTATAGAATTAAATAGTAAACAACAAAATACTCTGAATATTCTTAAAATGTGAGCAGCAGCCTCGTACCTGGAAATCATTGTTGAAGACCATAGCGGCAGCCATCGTCAGAATTTTTTTTGCAGCTGGAGAAGTCAACAGCCCAAATTTACAGGCTGCCATCGGAGCAGTTTTGCCATGGAACTGAGCACTGACAGTGTCATTTTTATGCTTCCACTTGCATCTCTCACAATGCAGGATCTCTGGTGTGATTAAAATATACATGGTTTGTTTTGAGGAATTTGTGTTTAACATTAAGGAAAGACCAAAAACACAAACCAGTGGAAAACGCTGCAACACCCAAGTAGACAACTCCTGTGATCAAAATGGGCGGAGAGAAGTGTTCCTCTGGGAAATAGCCAACTGTGGAATCCTGAAAACAACAAAAAAGCATGTTTTTTTAAATAGTTGCATCCAAGAGTGACACTTGTTGGAAAGAAGTTGACAGTTTACTTACAGCAAGATCCCCTGAATGTTTTGCTCCAGCTCCAATATACCAGTGGGCTGCTGGAAAGAAAATGGCAAAGACGGAGAAGAAAAGTTTTACCCTTATCGAAAATCTGGACCCATGTTTTCCCACATTATTGAACCTGAAAGAAAAAAAAAGTATAAGATTGCAGATAAAAACAAATGTTAGTAGCAATAGGTCAGGGAAAATAAAGTCTTACCATCATAGCCAAAGAAGCCTGACGGTTCCTTAGATTTGACAAGAAATGAAGTGCCAATGAAAAGTAATTTATAATAGCTGTGATGAGAACCACAAGCAGGAAGATCTGGGCCTAGAAACAAACAGCTGTTTAAACACTTCATTTTGGAGAAATGTGATTTTTTTTTCCTGTGATTTTAGATGGAAAAGTACACACCTTGGCCTCCCACTCCATGCCTGCCACTGAAATGCCCAGCAGAAGAATGACTGTGATTGTGCCAATTATCCGAATATCATTGATTTCATCTGTCATGATCGCATCTGCACCCTGTAAAGACAAACAAATATCAGTCTATAATTACTTACAAAAAGCAGCATAGGTCGCTCATTTTCACCGGACACTTACAGCAAGAAGTTCTACAACAGTTTCAGCACAAAGCCCACCACATACATGGCCACGGCCACAGCATTGGCAAAGGCAAAGATTAGACCTATAGATCCACCAAACTCTGGGCCCAAGCTTCTTGATATAAGATAGTATGCGCCACCTGAAACAAAACAGCAAAACAGACTAAACAAACTTTCAGCATTTTGAACTTTGGTCAAAAACAGCAGCCAGGTGTCTATCCATGGCTTTTCTTGGGTAGACAAGAAGAAGGGGGAAAAAAAATCACCTCCTCGTTACAAATCCATTGGTGGCAATGGCAGATGTGGACAGGCCAGTGATGGTGGTCACAACAGTGGCCATGCAAACAATTGCACAGGAGAGAGCTGCCAACAAACAACAGATAGACATTATTTTCAACAATTATAAATCAAAGGACAAAGTATTTCACAACTTTTCACTTTGGTTTCCTTGGTTTGTGAAATGTAGCACTACAGTCATTAGAGGAGCCTCTGTGGCTGCACTCTGCCACATGTGCCACTTTGTAGTGATATTTCACATCCAAGTGGAGTACTATCAACAAGTGCCAGCCTGAGATAGTAAGCGCAGTGTGTCACTTCAGACCAAAGGGAGAAACATTGATCTGAAATGAACTTCTGAATGGCACTAACATCACAGCACCGTGTCCCAGGGAGTGATAGTAGTCAAGTTTAATAGGCTTCACAGATGGGCAGCGCGTGTCTTCAAATCAAACCATTTAAACGTGAAATACAAATGTTACCAAATAATAAACGTATGAAGTACATGAGCAACAAGAAGCATAGCGCTGAGCGAGACACGTCCCACACAAAGGGGGCGCGATGACAGGGACTGTGTGATGGATGAAGAGGAACAAAGCCTCAAAAACAATGAAACTGAATCCTGAATGTTTTTGGTCCTAAAGGGATGAAAATCTATTTACATACGTTTGTGGGCCATAGCAACTGCGGGCAGTGTACTGCCTAAATTTTAAAAAGTCCACAATAGATTTGTCTCCTTACCAATTCCAGCTTGTCCCACAATCCATGACATTCGGATGAACAGCATCACACACCCAGATGTTAAGCATACAGCGAACCTAAAATACAAAGTTTATTTATGAGAGGCCAAGACTAAACATTTGCCTCATGTTTCACAACATGTGTTATATCCAATACATAATGCAGCTGATGCAAATATACATGACAGTGTATAAAATCTGATTAAACTCAAGAGGAAGAGAAGACTTTTAATGTCAAATAAAGTTAGATGAAGCATTCCAGAGCCACCAGAAGTTATGATAAATTCCTGTCAGTGAGCGCTGACTCACATCTGAGGCAAATGTGGGGATTTCTTCATGTGGTTCTACAACCACCACCATCTCAGTCTCCTGTAATTCCCACTTACTTAACAAAATCCACAACCCAGTGTAACCCACACATGCATCTAAAGTAAACAGTGCCACACTTTTCAACTCAACTCTGTTCACTCACTACACTGAAAGCCCACCACATTGAAAAAAGGTGTCTGTTCACTTTCCTAATTTGCAGATAGCATTAATATATGTTGTTTTGAAGGTCGATCCCACTCACCAGGACACCCTTTATCCAGCCGAACTTGACCACCCCTTTGGACTCCGCAGCCTCCTTTGCAGCAGCCTCTTCAGCAGGAGTGAGTTCATCACCATTGGCAAATCCATCCTCAAATGGCTCCTAAAAAAACATCATTTTTGTTATTATTATTTTTATATCAATGATGAATTATGTATTGAAATAATTTTAAAACAACAGTAAATTCAGTGCAATCAGTTGCTTAGATGTACTCTCAGATATTTCTCTCCAGTCATTTGCATAGACAGAATTGTATGTTGGCATTCAGGATGCATGTCCTGTCATTTAAAACACAGGAAGCCTCTCCCTGTGAACAGACAATGTCATGACGTTGGTGGCCTCTCTGCAAAGTTGTACATAAAATGTTTATAGAGTTGTTAAAGAACTGTGCCACTACACAATCCACCTCTGAAGAAGCTAGCATCCAGAGGATGAAGGAACTGATACCATTCACTTACTCAACTGTCCAAAAGCCAATGGACCACTTCAGGAAATACATGTTTTGGTCCATCCAAGGCTCAGACAACCCAGGAGCTCTGTTCTTTTTGAGAGATGTTTTGTTCAAATATATATTGTTTAAAAAACATACCTCAGAACTAATTCAATGATTAAATGTCCTACATTACACAAAATGAAACTCTTGTGTGAATGAAACAAACAAGACTTTGGTTATGTTTTTTTGATGAGGTAACATTATAACATGGTTTAAAGCTCACATTTGAGTAATCCTGGATTATTAGTCTGTCTACATCTCCAAAAGATCAAGATGCTCTGTTCCACCTTGTGATGTCATGTAATGCTAGTTTGTTAACAGCCATCTTTTACCTTTTGTTCAGTAGAGGCTGCCAATGCCAGGGCTGAAATTATCCAAATAATTCTAGTCAAGGTGCATGGGATTAAAACACAATGGAGAACTTTCTGTATTATCACATGACATCACAAGGTGGAACAGTGCGTTTTCAGATTGAGAAAATAACTAAATATACAGGGTTAGTGTGTTAAACATGTGTGAATGAAACAAAACAAAACTCCACAATTTCTGTCCTGGACATGTTCCTCATTGCCTCACATTTGAGACACAACTACTAGGCCTGGAATGATGCTGATAAAGCGATATCAAGGGCATTTTATTGTACCTTGTGTATCACATTACGCTGACCGACAACACATAACATTTCAAGCAAATGTAAGAGCCTCAGTTTTCTTGATAAGACAAGGGCAACACTGGCCCAGTCCAGAGAGAAAGCTTGCATGTAAAATGACCATTTGCATGCATTTGTTTGGCATGAATGACCTCTGAGGTATAGATTGCCCAGACCATTGGCTGTATTTATAGGAGCGGAAACCAGTATGGGACAGCAATGACTGTGGTCTCCATGCCATTGATCAGGCCCACAGCATGTTTAGCCCAGGGCCTCCTCGTCATTGATGAAAAACAAGTGAACATGAAACTGGACAGTTAACAAAACTCTGAGCAAATCAGCCAATAAAAAGAGCCAATCCTACTTTACTGCTCTGCTCTTGCACATAATGGATTATGTCAATAAAATATGTTTCGGGTTGCCAGGCTTCAGAACAATGTCAGGAGAAAAGGAAACATGACCCACATGTGTATAAAGCTCTCTCAACAGATAGACCCTGTTACAATGACATTTAAATAGCTGCTCTAAATTTCAATGAGTGGCAGGGCTGGGCATGCAGAGTGGCCATGGCTCCACCTGCGCCATTGGCCACCACGTGTGTACCCGATGACTCAGCATCTCTGTGGGGACTGGGATTATGCATGTGCCCTTATTACAGGCCATTATTTCATCAATTTGTTTTGTATAATTTTTGTGTTTGCCTTTGTTAACAACTTGGTTCAGGTTGATACTTTAACGGTGGTTCTTGTTTATACAGAAAAAGAAGGTTTGAAAATGTAATAATGAACAAAAATCCACTTCTGTGTACATCTGTGGTAAAGAGAGCTGTGGAAGTTGATTCCTAACTAAAGCCAGATGCTCAGGGAGAGTACATGGGAAGCTTGGTAGGGGGCTTCAGGATGTAATTTCAGAGGGAACATAAACAGGTAGAGTGTGTGTTATTATAATCCTTTAGTGTGTGGTACAAAGATGAATAAGTACTTTCACATAATATATCACATGACAGTGGAAAACACTGATTTCAAAGTCAACATTTTGCCCAAGAGCGTAGACCTTTCACTCGGTGTGCTTGCATCTGTCCAGTCAGTTCACTAGGCCTACAGCAGAGCTTTCATCACAGTGGCTAAGGTAAGTATGTGACCAACTTCTTCATTTTCTTGATTCAACTGTTTTTCACCTATTGTTCATCGAGAGTAACCCCCGAGGAGATATGGTCTCAGAGAAAGAGTGAGGTTATAATATGGTGTAGCTCGGGGAAATGACGCACAAACTGCTAATGGCCTCCAGAAAAGAGCTGTCACATGGGACTGAGCTGCCACAACAAAACTGACATCAGCCATTATACACTCCATTTTGGTCAGGTTTTGTGGTAAAACAGTATATGACATGGTGAGACATGAGCATCACCCTTTTATGTTTAATCTACAGGCATATTAATATGAGTATATTGGTGGAAGTATGAAGATTTTTACATGAGGATGACATTTGTGGTTTTACACTGAAGTCATTAATTAGAATAGTGCAGTGTGTCCGACTTCAACATATGTTATCAAGTACATGCAAATTGTACATATTTGTGCTCTAGTGATTTATTTCACCTGCAGGAAAGGAATGCAGAGTTACTGGTTTTAACAAAAAGCATGTTTTGCACAAAACTAAACTGAGGGTCAGGCAACTCTCACTGCTCCTGACAATGAAGAGCATAATGAAAACCTGCATTCATAAAGCTAATAGATTTACTAAATGGATGTTATTTTAACAGTATTTAACATTTGTCAGTCTTCAGCCTGTTGCAAACAGCCTTGCTCTGCCTTGTACAGTTTGTCTGCTGTCCAGGTAAAAGGCGACTGTGAAACGGAGTTGCCCTCAAGAAGAGCATGTGGTGCAAAAGTAACACAGGATGACTTAACCACATCATCTACATGGCTGAAGCCACACAAAAGCTGACTTTACACAACAATGGCAGAGCATCGAGAGCTTAGCACGCCAGTGCAAACTGTACCATGATGACTCTTCACAAGGCTCACTACAAAAGGTCTGAAGGGTTCCCCTGATGGCTGAGAGTTGCTATAACCAGAGGTTGCTTTAGTAAAAAGTTCTATTATTATCAAATGAATGTAGAGTGTATTTACCTACAACAATCAAACATGGACAGAATGTTATTAATCAAATATAACTAAAGCTCTGCTTTACCAGTGCCAGACAGCCTTCACATTATCAGCCTTAACTACAGGCATGCAGCAGAAGCCTGCACATGACTCTGATCAGTTACATAAGCTGCCTGCTGTCTCAACTTTACCTCAACTTACAAGTCCAACTGCCTTTGGAAACAGCAAGTGAGAAATCAGCAGAACTGTGGTCGACAATGCAAAATTATATTAGATCTTTTCTATACTATTATACTATCTATTTATTGACCTTTATTTTTTTTTATCAGGATAGTCCCAGTGAGATTTGGAATCTCTGTCAAGGGAGTCCTGGCTCCAGAGGGAACATGTTTTTAGTTTTATTGTGTACAGTACATCTACGAATCCTCCAATAATAAAAACACACAGCATTTTAAAACACAGCTATTCATTGACTAAATGTTTCATCATTAGGTGGACCAGGAAAACAATTTGATTAATTTGTTGACAAAAGCTCTCAGGCACAAAATGTCTTGACCTTGATCTAAGAGCAATGGACAATGGACTGTTTGGGGTAAAGTTAGTGGATCACATGTGTGTACTGTTGTACTTCAGTGGATGTGTGTACTGTTGTTTAGATGGACTGTGGTCACTCTGATCTGTAACATAGGGTTCCATGACGACAAACGACTTCCTCTGAGATTTCTGAGCACTAGACACACTAAAAAATGCTGGTTTATTTGTTCAACCCAATTGCAGGGTTAGGACTGTTGGGTCTTTCTTTTTTAGTTATTTTCACAGAATTTGGTTGTTTTGCTTAACCCAAACGAGAGGTTGAGTCATAGTTATGACAGGCATAACTATGACTCAGTGATTGGCCTTTTCCCACCTTCGTCTGGTTTACCCAGTGATCTGGGTCAAATCCTCTCAAACAACCCAGCGAATTGTGTCAAATATGTCCAGGGCAGCCATTATCCACATCCTCTGATCCTCCAGAGAAACTAAACTAAACTTGCTAGATAAACGTTGGACTTCAGGCTGCTAAGCATCTACATGGCATCAACTAATTTTTAGCCATTAGTAACTAACCACCTAAATAAATGAACATTGTATTTTTATTATGGATCTTAATATAACATAACACAACTTCTCACCCTTTGGGTTCGATTTTATATTTCTCAAACTCCATTTGTCATGGAGGAAGATTTTTTTGGCTGTATATTTGACTAGTGTTTTTCCCTCTCACAGTGGAATCTCCAGCAGACTGAGGTTTCTACAGCCGTAAGCTCTGGACTGAGAACTCAACCTAAAAGCTTCTGTTCAATCACAAATGTTAGCTATATTAAATAATATGATATTTTATGAAGTCCTTTTAAAAGAAGTGTCACCAGATATATTGTACCTGTAAACATGACCATTTCTCTCTCAGTTATCACAGTGGTATCTCCTGTGACTGAAGCTCCAGAATCTCAGATACGCAAACTCAGCGCTGAAACTTCTCACTTGAAGTTGCAACAAACAAAAGAACAGCAAAATGGACAATTTAAATGATCATTTTACTGCTGAAGTCACAATCTGCTGCCGTTAACAGCGTGACATGTTTTGAATGCAATTATTGATTTTTTTTTGTTTTGTTCTTGTATTTATTTCTTAAATAGCATTATGGTGGTCATTGTAAACATACACTTTATTTGGTAGCATTAACCCATCAGAGGAGTTTAATATTACCCAGAATTGAGCAGAAAAAAAAATTAACCAAAATCTGGAACAAAATGTTGGGCCAGAATAACCCAGAATCGTGTTGGTTCAATTATGACCCAGCAGTGGGTTATTATTTTACACAGGTCATTATTATCTGCACATACATGCACCTTATGTTCGTTCATGTCAAACTGGCAGCACTCTATTTTAATATTTAAATTAATATCTGGGAAATTACATGATAAGATGCTGTCTTGCTCAACTGTAACTAGGTGTTAGTAGCAACATTTAAGCGTGAAAGAAAGACCACAATTTATTTCCTGATTTACTTGTGAGTAACTGGATTAAAAGTCTGTTCAATTTAATTTCAATCTGTCACTCAGGATATAAATATCACAAAAGGTAATTTCAGACAAAGAAACTTTTGTTTTGCCATTTGGTCAACTTCCAACAATGGAATTCAATACAGTCAATAGAAAAGAACAAGAGAATATAAGCTTTTAAATAAACATGAATGAACATTTATACCTACACTGAATTTTGAACATTGAGAACATGTTTTTGTTTGAACTGTTAGTCTCTCACTTCACTTTCACTTTGATGCTGCACCAGGAGAGATAAACAACTGTCTGGGACAGTCACAGGCACTCGTTTCTGTATGGCTCTCTTTTACAATATATTGTGTGGTATAAAGGGTGCTATTCTGGATATAGCAGAAAAATTCAGGTACAGGCCCTTTAAGTAAACCACTGATTTGATTCTGCTGTAACTTTACAAAGTCAAAAAGAGTTTTACAGAGCAACAGTGTCTGCAAAGTGTGCTTTCGTCACCTCTTTGCACAAAAGGAAAAGAGGATTTACTGCAGTGTGTAGCCTCATGGGCAGCAGTGACTCTCATACACTGAGAGGATAATGATGTCAGTGATGGAGGC
Organism: Periophthalmus modestus; assembly: GCA_019594935.1. Classification (NCBI taxonomy): domain Eukaryota; kingdom Metazoa; phylum Chordata; class Actinopteri; order Gobiiformes; family Gobiidae; genus Periophthalmus; species Periophthalmus modestus. The sequence goes on along the minus strand of JAIEZT010000054.1, from coordinate 36,357,470 downwards.
TTTTTGGAAACAATGGAAAGATCAGTTTGAGATGTCAGTGCAGCGACATTTGATCACTTCTGATACAAGCAAAAGATGGAAATAGAAATACAAGAAATTGGTATCTGGAGGGTTGAAAATGCTTACCTCTGCAATGTAAATTAATACACTGGACACAGTGTGCCAGTGAATAAGATGTAACAAAGTTATACTGGCTCTGATTCAACACGCTAAACAAAATGTTACATTTGTAAGATTTATTATACGAGTCTAACTGTTTTACAGTACTGATTACGAACATTCAGTGTACATTTCATATTATGTTCACTTTCTTTTTTGAATCTATAAAAGTTCTGTCATAACTGAAGTAATTTTGTTCTAGTATGTCTGTAGAAAATAGGTTTTGCCCTGCAGACAAAGAGGAAGCTTACGGCAATTTAAGTGAGGTAGCTGTTAGTTTTGAAGTGAAGGTATACTGAGTACTAAACAGAATGAGTCTGGTGAAGGTGTAAAATATGGAGGACATGTGGGAGAGCTAGGGGACCTCTGTATGACGTAACATGTTTAGATGGCCTTCGCATGCAGGATTACAAATGGGATAAAGGACTGTACATGTGGTAGTCAGGTCAATCTGAGCACTACAGTAACGTCTGTAGTTATAAACACTACTGTTGGCCTCGACCTTTCTTGCCTATTGGTTTTAGGTCTTATTGGTGACACTTGCACTGGGGAGGCAGCTGGTATCATGTGAGTGCAATCTCAACATTAGTCCCTCATACCGTGACAGAGCCCCAAAGGCAAAGAGTGTGCGTGTGTGTGCGTGCGTGCTCCAAAGTGCTGAGCTTAGCAGAGTGCCCAACACACATCTGATAGAGAGGACTTCATTGTGGGCCAGAAGAAAGCTGATTATGAAGGTCATAAGTGTTTTGGTTTTTTTGGCTGGGAAAAAAAAATCCAGTTCATATAGAAAACAGGGGGAGTTGTGCCAGGGGGAGGACTTCTGCCTGCATACTTGTGAGATTTACTGTGCTCTGGCTCACATTTGGTACAACTCAAATGCCTGAGAGCCACAGTTTGGACACATTTTACAGTCTGTGCTTAGAATTAACAATGTTATCTTTTTGTTGAAGGGGAGAGAGGGTTATTTGCCTCACTAAAACAAACAAACAGTATATGCAACAACCTTTAATATAATCAGACATAGGGCCAAGTGCTGAAAAAGCTTCCACCTCCCTAAACCATCTGTGAAGCAATTCTATTCTAAACTATTTTTTTTATAAATTAAAATTTACAAATGTATTTTTCTAAAACTTACAAATATACACAATTCGGATAAAGGGGGCTTCCTGGAGCCGGAGGAGACATGCTGGAAAAGATGGCATAATATGAAACACAGGGCCTAGAATCTAGATCACAACAAAATGGCATCAGATTACACATCTCAAGGTATTTTGATGAAGAAATAGCTTCATAACATTATAGAAAAGAAGTAAACATTTTAACTAGCACAGTGTCATTTTCTTAACAACTCAACATTGTTTTACCTTGCTGGGTTGAAAGTTAGTTACAACAAAGCCAATGGTCCACCTGATGCTTCAGAGTCTATATAAAAATGACTGGTTGGCATGTTAGCATGTCCCAGAGTTCTCAGATGTCAGGGGCAGGCCTCCAGTAGCATTATGTAGGCTGAACAGAAACATGATTTTAGGTTACACTTTAGATTTCTGCCTAAAGGGCCTGTACCTGACTCATTTGTATTTGTTCAGTATGCAGCATATAAAACCAACTACTGGTGATAAAAACAAGACTAGATGATATTGCCCATTTGCTTTAAAAGGCATATTGACTGATGAGAATCATAAGGAAGCAACTATCAAGGACGGAGGATTTTATCTTTGCTCACAGGCAGTTGCATCCAAATGGCTCTCAGACAGTATGTTCTGTTATGGGCCAAACTGTCAAGGCTGACATTTCATTTTTTCAACATATTCATCACTAATTTCCCAAATCACGTACAAGCCCTTTAATCTGCAAAAATACCCATTAGGGAAATCAATTTTAGTATTCTCCATGCCTTTTTAAAATAAATTCAATCATGGCAGCTTCCCTACAAATAACTGCCTTTTGTCTTCACCGAAATGGAAAATGACAAGAAACTACTCTTGCCAGTAGATTTTCAAAAACCCGTTTCCTGTTTTAAGTTTCAAGCATTCTACGGAAAGCAGATGTGCACATCATTTTCCTGTGCGATGCTGTGTCACCGCACTTCCTGTCTTTGTACTAAACAACACACCGTGGGACACGAAGCTTTAGATAAGTGTAAATGATGTAGATCCTACAGGGAATACAGAACCCCCCTTTACAGCACCTAGTACGTCATGAGTATTTGGTCTTTGGGGTGTGGGACTATGGCTGCTATTTCTGACATCAAGCTCAGAGTGACGCACTGAGATGTTAAGGGTACATGAAAGCAGACCTCAGCTGACCAAAAGTACATAGAGCATGGGGAGCGCAGTGTCAGACTGCAAGGGGTGTGTTCTGCGCCACATCTGTAAGACCATCCGTGCCCAGACAAAAGGACTGTATCTCCCATCAGCCCAGGGCATTCTCTGCTTCCTGTTTCGGAGCACAACCTTAAGGGTAGCAGACAAAGACGTGAGGAGAGCTGTGTGGAAACTCTGGGGGAGGGAGCAATCTGTACAAGAGAAAAAAACACTCTCACAGAGGTAGCATTGTGCACCTCACCTCAGAACAACTCCCAAACAACGCAAGTAAAATGCTTTGGCAGTACATGCTGCCTAGTTGCGAGTCAATTTTACATGTTTATAACAAGTAATACGATGTTAACAGTAAATTAGACAAAATGGGATGTAAATATACAATCTAGGCCCACTATTCGGGTTTAAGGAGGAGTTTTCTGGTGAAATGACGCAACTCTTTCAATGACCCTTGACGTCTGTTTTGATGAAGCTGGATTGGAGAGTTAGCAAGGAAACTTCAGAGTTAACCCTGGTTTAGCGATACTACAGTGCTATGAATCTAGATCTCTGGATTACTCTATCCAGTTCAGCTTCTTAGTAAAGACCAGGCTATTTTGAGAGATCAGTAATCAATTTAAATCATGTTTAAATGAACAGAACTCAATCTGAACAAAAAAAAAAATCTCAAAAAAAGTCTATACACGAAACTTACAGTACAGACATTCTTTGGTAATAGCCTATAAGAGCAGTCAGTTAATCTGATATACAGGATTCAAGATGACCCTCACTGTATTAAGTAGGAGAAATAATTAAAATTTATTACATACAATATTTTGGTCAACTGACCTTCATCAGGTTGTTTTGAATTGTTAATTACGATGGCAATTGGGGGTCATTTTTCCCTCACTCAAAACCCACAAATAGGAATTAGGCAGGCTACCAGAAATGGAAAAATTAAGAAAAATCAAAGAAAATCAGCTGTAATAGAAGTAGAGATAGATCGATATATCCATTTGGCAATACTTTCACTTTTTAGCATATCGGCTACTGCCATTACATCTTGAGCACAGGTAAAATTTTTTACTTCGACCTAGCTAAAGAATCCATATTATATAATTTGGGAAACATTACCTAAATTGGCCCTACATAACGGTCCAAAAATATCGGCAGAGCTGCCATCATTTTTCTGAATTCTAAACAATAAGTATAGGCATCGGGCTTTACATCCAATTAAGCTCAAAGTTAAGAACTTTGTAACAACTCCCACCAAATGTGCACATAACTCCTATGGCATTCATGGCAATATGTGGCAGGGAGGGGGTTTACAACGCTACAAACCCACATCACTCAGGAGACGCTTATTAACTAAGCAGACATTGAAGCACCAGTGTCACCACACAAACATCACATATGATCAGGTCAGCTGGGGTGCGATCGTGGTCCATTTGATCTGACATTTTTACTCATAGCTGGACTAGTAACACTGAAGGTGGGATCAATATTTAAGCTCTGCACCATTCCGTTACTCTGATGTGAATAAATTGCCATGTCTCCTCTCCCTTTCCGGCTGGTTGGACCTAGAGCAGCCTGCTTGTGTCACAGCGTCCTTATGGCCCCATACAACAAGACAATAAGACATTCCAGAGAGTCTGTGCCGGTTACCTCTCATCAAACGTTGTCTATTGTGTTCATCCACAGGGTGTCCTCATCTTTACTGGCACCCAGCTTCTCTCCGCAAGTTGAGCTGCCCCAACACTGCACTGAATGACTCATTGATTGGTTTGAACAAATCAATTAGTACAGTGGAATTTCCATTCAGTGTTTCAAATCAGCGTCAGTGTCCGCCCTCTGTAGTCAGGGCACCATGACCTTCAAGGTAGGATAAACTCCAGTGAAATTTAAAGTCCAAACTCCATTTTGGAAATACTGAGCCAAACAATAGTGCCTCTGTGGATGAGAGCCAACAAGAGCTAATTAAAAGTCGCCACTAATCAGCTGATCTAGTCAATCTGCAGCAGTAATATTGGGGTGATGAGAAACGTGTCTCCTAATATTGTACAGACCTAGGCCATTAGAACATGCAGGACTCTAGACCACAATGGAGGGCCACTATTACATAACCAGAACAGCCTTTCATCACAAAGTACTTGACGGCAGGATGTGGAACAGCTCCTTAGCTCAATCTCAGATTAACAAACTCAAGCGATGAAGATTACTTTTCACTGTTGTCCTCTAACTACAGCAGTGCCAGTCATAGCATTCTCTTCCCTCCAAACCAGCCTGGGTGTCCATACAAAACAAGCTCACACAGAAAATCTAACAAGTCAACACCATTTCTGTATCATCCTTTTCTCACCAATGAGCATGGACCGCAACCCTTATTGTTTGTTAGGAAAATGTGTGCATCCAAACAACCTTAGGAACTGCATGGTTAAGTGTCAGGCATTTTACTGTTACACAGACACATGCATTAGCTGTTGTTTCTAACTGTATTTCCTGTACATATATTGACTGACTAAATGGGCAGCATGGAAGGCATCGCTTGAAGGCAATTGCTTCACATTGAGTCTTAAAGAGCATAAAGTGACTCTGAAAAGAACATGCTTTACTCATCATTTCTGTAATGAAGGCATGCTATAACTATTTAAGAAGAATAATTAATAAAATAAAACAGGACTATTTTAAATGTACAGTATCTGGGTACGGTTGAAAAGCCTGCAGAGACCTGAAAATGCCTTAGGGTCAACCATCAAAACCTGTTATGTATCTTAAATGCCCTATGACTAAACATACTGCATGCCTCTACTGATAATAATGTCAAACTATCAGTAAACATGGCATAAATTTAGCAAGTGTGGACTAGAGAAGATTGTCAATTTGATTAACAAGCGTGTCAACCAAAACTTTGACAGTTTTTTTATGTATTGTTGTGACATGTGCATATTTTTTTAGAATGATGGAGAAGAAATGAGGTAAGATTTGTACTGATCAAATGGAGTTATGATTTGGTAAACTATTTTATCATTTACTGTGTGAAAACGTTCTTAACAAAAAAAAAATCTATCAAGAAACATACTTCTGTAAAAGAAAAAGCCTACTACTTGACATCAAAAGAGAAGATCTGTAAGAAGGCCAATAGCAACATTTTTTCATGGTTTTATAAAGTCATTGGAGAGGAGCTGAACTTAGGCTATAGCTGCTATAGCCCAGTGCTACAGTATAGCACATGTCCCTTGTGTTCACGTGTCTCAGAACATTCCCGGGATCACACTGGAAGCTGCAGCATGGACTGAGGCTGGATGTCACACAGCGGGAGCTTTAACCTTCACTGCTCCACGTGCGTCTGTTTAACACAGTCCTCGTTTCCATTTATGGGACTTACCTTGTCCAGCTCGTCATGTAGCTCGGACAGGGTGGGTCGGATCAGCTTCTCCCCGAGGGGCGCCGCCGTGTGTCTGTAGAAGTCGATGTTTGGGACTGCGTCGATGGTGTTTGTGGCCGAAAGTCCTCAGGTAATAGGTGTTGGTGTGGGTATCATAGTGGTAGTGATGCTGCCCGCCGGTAGATGAGTGCAGGCTCGTCTCGCTCATCACCGTGTCCCCATTCTGGACCCCTTCACCCTCAGGAGAGGCCGCCCCGCTGGCCCCACTCGGGTCGGCGAAGTTTACCACCCGAAAGCGGCCTTTGGCTTCCTCTCCCACGGGCCCCCGAATCAGTTTCGGCGAGACCCCCAGCACTGGCCTTATCGCTGGATGGGACGGTGCTAGTGTCTGAGCTCGGATTTTTCTTCTGCTGCTCCAGCTGCCTCTGCCACAAGGTCCACTTGAAATCGGCTCTGGCTGGGTGTCGGACCGGCGGGTTTCGGCCCCGCATCAGGGGCGAGTAGATCCCCCTCAGCCGCGGCGGGAGGCGTGGAGGATGGTGCTGACATGGCACACGGAGTGCGCGTAAAAACCGTATAGTAAAGGGCGTTATGGCGGCTATCTAGGGAGGAAGAGCTAAACGTCGCACCGACCAGCTTCCTATTTCCAGTCAAGACGCTGCTGTTCATGAACATAAAAGAGCGGCAACTATGGCACGCTAGCTGCCACGGAGCATGAGGCTGTAGAGGTACGAAAGTTTCGACCACTCTCGTCTTTGTTTCCTCGTAAACACGAGAGTCGTCCTAAAGTCTCCGCTAACACCTGGTGTATGTCTCCGCTGAACCTCTGTCGGCCGTGCTCTGGAGAGTGGATCAGGGCGGGATGCTGTTGTCGACCTTGCGGCAGCTCCTCCTCTAGACTCCCCGAACTGCCCTCGCCGCTATTATACACACTGCAGTCGGCATCACTGTAGGGTGGGAGCCCACTGAGGGGAGTATCGCGAGATGCCAACGATCCCGTCCATTTATTCAAAGGTAGAAGTGTCGCGAGAAGACATCACAATCCCCAAACATTGGGCGTGACGTTATCAATTTCCAGAGGGGGAGGGGGGTTGTGGGAGGGAGAAACTCCCATGGAACTGTAGCCCTACTACTCCTGTGTGCGCGAGCTCTGCCATGCGCACGTGCTACAATGTTTTACATACTTTATGTTGAAGCTGTGCACCAATATTCAGTCTACATCACCTAACAATTGATACAAATGTCAATGTTTTTGCACAAGTAATATTCTCACCTTTTTGGTATAGCCTACAAACTTGAATAACAGATCCAAAATGCATATTAAAGGTCCTATACAAGGCAAACATCACACTTGAGCTTTTGGCCATGTTATAATGTTGTTACCTCCTCAAAAACATGCCTGGAGTTATGTTCTGTTTCATTCATGCTTGAGTAATCATTTATTATTGGTCTGTCTACATCTCCAAAGCTCAAAATACTCTGTTCCACCTTGTGATGTCAGTAGTAGTTTTAAAGTTAACAGCTACATTTTACTTTTTTTCAACAGAGATTGGCAACTACAGTGGTGAAATTAATAATAATAATAATGATAATGCCTTACACTTGTAATGCGCTTTATCATAGCCTCTCAAAGCGCTACATTGAAGTCATTATTCATTCACTCCACACTTGGTGATGGTAAATACAAATTATCCAAATGATTCTAGTGAAAGTGTTTGGATTTTAAAAGCACAGTGGAGCACTTCCTGTGTGTTCCACCTTGTGATGTCATTGGTGTTTTCTGTTTGAGAGAAAAACTCAAATATGAAGTATTTGAGTGAAAGAAACAAAACACAACTCCAGGCATGTTTTTGTTTAGGAAACAACACCATAACATATATCACAAAATAGCGTAATATGGGCCCTTTAAAACTCCCACAAAGACGGCAGGGGAAACATAACATGGTATGAAGCCGGACCAGGCAGGGATAGCCTACTCTTTCTGTCAGCTAAGCAAAACCCTGTTTTAGAAATGGGCTTTTTGTGGGTAATACATAGTCCTAATGTAAAAGTGAAGGCAGAAAGTTTAACCATTCTGTACCATTGTTATGCCTCTCCAAAAATATTTAAGCAGCAAACAGGAAAACCTAATGCAAACATCGTTAAGCTTATAAAAGTCATTTTAAAAGGCCTGATTTGCTGCTATGTTGGCCTATTGATCTCTCTATTGACCTTTGCATAATGTAGACTAAGACTACACCAACTCCACTTAATGCCCACAGTTCAATCAGTTTAACTAAATTAATGGAACAAATTAACCAAAATGCACATACGTCGGTCGGAACATGATACCAAAGAAAGTGGCATTATTCATATGAGAGACTATTTATTTTAATTACAGTCACATTCACAACCTCACATAATAATGCAGGTGAAAGAAGATCCCTTATCGTTTTCAATAACAAATTAGATGTAATGCATTCTGACGTAAGCTTTTTGCACTAACAACTGCTTTTGTCATCTCTGCTATTTTGCCCCTTAAACAATGTGTGCTCTAAACTGTTCTCAGTATTTGTGGCTCTCAGCTGTTGTGTAAATATCTGATGATGTCGTATATAATAAGGGTGACAGCTGCCATAATGATAGCACATAGCGGAACAGTAGAAATATTATATCAGGCCATTTTGCTGATACATATGCAGGGAATTTACCTTTTCCAAAAGGTAAATTCAGATATAAGTAACAACACAAAAATGTGTTGTCCTTGGCCACATTTGCAGTAGCATGGCTCCCCCAGCATTCTTTTTAAGCTGTTACACTGTATCATTTTGTCACAGAATATTTTGTCAAGGCTTCTTTCAGTTTGACAGAACTCAACACAAAAGTCTGGTATAATTATAATTTTCCTAATCTTCCTAATTTCCCTAATGTGCATTTGAAAATAAAGCAAAGAATATGGAAATGTTACTTATATTCAGAAGGTATTAAGTTGCTAATACCTCACAACCTTAGTTATTGCTATAATTGTGTGTGTTGTGTGTCGACAAACTTCGTTTGGTTAGGCAGCTTCTTGTCGTCGTTGCAGGGAGGAGGACCAGAGCTGCAGAGCTTCATGCATAATGTTTACCTCTTATCTGTGAAGGGTGGGCAGGCTCACTTCAAATTAAACCCAAGACCTGAATGTTTCATCTGAGAAGAAATGTGTAATTTTGACATAATCAGAAAACCAGCACAAAAGCTCACTGGTGCATGTTTAGACCAAAATTTCTATGTACAATCAATCTAAACTAATCCAAATGATATTTAGGGTTCGGTAACACTCGATTGGACCAGGGCTAAACTAGATCATGACCAAATAAAAATAATAAAATTAAACTCGGCTCAAACCAGGGCCAACCATTGGCCCACAGGCCATGGTATGGACACCCCTGGTTTATTTGTTTTGAAAATGTACTGTAAATCATACATTCACTGATCTGACTGTTTTAATAATACTTTTAATACATTCATGATTTCAGTGACTCCGGCCACTCAGAAGAGCCCCTCCTCACTGGAGTTTTCGCATCTTGAGCTCATGGTCAGGAGTTTCGGTGTGTCTGGTTGCAGCTGTACAGTAGGATGTCGTGCTGATAATCACATTGTGACAGGCCGGGCCATATCTGTTGTCAGCAGTGCAGAAGGTCAGACCCCCCAGACAGTTTGTTCTGCTCATTAGCTGCAAGAGCGCTAATCCGGTTAATGCTACGCTCTATGCAGCAGGGGATCATTACTGCATCTCACTCCCTCTCTCCTACTGCAGGGTGCACATATTAAATATCAAGTCTAATTTGGCCACATAACCACGTCACTAAACTATTTAATGAATAACTAATAAACCCCATTCTCTGAATTATCTCACATACAGAGTATTGATATATCACACTGTGGTCAATAATGCACATGAGAATTGATTTGATGCCAAATGGAAAACTTTTAATTGTAAGAAAAAACATTGATGTTAAACAAGAGATACAGAGCAAACAGTACAAATACTCTAGGTGTTAATTAAAAATAAATACATAAGTAAATAAAACATTAAGTAAAGCACTTTTTCAAATTTATCGGACAAGGTAATTTTGATGAAGATTTATTTGAAATGAAAGACAAAAAAATACTTAGGTTTGCTGTCAGATAATCTATGGCTATACTTGGAACATACTCACCTGACACTAATGAGTTGAGAAGATATGCATGACCAAGAGAACAGTAAACAAAGAGATAACTGTTCACATTCATAGTACCCCAGCATGTTTGTTTTTTTTGTGAATAATAATGTTACCCATTAGCAACGAATCACCTTTTGAGGTCACTATGACCAATAGGTCTGCTCAGCTTATCACAGTCCAGTGAAGAGGACTCTGTGTTTCTATGTCAGATCAATCACTTCCTGTCACTGTACAAGGAGGCAGGGATTCAAATGACGAAAAAAAGGACAGAAAAAGTCACCCACCTGAAACAGTACACCGGTCCTTCCCATAATGTAACAATTAAACAACTCAACAATGGTAGAGCATTATGTTTCATTAAAAATACATAAACCTGTAAGGGTCTCAATATATAATATAATATATATATATATAATATATATATAATATATATTTAGAGCTGATAGCCTAATTAATGCTTACAATAATGATGCTATTACCATGTCAGTCATGTGTATATTCAACTGTGCAATGAGAGGGAACTGATTTATCATTAAATAAAACATCTATGACCGGTTCTCACATGAGTTCCAAGTTGATAATATTTAAAAAGCTGAGTATAAAGATAGTAGATATAGAATAAAATATCTGCTTTGTGTTGACCCATGTGTAATAGTCTGTAACCAAAGACAGAATGGTCATGTGAAAAGTAAGGCGTGACTCTGAGGTGACAGATAATATGTGTCAAAAGCCTGTCTGTTGCTGCATACATGTCACACCAATGCTTATCTGGACAAACAGCAACTGAGTCCAGGAACTAAAACAAACAAAAAACATATCGGCCAACAAGTCTGGATACTGTCAACGAAGTGTTTTAAACTGTAAACTTGTGCTTAATCAAACATCTATTCTTGCTGCCGCTTGAAAACATAATGAAAACATTATGTCAGACCATGTGTCTCCTGGAAGCTGAGAAGGCTCCTCTGATTATGGCAGAAATAACAGGGGGCTGGGTCCAGAGGGTGCACCCGCTGTGACCTGCTGCCCCCCATGACTGTAACTTACACATCAACATTACATTAATCGTGAACATTTTCATCAAGTCAATGCAGAACACCACTGGCACAATGGTGTAAACAGGGTCTGCATAACTTGATAAAGACAAATAACTGATGAAAATACAAGGATAGATTTGACAAACTACAGCATGGACTTGTTTGTATCATTTTATGAAATGACCAGGTGTTGAGTACAAACACAGTACTGCCTCAAGTTAGATTTGTGCTGGTACTCAAGCATTTATTTACCATCAGAGGAGTTTATTATGTCTACAAATGTGGCATTTCAGTCAGAGAGGCTGTATGACTTTGAGAGTAAAGAACTTTACCCTAGTGTTCAACAAAATGACTGGTGCAGCTCTGATAGAATTATACACACACATCTGTTAGAGTAGCAGTCAATGCAACAGGGAATCACTTAAGGTTAATGAACAGATTCTGGTCTGTTTTTTACAGTACATAGTGCCAAACAGAGAAGTTCAGTTGACACAACAAACAACTGATTAGTTGTTTTTACACTCTCACTGAAATCTATTGATGGGGACACCTTAATGTTATTTGCCACCCACAGGGCACATTGCCAAGTAGTAACATTTTTGTTTATCAAGACTTGGTGAGCCCACCAAGAGAAAGTGCTCTTTGTGGCTCCAGTTGCTGCTATTTTTGGGGGGAGAGAAGCTTCAAGCCTCTAAAAAGTCTCAAGTATCACCGAACAAGAAATCACAGAGCTGTCAGAGGGAGAACTCATCTCAGCTCACATTTGCACAATGACAACAGTCACTAGGCCATACTGCTCCAGACTCCAAAACAAGTACAGGAAGGACATCCAGACATACATAAAAGTCTGGCAGTGTGTTTCATAGACACTGTAGACAGCAAAGTATACCATACTGCTGGTTAGTAAAAAGTCAAATGTGCAAAGCATGTGACAAAGAAAAATACAATTGGTGTTAATGACCATGAGCATAAGTGTGATGGAGCAGGCAGGGTCCCTCCGTCAGTGGAAAGTTTTGGATGCCCACAGACTCTTTGTCTTGTTGTGAGGTAACACACATGAGAGCAGAGCCTGCATTTACACTGGAGATGCAAAGGATGAACTCTCAAACACAGTAAAACATATGGATGTCAATATTGATGCTGCAAGAATGACACCGCTAGGGTGTGTTTCTGAAGGTGAAAGAAAAGACTGATAGTAAAAATGTAAAGAAAAAAAACCCTTACTAACAGCAAAGCAACATGCTAATAGGCTATATGTCAGGCACTGTGGGACAAAGAACTGTTTTACACTGATTTTAGCCAGGTACAGAACACCAAATGCATTCTGGTCTAGGCCTATAGCATTATGAATATTTATTTTCATATCAAAATCTTTAGTAAAGTAACTCTATCTAAGAGCACACTTATTCACACATGGATGTATAAGTTACGTTGCCATGTATAATTACATTGCCATGTAAGCTAAGTTTTAGGAGGAAAACTTACCCTACATGGCAACCTACAATACAAATCTAGTTGCGCCCTCTTGTGGTTTGATTTATTTATTTATTTTTCTGAAAAAGGGGAGAAAAGAAACTTGAAAAAGCCTTGAGGATGTAAGAGAAACCACATTGAAGTTGTTGACTTCAAATGTCTTAGACTTCCTGATCTTTGAGATGTGTCCTTTCAAAGAAACTCACATCTGAAGTGACTGTATCAAAGGAAGGTTCAAATGGAACAACCCATCTCCTCTCTGGGGGAATATAGTAAAATAGGTCTAATTAACACAGAAGCTACTTAAATGAGCATTGTGGATTAATATTTTTTTAAATAGTTTTTATGGTTTCATAGAAACCATGAAAACTATTCGTGGTTTCCATGGTTTCTATGAAATATTTTTCTATGAAACCATGGAAACCATGGAAAGGACAAGATTGCAGAGTACAAGTAGCCAACATGGGTATCCTCCCCAGGGCGGCTGGGCTTTCCCTTAGAGATCGAGTCAGGAGCCTGGTCACAAGGGAGGAGCTCGGGCTAGAGCCGCTGCTCCTCCACGTCAAGAGGAGCCAGCTGAGATGGCTCAGGCATCTGTTCAGGATACCTCCTGGATGCCTCCCTGGAGGACTCTGTCTCTTGGCTGGCCTAAGATTGCCTTGGGGTCCCACCGGATGAGCTGGAGGATGTGTCTGGGGTGAGGAAAGTCTGGGAGTCTCTGCTTAGACTGCCACCCCTGTGACCCGTCCCAGATAAGCAGAAGAAAATGGATGGGTTTCTGTGAAGAAAATGTAGGGGGCTATTGTAATCAAAGTGCTATTCTTGTTTGATAATATTTTCTGAATTAGATTTTTTTGGCATTGTAAATTGTAGGCATCCAGTCAGAAAATGCAGTTGGAGAGTTCATCCACTGATCCACGGGTCAGCTATGGTTCAGTCCCACTGCCATAATTGAATACTGTTGTGTTTTTAAGCAAAACACTTAAAGGGCACATATTACACATTTCTAATCTATGTTATAATGTTTTTTCCTCATCACAAGCATATCTGGAGTTGTGTTTTGTTTCATTCACACATTTAACACACAAACCCTCCATATTTAGGCAGAGTTATTCTCTCAAATTGAAAACACTTTACCTTGTGATGCCATGTGGTAATGCAGGAGGTGCTTCACTGCTCATAAACTCCATACACCTTCCCTAAAATCACTTGGATGATTTCACCTCTGGAATCGGCAATCCCTTCTGAACTAAAAGCAAAAAGTAGCTGTTACCTACCGTTTCATGACATCACAAGGTGGAACAGAGCATTTTGAGCTTTGGCGATAATAATAAATGGTTACTCAAGCATGTGTGAGTGAATCAAAACACAACTCAATGTTTTAAATGAAGTAACAACATTCTAACATGGCTTAAAGCTCACTAAAATCCATTTTGCGTAATATAGGACCTTTAACCTGCCTTGCCCCTAGTGTCTGTGTACACTAGTATATGCGTGTGAATGGTTGAGTGGTTCCTTGATGTAAAGCGCTTTGAGTGCTCATTGGAGTAAACACAGGTTTTTTTTTAATGCAAAACGCAAACAGAACAAAACTAATTTTTGGGGTGAGAAGTCTGTCCAGTTCAGTCTCTTGTTGCCAGCACATGAGGAAATAAATATATGAATAAGTTTAAATGCTTCTTTCAAATCCTCATTAGAGTAATATAAAATCAACCTGACAATGACAAGGCTGTTTTTATTAAACTTAACAGCAACAATGACAATTTCATTTTTAAAAACACTCAGAATTAGAAAAAAGCAATTTCACAACAGAGAAATAAACAGTATATCTTAACCTCCTAAGAGTCAGGGAGCCCTGCACTTTTTCTTACTTAATTTATTTTTGTCCACCATCTGAAAAACATTAATGGAAAGCTGTAACACACTTATTTTCAGTCAAACCAACCATTCTGAGAAGAATCAGAAGTTTGTTCTCCAAACTCACAAATTTAAAAATATCCTAAAATTCATAAACATTTAATAGGACTTTATATACTAATTCTGCCTGGAATTTGTAATTACCAAATTCCAAGTCCCTAATATAATTTTTAATGAGATATTCTTTAGCTTTGACTTGTCAAGACCCAACAAATGCGCATTCTACTGTCTATTGGATGATCCCTCCAGACACCAACTATAACCTATCCTTATGTTTAACCAAAAATCTGGTTTTCCCCTATACATAGCTTGTCCACACTTATAAGTAGATCAGAAAGGCCAAAACTAGATAGACTCAGCTTCCTAACAAGCCCAGCTCAGCTTTGTCTGTACATGTACTTCAGAGGGTTCAGGTACAGACTCAGTTTAAATGAGAAGTCTTCCTTTTACTCAGCTGTTTAAGAAAAACAGACAACAACTGTCTCAAAGATGCTTGGACTAAAACCTGAATGTATGTTGCTCAGTCATTCGTGAGTGTTCCTATTAAAGTCAGTGTGATCGTGTATCAGTGACACATTCATCGCTTTTAACACAGTGGTGTAACTCAGGCTATGTTCTCAAGTTTCTGTAAACAACAGCAGCACTAAGTCATTATGAACCTTAACTGACAAATGGAATATAAAGTTCACAGCATTAAACAGGGAAGTACACATCGTATACAACACATGAGCACTTCTTGGGACGAAGATGCTGTCATTTTTACTTCACAATAAATTAATTATAAAGTTTTTACCTCACTATTTATAGTAAAAAAATATAGTTGACCATATTAAGTGCATCATGTTTCTAAACCATTTACTTCCACAAATTCCTATGTGAAATGTGTTTACTTTCTGAATATATTAACACAAACACTATGATTAAAATTTGGTACATCATATTGTCGTTTGCATTGTAATGCAAATAGATCCCCATAGGGAGTCAAGACCACAAAGATCATAAACGTTTTCCTACCTTCCTGTAGCAGTTTAAAGATCAGGTTATTAGATGTATTTGTTTCCATCTTAAGTTTTTAAAATGTATTGTAGTTACACTTTTTGTATTTTGCATAGATTTGAACTTTTAAGAGACAAAGATAATATAGTATTTTCATTGATATACATTCTTCAGGGACATAGAGTCTCAATCTAGCCATCAAAAGCATATTGTTTATAGACTAAAAAAAATCTAAATACTGCATTTAAGAGCTAAAAGGCATCCTCCTTCATGTGTGGCCACAGTTCCCAGTGAAATCTATAGCTTCCTCTCCCCTGTGAGAATGCTCAGGTAAACAGTTTTTGTGAAGGGGATATAGCTTTCCAGTTTGTAGTCGATGACATAGAGAGGCTCAGAGATGGTCGATGGGTCGAAACCACTCTGCACCAGGTGGAACTTCTGCTGTTTGAACGTACTGGTCATCTCCATCTCCTCCTGTGACCAGAACAGCAACGCAGCATTAGTGTGGCCCATGACTGGCAGAAGGTTTCATTTATCCAACGCTTATTTTACACAGAAAATCACGACCATAAACCAACTCAAAACATATCATCATTTTTAAACTGTAGGCTTACAAGTTGAACATAATTGCTATAATATAATTTCTCAATGCTGAATAATACAACTTTTGCTTCTTACTTGCAGCCTGATGAACAGTGGTCGAGCATACCCAGGAAGATTCTGAACCACACATTCAAACAATTTCTTTCCATCAAAAGTATGATCTGGTCTCACAATCACAGCAGCCATTCCTGCTCTCCCTTCATGCCCTGGAAACAAGAAAATAAAAAACTGTAACTAATGCTGTGTGGCTGCTAGTAAAGGGGCAAAAATAGTGACCCTCACCTGGTACTTCCACTCCATACACATTGACCTCCTGAATAAAATCCACAAGACCAAGAATTTCTGCCACTTCTGTTGTAGCGACATTCTCACCTTTCCACCTATGCAACATAACATTAAAGGTTACTCTTTGATTTATACCACAATATATGAAACAGATTTATCTCCAGCAAAACATTTATTTAGTGAAAATGAGGCCTCTCTCAAAGAAGTTTGGTGATGTATGTCAAATATGCAATGACCACAAGAGGGAGCACTCATATTAATATTATTGAAAACGTCTCTCTTCCAGATAAATCTCTATTTGTGCAGTAAACTGTACGTTTCAGTTTCTCTGGATACATTGTCAGATTGACTTAGTACCTAAAAGTGTCTCCGACTCTGTCTCTGAAGCATATGAAGCCCTCCTGGTCCTCAGCCATCAAATCTCCAGTATTAACATAGGCATCTCCTTTGACAAATACATTTCTCATGATTTTCTTCTCGGTGAGCTGTTTGCTGCCAGCGTATCCAAAGAAAGGACTTAGAGCACTGACCTTTGACAACAATAGCCCAGTCTCACCTGAACACATGAAATATTTAACACACACACATTGTTTAAGTAAATATTTGTACAAATACAAGTGTTCATATTGCACTGTATGTTCTCACCATGTATCACTCGTTTACAGAAACCACGTTCATCTTTCTCTGGCTCATCTCGGACCATATCATACTTGACCAGATCATATTTGAAAAGGAGCTGTAAAATGCACCAGAACAGAAAACACAACATAAAGTAACTATTAGTAAGGATTACTTTATGAGAGTCTCCTCAATGTACATGTTAACAAAGCATTTTTTTCCACAGAGAGTAGAGAGTGTCCAAACTGTGGCCTGGGGGATAAATTGAAGTATTTATACCAATACAACCTTAATAACATCTCTTATTAAAGATGTGGTTAAAATTTACATCATGACCTGCCACACTATATGTAACTGGCTTTTATAACATTGTTTTGTAATAGTAGACATGTAACTATGTGTCTAGGAATAGCTGCTGTGATAGATTAGAGTAAAGACATGTGGCCACACTAACTCAAGAGCTGATTAACACTGGCTACAGACAGGGATTAAGGACGATAATACGCTGCAAAAGCCACTGTCGCATCATCCCACTTAGCCAAGTGACAGCCCATTCATGCCCACATGGTGACCCCAAATTTTAAATATCAAATTACTTGTGGCCCTGAAGATCTCCTAATATGTTGCTCTATAATTTCCCGATAAATGCAAATCTAATCAGTGCAGATCAGAGTTTGAGATTTATTCTGCCGCATGTTGGGAAAATGTCATAGCCATTCCTGCTCAACTAAGTATGAATTTGAATATCATTTCCTCTGTATAATTTTAAAAGCATAACACTGTCATGGGGTGAATGTAAACTACTTATAGCTTCTCCGGTGTAACCCAATGTAACTGCAAGAGCTTTTTATAGCCTTCTGGAGTCCGTGCAGCTGCTGGGACCTGGGCAGGAAGATGATGTTGAAAAACCGGCACAAGTATGCAAACACAGGGATATAAGTGGTCTATTCCTTAAAACTGCCTGTCTTACTGGCACCATCACATACTACCACACTGTGAATGAGGCATTGGGAGGATGAGTGATATGGACAGTAATGGGTTTTAGCTATGGTATAATACGTAAAAAAAAATAAACTTGCCTCAAGTCAGACCCATTATCTTATTATACCTTATCTTGATTTCACTTTCATTTATTAATTTCTCACCTACTACATTACATTCAAGCATATTATATAGACAATCATAATCCAGAAAAATCCCTGTTTTCACACATCATGACCAACAGATTAAAGTTTTGTTTGTTTGTTTTTTTTTTCAAATATTTAAAACAATTTCTGAATGATGGGCGCTCACCTTGTAGATGAAATTGGAGCGTCCCACGGTTCCTATCTTGCCAATATGGTTCATGAAGCAGAGGTTTCCCTCTGTCGAGCCATATACCTCACACATTTTGATGTCTCCAAAGCGGTTGTGGAAGTCCCTCCACACATCTTGCCGCAGTCCATTACCCACCCCCATCCGCACTTTGTGAACTTTATCCAGCTCTGTCTGATCAAAAGAAAATTACATTACAACCTTATGATCTACATGA
Source organism: Periophthalmus modestus (assembly GCA_019594935.1). Taxonomy (NCBI): domain Eukaryota; kingdom Metazoa; phylum Chordata; class Actinopteri; order Gobiiformes; family Gobiidae; genus Periophthalmus; species Periophthalmus modestus. The sequence goes on along the minus strand of JAIEZT010000054.1, from coordinate 36,338,988 downwards.
GCACAAATATTGTACCCATACACCCGGCTGTAAATAAACCGGATGTATGGGTACAATGTTTATTATTAGATTTAGTCCTAGTTTACAACCAGATATTGTGACTGTTATATTGTTATTGTTACACAATCACAATATCCGTGTGTGAACCTATCTTTTATATCATGTATGGAGTGTTTTGTGCTTGTTACATGTCCTGTTTTCTGTCTTGCCAAAAAGTAAAAATGTAATAAAATAACAATACAAAAATAAAATATAACAATAAAATAAAAATAATAGCTTAATAGTAAGATAAAGAATATAATAGAAATTGAACCAAATTTTAGTTCAAAATCGACAGACCAGCTTTGCTGTAAAACCAGCAAATATTGAGCAAATATTTCTGCCAAAGGTGACTGGAGCTGATCCTTGTAACTTTGGTCAGATATTCAGGGTCAATTAAAGTTACTAATTCATACATGCTAACCTTTTGAATGAATTAGCAACGTGAAGATTTTGCACTTCCAAATCAAAACGGTTCTGCACACTTTACATATATAATACAACAGTAAAGTAGATATTATAAACATATATTGTAACAGCAGGTGTAAGCCACCGGAAAACATAAGTGTAGTGTCATGCTGTCGGTCCCTACCACTTCAGACAAGAAACACACACCGTTATGTGCAATATGCGCACACATGTCAGGGCTGATGCCAGACCCTCCCACACAGAGCTACAGCAGAGAATGGTGACAAAAGGTGTTTCCTAATTTCCAGGATCCTTGGCTGGAATCACTTCAGAGAGATCCATGTCAGAGCTCTGCCAAGGAGTGTTCCGATTCCCCCAAAGCCCTCATGTCCTCCGCGCTCAACTCCTCTATTTGGCTCATTTACCAAGGATGCACTTGTGGATCCTCGGCCACCTCGGACCACGGCAAACTGCCCACAATGCACTGCAATTTGGACAATTTTTTTAAGCAGTAAAGTGCATTTTACTAAAATAAAAGTCACTGCACAATAAAAACATAATATTTTGATGTTTTTTATAACACTCAGATCGATACGGCACACTCTCGTTGTCAAGACGAGAGCAGAGACAGCGCCAGGTAAAGTATAGCTTGGATTTAAGGGAGGTAGTGGGAACAAACAAAATTAATAGAACTTTTTGTAAGTTCTATGCCCAGACCTTGGTGTGGACTTTCAGGTGTGACTCTTAATCCATCCATCCATTTTCTTCCGCTTATCCGGGGCCGGGTTGCGGGGGCAGCAGTCTAAGCAGGGACTCTCAGACACATCCTCCAGCTCCTGCAGTGGGACCCCAAGGCGTTCCCTGGCCAGCCCAAAGACATAGTCCCTCCAGCGTGTCCTGGGTTCCCCGGGGCCTCCTCCCGGTGGGACATGCCCAGAACACCTCCCTAGGGAGGCGTCCAGGATGCATCCTGAGCAGATGCCCGAGCCACCTCAGCTGGTTCCTCTGGTGTGACTCTTAATGATCAGCCTAAATAACTTGATCAGAGATGATTCACTTGGCCTTCATTATTCACGTGTTTAGTAAAGACACTACTGAATACTTTTCCATTTATAGAATCATTGATTTTTATTAAAATTCTGAGTGCTAGCGCTTTTTAACATGGCACAGTCGTTCCCTCCGAAGCCTGTTCTTTATGTTCTCCACGCAATGTGAGCAGGACACGTGCTACAGAGTGGTCTATGGAGGAAGGATCCTGGGTCTTGAAAAACACCCAAAGAGAACTCAGTGAAGCTCAATAGAGGACAGGCGCTGCTCTCACCCTGACAGTGGACGTGTCTATGCTCAGTCATGGCCGAACACAACATCAACACAAAAGGGCAAGTTGTCCACATTACTCCAACGTCATTACAACCCCCCACACACAGAGTGCCTCTCTTTATATATGAATGACTCCTCGATGATTGCCCGAGGTTCAGGATGTCAGATTTCTCAGTATTTAGTCAAGCTTAAAATTCATGAATTGTTAAAAAGCATGGTGTGGATGTAACTATGAGAAATACCTTTGGTTGGTTGCAGAGATATCGGCAGAGTTCTCCAATGTACTGGAAGATGGTCACATTGTATTGTCGACAGTCTTTTTTTCCAAAACTGTGATGCTGAAAACTTCTTTTTCAGGACACAAGTTGCACCTGATCAGAAGATACACTGGATTTATGTCAGTGCTATTACATTCATTTACAACTCAGCATCATTAAAAAGAGACCCTGTTTTCTTTTAATCATTGACTCCATGTAAGGACATTTTGTATGTTTTTCTGTGTTTCAGTCAAAAGGACAAATCAATATTGTATAAAGGAGTGTAATCTGAAACCTACGTACCGTTTTTAAGTGAATGGTCAAACATTGTAAAACATTACACCATTACTTCTAAACAAACAGATGAAGGGCACTGCACTGTCCCCTTTGGAAGGTATTTGGAGGCATTTCAAATTCTGTTGAACTAGAATTACATAATACAGGCCTCAATGAGGATGGGGCAACAAACTCCTAACAAAGGCAGTTTTCATAATAGTCTCTATTATGAAAACTGCCTTTGTTAAGCCTTTGCCCACACATCTAATTAAGTTGTGAGTTCAAGTGAAAAAAAAAACTTTGATGATTGATTCTGTACCCAGTGATCAGTGAGGAGCATGTTGTTTGTCACGACTTCCTCAAGTGCCTTCAGAGCGAGACAAATGCATATAATTGGTCGAGGCACATGGATTTTTCTGGACTAGGCATCACAAATGTCCAAGCCACACTGTTTTTTCCAGTCAGTACATTCTGTGGTAATATTAAGGGTGCGTTGTTCTTTTGTCTATGTCATTGACCTAAAGTTACATTGACCAACGCAAACAACAAATGATTTCATAACTCAAACACATATCTGGATGTTGGGAGAAATATGGACTCGCAGTAACTTTGCATGTGTTACTGTGTTCTCTATGTAGCATTTTGCAGTTAGAAATAAATTAGAAAATGGTTGCTACGTCTGTTCTTTACTTACCTAGCTCTATGGTTCCTCCAATCCCAATGAGTGATGCAGCGCTGTGGTAGAGTGGCAGAGGGATGTATATGATGTCATCTTGTGTCCCTCCAAATGCCCAGAATCCTCCTGCTGCTTTGAGGCTCTGCAGGTGGCTGATCACTGCGGCCTTGGGAAGCCCTACCACAGACATCATGTTCAGCATCCATGGGTATTGTTTCAATGGTCAGAAGTACTCAAAATGGTGCCTATAAAACAGTACACTGCAACCCATAAATAACCATTCACAGTACAATGCATTTATGGGTTTCAACGTCCTGTTATAGGTGACATTTTGAGGACTCTTCTCATGCTGTCTCATAGTTTACTTTGACATTTTGCTTAATATGTATTAGTAATAGTATTAACATTAACATTTTACTATCTTTATATATCCTTCTATGAGATATTTTTCTTTTCTAGAATGTATTGCCGTATGCAGATTTTTTCTCTCAATATATCTAAAGAAAGCATCTACAGACCTATGTAGATGTATTGCAGACAAACATAATTTAATCTGGTAAAACCCGCCCCGGAGAACTGCGACTCAGTGGGGATGTATTTGTTACCCTGTTGCCAACACAACCGTACAGGTGGCTGAGACTCAAAGACAAAGGATTCATGCTCAAAACTATCATCTTGCCTTGAAGATAAATAAAGCCACTCTTTAACTGTTGAGACTGTTATTAACTGTTCAAAGGAAAGTGGGATGGATTTTGATCAGCTCAAGTGTATAACAGAAGCAGTACACGCACCTGTTGTTCCAGAGGTGAAGATGTACAGTGTTGGAGTTTTGATGTTGGTAGTCTGAACTACTGCAGGCACACGCTTGCTGGAAGCAGTGTCAAGTTTATCCAGTAATGTGTGCACCTGTGGGTGTTCAAAGCTTCTCTTCATGGCCCACACCTCTATGTTGTCCTCTAACAGAGTGCTCAAGAAGCCGTCTAAGACATCTGCCACATCTACGGTGAAATCACAATAATTATAATACAGACCTTTAGTGTTTTCTTTGCTTTGTTAAAGTATTTGTAGGTTATTTAAAAACTAGCAGCAGGTTTGGTTCATACAAAAAAAAAGAAAAAATAAGTAATGTTATGAATTTAAAAGTTAAATAGCAAGCTGTTTAGCACAATATTATTAAATCAAAAGAAACTCCAGTGACAATAACCAAAATGCTTTTCTATAGGAACATGTGCAGCTGGATAATGAAGATAAATGGTTTGGTAATAGCTGCTGTTGAGTTAAAATTATATAGCGCTTGTAAGCCAACAGTCTTCAACCTGTAGCTTGGGAGTTACCAGTAGCTCTCTGCCTCCTTCCAAGTAGCTACAGGATTTCTGAATTATACATAACATAAAATAACTAAAAATGTTGTTAATTAAATGCTTATTAAATGCCTTCTACCATTTTAAATGTATTATATTGATGCCTGACTTTAAGCACTAACAAATGGATAATGGTTTAGGTTATATCGGCATCTAACTGTACCACATCTAAGGCTTGCTGTGGCTCTTATATAAACTCAGTTTCTTACAATCACTAAAATTGGTAGCTCTCTGGCATTTTCGTTTTTGTAAAGGTAGCTTTTATAAGAATGAAAGGTAGTTTTTGTATGAATATCATATACACCTAGATGTATACTTAGTGTATCTCAGGACAGGAGGTATGGTAGGATTAAAAAATAACAACACATAAACATGTCAAATCTAAAATATGGGGCAGAGTTATGCGGTAACATGGTGTCTCTTATCAGCGTACACAAGTCCTTCTGCTACTGGGGTTCTTTTCAGGACAGTGTTACAAACCAGCATCATGCTGTATCCTGTCACATGGCCACAGCATAGTGAATCTTATTAGAGTCAAAATATCTTTCCCAACATAGGGCCGGGGGAAAAAAACTACAACTGAGTCTGTAAATAGGCTATAACAACCTCTAACATCAAACACAAATACGTAGTGCTTAGGAAATGACATAACATATTATAATGTACCTGATAATCTAGCCTACAATTGGAAATACCAAAAAAGGTTCATGCATGTGTCTGTCAGAGCTGGTTGTACCCAGCAGCACTGGCACTCCTCTGCGTTAATGGGAGCCACGAGAGGCAGGGTCAGTCACCAGAGTAGATCCTGGCCACTGATGGACAGAGCATAGGATACTTTTACAATACACTGGCTTCAGCGGGTTCTTGGCTACGAGTGAGGCTATGTTTTGTTTACAATACCTGAAATTATAAGACAAACAATTTGTAATGCAATAACACATTTTAGAATTACCTGATCCCACAACCAGAGTCTTAGCCCCGCAGCTGGTAAAGCAGTGCATTAGAGATCTGGACTTGATGTTGGTATTGAGAAAAGCGATGGAGCAACCAATTTTCGCCAAAGCAAACCAGACGCACAAAAAGTCGGGCTCATTGTTCATGAGTAAAGCGACACAGTCACCTTTCCTCAAGTTGGTATTCTGGAGAAATATATGTGCCAGCCTGTTGCTCCGCTGCTCTACGTCCCGGTACGTGTAAGTCTGTCCTTCGAAGATGACAAAGGGTTTGTCAGGGATGAGCTGCGCCTGTTGGATAAACCTGTCCAACACCGTGCACACCTCAGACCGCAGCTTGTACAGCTCCAGCTTTACACCGTAGCGCATCACTTTGAGCAGGAAGAATAAGTCCTTCCAAAAGTATGGAAAACACGTCTTCTGTAAAATATGCGCAGACAAAATCCCCGCAACAGCAGCGGACAACCAGCCGAGAGACAGAAACATGTCTGCGTCTGGACGCGCACTATTACGAAAGACACTATTCACTGTTACATGAAAATTCAGGTGATATAAACACAGTGCGCTCAGCTTGACGTAAACTCTGGACACGCCCAGAGCCATAAAGCACAACGCACAACCCAGAAATCAGTCAGAAGGATATCAAAATAAAAGCATAAAGAATAGCGCTGGGCTGTACAAAGAATATGAGGCCATATAAAGAATGAAACTGGACAAAATGGCAAATGATTATTTTACAGAGGGTTTTCCTTCTATCTATCTCTGAGCTTAAAAGGAAACAATTGACTTCCAAACCCTTACAGTGTATGCAGGCACAGCAGGAAAGGCGGTTATGTGTCTTTCCCCAAGGCACAACAATAGTAAGTCCTGGGTGGATCAAAATAAAGACCCATCAACTAGCCTAGATGGGAGAACAATGACCTTTACTGACATCTACAACTGTTTTTAGCCAGTGTGCTACTGCTGTCCATGGAGATGAAGGCCTACGGGCTGTGATTTAAAGGGAACAGGCTTCTATTGACATATAGCCAAATTTAAATTTAAAAAACATAAGAGCTGCAAATGTAATGGATAAGCAATGCAATTTGAAAACTGACAAGTTGTTATTTAGCCTACTTAATTATACATTTGTAACCCTTTAAAGAGAAAAGTATGTACTCGTTTCCTGTGAGACTGCTGACATGCAGCAGCTTCACTCTCGTTTCGTCATGAGGCTCGCACTGTTTGAAGCTGGAGGTTTTCCCTCTTTAAAGTGTGGTGCGCGTATGGCGGCAGATAACAGGCTCCTCCTGTACAGCAGGCTGCTGCCTCTCCCATCAGGCTCAACCAGACTGTGGGGCAAATAAAGCCCACAGCAGATACACTGTAGCTACTGTCCTACAAAAAACACAGAAGTAGACTACTGAATATATAGCCTCACAAAAGAAGAGGAAATGGTAAGTTGTTGTTGTGAGTCCACTTAAAGAAAAGGAGGAGGGCCACCCAGAGCCAGAAGAAGTCACCAGCTTTAAGAATGTTTTCTTGGAGGCTTGGCCTTTCTGCAAACTCACCCCTTAAGACTCGTACTCCTCATATTAGTTAAATGCTGCCTTACAAGCAGGCTAGCTTTGGCAGTTTAACCCTATTTATTGTTTTTCAGTTTGCATTGTATTTTAAACAGGGCACCCCTGAGAGCATTGGCACCCAATGCTCTCATTGGGTCCTCTTGTATAAATAAAGATAAAGAAATAAGTACATTTATTTTGCATTTGTTGAATTAAAGAGGATGCTGTAGCTGAGACAGTAGGTACAGTATACTGTCTGTGGTCTTACTGTGAGCATGGGTCACCTTCCACATATATATACATATATATACATTTGCACACTTAAAGCCCTGTCTATTTTATTGTTGAGAAGCTGGAGACGAAGTTTTGCCTTTATCCTTTTATCCAAATTCTGTGTGACTACAGGGAAGCCCACTGTGCTGCAAGCTGTTAAACTTGCTCAAAGAGCAGTTGGACAGGATAAACTGGCTTTCAAACTATGTCTTTAGTTTACATTTTTCTGTAGAGTCTGTTAAAGCTAACAAGCCCAACGCCCATTGTCAAAGTGTCATAACTTCTAATAGGCCTGTCCCAATAATGACTGTATCAACTTATCATTCAGTAAATGATAAACAGTAGTACCTTTTCTTTGTACTAGTAGGGAACTTTTTGTGTGTGTGTGTGTGTGTGTGTGTATGTAGTATAATAAAATTTGAGAAAGTTCACATACCTCTGACTCATTTTAGGTACTTATGAACTGCTATGTGTTTCATATTATACTATTTATTTATTGCAGTTCATAAGTCATGTTTTAACAATATTGTGCATCTATCCATCCATTAATTTTCTGCTCTTTATCCGGGGCCGGTCACAGAGCAGCAGTTTGTTAAGGGAGGTCAGCCCTTAGTGAAGGGCCCAGGCCTCGTACCCCCGGAGCACCCCCAAAAGACACCATGAGGGACACGGCTGAATAGCTTCTCCATATCCACAAAGCACATGTGGACTGGTTGGGGCATCTCTCTCATGAACCCTCAAGCACACCTGATAGAGAATATAGAGCTGGTTCAGTTCTGCAACCAGGACGAAAACCACACTCCCATCTACCCCGGAGCTTTGGCTCCGAGGAGCTTGTCAGCCACCTGAGTGACTTCAGCCAGAGTGATGGATGAGTGCGCCTCCGGGTCTTCAGTCTCTGCTTCCTCCTCGGAACACGTGACAGTGGGATTGAGGAGATCCTCAAAGTATTCTGTCCACTGCTTCCCCTGCAGCACTGTTTCCCTCCTGAGGCGCCGGACGGTTCGTCAGAATTTCTTTGAGGCCAAACAATGATTTACTGGGATTATTATTATTAGTATTATATTATATTATATATTATATTATATTATATTATATTATATTATATTACATTATATTACATTATATTACATTACATTACATTACATTACATTACATTACATTACATTACATTACATTATATTATATTATATTATATTATATTATATTATATTATATTATATTATATTATATTATGGTTATTGTGTCAGTAGCATTAAGTAGTTTTCAATATTAACCCTATAATGCCAAATGCATCAAATTTGATACAAGCATTTCTGAGACCCAGTGCATCACCATATGGTAAAAACTTCACTTAAAACCCACTTGTATCCAATCTGATACTTGTCCTCCACCCCCTGGTGGATACCTTTATCGCTACAACAATTAAAACATAGTACAGGGGACAATCCAAGATGGCCGACTTCAGATAGTTACCAACTCACTGGTTATAGGTAAAGAAAATTGCGATTTTTACAATTTTCCAGTGACATTTTCTTTGAGATTTTTAGTAATATTCTAACATGAACACTTAATCTGTTGAAGCAAGTTATAATTACATATTTTTTTGCATTTTAGTATGTAGTAAAATTGTGTATAAAATTTGTGTTCAAATTTGATACTACAGGTAAAAAGTGGAATTGGGTAGAACATCCCTCAGTTTCATTATATTTCTTTTCTTGATGCAATATGCATTATATTGATGATTGTGTATCATAAAAATGTTTGTATCAATCAATTACACAAATTAAAAAACAGTAATGACCAGATTAGCACAGAAAAAGGAGGTCCAACAGTAACACTGGACAAAAGAACAAATAAATCTGCAAAGAATAAAGTGAAAATGAAGGAGTAAAGGTGGAGAAAGGAAGAATTTGACCCTCCAGATATTCCATTTATTGAGAGTGCTGATGAAGACATTGAAGAAAGGTGTGAGTTTACACCTTACATGTTTTTCAAACAATTTGTCACTGATGACATGATACAGCTGATTGCAGATCAAACCTTTTCAGTGTGCAGAAGGAAGGGAAATCAGTCAACACAAATGTCAAAGAACCTGAGCAGGTTCTTGGCATGTACATGTTCATGGGTCTGGTTTAGATGCCCAATGTAAGAGCCTATTGGGAAATGGAAACAAAGTACCCCACAGTTGCCGATGTGATGTCACATGATCGATTTGAGAAATTGCATTGCAATTGCATTGCATTCAGAATGTGTGGACGTGCAGGACAGAATGGTTTCCTGTATGACTTTGATGTTTGTCAAGGAGCAACAGATCCAGAAAAAGGAAAAGTTGGTGTGGGGGGGGGGGGGGTGTTGTTCGCAAATTGACATCAACCCTTCCTGCAGGGAAGAACCACAAAGTATTCACAGACAACTATTTTACATCACTCCCATTGTTATAACACCTGCAACAGAGAGGGATATACTATATTGGCACCATCAGGATGAACAGGATACCTGATAAAAGAGAAAAGAAGAAAGATGCCTAAAGAGGCTGATGTTTTTACTGTATCATCAGGACTGCATGTAATGCCCAATGTATCATTTGCGATACAAATGAAAAAACATATTTGCAAATAATTTTTTGCAATTTTCATTTCAGATTTTTTGAAAGAGTCAAATAAAGGCTCCAGATTCAAGAAATCAGAATTTTCTGACCATTATTTCTGGGGTCAGGCATTATAGGGTTAATTGCAATGATTTTCTTAATTTGTTGTTATGACAGGCCTAACCCATAATCCACGGAGACTACACTTATTTTCTTTCCTTTTTTTCTGTACTGGGTCACAGGGTCAACTGCAAAGTCCATGGACACACCTCCATTGACACTTCCATCATAATATAATAACTAACATTTGGCCTGTTTTTTTAATTTTTTTATTTTATTAATTACAACAACAATAATGCAGACAATTTATGAGAAAATTGTTTGTAATTATATTGCTATTGCATTGTGTATTCAATATATGTCAATGTCATCGCATGTGATTATAAAAGCCAGGATTTATATATACAATCTATACGGCCAACACATTTCTAAAATCTAAGAAAGTAAACCACTATCTGTTTATGTCATGAATTCCTTTTAAGCCTAAAGAAATAAAACAAGCAATTGTTTTTAGATATTCCTACAGTAATAGGTCTGTATTTGATTTGTTGGCTGCTGTTGTTTTGTCTTGTAAATGTTTACGGGAGTGGTACATATCATTGACCACAAGAACAGGCAAGGAAAGACATGTGTCTCCCAATATACAGTCTGATAGGCACAATCAGTCGATCTGAAACAGATTACTTTCTTTTTTTCTTTTTTTTTTTTTTTTTTTTGAGTCAATAATCAAACCATACAGGCTTATAAAAAACATTCAGATGTCACATTGAGCAGTTAACAAAAATATATATACATAAATAAAACTGAAAGCCAATATAAATACTGTTAAAGTGCCACAGGGGTCAAAAGTTATTATATTATTATTATAAAGCCAAAGTGCCTTCTTGGATTTGCATAGCTCCAATTCATCTCTCAGGGATGACAGTTCATTGAAAAAAGAAAAGAAAAATAATAAATTAAATAAGGTTTTGGTGTTACCAAATTTACATTTGTGAATGAAAAAATGCCATAATAATATAATTGTAAATTCTTTTGATTTGTTCTCCAGTACAACTCCAAATTTTACATCATTATCATTGAAGAGTTAATACTCAGATTGTTTAAAATGTTTCAGTGCTCGTGGTACAAAAACACATACATTGTCCTGTAAAATCTGTTTACATGGGTAGACACAATTTAGCACTTTGAAACGTACTTCTTTAGCTTTGGGAGGGATAGGATAAGAGCAGCATTACTTTAAATAAAGAGCAGAGTGCCTGACAGTCAGTACTCAGGGCAGTACTCACTGTGTTCGCCTCGGCAGCTGCAGCTGCTCTGTCTCTGCTCAAAGCGGAAGTTCAGAGGAGCTCTCATGAGCGATAGCGCGGACAGCGCATAGTTGGAAACGCACAAAAGCTTAGGGTGTCATTATTTCGTGAGACTCTTTGTGTTTGACTCTTTGGTGAACACAGAGCACATGAAGGTAAGACACAGCACACTCAGAGGCGCAGCGCTTTGTGTTGGACGGGGCCTGCTGTAAACTTCTCTTGATGTTGTCATTTGCACATAATTCAAAGCTGGAGAGCTGCAGTCTGTGTGACCACCCAACTCACAATCTCGTGTCAGATCAAGTCAAGTCCTTAGAGTAAACCCGAAACACGTCCTCAGTTTAACCACGTGTCTGCTTGACAATCATGTTTATCTTTATTATGAAAAGTGTCGGCTCGTATAGACATTCACATTACATACATTTTTGTGTGTTTTTTTTTTACCATAAAAATGCACCACAGCTAAATATCCTCTGTTGTAAATTGTAAACTACCTGTGAAAGTAACTTTGATAATGATGTTGGTCCTGTCCATCCTGTTTCAGATGCAGGACCTACACTAGGCTTTGTTTTTGTGTCCAGCCACTTTGTACCCCAAGAATGACCAGTCGGAGTACATTGCTGCCGGAGGTTTTGCCCAATCAGTGTCTTTCAGCTAATTTGAGATCTCAGAGTGAGTTGGATTCTCCACCCATCTGTAGCTTCAACAATGAGCCCCCTCTGCCAGGCAAAACGATGGATGAATGCAGTTTATCCAATAGTGAAACATCTCACTACTACACACACAGCCTGTGAATAAATTAGATGACCAGCCTTGCACAAAGCCATGGTAAGTAAATGTTTTTTGTTCTGCGACAACATTCCATTCTGACTTTAGTAATGTAAGATTAATCTATTTGTTACAGTAGACATAAGCATTTAAATCATTTTAATAATTTTTGATTTATAATCACAAAAATGTCTTGATGACTCATGAACAATATCTGGTTTACATCACACAGTAAAAAAACAAACGCAATAATCTGATTTGACAAAGATGGTGACATAATGTATGACAATCTGAAGATGTTTTCTCTCACAACACTAATTTGACTTTGTGACATATACTTTGTATGACCAGAGATATTAAAAATGAGGATCATGAAGACAATGTGTTTTGCCCCTTGCTAGTGCTGTACCAGAGAACCCCATGTGCCGTATCTGTCATGAAGGAGGCCTGCAAGAGGAACTGCTGTCCCCTTGTGAATGTTTGGGCACTATGGCCACCATCCACCGCAGCTGTTTGGAGCACTGGCTTTCTGCCTCAGGGACTAGCTTCTGTGAACTCTGCAACTACCAGTTCACTGTGCAGAGGAAGTCCAGGCCACTGCTGGAGGTAAAAGAAGGGCCATGTGGTTCAATGTATTGCATTCTCTAGTACAACTGTACTTCAGCTGAAATCTCTCTGATCATTCAGTGGCTTCAGAACCCAGGGCTTCGTCAGGAAAAGCGCACACTGTTTGGTGATATGGTGTGCTTCCTGCTAATTACACCGTTGGCTACTATCTCTGGTTGGCTGTGCCTTCGAGGTGCCATAGACCACCTACACTTCTCCAGCCGACTGGAGGCTGTGGGGCTTATTGCACTGACAGTTGCTCTCTTTACCATTTACCTCTTCTGGACTCTGGTGAGTGTTGCACATACAGTAGTTCCATTGTGTTCTAAACAAGTTGCCCTTAACGTGTCCTGGGCACTCATTTCTCTGAAACTGAGTGATGTAACTCAATTTTATGACCATTACATGTTGCAATTTGCTGTTGTGACTAAAATGAGTAAAAACAATATTGAAAATGATTATCTATGGATTATCTTGGCACTGCACATTTTACAGTTCTCAAACACGTCATGTTTGTTGCTGATAAGCTTCAGGGAACTATATATGTTACGTTTGCCTGTCATCTTTCTGTTGATCCTTGTCCCTTGTTCAATAGACACATTTATGGTTTCATAACATTTTCTTACATGTCCAAGGATATTTTGTCCTTGGGTTGAGTCAAATTGACCAGATTGTGCATCTTTTTTGCAGGTGTGTCTCTTAGGTATCACTGTCGTCTTTACAATGAGTGAGGCAGTCCAATGAGAGAGTAGTGCTGCTGCTGCCCAGATCCCACAGTGAGCCAGTGCTGCACTCCTTAAGCAGCTCACAGCGGGTGAAAAATCTCTCCAAAGAGTCAATTGTTTGAGCATCCAAAGCACTTTAAACAAATCTGTGACTACAACTACTTGTGTCAAAGACCACAAGTAAGCTCCATTAGGTGGCACTTTATTTCAGCAGAATAATACACCATATTGGCTGTTATGGACGCCAATTCAACCAGACCAAACTACACACTTATTAACACTGTGATTGGACAATTATGACTCGTAGTATGACAACATTAGGACATTGGTGTTTCTTCTGCTACAGTGTCTTACAGTGTCAGTAGAGGTCAAGAGCATAGGACCCTGAATGAATTAGGACTGGGTTATGGTTATCGGACTGTTAATGAATAACACAAAGTTATTCAGTTAGGGAAGAAGCCCAGCTCACTCTGTGTTACAAGATATTTGACAACCCCCTTAATAGTAGTTGCACTTTTATTGTAACCATACTTGTTAAATGTAACTAATGCACTCTTAATCACATTAAATATGGCAATGAACTACCTTTACGTTGCCTAGGGAAGTATCAAATATACTTTCTAATCACTGGAATTTTATAACTAAAGTGTGTCCTACAAACTAATGGACTAGTGCCTGCTTACCAGTGTATAGCAGTTACCCGCATTTCTCTACAAAACCAAAAATCGTACTTTCCGTAATGCCTTTTCCAATGTAATCTTGCATTGATTTGTGTTCCACAATCATGACAGGGTCTTATTCATGGATTTCAGCTTTCTACTTATAGGTGATTAGTACTTAAGTCCATTCAAAAGTTTTGTTTTTTTTAAATGCTAATTTTCATGGCAGCAGTGCTAGATTTTTATCACTCTGAAACCCATGGACAGGTTGTGTTCACGTAACGTTGCAACATCCTAGAATGCCTATAGTTTAAAGTCGTTCAGGTGGACAGGTCATAGTTCTATGGTGGAACTAGCTGTGTAACTGTCAGGTTAGATTTATCTGTCTCTTTACTGGGCCTGTCCACATCAAACAAAAGCTGGCATGAAATTCAGTGTTTTCTCTGCCAGCGTAAGTAGACATTGTAAGTTTGAATATTTCTTTTGAAAACAGTCTCCCTTGAAGTCTTCTTGGCCTCTGTCCTTCATCTGAAATGGTGACATTATCAGTTTCTAGAACGTGAACACAACTTTTTTCCTCAAGTAAAGCACAGCCTGTCACTCCCACTCCCAAGATTAATATGCACTTGAGCAGATTTTTAAATTCACAGTGTTTGAGTTAAGTAAATAAACTTAAACCAAAAGTGTTTTGTATTATATTTTAATGTAGTTTGATGTGTTTGTGTGGCTAAAATGTACAAATATAAAACAAATATATTCGATTCCACTGGCTGTGGTTTGTTATGTGATAAAGTAAATATTTTAGGGCTTCACAATTTGGGAAAAATATCTATTTGTGATTTTTACAGACAAGCATTACAATTACATTTGTGATTTGTTTTTAATCAGAATTCGATGCACAGTGCACATTAGAAGCATATCTCTAAGAGCATTTGTATTTGAGAGAATGAAGGCTGCAATATTAACGGCTACAAGAATCATACTATACAAGATTCCCATACATTTGAGAACATGTGTGTGTAGAGGTCAAAAAAAAAGGGTTCGTTTGCAGAGGAAATTGTTACCTAAACGCTGCAGTCTTTGTGTTTTGCTAATTACAACCATTCAAATTGCAATTACAATTCAACTGTAAAAATCTTGCAGCCTTAGTGTCCAATCACTCTTCTTCAAGCTATATTCATAATACATACACCAACATACCAATTGTTTAAAAAAGGTGGAGGAAGTAATCTTTTCAAAATGTTCACAAAAAATGTCAAAAAGTGTATAGCAGTTGGGAAAAAGCACAGGCTGGCCAGAAAGATGTTCAAATAAACCTATATTTTCCTTTGTATTTAAGGGTGTCAAGCCCGGTTTACTGGTCAAGGCCTTTCTGCTGTAAAATGTACTGAATCTCTTAAATTTCATAAAAAGGAAAAATATTAGTTGTGCCATTTATACATTTTAAATTACTGTTCAAGGCACTGGGCATGTATTAAGAAGTTACAAAAAATTTATTCAACTGCTATTAATATAGTAAGACTGGCCATGCTTGATTTAGGCCAGTGTTGGCATGTACAGAATCTTATGCCTAGATTTCCTCCCGTTTCTTAACCATCAAAACTATACACACTGATCATCAATTGTAGTCAAAAGAATGTTTTTGAAACTATGTGGCTGAATGACTTGAATATCTGGTTTTAAAAAATATGCTTCCATTCACATTTAATGCACAAATGTAGTTTATCCATGCCTTTATTTAAATTAATAGCACCATTATTTAAGATAACTTAGGTCTCGATAACATTCTAAAGTTGTGTAAACAACACATCTAGATAATTATGATTCAGCTAGTCAACAATAAGCCCAAGTAAGAACACTTAAGTAGATGAATATAATTCACTTCAAAATATGAAATATAAAAATAGACCTTTGCTGGCACAGTTACTAAAATATTTGACAAGTTTATTTCTACTTGGCCTGATTCACAGCTAAAAAAATGACAATAGCTACATGAAATGCACATTTTACAATTTAACAATGAAGATTACAGCATAAGCATGCATAAACACAACAGTATTTTAAAACACATGAAAAGTTAACAATACAATCAAAACTTTAAGTGGTGCAATGTATATTTCTAAAGTCAACAAAAGAGGTTACTTTATTGAGGAACACATAAGACCCCATAATTTAGTATCCAGATTTTCTTTTTTGGCTTATTTTCTTCAGTCCAGATAAGGTAGAGTACATCAGTGGGGCTCCTTAGTGTTTAGTCTGTCAGTTTGGGTTGTGAACGATTTATCTCAGACTGGCAGTATTTGCAGAAAAAGCCCTTGTTATTGTGACTGTATTTTTAATAGTCTTTTTCAGATTACCACAAAAGGAACATTTTGTTGCCGTCCTTATTGTGCTTAGTTATATTTTCTATACATTCATTATGCAACTTTAAAAGCAAAGTGGAGTAAAGTAATTCAAAACAGCCTTCAAGTCAAAGCTTTGAGCACAAGTAAATAACAAATACAAAACCAAATTTAAAAAAAAGTTTAAAACTCACATTGTATCAAGAGAGCCTGGCTTTGACTAGAACAACCAAATTAATGAAAAAGTAAGACAAAAATCAAAAGATAAAATCTTATTAAAACACTATAAAAAGATAGAAAAATAGTTGTAGGTATTGTAGTTGGCAGCGGAGTGGCTGGGCTCAGTGGAGGTGGTCAGCAGACGTGAAATCACATGAAAACCTTTACATAATGGCGCAGTTGGATCTCTTGGTTTCGTTTACCTGCACATAGCAAGAGTGACAATACAAAGAAAGAATTTTACAAACATGTCCAAGTTCAAAATACTCAGATACTCCATTTACTACCATGTCTGTTGCTATAGTGTCACCGTATAATCTCAATCTTACCACTTGCTGTTCTTCCTCAATGGCCTCCACACCATCATCGCCTTGATCCTCTTCGATTGGTGCATTATAAATGGTGGTTCTTTTTGCCACTTCCTGTTTACACACAGGTTTTTATGAGAACTCTGGTAAATTTGAAAGTGAAACTAGTGCTACACAATGGTGTGGTAAACTCTGCCTCACCTCTCTCCCTGAGGGTTCAAAGAGCACCACCACAACATCCTCCCCTGATCCCCACGAGCTCTGGCTCTTCCACACAAGATCAGACGGAGGCTTAGAGCTCACACCAGCATCAGAGGCCCAAATCTGCATTCAACCAGGACAGGCACATACAATATTATTGGAGTTAAGGTTTGCTGATAACATAACAGATCAGGTCAGGGGGTCAAAAACATCTTACCGTGACTTTTTGGCCAGCTTTAAGGACAAACTTGGGAGTGAACTTGTAAGTGGCTGACGATTCTCCAATTGTCTTCAATAGTTCATATCCAACCATAGCTTGGTCCTGGAAAACATTTTTCATAGACATGATTACAGACATATCAAACTAAATTGTCAAAGATCAAAACAAGCTTCTCCCCACCTCATCACTGCTGTTGCCAAGACAGATAAATTTGCCATCAGTGTCAATCTCCTCAATGAGACAGGTCCTGTGGCCGAGGCAGAGTGAGAGATGCTCACAGAGCTACTGGCTTCCTGTTCCTCCACATCCACACACGTTTACGCTTGCCCTGAGTGGTGCGCACGCTACGGCTGCTAGATGAGGCTCGAGAGACGGTCACACGAGCTGTAGGGCTGGGGGACAGTTTCAGCCTAGAACAAAAGGGATCAAAGTTACCAGGAGAACTCAAACTGCGTATCTATCTAATCCTATGATGATCTTTACCTCTCCTCTTCTCCCTCTAGAAGTTTGCGGTAGGCGTTGATCTCCATGTCCAGTGCCAGCTTCACATCCAGCAGCAGTTGTTCATACTCATTTAGTTGCTGCTGATGCATTTTAGCTTGAATCTCAGCTAGGTCGCGGTCTTTGTCAGCCAGCAGTCTACGGCTGTTGTCTTTCTCTTGGGCCAAAGCTGCTTCCAGTTCAGAGATGCGGTCTCTCCATCCTCGGGTCTACAGAGGAGGCAGAGATAGCTTTACTTCTTTACAGGCAACATTTTTATTATGCTATTCTGATACATTTAATATTTAATGGCCAACCACACATTTTACAAATTAAATGAGTAAAATATATTCTAGACCAAGGTAATTTTTTTTTCTGCTGTGCATGCATAGCTTATTTCCTTGTATGTTGGGCTCACCTCCTTTTGCAGGCTTCCAAGCTGTGCACTCAGACTCTCGATTCTTAGGCTGGACTCCCTCAGCTCTTCTCGGGCCATGTTTGCAGATGCTCCATTCATCTCAGAAAGGCGGTGCAAGTCTTCCAACTGAGGAATAAAAAAACAGATTTGTTCTCATCACCAATTACTCGTCACTTGCCTCATAAGAGGAACTAAGAACTAAGCTTGCGCTACCACTTCCTGACAAGCAGGAAATCATGTTGGTAGTGAGATACTGAGCACTCAACTATTTAAATTGTACTATATCATTATGTGTAACCCAAATTCTGGAAACATTTATGCCATTGCTTCTGTTCAGGTTAAGTTGATTAAAAGGTTTTCATACTTTGGCTCCGTAGGTGCTCTCCATGTTCTCCTTGTAGATCTGAATCTGCTCTTCATTTTGAGCCCTCATGTCAGCCAGGGCCTGGGTCAGCTTGTATTCATATTCCACCTTGCGGCCTGAGTCGACTTCTACCAACCGTGTCTCATAGCGCTGCCGAGCCTCTTTCACTTCCTGAAACAGTAAAAACCAAGCATAGTTTTTCAGGTCATAAAATCACTAAAAGGGTTAATTTTGTGATTGGCTCCAGGAAAAGCTTAGAATCATAATCCACATTAGCAGTTACATTACGAGAAGAGAAAAAAAAAAAAAAAAAAAAAAAAAAAAAAAGTTCAGTGTTCAGGGGTCACAATACAGTTGCAAACACACATCCTCTGATGACTTGTCAGTTGACCCTTGCATAAGAATTGAATAATGTGGTCAATTAAACAGTTGGGGTAGAAGAGCAAGCAGATAGTTTGCCTCCGACAGAACTACATTTTTCAGAAGAATCCCGACCATTACACTTATCCAAGACAGAAGCTTGTAAATAAATGTATGCAAATACAAGTCTTACAGTTCTAATCAACTCCAAAGAATGTAATGTGCTTTGTATGCACATAGGTTATCTTAATCCACATGTACCTTTTTTTTTTTAAACCAAGTCACACAAAATACCATACAATTTGGGCAAATCGTGCATTTTGCAATACGTGTACTTAATGTCATGTGTCTAATTTACACCATACATAATCACTATAGTCGCCATAGAACTCAATTGAAAAGCATGGATACCTGTGGCTTTGATTGCACACGCCTCTGCAAGGGTGATAGGATATGATTACAGCAGAGGACATAATACATTAAAGAGTCAACGAAAAAAATTTTTAAGACAAATTCATGCATAAAATGTGGTATTCATTAGCAGATTGTATATGCTTTTTATTACAATTAATAGCTTTGTAAAATAAAATTAAAAAATGATCAAACAAAATGTTGGCAATTTATAACCCTCCAGGCCCTGATAATACATGGACACACAAAGAATATATAATTGAAAGAAGGTACAGAAGAAAGAAAAAAAACGTAATTACTTTGAAGCAAAAATGAAAGCATCAAGATATTATACGCCAAAATAAAACCCTTTCCTACATAAAAATAATGTATTGTTTTTCAATGATTTTGTACCATCATAGATGGTACAAATGATGATTTAATTTTAAAGGGTACAGCCAGGGCAAAGAAAACGCACGTTACCAAGTCATGGCCAGAGGCACTAAATGACAATGGGACAAAGATTCACAACATACCTCCACATGCATGCTTTTGCGAAACTCCGCCTCCTCGGTCAAACTTTGGCAGCGGTTTTCCAAATCAACACGCAGAAGCATCTCATCGCCAAGTTGTTTTTTAGTCTGGGCAAGGCTAATATCGAGCTGTGAAAGATAGAACAAATTCATTTAGTATGAACCAAGTTAATTTACCATATATTCAAAAGTACTATCTATGATGTACCTCTTGAAGTTGTTCTTGCAGATCATTAAGAGTCGCTTCCAGACCCCTCTTTTCAGACAGGGCAGTGGCCAGCATGGCATCTTTGGAGTTGAGTTGAGCTTCTAGATCCTTCAGCCGGGATTGAGCACTTGCAGCCTCCACATCCTTTTTGTTGTAGCTTAAAATTGAGCACAATATAATGAGCGTAAAAAGATGAGAATCGCAATGTCCTTATGGGAATTCCATTGGTTGCATCATTTAATAATACAGATTTCCTTTTCCAAGTCATACTGATCATTAGGGCTGGACGATGTGTGAAAAAGCAATCACTATTTTTCCCCCCAAATTGATCAATCTCGATTTTCAATTTGATTTTCTTCCATCTTATTGAAAGCAAATACAGGTGACTTCAGGCATAAAGAGCAGGTTGTCAGGTCACTAGTTTTAATTTTGTGTTGACATGCGCTAAATTAGGTCTTACGTTTCACTCGTAAACTGTGAAGAAAATACTAGTTTCGTTTCCGTAACTTGGATTATAAAAGACAAGAAGCACTAGAGAAGGGAAACAGGGGAAAAGGGGAGGAGCTGCTGCAGCTGGATCAGGGAGGGAGGGTGAGGGGGGGCAGACGGCACCGCCACAGAGGAGGATGGAGAATGAAACAGACCAGAGGAGAATGGAGCGAGAGAGAGAGAGAGAGAGAGAAACCGGAGGAGGAGGCGGAGGAAGAGCAACCGGAGGAGGAGGAAAAGAGAAACCGGAGGCGGAGGAAGAGAAACCGGAGGAGGAAAAGGGAGAGAGAGAAAGAAAAACCGGAGGATGGAGGGAGAGAGAGACCAGAGGAGGATGGAAGGAGAGAGCGACCAGAGGAGGATGGAGGGAGAGAGCGACCAGAGGAGGATGGAGGGAGAGAGCGACCAGAGGAGGATGGAGGGAGAGAGCGACCAGAGGAGGATGGAGGGAGAGAGCGACCAGAGGAGGATGGAGGGAGAGAGCGACCAGAGGAGGATGGGGGGGGAGAGAGAGAGACAGAGAGAGACCAGAGAAGGATAGAGAGAGCGAGAGAAATCAGAGGAGGATGGAGAGAGACAGACTGGAGTTTTAGTCACATTGAGCAGATCAAGTCAAAATTTATTAATAAATGGAGTCCTCTAGTGGCAGTAAGTAGTGGTGCCCAGAGGAGGAGATATATATGTATAGACAGAGACAGACAGAGACAGACAGAGACAGACAGAGACAGACAGAGACAGACAGAGACAGACAGAGACAGACAGAGACAGACAGAGACAGACAGAGACAGACAGAGACAGACAGAGACAGGAGTTTTAATCACACTGAGCAGACTGAAGTCAAAACTTATTAGTAAATGGAGTCCTCTAGTGGCAGCAAGTAGTGGTGACCTGTCCAGTGTCAGTCTGCTTATTCAAATCTAATCCATATAGTTATGAAAGTGTAATAGAATGATAAAGTTACGGTCGACAGAACCACAACTATGAAACTTTCCAGGAAAACAAGTGGGACATCCGGCTGTAAGCCCTAGGCCAGAGTTAACAGTATCAACAACCAGGCCCTTTCATTAGGTTTGTGAGTGCAGTGTGTTTTCCCGATGTGCAGACAGGCGGGTGGAACTGAAGAGGAAAAACTATGAGTGGAATGTTCTGTGGTATGTGTACTTACTGACGTTTTACTGAGACCTTAATGGAGGAACGCCTAACTTTGCATGTATGGTTTTACACCAAACCTAAACATATGGCCATTCACAGCCTCATCAAACACACAATCTGGTCTGTCCGGTTAGACACTAATTTAATGTTGCACAAAAATGACAGCAAAAAAGGTGAAAGGAAATAAACTAATACACATGTAGTTGTAGAGTAGACATGCGTTATTAACTAAAAAAAAAAAAATCCTCATTTATCAACTTTCAACGTTAGGCCTATAAATAAATGATCAATGTTTGCTGCAAATGTTTACTATTTGCCTGTGCCAACACAACACTGCTCCCTGTAAAGTTTACAGGGAGGGTGCCACAGACAGCATTTGACTTTACACTGTAAAGCCAAATGCTGTCTGTGGCACCTGTGCTCTTCTGTCAGTGTATTCAGAGTATAGCCACACACAAGGAGCAACATCTGACAGGACACTGGTGCAAGAAGTCAAGACAGAACATCTTCAAAAAAAAAAAAAAAAAGCTAAACATCACAGTTGTCATGTCATTGTAGAATTGTATACAATGGTTTACACAGATGAAATTATAATATAATGCACTTTTTTTCTTTCATTAGATATATTTATATATATGCAAACCTATGATCGCAGCAAACCTAAACGCGCTCAGAGCAAACAATGGTGAGCTGGTTTCATTCGCCTACACCGGGCTTCAAAGTATTAAACTAGACTACAGACTACACGGTGCACAAACTACACACTTTGTCCCCAGCATCGGCATTCATAGATACGAATTAGCAGCAGTATTCCTATTAAAAAAACAAACAGTGGTTAACTAATCGTGTACTACTTTTTAATAATAGTAAGAACGACCCACAAAGTCAAACGTAACGCGTGCGTAATGCGCTCAAAATGGCTCCAAAATCAAAGTCTCTATATGAGGCATTTTGCTAATTCGGCAATACTTTAGCCTTATTCTAATTCAAGGATCCAGACTTTACCTTTGAAGCAGCTGCTCATGTTCAGCTTTGAGTTTTCCCAGCTCGATCTGCAGCCAGGCCCGCTCCTTGGACGAGTCATCCAGGCTCTTTCTGGCGGGCGAGCTCGGTCTCATACAGACCTTTTCAGCCCACTCAACTCTCGGCTCCGGACCTCTTCTTTTTCACTGATCTTCAGCTGGAGCACGTCGTTCTCTGACTCTAGACTGCGGACCTTGTCGATGTAAACAGCCAGGCGGTCGTTCAGGTCCCGCAGCTGCTGTTTTTCCTGCAGTCTGGTGATCCTGGTCGGACTCAGTGGCGTGCCGCTGCCGCACGTGCTTTTCTGGCCGGTTGGAGTCGCAGGAACAGTCGCCATTGTGGTAAGAGCAACTACAAACCGATACGATGAGCTCCAAACCCACTAAATCAGCCCTCCACCGGCGCACACCTGTCTTCCTGTATCCTAAAGCTGGATTCTCGTCGGCGGTCCGTCCAACTGTTTCAAAAGTAGCTCCTGGCTTGCCCAAAAGCGAATGAAAGAGGGGCTGTCCTGCCAATATGGCGGCTCATTGAAATGTTTACGCTGCGCGCATTCGGCCAATGGCGAGGCTCGACGCAGTGCGTTCTTTCATTTGAAGCTGAGGGTACACTCGTGGGTCACACACCGACGCATCTCGACGCTGACTTCAGTCTGAAACAGAGACCGGCTGAAAACAGAGAGACTAAAGAGACGCGCTGTGGAGTAAACCAGGCGCTGTAATGGGCCACAGTTAACGGCTGGTTCCCATTTTTTGTCATTTCCTCTCATGGATATTTCGTTTAATTTTGCTTTGCAGCTACAGCTGTGTTCAGTTATGACCTCATAAAGTTTTTTTTTAAAGCTGAGCCCATGAGCCTACATTCACGGCATGATCTCTTATGAGCTCAATAAGATCAGCCAAACTACACGCACAACACCTGGGTCTGTACACACTGGAATAAAACAAGGACATGTGAGTGAGGATGTTCACAAACACAAGCATAACTTTAACGGAAAAAGCAAACAAAAGACTTTGTGTAAGAGAATTGATTTAAAGTCCTACTACAAGTGGAAAACCCAAATAACACCAGTGAATAATGATAATAGAACTTGAATTCATCCCTATTACTTTTGCAGAGTTGGTCATGTGCATTATGAAAGAAATATTCAAAAGCCTATAGCTGCTGTATCTGCAGATGTATTAATTAATTATTTTCATTGGAATAATACTCCATTTGAGAGATGTCCAGCTTAATTTTACTCCAAATGATCTGGACCTTCTGAATGTCTTCCGACCTCTGTACTGACTGCAGACAGAGTTGTTGCCTTCTGACAACTTAAAGACTAAGTATAGCGCAAGCAGGATTAATATTGCCAAATTTGAAAGACAGTTTTTAATGTTTTCAAATGCCTTTACTGAACATTGTGGTTAGTCATCACAACCTCCCATCAAGACACTTAGAATTCAGCACATAAAGTCTGGATTAAAAGGATTTGTTTTTGTAGCTACAGATGATCACTCTTCTGTACTCAACCATAGTCCCCCTATAGTCCTGCAAACATATTTTCTTCTGTTTAATACATATAATCAGTGTACACTTTTAAAACCTCTAATTCACATTAACAAAATAAAGAAATTGTGATTTTTGGCAGCATACACAGCAAATGGGGCATCACTGGCAAGACTGAGGTGACACGATGGCTATTATAATACCCTGTATGAGAGAGGCACTCCAGTCTCTTTTGTCTTCATGGTGTTTACAGTGCAGATAGTTGGAGCACTGCACTATATCATGTGCACAGTGGTATTTTAGAATCAAGTATCTGATACAAATTGAGACATTCTTTGGATGTAAACTATGAGCTATTTTCTCTTTACCATATTACTGTGACTGGTTATGATGTCTGTCTCAATTGATGACAACTGAAACTCCAATTTGCTTGTTTAGTGTTGTCAATTTTAGCTTATTTGAGAAAAGAGCAGCAAAACACCTGGTATTTTAGTTAATAAGATACTCTGTATCTATAAAATGCCTCAAAGTGAACAAGATTGTAAATAAAAAGAAGAAAATTAAAAAAGGCTAATATCAACATTGACTTCTGAATGTGCAAACTTGTTCACAAGTGCATTTGTTTCTGCATGTAGAAAGCAAGGCAGTGAGAGGAATATCTTTAATTGACATATATAAATAAAATACAGTGTAATGTGCTACATTGTGTGCTTTGGTGTGTACTGAAACTGAAACTAATCTGAAACTTGCTGTGCTCAATGTCAGATCTTTATGTAACAAGTCATTTTTAATTAATGATTTTATTTCTTCTTTTAATCTTGACTTTATGTTTTTAACCGAAACATGGCTTGACAAAAACACAGGTAATGCAATTCTAGTGGAATCAACTCCACCCAACTTCAAATTTGAATCTGAAACACGAGTAAACAAAAAGGGTGGAGGGGTGTGTGCATTTTTCAGAGATAACTTAATTACTCATAGATTGTCATTTGGGGTATTTTCATCTTTTGAGTATATTTCCTTTAAAATGGAGTTAAAACAAACACCCTCCATAGTCTACTTAGTCATATACAAACCTCCTCAGCACTGTCAAAGTTTTATTGATGATTTTACTGAGATGCTTTCAGTCATATGCACAGACTTTGATGGTTTAGTCATTACAGGTGATTTTAATGTACATGTGGATAATATGTTTGATAGAAATGCTAAAGAGCTCTGCTCTGTCCTTGAAACCCTTTGGTCTGACTCAGCATGTCAGCGAGCCCACCCACAACAGAGGACACACTCTGGACCTGCTCTCATCACAAAAGGAGTAAATATATCAAATGTCAACGTGGTGGATGTTGCTCTGTCTGATCATTTCTGTGTCTTTTTTGACCTGTCTGTTATTCCCAAACCAGCGGCTGGTCCTGCAGTTGTTCGAAGGAGACACATAAATGATAAAACAGGTGAACTGTTCATGGAAATGATTCACTTTGAAAATGCCTTATGTTCTAATGTTGATGATTTGCTGAACTCTGTGACGTCGAGTGTTTTGAATGTTCTGGACACCATTGCCCCGATGAAGGTTAAAATGGTTAAAGATAAGCAGAAAGCGCCATGGAGGAATGATGACTCGGTCAGGGCACAGAAAAGGGAGTGCCGGAGGGCCGAGCGGGGAATGGCGCAAGTCAAAGCTCCAGGTTCATTATGAGATTTACAGAGAAAAGATGCACATGTACAACCACACTTTATGTAGAACAAGGCAGAGGTATTTTTCTGACATTATTGGAAGTTGCAGTAACAACTCTCGTGTCCTGTTTGCAACAGTAAACAGATTAACAAACCCTCCAGCTCCGCTGCCATTAGAACTAATTTCCATATCCAAGTGCAATGAGTTTGCAGTATTCTTCAATGACAAGGTTCAGGCCATTAAAAATGCCATCAATCCCACAAAGCAAATAACATCCCTGCAGCCACCTAGACACTTAGAGCTGACTCACTTTGCACCTGTAACTGACAAACTGTTCAAGAGATCGTCACCAGTCTGAGTTCATCTACATGCTGCCTCGATGTGTTACCCACTAAATTTCTAAAGTCTGTGCTCAACAGTTTGCTGTCACCAGTCGCTTGCATAGTTAATATGTCACTTCAATCTGGAACATTCCCAAGAGCTTTGAAAACTGCAGTTATCAAGCCTCTCCTAAAGAAGAGCAGTCTTGATGCCACAATATTGAACAATTACCGACCAATCTCTAATCTGCCGTTTTTAGGCAAAGTCCTTGAAAAAGTTGTTTACCAACAGCTTATTAACTTCCTCCAATTAACAACTCTTTCGATACTTTCCAGTCGGGTTTTAGACCCCACCACAGCACTGAGACTGCTCTTATCAAGGTGACAAATGACATCCGCCTGAACACTGATGCAGGCAAAGTCTCAGTCTTGATCCTGTTAGATCTGAGTGCTGCTTTTGACACTGTGGATCATGGGATCCTCTTACAGAGACTAGAGGACTGGGTGGGCATCTCTGGTACAGCACTAAACTGGTTCAAGTCCTATCTAGAAAACAGGGAGTTCTTTGTTGAAATTGGAAAATGTGTCTCAGATAAAATGTCCCTGAGCTGTGGGGTGCCCCAGGGGTCAATTTTGGGGACCCCTGCTGTTCAATCTGTACATGCTGCCGCTAGGTCAGTTAATACGCAGCAACAATGTGTCTTACCACAACTATGCAGATGACACTCAGATCTATGTCACACTGGCAGCAGGTGAATATGGACCAGTGGATTCACTCTGCCACTGCATCCAACAGATCAGTGAGTGGATGCAAAACAACTTTCTTCAGCTAAACTCAGACAAGACTGAAGTCATAGTCTTTGGCCCACAGAAACATAGAGAAAGTGTCAGCAGTCACCTCCAGTCTCTTTCTCTAAAACCTTCAAATCGGGCTAGAAATTTAGGGGTAATAATGGATTCAGACTTGAACTTTAACAGCCACATCAAATCAATAACATCTGCAGCTTTTTACCATCTAAAAAACATTGCAAAAAATCAAAGTATACTGTCAAAATACTGTCAAACCAGACTTAGAGAGACTTATCCATGCATTTGTCTCCAGTAGGTTAGACTACTGTAACGGCCTGCTCACTGGCCTCTCCAAACGGGCCTTAAGACAGCTGCAGTACATCCAGAACGCTGCTGCTCGGGTCCTGACCAGAACCAGGAAGTACGAGCACATAAGTCCTGTGCTCAGGTCTCTGCACTGGCTTCCTGTAGCTCAAAGAATAGACTTTTAAAGCAGCTCTGCTTGTGTACAAGTCTATTCATGGCTTAGGTCCAAAGTACATCTCTGACATGTTAGTGCCATATGAACCATCTCGCACTCTGAGGACTTCAGGGACCAGCCTCCTGCTGGTGCCCAGAGTCAGGACTAAACATGGGGAATCAGCGTTTCAGTTTTATGCAGCTAAAACCTGGAACAGTCTTCCTGAAGATGTGAGACAGGCCTCGACTTTGACAATGTTTAAATCCAGGCTCAAAACGGTTCTGTTTATCTGTGCATATGACTGAGAGGGTCTTATTTATTTTTTATTCTGCACTCTTTGTTTTAATGTTTTAATGTCAATTTTATGGTGATTATTCATGTTTGATTTGTGTGATTTTAATGTTTTTCCTTATTCTGTAAAGCACTTTGAATTACCTTGTGTACGAATTGTGCTATACAAATAAACTTGCCTTGCCTTGCCTTGCCTTGCCTATTTGTGCAGGCTTATGCCAGGGTGTTGTCAAACTGGCCCTTCTCCAGACCCTCCAGGCCATCTGCCCAAGTTGATGTGGGCATGCTCCTGTATGGGTCCAGAAGAATTCTGAAGCAGCGCACTATGAGGATGAGCAGGAAGACAAAGAGGAAGACCACCAGTGCAAAAGTGGTCTTTTGCTCCAGAGACATGGCAGCAAGTGCAGAGTCTGAGGAGGCAGAGGAAGAAGAGGAGGAGAGCGCCACAAAGTGTCCCCCAGCCGAGTGCAGGAGAGAGAAGAGTGCAGATGTGAAGGACCCTTCCTCCATTATCCAGGATATCCAATGTGTATGGGGAACGACAGTGGCACTGCAGCTCCAACAGGGGGCACTGTAGCATCCTGTTCACAACAGTGTGGTCCTTGCCCCACACAAGGAGCTCAATATCTGCAAAGTCAATTAGAAAGCCAATTTACACACAATTTTCAGACAACTGTAACAAAATACTCTCTGTCTGGTTTAAGTTTGGATTCTGAGAAATATGTGCTCCATGAAAACCCCAATGAGCCAGCAACGTGAACACTATATCTTATGTTTACTAAGATAATTAATAGCATGGTGCCACAAATGACAGGATAAGACTGTATTTTTAGGATAGTGATTACAAGTGACATATACTCTCAGTGTACATGACCAGCTGTTTCAAACTGGCTCCAAGAGCCCACAACTCACCAAGAAAGAGAATGTCAAGAACATAAGCACACAGGAATCATTTCATTTCAATGTACATTTTTCAACAAATTGTGCCCCCTGTGTTTTTTAGTCTCAGGAGTGACTGTACCCTGATGCAGTCTGCATGAAGGGTATATTCTGCTCAGCATCCTTCATATAACCTCAGCTCCTGCTTCTCTCACACCTGACTGCGTACTCGGGTAATATATTTAATATATTTTATCTGTGCCTTAAATAATGTGCTGTAATGTGCACATGAACAAGACTGTGTTTTGCATATTAAAGTCCTTTCCTATAGGACTATGAATAAGCTTCATACTACTTGGATAAAAGGCATTCGAATAATATGTTAACAATATAATAACATTATCAATCTCTGTCCTAATGTTATAATAGTCTAATAGCCATTAGGACATTGAGGGTATACACACACACAAGTCAGATGCAGACAGACTATGAACAGGTGCTGGGGGCACATGTGCGCACTGCTGCTCAGTTCCTGAATGGGCAACTTGTTGAACGGTTGATGCCTCACAACAGCTTGTATAATGCAGCTTTGTCGAGAACAGGTGGAACGTACAGTGGCCCATATGACGAGACAAATGTGCTCTCGTGATCTAGTGCTTTATATGTTAGGGTGAAGCGTTAGGATGATGAAGCAAAGCCTCTTTGCAGTGCACTGTAAAGTCATCATTGACTATATCAAAATAACATAAGAGAGCCATGGTAAGCAAAAACAGGCCAATTGATTTGAGACTCAAATCGCTCAACAAGTACAGTGCTTTACCATCTTTATCATCCACACATGCACAGATCAGATTTTGGCATATCCCACACGTGCCTATTCCATCATTTACATTAAAAACATTGTAGCCATGGTGATAGTCTGACATATCCTATACCTCTGTCCGGAGGATGTGAAAGATCCATGTCTGAAGTGGAGAGGTGGTCCCGTGGCTCTGGTGCATTCCGCTGACGTCCGCCTCAGCACCATACAACAGGGGAACATTCAGAGCAGGTATGGGAGGCTTGTCAACACCGTGCCGTCCTTCCCCACAGGCTGCAGACTGTCCTCCATCCAACCCCCACCCTGTGCTGCTTCACTCTGTTCTGCTGATAGTGAGGGGAGGATCAGCACATCCAGATAGCTGGTCTTAATGGGGGTATCCAACGCAGGACGACTGCTGCCCATAATCTAGCATCTACCAAAAAAAAAAAAATGTCTAGGTCTATGTTATATGGGTAAATGTCTGTTAAAAAAGAAAACTACAGCAGTGTGAAAATGGAATGATAATTCTGACAGGTGGAATGGAGGGGGCCCAAAAGTATCTAGTGTAATTTTATGTCATACTTTAATTTCACTTATAACAGAAATTAAGGGTAATTATTTACAATTTAAGTCTAGGAGAATATGTAGTACTACTATAAATGCTGTTCCTGCGAGTGCCATAATTACCAGCTAAAATCTTGTTTATCTCATTAGTATTGTCACCCTCTTGTACCCACAAGGCTGCCCCATCCCCATTTGAAATATCTATTTATGCAGTTAAATTCTGATTTGGTTTCACCTTCTTTTCAAGGGGAATGGTACGACTATAACAATAAAAATCCTTCACATAGTAAACACCATATATTATAAGATGTACATTTTTTGACAAACTATATGAAAGAAAAAGGCACATAATCAGAAAGATTCGCACCCGGCTGTTATCACCCGGATGATGTGGTGCACCCAACATAAATGTCATTAGATCTCTATCACAATACTGAGAATGTAATTACTAGGACTGTAACAATTAAAGGAATAATTATGACCAGTCAATAAAAAAAAAACAAGTCATATTGTGATAGTTTAAATTGTTATCTGGAATATAGACTCTAAAATGCATATGAAAAGACCTTTTTATGACGGAGGCATTATTAAATCAAAATGTCAAAAAAAAAAACCCAAAACATTTCTGATGTTCACTAATTATACACCTTATTTGTAAATCATTTACCATTTTTGGTAGGAAAAAAATAAGACACAATCACTGAACAAGAATATTATTTGTTACAAACATTTTAAACTCATGGATCAAAGTCCTTTCAACTGATAAGAAGCTGAGAACAGTAATGCAACCACTTTGAAACTACTATGAAAAATAAGATCACACCTTTGTTTGTGCCGACATAGAAGCTGGATTTTTTCCAGTTTTGATTTCATGTGGATTAAAGTGCTCTGATACCATGCATACTGTATATATGGCATTTTCAATCATTCATTTAATAAAAGATGGGAAGAAAAGTAATTAATAAGCAATAGTAATTAATTGTGTGCAATGAAGTGTATTTAAATAACAAACCAAATTAAGGCCAACTTCTGATTTGCAATATACAGCTGCTACACGCATAGGACATCATTATAACTGTGACACAGCTCGGAAAAGTGAAAATTAATGGATGGATAATTATAAAGAATAGTGCATTGCCTTCCTCAGTGTCTGACCTCAGACACAGTATTGAGAAAACAAATCGAACATTCTGTGCAGTTCACATTTTACAATCCAAACATTTATTGTCATTACTGCTATTGTATTATTAAATATTATCAACCAACCAATTAGTTGCAATGAACTAAGAGATCAGAGGAAGTTAAAGAAAATTTAGAGGTTCAATTAAAACTTCAGTAAAAAAGGCTGACATGTAAAATAATTCACACAAACAATATGTACATTTGGCTTCAGTGGATGCATGTTGACCAGAGCAGAGGGAAAAACACGTGACAGTAGCTCTCCTAATGCTCAACGTTTAATACTTGAGAATCCATCTCTTGTAGATTAATTACAATGGGCTTGCACGGCAGCTCTAAAACTGTTCGTGGAGGCAGTTGTTGTGTTTGTACATCCCTGCCAGAGCTTTGGCTGCACTCTGTACCATGTGACGTTGGGTCATGCCCGTCAAGGCGAAATGCCAGTCTGTGCGGTTGATGTTGGGAAGACTTCGCTCCAGAACTTCACCCACTGTTGCAACAAGACCAGACAGACCACCGTAGACTGTAGTCAGGAGGTGTCAATGCCTGAGCCTAAAACAAGCTCAGTTAGTATGCATATTATGCATCAAGAAGATCACCATTTGAAATAGTAAGAAGTTTGTCATTTAGTCATAAGGGGTGAAAGCAGTTGGGTCAAACATCTGTGTAACAAACCTGTTGCACGTGCTCAAGAGCCAGAGGTGTGTGGCTTGAGTAAAAGACCTCAATGTGAAATATTGTGCCCTGGATCCTCCAGTATCAAACAACCAATGTCAAACCACCTAAAAAAGTTAAACATGTTATTGCATTTAAATAATAATGATAATAATAATATAAATAATAAGACTCTATTCTATTAATATACAAAGCCTATTGACAATTTAAAAGTCGGCCTCTCACCTGTCAGGAAAAAGTTCAGCAATGAAGTTTTCCAAAGAGACAACTGGCTGCTTCTCGTGGATCACACCAGACCGCCGTAGGCTGTCAATCCGCTCCTGCGCTCCCCCTGAGCATGTGCAAGTACAGGCATTGAACATTCATTTGGTTTATGAAATAAATCCATTTAAGACATATGATTATTCATTTACTGCTGTTTTTCAACAACCTTGATGCCAGCAGCATAACCAACTGGCTGTGGAGCGATGTTGGACTGTCCAGCCTCTCCGGTTACCATGGCCATCCCAAACACTTCCTGAAAAGCATCTCTCACAGCCTCTACGTGCATCTCCTTCTCTGATGTCACAACAACGTCAATGTCTCCTCCAGATTCTGAACAACAGCACGCAGCCACTTAGTGTCATTGTGCGACTGTTATATGGTACCTTTATATGACAATTATAGCAATAATCTAGTTTAGCATCATATTGACTCACTGATGTAAGGAGCCATTCCAGGATCTAAAGTGGTGATCATCGATTCCACAGAGTGCTTTGTTTTATCCAAAACAGTCTTCACCACAGCATTACCTGCTACACCCTGCGAAGACCTAAAGAGTTACACTGAAAATCTTAAAAAATATAGGTTTTTATTTCTTCATGTTTAATTTTGTGTGATAATAATCTTTTCATTTTCTATTGATGTGATTACTGATTTAATAATGAGAGACATCCTCATCAAACAAAAGAACAAAAGGTGAACAAAAGGCGCAAACAACTCTAAGATAAGAAATGTACCTTAAAGAATCCCCAAAGGCCTCCACCTGCATTTGGAGCTCCAGACACTCTGGGATCGTCGTGCTCCTCAGGAAAAGTAATAGGAGAGCCAGTGTTCACTCCACCAGACATAACGGGCTGTTGCACCATAGGGTTAGACACAACACCTTGACACAAAAGGGTAGTAAACATTCAAATAAATACAGAGTAGATGGTTTATTCCATGATGGTCCAGTTTTTTAAACTATGTCTTAAATTAAGTATTATTTAATACATTTTGTGACCGCAGAAAATACCTGGCATGGTAGAGGGACTGGAGAAAGAAGGCATTAGCGGTGTCTGTGGTGCTCGCCCAGCGTGACCTCTTGTTATGTCATATCCGCGCTCATAGAAAATCCACTCATAGGAGGACCAACAGGAGGCGCTGTCAGCCCAGTAACAGCAGCAGGTGGTGGTCCTACCGAAGAGGTTTGCAAGGAAGGAGAGGCAGTGGTGGGGAACAAAGTGGTGTTGGTGAAAGGAGCAGAGAGTGTGGAGGGAGACTGGTACGGCCCAGATAGGGACAGAGGTGGAACCAAAGGACTGGTGATGGCTGGCAGTGAAAGAGGGGGGTTAGGAACAGAGATGGAGGGAGAACCGACAGAGATGGAGCTGGTGCCTGGGAACGGCATGGGATTGGACAACCCTGGAAAACACCAACTGTACTAAATGTTTGAGATTAAATGTTTTCATAGAACGGCATTAAGTCTTTAAACTTACCAGAAGACTCCGGAGGAGCAGTAGCTTTGGGAGCACCTGTGGGAGGCAAACTTGGAGGGGAGTTAGGGCTGGCTGGGGGTGTACTTTCTATCCCACTTTCTTCCATCATCTTCTTTTTCTTACCAGAAATGAAATAATTAGTTTCATTTAAAAAAACAAAAAACAAAAACATAAACAAACATACAAATGCATTAGATGTGTGCTTAGCATAATAACGTGACAAAACCAATAAATCAAATTTTCAGAGTTTATTTCTCATTTAGTGATTGGTGTCCACAAACAGGTGTAACCCGGATCTAGCAGATTGAAATTTCAAAAGGCTCATGCAGTTTTGTATCAACGAAATTTATATACATATATTTTAAAAAATTATAAGTTTAAAACCACTAGAACTTCTTCACAGAGTGCACGGAAATCCGTGTGAGCCATAGAGACTGTCCTGTACAATTGAAAAAGGATGGAAAGAACTGAGAAGCAGGTCAGGAAAGAGCCCATAAGGAATAGACAGGACCTCTATATAAAGATAATAGACAGGATTTCTATATAAAGATAATAGAAAGAACCTCTACATGCGCACTGTCAGGGGTTAAATACTGGGGAAAGGTAGATATCAAAGTACTTACTTGTCAGTGCTGCAGCTCTGTTCCTCTCCCATGAATCAGGCACACTATGATGACGTAGGCGACTGCCACGTCTGCTGGAGTGGCCCCGCCCACATAGATGATGACTCCGCCCACGCGCGAGCGCATAAACCGCACTTTCCTCTCTCGCCGATAGAGGCGACAAATACGATGACCCTTAGGTGAGTGAGTTTTGTCCTTTATTAACGTTTGACAGAAAATGTGCTATGTCTTTGAGCACTAAGTGATTAAGATTGGGTTATGAAACCAAAGGAAGGCATCAAAGTATCGGCCTACACTTCAGATTTATACAAAGGCATGGGCATGAATCAAATTGGACATATTCAGCTGTAAACCCTTGAGAAGCTTCTTGGACCCACATATATAAAAGGAGCAAATAGCCTACTATTCTACTTGACTAATGGACGTGGTCATTGCAAGATTAAAATGTATTCAGTGATTATATTCTTGTACAAACACTAGATATTTGGTTTGAATCTACAAATGTTTAAAAAAAAAATCACCAAGCTTGAAATAAATATTATATTTTAATTCTAGTCACATTTGGGGAGGTTGTGTTTTTTTCTTGTCTTTTTTACACAGTGCTTTAAACTTATAGTATCAAACATATAAACACTAATGTAAAATATACCATCAGGGTAAAGACATGTTCATGTTAGTACTGTTGACTAAAAGTTAGTGGCACAAAATCACCTAAAATTATAGCCATATGTTGCAATTACAATTACAATTACTATTTCTTTTCTCTCTTTTTGGAATCAAAGTAAAACTGAACTACTCTTAGCATAAAAACAAATTAATGATAAAAGGTTCAAACATGTCCATGAGGAAAATTACCTTAAAATTATGCATTATAGGATGGATCTAAAAATGCTAATTTTACAAACCCACTACAAAGGAAATCAATTTTTAGATAATCTTCAAAAATACTTATAGACTGCGTTTTCCAGACACAACCTCTTGAAATATATCTGGACTCAGAACGACGTAAGTCTTCAGGGTAATATCTAAGAAAAAGAGCGGGTCAGAGATGACGGCGGGGTTAAAACCCTCCTGCACCAGCTTTGACTTCTGCTGCTTAAATGTCTCTGTCACATCAAGAGCGATCTGCAGACAGATGTTAGAGGTTTGTAGTGAGCTCACAATTAAGATTTACAGAGGAACTCTTTAAAATGACCATAACGATCACCTGAACTCGGAGAAACCAAGGCCAGGCGTAAGCAGGCAGTGTGTCCACTAAATGACTGAAGAGTTTTGGACCATCTAATTTGGATTCAGGTTTTAAGACAACCGCAGCCATGCCTGCTCGACCTTCATTACCTGAGAATAGAAAATAAGCCACTTTCTTCTTATAAATTTTAAATGTGCTTTTTGACTTGGTGGCCTTAAAGTTTCTCACATAGCAGTGTTTGAAGGGGATACTGGGGGGTTACTGACCTGGGACAGTGACTCCATACACATTGGCTTCTTGAATAAAATCAACACTTCCAAGAACTTCTGACACTTCTGTTGTGGACACATTCTCTCCCTTCCATCTGCAAATGATGAGTTACTAACAAACATTTTTAGGTCAAGAAATGTTGCCAAACTGTATGATTTTGTGTACCTGAAGGTGTCTCCAATGCGGTCACGGAAATACAGGAAGCCCTGGTGGTCCTGCAGCAGCAGATCTCCAGTGTTAAAGTACACATCACCGGGCTGGAACAAATCCCTTAACACTTTCTTCTCTGACTGGACCTTATTTCCAGCATAACCAAGAAACTGGTTCATGATGTTGAGGGGAGCTACAAGGATACCTGGTTCACCTGCACACATGTATCACTGCAGTAAGATTATGTAATTTGACTACACAAGTATTTTGTGTCTATTTACCGGTCTCTGCTTTTATGCATCTTCCAGTGTCTGTTCTGACAGGTTCATATTGTTGTGGATCATACCGCAAAAGCTCAAATGGCATTGAAAGCTGAAGAAATTAATACAAGAGACAGAGCTATTCAGGGATATTTGTCAAAGGTGCAATATGTAACTTTTCAGGGGGGGAATGTGCCACAAGATGAAATGAAACTTGGATTTATTGAAGTTGAGATGGTTATGTTGCCAAAGATGCCATTAAAAATGTGCTTTCTAACAGGCTCGCTTCTTGCTAAATCTGCCTTTTAACTTGGCCTGGTGGTGTTTTGTGCTTGTCTATATGGCAATAGACAAGTTTAACCCCGTACTACGGAACATTCCAAGCATTAACATCTCCATAGACACCAGACCCTCAACCAGAAAAGTTACATCAGTCATACCTTGTTTTCCAGTGTTACATATTCTCTTAATCTGACCTTGTTGAAGTAGCTGGCCCTCCCAATTGGCCCCACCTCGTCAGTGTAGTTGAGGAAGCCGATGCTGGCCTCAGTCAGACCATAACCCTCCCTGATCTTGATCTTTCCAAAACGCTGTCTGAGTTCCTTCCAAACATCGGACCTGAGACCACTTCCTGCCAACAGGCGCACACAGTGAGCCCGCTCCTCCGGAACCTGAAAACCAAAAAACAACTTAAAATAACAGTTAAAAAAAAAATAAATAAAAAATATAAAATACGATGTGAAGTTTTCCTCTTTCTTACCATTGGCTGGTTCAATAAATATCTACAAAGTTCCCCAATATATTGCACTACAGTCACATTATATTTTACACAGTCTTTCCAAAACTGACTGGCAGAAAACTTTTTCCTTAGGACACAAGTAGCACCTACAGCACATTTGCAAAAGAAACACAAAAGAGATGTTAAACAGACTGTTATTGTGTAGGATTGTGTTTGTATTTGTCAGTGTAAAGCAGTGGTGCCACTGTGAGAAATTTCCTGTCGTTTGTTTAAACCAACTCATTTTTCTTTTTCTCAAGGAAGTCAGAATCCCTTTAGGGCTTTATGTAAGATCTGTGTGTTACAGCCTCCAGTAAACATCTTCCAGGAATTGTTTGAGGAATATGAGCAGCCTTTTTCATTTGATGTCCCTTACAATGATGAGTACATTTAAGTAAGAACAGTAGTCGATGTGCTTACCAAGACTGATGCATCCACCAACTGCTAAAAGGGAAGCAGACATGTGGTAAAGTGGAAGAGTGATGTAGATGACATCATTAGACCTGGCACCACACATCTCAAGAAAGGCCATGCTCATAACAGCTTTCAGGTGACCAACACGAGCTGCCTTAGGAAGACCTGGAATATATTTACATCAATAATGAATGTGTAAGGACGCATCTCATTCAATCCTGATTCAAATCTATACCTGTGGTGCCAGATGTGAAGATGAAAAGAAAATTTGACATTATATCAACTAAAGGTAAGTCGTTTATTTTTTCAGCAGGCATGTGTTGGACCTTATCAAGTAAAGTCCCAAACTCCTGACAGGCCGATGAGTGATCCATCACCCAAACCAGCAGGTTGTGTTTCTTTAGGTCTGAGCACACCTCCTCCACAACATTCACCAAATCTGCACAAAGAGAAGAGTTAAATATCATATCATGTGTTATAAGAGTAGGCCAGCAGAGAAAATCTGTGAGTTATATCACTGTGGTCAATAACACTACATTATCAGAGGAAAATGCTGCAAGTTGCATAATACTAAGACAGGCATGGAGTGATTTCATTAGGTTATAAAACAAACCTGCAGTGCAAACGTTTCAAAATAAGTTTCCAATAAAGCAGGCTCAGGGGTGTAAAGCATTGCAATTTCAGGTAAAAAATGTTTGCACCCTCTCCGGCACCTAAAATGCCACTTAACAGAAGAGTAGTATGTTTGCAGCCCTCTGAAACTCCAGTGCACACGGGCCTGCAGTAACACACTTGAGAGGCATTGGCCAAGTTCAGCAACAGGCACCCGTAGTTTAAGAGACACATTATACAAAACCACCACCTAGTGCAGGGTGTGTGAACGTGCCCGTACCTGAACCAACTATCAGGGCTTTGGATCCACAGTTTTGTAAACAGTGGAGCACTGATTTGGCTTTTATATTGACGTTGAGAAAAGCGACCTCACAACCAACTTTACACAGTCCCAACCACACACAGATGAAGTCCGGGTCATTGCACATCAACAAGGCAACAATGTCCCCTGGTTTTAAAGAGCCCTCGGTCCGAAACGCGTTGGCGAACTGGTTACTTCTCCTGTCCACGTCCTGGTACGTCCAAACCTGCTCCTCAAACATGATGAAAGGTTTGTTGGGGATTCTTCTCGCCTGATACAAGAAGCAGTCTAGATACGTGATGACCCCCTGCTTCATGCGAGCCGCGGTTTTCTTTTTGTAACCCCGAAGTTTCAAGTAATAAATCAAATCGTCCCAGAAGAAGGGATACGCGATCCTCTGGTACAGAAGTAGAGCCAGGACTCCCGCTGTCAGGCTGCTAAAGATCACTGCCAACATCTTTGCCACAAACCAAACAGGCCTTCTCATTACAGCAGAAAAAGACAGCACAAGTTTGCTGTGAAACTTTAAAAGGCACACTCCTTTCTCCTGCTGCAGGAAACCTGCAGTCAGCCTGATAGCCCACTCATTGTGCAATTTCACAGCGGCGCTCCGGGCCAATGAGAGAGGAGCGGGGAGGTGAGAGGGGAGGTGAGCAGGGGCGGGGAGAGGAGCGGGGCAGGGAGAGGAGAGGGGAGGTGAGAGGAGAGGTGAGCAGGGGCGGGGAGAGGAGCGGAGCGGAGAGGGTGAGAGGGAGGTGAAAGGGAAGGTGAGAGCAGGGGCGGGGAGGTGACCGGGGGCAGGGAGATGAGAGGGGAGGTGAGAGGAGAGGTGAGCAGGGGCGGGGAGAGGAGCGGGAGGTGACCAGGAGCGGGGAGGTGAGAGGGGAGGTGAGCAGGGGCGGGGAGAGGAGCGGGGCAGGAGAGGGGAGGTGAGAGGAGAGTGAGAGGGGAGGTGAGCAGGGGCGGGGAGAGGAGCGGAGAGGTGAGAGGGGAGGTGAGCAGGGGCGGGGATGTGACCGGGCCAGGGAGATGAGAGGGGAGGTGAGAGGAGAGGTGAGCAGGGGCGGGGAGAGGAGCGGGGAGGTTGACCAGGAGCGGGGAGGTGAGAGGGGAGGTGAGCAGGGGCGGGGAGGTGACCCGGGCAGGGAGAGGGAGGGGAGGTGAGAGGAGGTGAGCAGGGGCGGGAGAGGAGCGGGGAGAGGAGCGGGGAGAGGAGCGGGGAGGTGACCAGGGAGCGGGAGGTGATGAGGGGAGGTGAGCAGGGGCGGGGAGGTGACCGGGGCAGGGAGATGAGGGGTGAGAGGTGAGCAGGGGCGGGGAGAGGAGCGGGGAGGTGACCAGGAGCGGGGGAGGTGAGAGGGGAGGTGAGAGGGGCGGGGAGGTGACCGGGGGCAGGGAGAGGAGAGGGGAGGTGAGAGGGAGGTGAGCAGGGGCGGGAGGTGAGAGGGGAGGTGAGCAGGGGCGGGGAGGGGAAAGGAAGGTGAGCAGGGGCAGGGAGGTGTCCGGGGCAGGGAGAGGAGAGGGGAGGTGAAGGAGGGGAGGTGAACTGGGGCGGGGAAAGGGGCAGGGAGAGCAGTTGAGAGGAGAGGTGACCAGGGGAGGTGAGCAGGGGCGGGGAGGTGTGCAGGGGCGGGGAGAGGAGAGGGGAGGTGAGCAGGGGCGGGGAGAGGAGAGGGGAGGTGAGCAAGGGCAGGGAGAGGGGAGGGGAGGTGACCGGGGCAGGGAGAGGAGAGGGGAGGTGAGCAGGGCGCGCTCTTCTGGGGTCACGAGATAAATGGGCTGGCTTGTTGTACCCCACATTAACTTGGCCTATTTAAGGTAAGCATTAAACACTCCAGCTACATTTTACACATTATTAGGGAAATCGTGTGCAAAATAAAAAATAAAATAATCAATTTATTTTTATTGCATTTTTTTTTATATTTTTCTTTTGAAAGCATGGTGCAAAAAGCAGAGATTACTAAAACATACAAAAACACAATGGTACAGATGCAGAGATGTGCCATGGAAACATGACTATATATCTTAATGTAAGATTTGGATTACATGTTAAATAGGCTGTTACATATCGTCCAACTCCTTAGGTTTAGACTAGAATATTCTACAGCACATTATGAACCTGTTTAAGTGACATAAGACATCAGGTGTTTGACATTTCCTCTTACACAAGCAAAATTATATACATTATTTTACATTAAGCTCAGAATAGCTTAAGAATTTTTATTTGGTCATTTTAAACATAGTAAAATATACTGAATTACTGTGTACAGTATAATTACTTGGGCTATATGGGGCCATCCAAGTGAAAGCAACCAATGTATTTGTTTTATCCATGACTGTAGTTTTTTATAGGTTACCCAATAGTGCTATGTTTAAAAATGTGGGCGTGTCAGTCACAAATCATGGCTTGAGCAAAATCCCAAGGTTCCACAAGCTTTTCTTCTAAACCATTTCCTTAAAATGAAATACAATTTCCTGGTTTGTTCTATACCTTCTGGAGAACCATAATATTGTATTTCAAGCCATAAGTCACACACAGACACACACTCTTGGGTACAGAAACAACAATCAAGTTAAAACAATCAAGTATGACACAAATCCAAGATATTCAGGTGGGTGGCACTGGCTGAATGGACATGGAATAACCCATGGATATGTCTCTTTAGGGGAGTCTGCAGGTTTTGTAGCGGCCATGTTAATTGAAGCTTAAGTCCAGCTCAAGCCTCTGTTATGACAACGATATGTTGGACTATGTAAACATGGGAATTAATTAAAATGGTGCAAGTGATATAAAATGAGTTCATCAAAAGATCTGACTGAGCACTTGTGGTAAAAAACAAAAACAAAATACAAAGCAATCTAATAATGTTGACCATATTCATATTATTCTGATGGTATAATTATATTAATGTCAAGGATTCCTCTTTGGCATATTCATTATTTACTGCATCCTGATCATGATCAATTGTCCATAGGTATGTGTAAGTGCCACAGTACCTTCAGTTGTAAATAGTACCATTTTAACAAAGTAAACTAAAACAGTGCATCCATCCTTCAATGCAAAACATATTCTACAGTAGAATATATATAGATGCCCTTATCTCATGCATAACACTAAAAAATAAAAATATAAACCAAAACAACAATAATATTTACAAATTAATGTAAATGATGGATGATGTTTGCCCTTTGACTGTTTAGATGGTGAACCCTCTTTTATTTTAGCTGTTGGACAAAATTTTTTATTAATGAACTGA
The DNA here is from genome assembly GCA_019594935.1 of Periophthalmus modestus. Lineage (NCBI taxonomy): Eukaryota > Metazoa > Chordata > Actinopteri > Gobiiformes > Gobiidae > Periophthalmus > Periophthalmus modestus. The sequence goes on along the minus strand of JAIEZT010000054.1, from coordinate 36,297,747 downwards.
ACTTTTTGACGCTCGTATAAAGACAAGAAAATGTACTTATATATCTTTGGGGAGCTTCAAACACTAACCGATATCTTGACATTATTATGTGCAAATATTACAGAAATTCAACATCACTCACTTAATATCTTTCATACAAACTACAAACTATTTTTCTTCTAATATTTAATATCAACTAGATTTTATAAAAATAGAGATTTATAGTATGTATAAGTAAAAAAAAACAACAACAAAAAAAACACTTTAAGTCCCAATATGCAAACTGCCATTGTTCTGCTGACTTTTTTCTTCTTGAAAATGGGTCTCCAGTGTGAGTTTCTGCTAATGTTGAACTCTGTAGAGACACTGATGTACTGGATTTTTACAGTTCCAAAGGCTGCGCATTTAACATATGTTTGAAAGTAGCCTCCGTGCTTGTATTCAGCAGATCAGTGCCACATAGTACAGCAGTAGTTTCCAAAGGTGGCAGCACAAAGGAATTACAGTTGTGGTTCTGCCCACTCAGAGTGCAGGTCCAATCTGAATATGACTCCTCTGTCCCATCATTCACTGTCCATGTTGTGATCCTCTGAGGTGGGACTCTCCCGCATTGGTAGAATGTCATAATGACTGGGGATGTGGCTATTTCTGGGCATGTCGTAAGGGTCCTGACCAACTTGCCCGCATAATACAGTGGTCACAGTTGGCTCTGAAATGTAAAGAGTGGAAGAAAAATTTACATTTTTCTCCAAAAGAGTTCAACCACAGTCTCAAAGAATATTTCAGACTCACCAACTTCATAGACATTTCTGTTGTTTGTTGGGCTGCTGTTGCTTATTTCAGCATATGGTGGATCCCGCCTGGTTGGAGACTTCATCTCCACGTACCCGCATTTGTGTTTTTTATTGTCAGGAGCGGAGGGTCTTTGATTGTGGCGTATGGGGTTTTCAGAACTACTGAGCGAAGATGAACTGGCATGATAAGGCGTGCCCTTCACCAGATCTGACAAAAAGAACAGATATAAGGGAGTTAGGGCTATTTTTCTTTCATTAATTTTCAGATTGTTCTGATTTTGTACCATGCAAAGATTGTCCTGTGTATCTTCTGTCAATGCCACAAGCCCCTATGCAAAAAGAATATAAGTTAATCTGTTTTGTTTATGTTACATTTGTTTATTTTAAGATAATGTTTGTTTTAAGTGAATAATCCAAACATTCAAACCCATTCAAATTCACCTAGTTCATTGAAGCAGTCCCCTTGTTTCCAGTCGGCAGGCAGAGTACCAGTGTGATCTGCAATGTTACGCTTTCTCGGCTCCACATTCTTTATGCTCACACAAAGAGCTGGTTGTTTTTGGTCTAAAATAAAACACTAATTAATGAAACAATTTTTATGAACACTGTAGGATTTCTACTGATGTACAATTCAATCATACCGGTCCATATGAGGCATTGTTTACCAGTGGTGGGCTGATGCATTGGGTCAAAGTGTGGTAGCTTGGGTTAGAGAAGTAGTTACTGGGGTGTCCCTCACATGGTGGATGAGCTTCTGGAAGATTCAGTTAATGAAACAATATTTGCATACATACTTTTAATACACTTTATACACTTTCATATAAGTACCCGCAATTGCATAATCAGCTGTGATCCTCATGGCTGGAGTATACGTGACTGTCGGCATGGTGGGCTCTTTGCCTTTTTGCTTCTTTCGGTAGATGATGAAGAGTAGAAGGAGGAAGATGACCAGCAGCACAGAATTATAATGCCAGCAATAGCTCCAATCTGATAGGTGTCCGCATGCATGGCTGCACTGGTTAGACTATTGAGACTGCCCACCACTACACCAGCTATACAGAAAGAAGTATTATTTTTTATAAAGAAATGTTTACTTAACACATCATTTTCTGTCTATTGTGTGGAAAATGTGGTCCTTTACTAGCACAAATGCATGTGAACTTACCCTGGTCACAGCGTGCTCCTTTCCAGCCTGGGTTGCAGTAGCATGTGCCTGTCATGTGATCACAAGTGGAGTTATTAAGACAGTCGCACACCTGACGACAGCCGTAGCCATATGTACCCGATGGACACTCTGAAAATATTTTTTTAAAATAGTATAATGGTCAATTAATTATGATTCCAAATACTCAAAAATCATATCTAATTGTCCTCATGCACATACTCTGTTCACAGTGGCGTCCATGAAGCCTGTGCGACAAGTGCATTGTCCAGAAATGTGGGTCACAGTCAGCTCCATTCCTGCACTGACAGGTCTGAGAACAGTCTTTCCCATAAAACTCAATGGACATCCTGAGAGTAAGGAAACGACGCAGGTTGGTTAACATATCTCACTGAAGAACACAACAACACCAAGTCTAGACAGGTTTCAAAGTGCCAACCTTCAGATAATAAAGCGTCCACCCTACCCTGCAGAGCTACTAACGTCCCATTAAAACAGACAGGTACTTACGCTGTGTGCGTAAAGGCCTGTCCACCCTGGTGTGCATTTGCACTCTCCATCGTACGCACTGCAGTAAGCTCCATTGTGACAGTTACATGTATGGATGCAGTTGGGGCCCCACTGACCAGGCGGACAAGCTATAAAACATATTTTAATTAGACTTGGTAAGTAAAGAAAATGTAAATGTGTGTATAACAGCTCAGATGCTTAAAAAAAAGTCTTACGCTGAGAACAGTCACTTCCAATCCATCCAGAGTAACACTGACACGACCCGTCTATAGGATTACAGGTGCCATTGTTTGTACAGCTGCAGCTCCAAGCACAGTTTTTCCCAAAGCGACCACTAGGACACACTGCCCAATTCAACAAATGAATCATCACAATTACTTTCAAGTAAATACATACACTCAGTCTCAGTCTTTACCCTCATTGCACAGTGCCCCCTTGAAGCCTGGCAGGCAGTCACACTGTCCGGATACATGATGGCAAGGCCCATTGCTGTGAACACACTGTGGGCAGGTCTGACTGCAGCGATGGCCAAAATACCCCGGAGAACAGACTGTAAGATATGTATTTAAAATAAGTATTCAATGAGAATTCAATTAGTAATGTGAATGTGTTGCTACTCACTCCTCTGACAGGTTGTGCCTCTATACCCTGGAGCACACTCACACGTGCCCTCATCTGGAGAGCAGGACGCTCCGTTCTTACAGTTACAGGGGAGGGAGCAGTTGGGGCCCCAGCGGCCCTCGGCACACACACTGTCACAGTGAATACCTGCACACAAACCATGCACAGTATAAATATAATATATTAATAAAATAAATTAAGTTAAGAGACATTTTGTTAAAAAAAAAGATCATATTAATTGTAGTACAAATATGAATATATAAAAGGTTAAAATAAAAAATAAATACATTTAAATCTGGGAAAATCTTGTTTCTGGCAGGAAGGAGCATTCATTAAGTGGAGTCTTTCCGCTAACACAGCCCCTCTTGGCTCCCTCTCATTAATCTTTCTTTTAGAGCAGAAGCAGGAGGCTGCAGAGACGTGGAGCCCAGAGGAGCAGGTACAAAGACCTCTTTGAGGCTTCTGTGCATGTTGCTAAGCAGAGAGACATGCTATCTCTAGTGAATACTGCAACCTTCAACTTAGATGGGTTTAGAAAAGTCAAGAGACTGACACATAAAAAATAAGGAAACTATCTACATTTAAAACACATTATTAAGAGTGAAACTATTTACCAGTCCACCCAGCCAAGCAGCGGCAGTGTCCTGTGGCATGATCACATCCGTCAGCATGGCTACAGTCACAGCGCTCTTTACAGTCTAGGCCGTAAGTCCCATCCTGGAGCAGGAAGCGTACATGTAAAAAAACACTATCCGTGTATTTTCCAAAATCAGACAGAATGAGATCTTACTAACCGGGCAGTGTGTGTGACATCGTTCGCCTCTCCAGCCGGGTGCACATGTGCAGTCTCCATTTAATGCATTACAGGCCCCTCCATTGCCACACAAACAGGTATGGTTACAGCCCAGACCCCAGGTGCCACTGGGGCAATTAATGGAGCAGTCCACCCCATGCCACCCTGAAAGAGTATAAAATAATGCAGTAAAGATCATTCTGTTTCACAACAATCCACCTCACTGTCACTGTTTTGCCCACCTGGCTGACAGGAGCAGGAGCCGTCCACAGGGGAACACTGAGCCCCATTTTTACAGTTGCAGCTTGAAGAGCAGTTGATTCCATGACTTCCTGCTGGACAAGGCACTAAGCAGTTGGGACCCTAGTGAAAATAAATGATCACATATTGTACACAATATGTTAGACCTTTTTGTCAATGTAGGTTAAATTTGGATATCCCAGTTTACCATGAATCCTGGAGCACAGATGCACTGTCCTGTCACACTGTGGCAGTCTGCCCCATTCTGACACTGACAAACTTGTTGGCACAATTCTCCGTAAAAACCCTGGTGTACAAGTCTCATTACAGTAGAGGCCAGACCATCCAGGATGGCATGTACATTCACCAGACATTGGCTGACACCTGAGAATAGACAAGAATTTCATTTATTTATGTCCTTTTGTTGCAATATTAATATTTAATTAAAGCCAGGTACACACAACACACAACACATTTTTAAAACACAAGTATCTCTATATAGAGAGCAAATATGAATTGCATCCTCTGCTACACCCAGCAGGTGGAGCCCTCCTGCTACTGGACACAGAAAATGTGCCTTTGTTTCTACACAACTGTGGCCAACAGCAGTTTGTACTTAGACAGCAGAGGCATTGAGATGGACATGTGAACTTGAGAGCAACACATGTCAGACTCCAGCTGCTTGACAAGTCAAACACTAAACTACTAATGTTGCTCTACAAACAGTTTGATAAAACCATCAATATAAATATATGGCTTACCTGCGTGTGTTGCGTGCAGCACAGGGGCACTTTTTGTCACACTTTAGTCCGTAGAAACTTTCAGGGCACAATCTGGTTTCACACGTCTCCCCAGTGTAGCCAGGTTCACACCAGACACATGCCATTAGTGTGGTAGCATTTGCCATTGTTCTTACAATTACATGTCTTTGTACAGCCTGCTCCATAAGTCCCCACTGGACACTGGTCTTGGCACCTGTTTAAAAACGAACCAAGCAGATTACTATACAACATCCACAGGTGTAGTCATTTGTATAACTTGGGAATAAACAAGAACCTATAATTGAGAATTATCATTTTAAAGCCAAGACAGAAAACAATTTAGGACAGGTATGTGATGGCAAGTGATCTTATCTCCATTATCCACTCCAATAGGGGTTACCCAAGGATACGGTTCTCACCTTAAGTCTGCTATACATGCCCGGTGTGTACAAATCTTAAATGTTTAATTTAAATGTATATAATGCCTTACCTCACTGATAACTAACATTGACATTTGTATCTTCAGAGATGCCCAGCAGGGCCCATAATGTGTCCCCTGTTAAAAATTAACCAGTTTTTGAATAAAATAGTAATTTGTATTTTTTGGTAACTGCTGAAGGGGAAATCCAAAAGTAAGTTGCTAGACACACTAACAATGTCTGTGTCTGTTTTTCTATGCTCTGTTCAAATATAGCAGCAAAAAAGCAAACAGATGCGCTGAAAAGTTTTAAGCACACAAAGGCTTTCTTATATTTTTGTTTGAGTACAGTACACACAGTTACCAAAGCAACCACTAAATCAAACAAGATACGCTAATGAAATACTCAAACCAAACTCAAAAAGGTAAATATGAACAGAATCATCTTAGGGGTAGTGTTTATTTCTGATGATGCCCATTGCTTTTTTGTTGTTTTGTTTGTTGTGTTTAATATTGTCAAAATCTGTTCTCTGTTTTCAACAATGTATTCTCTCAATAAGCAGCACAACTCATTTCCTAGTTTTGTCATCCTGCGGGGCAAATCATAGCCCTCTCATACACAGAGTGACCCGTTAATGGATTTCAGTGGCTTAGGGAGTGGTGGTGGTGACCCAGTTCCTAGCAGCACCATACCATGACGTCTGGTTTCCCCTCAAACCCTTATTTACTTATAAAAGAGCATACAGAGAGGCTATTCCTGTTCCATCATTGGTCACCATAAGTATATGGTGTGTGCACTTTGACATTGTTAATTATATGGGCCTACAGCCTGTTTGGTACTCTGCATTTGTCTGTGAAAACACTGAGTAAGCGACATTGGTGTGTTTGCCTCCAATGGAGTCTCAAGAGGGCACTTTTGTTTTTTATAATGTATACTTTATATGTCTAGTAGTAAATTGAATTGTATCATAAATAACATGTTTGTAGGCCAAGTTGATAACACTCATGTCAAAAAGACAGAATATAAATAGTATTGATGGATGGTGTCTCTCTGTTACAAATACAAGCTCTCACCGTTCTCCAGTGTAGCCCCGCTCGGCACAGACACTGTCCCGTGGAGGGCACACAAAAGCCATTGTTATGACACTGACACTCATGGGAACAGTTTGGTCCGAATCTTCCCTCAGGGCAGGGCTGACCACACACTGTACCCTAAAAACAGATGCAGCAATACTTTCACTAACATGATGATGTATGTTGTAGGACTATAGATGTATCAGTAAAGATATTACATATACAGATATTTGGAAATATGACCAAGCACATTGGTGGATCAGTTAATCAAAAAAATCTATTATAATGCTGCTCCATGAGAGTAGCATTGTTATTGATTTCTTTCTATTGTCCACTGTTGAAGAGGAATAACATGTAACACCCTTGTCTGTGTAATCCCTCAGTCGTCAAGGTCTGATCCATAGTAAAAGCCAGAAGTAAAATCTGTCAACTGGGCAAAAAGTTATAGGAGTGAAGACGTTTTGCTGTTCCAATGACCAACGAAACGTCTCGCTGATTGGCTTTTACTATGTAACACCCTTGTTTTTGCCATAAGAAATATTACTTATCCTCTAGAACAATATGGAAGAGATTGTGACGCCTTTACTTTTCCTCTAGAGCAAAGAGATTGTGATGCCTTTATAGCTTTGTTGTTTGTATAGTTAAGTGTGGACTTGTACCGTCCAGCCAGCAGGGCAGGCGCACTGTCCAGTGACATGATGACAGACTCCTCCATTTTGACAGGGACATCTCTCCTCACATTTCTGTCCATGTTTACCTGGAGGGCATAGGTCTTCACAGCTGCAGGGAAAAGCAATTGATAATAATCAGCACTTAACATGTTTGAATAGTGAACAGTTAGAATGAGGGGGCTAACTTACATAGCACCTGTGTATCCTGGTGTACACACTTGCACTCTCCGGTCACATGATGACAGGTTGCTCCGTTCTGACACTGACACTTCTGTTGACAGTTGCTCCCATAGGTGCCCGTTTCACACTGAGCCTCACAGCGCCACCCTCTGTACCCAGGTGGGCACAGGCATGCACCAGTGATGGGGTTGCACAGAGCTCCGTTCTTGCACTGGGCATCGGTTGCTGCAGTGTGGACCCCCCCAGTGTTCACTATCGCATGCTAAAAATGAGCACAACATAAAAAGCAAGTATTAAAAGCAAAACTGTTCAGGCAAGGTTTGAAGTTCTTTCAGACTTAAACTGATAACATGTACGTTTGTATTCCCATTGACCACCCTTTAACATGAGATGCTCATATTGTCTCACTCTCTTATCATCCAGGTTATCAGTGGTTCAGGAGAGTTTTTCCCAGGTGTGTCAGCCTACATAGCCTTCAGCACAAACAAAGTCATTCACTTAGTGTTAATACTCTGATCTTATCATTTTAAGATACTCAAACATTTATATTTATACTAAATTATTAACTGGGCTACAATATATCTTAAATATATATACAGAAAACTCAAACAGCTCAGTCACTTAATTTTTATGCACATAAACACTGCCAGTCAGAGGCAAATCTAACCTGTCCTGGTCCACTGTCAGACCAGGCCTGACCTGCACCCACTTCATTAACCTTTGCTGGTTAAGACTCAAACTAACCCCAACTCACCCAACAGCACATACATGTCCCATCACTGCCAAGAACATGCGCAATGTAGTAAAAACATTACTCAAATATTTGCCATACATACATTTGTTATAACTTATCATTTGAAACAACCTAATTTAGAAGTTTTGTTTGGAGATTGCTGTCTACAACAAATGCCATTCAGATATATTTGTCAAACCATTTGCCACTTCCTTTAAGTCCAGTTATAGTAGTTACAGCAAACAGTGATGTGTGGGCATAATAATAATGGTTTTTCATGGGGATTGTGGTTGTGAGTGGCCTTTAAACTCGGGGCGGTTTCTCTGGGCTGATTAGTGCATATATAAAGCACAGCTGGTTTGGGTGGCACCCAGCCCAGCTGTCAATACTTGATTATGGCATTGTCAATTTCTGAATACAGAAAAGCATTCAACATTAATAGTGGAAGGTCTGAAAGCCTATATAAGCAAATATACAATAAAATATTTATTGGAGAATTGATGCAAAGCAACATCACACTATCTGATTTGATAAAGTACATAACTATAGCATCTATAGTTTATTGTTTTGGTTAAGCAGATGTATGGCTGTGGAGTAGTGGATTTATTTATAGTGGTAGAAATGACCCCATTTAAAAGTATGTGTGAGTGTCTGATGTAATTTTAGTGTTTTACAGTATTGTGAATTGTATTTTAACAAGTATTGTACTGCAAAGTATAAATTGCAATATGCAATTTTAGATGACAGTTAATCCCACAATAGAATTTTGCCATGTTACCCTGCTCCGTTTTTAAACTATAGGTATTCTACAACGTTGTGATGTCCCTTTACCTATGCCCAGGCAGGGCATTAGATAGTTTTCAAGCACATCTCCCATGTGATTATTAACAAAGTAAAATTATGGAACAAACATTTCCTCTGCACTATTCACTTCTCATCCCACTCAGCCCACTGTTAGTTGGACCTGTTCAAGTAACTATGGGCTTCTTTTATCCAGATGCATTAGGGCCGCTCCGTGCTGACCCAGTACAAAACATGCACACTGCACTGTTTCCTGAGGCGGTCCTGAGCCGTGCCCGGTCCTGGGACCAGGCTGTGTGGACAATGAGAGAGGGAGGAGATTAGATACTAAGATGCACATGGAAACTCTCTGCCATCCTGCTACCTTTGTGAAACCTGACCTAGATTGAAGAAAGGCCAGACTCCAGGAGCTGGGGCTCCTTGTCCCCTCTCCTGAGAACAGCCTGTTCCCTTTCACCAGTCCAGCTACAAAGGATGGCAGTGCACCAGTCAGATGAGGCACAGTTTTCACTTTTCACTAAGATTATTTAAAAGTGTGTAGATTTATTTATGGAAAGACAGGCAGTCCACAATATACAATGAGCTTAACAGAAGAAAAAGTACCAAGTAAGTCAATTAACTGTGTACTATTCAAGTAAAGGTTAACCAAAAAGCTACAAACAACACCACAGCTCTAACAAAATGACTGCCACTCTTAAGTACTTTAGTTCACAGACACACAATAAATGATATAATATTTACATCCACTACGAAAATGAGGCTGACATTTTTATTCACATTTGTGTTTAGTGCATAAGTTGGCAGTGACTGTGAGTTGGCCTCTCTTCTCTGGGGAGGAACTGGAAGCTGGCGGCACTTCCATTATACCAGTGAACGCTCATGGGAAACCCGAATGCCTCTCTGATACTCAGCTGAAAAAAAACATCTGTAGCATTCTTTGGCTTTCTCAAAAGGACTTTCTCTGATAGTGGACAAAAGCTTAAGACTTCTTTACTCAACACAGACCCCTACATCGACAAAACAGTGACAGCCCACACACACTTACTGCAGCCGAATTTGAGATCTCCTGAGCATCTTGTGGTGTCATCATGTGTACTAAATCACAAGCTCCAGAGCCTGGGGTTATTTCCTACCACACGATTTTCTACAGCTTTTCTATTATTCCTGCTCACCCCACGCACACCCTCTCCCCATTTCCTGTTCTTACTCCCCAAATTGATCCTCAGACATATTGTAATGGCTCACTGACCTGTAAAATGAGGCTTATCTGTGGGACTCTTGAGGAAATTAAAGACATTCTGCTTGACCTAATGTCTTCATCCCAATCATAAACCAGCACTTTGCTTTTCTCTGCTTGCTTTTACAAACTATAGCTGCTCTGTAAAGCACACATGCTGGTGTGTGAAAGAATGAATGACTCCAAAGAACTGTTATCATGTCCTGATAGTGTCTGTCTCAGTTCTGGTGGTCTGTCTGGAACCATGGGAGCAAGAGATTAAGATTAGGTGCAGAAGATACATGGATAGAAGAAAAAATAACTTAAGCTACCAAGCAAAGTTAATTGGTGTTTTTAGAAATACAGAAACCCGGAGGAACCCAGGGTGTACATGCAAGACCTTTTTACTATAACCATGCTGGGTTTCATATTTTTTCTGGCCCTCCAGATTTATCAAAAGCAGGGCTACAGAGCAAATGTACTGCAGCTCAACCACTGAGTCAGTAGTTTAGTAACTTTTTAAATTGAATTCCCTGACTGTATGGTTGGGGTGTCAGTTGTACCTTAAACTGCATACATTGAATACAGCAGTTATAGTGGCTGTTTGTAGCAATGCAGACGTAGCAGACAGACAGGCAGTGGATCAGATTTAGAGGGGCCCAGGGGAGCCCTGGGGCCCGACACAACAATAGTCATCTTTATTACAGGCAGAAACCAAAGACAACGGGCACACCCTGTGGGCTCCTCACACATATCAGCCTATAGACCACTGTGGAGAGGCATTCACTGTCCTATCAGGGCACACAGAAATAGACTTTGAAGGGTTGTGCAAAACAACTACTACACAGGTAAAATTCCAACAACAGTCTAACATGTTCAGCAGCAATTTTAGCCTGAAAACATTTGCTGTGGTGTGGCCTGGGAGCAGCAAGGTGATGAGAGACACAACTGAGATGGGAAAGTCTATTTCCCCCACAGTCACATACATTCATGTAATGACTCAGCTGCAGCTCCTCGTAAAAGTAATGTATATAACTGGTTATGAAATAAGCATTTAGTCTAACCAGGGCCAATATCCTGTGAAACAAAGATAATTCAATCAGATACTGAAATATAATTGTTTGCGTAAAGTAGCGGAAGTACTGCACTGCAGCTGTGGCATGAGGCTGAGCACATGTTGGTCGACAGCTGGGGTAAAAGGTAGTATCATGTTAAAATCCTAATGAGAAACACTAGTGTAAACGAGCTACTGTCTGGAATAATTTAATTGTCTAACAAAGACACACTGTTGGTTTTTGGCACACCACACTGACGGTACAAAACACACAGCTGCTAAAATCAAGATTATTGTGACCGTGCAGGGGCAATGGGTGTTTGCACCACACATTTCAGCTTTCTTTGAAAGATGTATACAACATAACAGTCTTACATATAGCAACATTCAGTTTTCAAAACATCAAGTGTAGAGTAGAATTCTGTCAGTCCTGTCTTGTTTGCTTGTTGTTTGCCTCTTTGTTGTACAACGGTTGTATTTTTAGTTACAGTATGAAGCCTACCTGTCGTCCAAGACAAAGAGTGAATTTGCACTTTGAGTGAACAAAGCCCCAAGTGGTAAAATGATACACGAGTCTGTTTTCCTTTTTGTGAAGTCAAAGTGCTTCCACAGACACCAGGGTCCCTCACAAACACAGTGCTGCTCACAGACAGCAGCAGCTGGAGTGACTTACCACTGGAGCAGTTGGAGCCCCCCCAGCCTGGTTCACACTGGCAGGTTTAGGCCATGCAGCGGCCATGAACACAGCTTTCGGCGCACAGAACGCTGAGGGAGAAACAGACAAAGAGATGTGTGAAAACATGCTTGTCTTCCTGATGCTTTGCCCTTTTGCACATCACTATACATTACAGATAAGATTACTCAAGGCGTGTGCATCTAAAATTGTGCTACACACAAGAGAAATGAAGGCATTTACACAAGGTTTAAATTAAGTAAAGTGCAGATTTTTAAAGTTTTGGCAACTTAAATATAAGCCTACTTCTATACTAATAGGGTGGCAATATAATACTGCTTCTGCAAACTGCAAACACAGTGGCTGCAAACACAGTGGCTGACAACTGGAACATCAAATCTACTGTAATCTAATCTAATTATTTGTACTGGTAACTTCAATCTACTGTGCACGCATAAAACATAGATAGTAAAATACTGCAAGCAAATATGGCACAGACAATAAATATATATGTGATGTAAACACTGTATGCTGTATTTTAAATCTGTGTATGAGTGTGATGTACTGTCCTACTTCTTTTGTGCAGCGATACAAGTGATTCTTAAATACCAGGAAAACGCCCACAGGGTGAATTTGCTCCTAAATGATCTTGAGTAACCATCACTGACTCTTGCTTTGATCAAAAGACCAGATTCACTCTATTAACGTTGTTTTTGACACACTTGATCGATTTATAAAATGCGTAGTAGACAAATGGACTCCTTCCAAAATGCACTAAATTAATCCATTTTAGATTAGGTTTTTTTTCTGTGTTGCCTTCCATCTGGAAAAATCAGTTAGCCTCAAGTGTCTTAGCTGCAGACTCTCTTCTTTTCAGTAGCATGTGATTCAGCCTACAACAGAATCTGTTCAATCTAAATAACAACCCTTTCTGCATCCTGGGGCATGTTTATCACAGCTCACCAATGTATATTAAACTAACATAAAGCATTACTTATATTAACCTGAGCTATAGAAAAACATTTTTATCTTATTGAAATAACAAGATCATCTTACAACGCACAACTACAACAGTTGTTGTTCTGGTTAATGGCCCCGTGACTTCACACCTGTTTTGGACATGTTGGCCACAATAAAGACACCCCAGAGGCCTTGTGGCGTTACTACATGTACGTTCACCTCACCAGCTACAAGTGTGTTTATCTGACCCACAAGATGCTGTTTATATATTGTAGAGAATACTATTAGAAGAATATTTCCATAATACTTTGACCTTCATTTCTATTATTAATTGCCCCAATACTGTGATGGTTGTTTATCAATATTGGTATGTTAACTGGTTTCACGCACTCACCAAACTGTTAAGTCACTGTTATCCTAATAATTAAAAAGTGGTGCGCGTGTGTTTGTTGTTGTACTACTTACGAGCACAGATCTCTCCCATCCTCATAGAAGCCTGGGCAGCACTGTGATTTCCTCCTATACATGGTCTTCTCCCCTCTGCGATAAGCTGTTTTGTAGCTAACTCTGCACCCAGACACAAGACATCAGTAGTTTGCAATTTACTTGTAGATTTCAATGATTCCCACAAGCCCCCCACATGTATTTAAACTATAATCACTAGAAGGGATATTTAAGTGTTTGTGTGCGCACCTTTGAACATATGTTGCATGCATGATACTCCTTACCTGTGCCTGGTGCATTTGAACCAGTTGAGGATGTCTGAGCAACTGGTGTAGTAGTAAATCTGGTCATACGGATGAGCATAGGATTCCTGCACTGTCACAGAGTAACTGAAAACACAGACCCAAACACATCTGAAATTCGAACCGGAAGCATTCAGCTGCATTTGTGAACGACCAGTGTCACTTGTGTACTGAATGGATTAAACATCCACAGCAGTTTTGTCTTCACCTCTCAACACTAAAGTGGTCTTTGTGTGTGGTCCTGTATTACATGATTACATGAGACAGATGAAACTGAACAGACTTTAGTGGGAGGTGGTGGGAGAACAAAGGAAAAGGTCCTATGACTGTCATGTGAACTTGCTCTGAGCTTTGGCAGCATAGGTATGCATGTTGGAATTTTTCATGCAGGTATTTAGTTACAAAATGAGCCAAATTATGGGAACTACATACACATGAGAATAAACACATTAACAAAAGAAGTCAAATTTTAACAGAAAAATCATTAAATCCTTCCATCATGTTTCCAGACAGATACCAGGTGTTTGCTGTTCCTAGTTGCAAAGCCTTCATCCACCAATTTGAAAGTTGGCAGTGAGATGCCAGCTTTTGGCCTGTGCATGCTATTGTTGTGTCCCTGGGAATATTGAACCTGTCCATGTTTTGGGTCCCATCTTATCCCTCATCACTTTTCAGGGGATTGTCAGTCTTCGGTCTCTGTGAGTGTAAGTGTGTGTCTGTGTGTGCATGTGCAGCTGTTTCCTTGGATTAGACACTGAAAGCCAATCTAGCTGGGAAATGGGCCTGCACCTAAGTTCTTGAACATCAGAGTGAAGTTTGTACTTTTATAGTGGCTTTTGTGCAGATGGGCATTGCGACATCGTACACTGACCCTTTCCCAGTGACTGCAGACGTTCGGATCTTCCAGGTTTAGCGAGGAAGTGATACAAGGAAGAAAGCAGAAGGATGCAGCCAGTAGGATTGTGCGATGGTAGTAAAGTGTCATGGCCATGTCTGAGCTGCTCCTAAATAAGACACCAGACACAGAAAAACACATTCACTCACTTTAAAGGAAATTTGAGTTAAAACACTTTGATACCAGAAAAACAACAATTTGCAAAATGTTTTTCTTAAGTTAGAACAAATCTGACAATTTACTTGATTGGGTGCATTCACTGAGCAGCATATAAGAACATACAGGAGGAATATTTGTCTCTCCTCTACACAGCTCTGAGTATGTTTACCACAATGACAGAACTCTCTCACTGATTGTAGGTTACACTGGGCCCTAGCGTTATTTGAGTATGTCAAAGCCAGTCCTAATGATAAGGAAGACCTATGACACAAACAAATACTGTTCTATGTTCAGTTTCATAGCCAGCTAAAAATAATGTTTTTACAGAAAATGTTCATTACATGGATTCAGTACACCTATTTATACATATTAAGTATCCCATTCAGAGTAAATCTTATTGAAAAACTTGATCCTTAAGTCCTATTATGGATGTCTGCTTGATCTTCTGTATTTATTTACTGTAGATGGCACGGTACAGACTGTTAAATCAAGGGGGTTGTGGTTGCACTAGCTTTCATAACAGTTTGATTTTACTCCAGGTCCTCAAGCTCACGGAGATGCTGCCAGCAGCATTGAAGAATGGGTCAAATGCAGAGTACAAATTTCACCATGGGACAATAAAGTTAAGTTTACCTTAAAAATCATTATTGGGATGCTGTAATGTTTTGTTTTTTGGGGCTTTTTTTGGTCAATATCACACCACCCCTAGTCTAAACACTCACACTGAAAATAGAAGTACTCAATGTAGTGTAATGTTCTTAGAATTCAGTCAAATGAATTAACTATAGGCATTGAAACATTACCCTATATAGTACAAGAAGCACAAGAAGCCCTTGCAGTGCCTTGTTTCTCAGACACCCATTCACATGATGAGTTAGCAAAGCGCCTGACAAAGCCTCAGAGCATCAGTAGTCTTGTCACATTACCTGAGCTAGCTTCAGAGAGGGCAACTAGAGTTCACCAGCAATAATGACAAAATGGGCAAGCAAAATCACAAGAGAAGTAACTACACCAGCGGTGGATGTTGTTCCAAGAATTACTAAACTGATCTGTGAATTGAAGTGCTAAAGAGGTAATAAAGTTAGATAAAAACATATGATCTAATCCCTCTAGGCTTAGTTAAAATGTCCACACTTTGTCTGGTCCTCTTCCTCTCGCCCGCCTCCACTACTGTTCAGTTTACTGGCCCAGCTGCCTGATCCCTCCCTCGATACTAATATCAAGAGAGCCACAACACAAGGTGAGGAGGTTAGAAGGCTGCGATTCGTTTGGAAAACGTAGGTTCAGGTTGTCAGAGAAGTCTGTGGCCGTTAACAGCGTTTGCAGCATGCACAGGCTTCTCTGGTTTCACTGCACCGAATGGGCACAGCTGCAGCCACCATGCCGAAAAACCCCTCTCCATCCTGAGACAAATGTACTGTTGGACAAACAAGGGCCATGCTGTGTGGGTGATACACACATCCACCACAGACTGGAGAGGATTAGACAACATGGACACACTGTTATAAGCAGAAGACCAGTGACGCCTTGCTGTCCTCACTGTGTGAAGTTCCCCTCCAGCATCACACAAGGATGCACACACAGGCAAAGGATTCATGTGTCTGTGCTCCAAGTCAAATTATTATTTTATCCTAGATTCAGAAAGTACAAAACTGTGTAAACAATTCATCCATATAGTCACAGGATTTTTAACTCACATGAGACGTGTCAACGTCACACATCCTAAAGATGTATTTAACTTGTCAACATTATGACCAGGGCTGTAGTTCTTAAGTAATTTAATCGGTCAGTGATGTCTTACTCCACCAAATGTATTATTATTAAGATTTAAACTGAAAGCAGCAGCAAAAGGAGAATGCAAACTGCAGTTTTTGGGGAGTCATGTGATAGTTTTAATTGACATTCTCTGTAGGTTATTTAAAACGCACGCGCCAGAGAAAATAAAATAACCATTAAAATTACTAAAATTGTTGTAACAGAGCCTGCTCATTAGAAAGTTATCAAAGATCTAAGGCATTCCTGAAATGAAACTTTGAACATCTTTACAGAAAAGTGAAGTGACTGTGCAACAGTTGCACATTTCCAATCAGTCAGAAAAAACAACAGCTGAATGTGAAGTTTTGAGCAGCAGCTGACTCTAATGCATGCGAGCCTGGTAAACGCCTCACAAACATGAGTGACCACATCCAAAACTCAAAGTGATGAAATGATCATTGAAAAAAAAAAAGCCAAATATTGCTACAAATCAGCTCAAGTCTTGAAAGTGTGGTAGAGGTAAGATTTGTCCTTCATACCAATTTTAATGCCACTGTGATAAAAAACCAACAACTGCCCTTTTAACCATCATATTACTAGGATGAACTGGTTTATACTGTGAAATCCAGTCTTCTTTACCATTTCAATATTAATGAATATTCAAATATATGTGTGCATTTAATATTCATATTTAACAACAGTGTGTTTAATTTAATCATTTGGCAACACTTCTTCTGAAAAAGTTCAAAGGTACTTGTTCAAATCTGTATGTATTCTTTAGTATGTAAATCAGTTAGTATTTGGGTACCAACTAGAACAACCCTAATTCATGAAACATTTTATTAAAGCTTTCTCAGTTGTTTATTTAGCCTACTGTAAATGTGTTTGTTTAGACTTTCACACAATCTGCTTCACATGCCTGCAGAGAGAGATGACTTTCACTCCATCTGAGAAGCAGAGGAAACTACAGTTTATTTTTAAGAGCAATTAAAGTTAGTTCTAATTGCTAGTTCTTATGGCCCATCCCTCTGATAGTGTTCTAAGCTGGTTGCTTCTTTTTACACTATTCTCTCTATTTCTACATACAGGCTGAGATCTTGCAGACATATATTTTCTTAATTCAAAGTGAGACGCGTGTGCGATCTTTAGCAGCAGCTGAAAATGGTTGGACCATTATAGTCTGCACAGTTGAGATTTTTCCCACTAGTTTTTATTTCTGGATATTTCTGCCCCATTTTTCCCCCAAACTGTTTTAGCCAAGACTGGCATTGATGTGTGTTTGAACAAAGAAAACTATTTTTGAAAGAGGAGAGATGGTCACAGATAAAAGAGCCCTATGAATCAATCTTATTTCATTAGGTGTAGATGTAACTTTTGCCACCTGCTTGTCTCCATGGAGATGTAATTGCTTTTTCTGGAATGTTTAACAAAATGGTATTAAAACACTTTTTGTTACACGTGTTTTTCATTCCAACAAAAATATATATATATAGGGATCATCTCCACAAATCTTCATAGTTTAATGCCTGTGAAACATTCCAGGCAAAATCCAGGAAAAAAAAAACATCTTCATGGAACAGTCTACAAGCAAGTGGTGGAGTCTTTTAGCTTTCCCCCCCCACACAATCTCTTATTTTGCAAAGTACTATCCCCAGAAAACGCCCTAACAGATCACATAGGCCAACTGTCCACTACTTATTGTCTGTTTATGAAGCATGAAGATGAGACGTCTCTGTTTTTTAAGTGCAAATGTTTAAAATGCTCACAGCTGCTGTTGTGTAATGATTCACCTGTTTTAATGAAGAGTGTGGGGCCCTTCTCTGTCTCATGGGTCCGTCCTTGGTTCCGTATATTGTTGATAATTCCTGGCGCTGTCTCTTGAAAATCCCCAGATCTTCAGAGAGAAGTTGTCCAGCAGACTCGGTCAAGAGAGAGAGAGAGAGGGAGAAACGTAACTCTGTGCGTGAACCATCAACACCACGGACCCAAAGTTTTCTCCAAAGAGCCACAGCGGGTCTCTGCTTACGTCACCCGGGAGCTTCACCAATGAAAACGCGGCTTCTCTCGTTTAAGTCTCATCCATTGAAATCAGAGGCTATAATTGAAAAGGAGTCAGTAAACAAACAAATAGGTCTACTGCGAATGACGGCGAGCAGATTGTGTTGTTTGTCTCATCATGCGCTGTTACATGTTCATTTGACAGTACGTTCTTCAAAAGACTCACACGTTTTCCTCATTTAAAAAAAATCTGACTTCTGAAATTGCCTTTAAAGCCTATTAATATGCAAAATGACCTGATAATAAATAAATAAATGGGATATAAACAATACTTTTTTTCTGCTCCAATACAACGATAATATCCTCCTGACTACACCAGCAGTTCAAATTTGTCCTCTCTGGTGGACATATGTAAAACCTGAATATCTCCAACCAGTGCATACAACTGAAATAACTCCTTTTGACATCTATAGAGGACATTTAGGGCTTTTCAATGATACCAAATGTGAAGGGGTGGGGCTTTGGTACCTGTCTGTTTTTCATCAAGGAAAATGCCGTCCATCACTCCAAGCACATTTTATGGGAAGAGGAAAAATAAGTGCATTTTTCTTTTTATTGAGCAAATTTTGGCTTGAAATGTTGATGGCATATTTAATATAAGTCTTTAAACACAACACATTTAGACATTGTCCAATTACTTCTAACAGTTTTTTGTGTAGTATTTAAGTGTTTAAAAAATGTCCTCTGTCATGGACATTTGTAGTTATTTCGTCCATTTTATTCTATTTTTTTTTTTTTTTTCAAATGACAAGAAAGAATTCATCCTCAGAAGTGGAGAGAATTTTACTGCAAATTGTTGATGGAAAGAAGATCAAAATGCAGTGACTGAGGCAGATGCAGAGGAAGATGATTCAGAAGCTCTGAAGATGAAATTCAGGCAGGACAAGCAGATGCAGGAGAGTCAGATCAGGCAGAACAGTCCCCACATCTGAGTCCAGTCGGGCGTCCAATGTGGCGCAAGAATCCAAAGTACATCTTGAGTTGAAACTTATTTTAATTGTGTTTTTCTCCCTTTATTACTTTAAAGATTCAAATTCCAACTTGATTATCCTCCCATTATTCAGAGTAATGATGCCATGACACGCCAAAACTGGACTCCAATTGATTATTTTTTAAGCGGTACATTGATGGGTCCCGTGGTTGAAGGAAGGGCCCTGTGCACAAATCAGCGTGACGTCTGGATCTCAAAAATAATATTTCAAATTATTTTTTGGTACTAATTGATTGCCATAAAGGTTCAGTTTCACATTTTTCACGTTTTCAGTATTCTAATTACCCCACAAAGATGGGAGAATTTTAAAATAAATGTGATTGGACAACATTTATTCTCCTGATAGTCAGGAGGATATGGGCTACTACAAATTAAATTTATTTACTTTGCTGACATCTGCTGGTAGATTTGTAGAAGTAACGTGTGAGCGGATGTCTGTTTTTAGAGTCATTGAACATGCCTAAACAAGTTTCAAAATAAAATATCAAAAGTCTAACTGACAACGCAATTTATTTATTTTTTTTAATAAAAATCAAACAAAACAATAGCAGGATTCTTTATAATCATTTTAGTATGATTAGTTTTGATTTGAACAGATGTTGAGTGCAAATTCCCGTATTGGAAAAAAAAAAAAAAAAAAGACAGATTTAATTTGAAAAAGAAAACGTTGAAACGGAAGTGCGACTGGTGCTACATTGGTGGTTTTACCAAAGGTGTCTGCGATGACAACTTGCCTGCTCTCTATTTTGTAGCTATCTCAGAATCTCAGATAATTATTTTTGCACATTTAAGAAGTGCTAATTACGTGTAGCCTTAGCTGGGATGGTGCCGAGACCGCGCGTTGCAACACAAAGGCGCAAAAAACCCTTAAGCTATGCTAAATAAGTCTATTCTAATAATGAAAACAGTCACTGCAGGATATTGGGGACTGGGCTCTGCTCGAAGTGTGAGGTTTATCTCACTATCTGTCTAATGAACTGCAACTTTTGTGATATAGTTTAGAAAGCGGGGGCGATGAGGGTTGCTTCTTTCGGAAGAGGAACTAATTCGCATCAATAATTGAAGATGAAAAATGGCGAAAATTCCGTTGGACAGCTCCACAGCTTCACCCACAGAGCGCGGGTGCCATACACGTCAGCACTGGTGAAAACAACGGCTCTATTCATGTTTTACACCGCAGAGGTAACTTGGAGTCTGATTTTAGTTATGGCTCTGAAATCCAGGAGACCGTGGACAACTCTATTTTTTTGGCATCTTTGTTGGTTTCACCGCGTCCTCGTGGCTCATTTGTGCCACAGGTGCTGGACAATAAACGGAGGAAGCCCTCTGTATGTTCTTACTATGGAGATGTCTCCGTTGGAAAAAACCGGGGGAAGGGGGATCCCGTATTTATCACTGGCCGTAACAGCCCTCAGTATCCCCTCACAGGCGGACAACTGTCCAACACCGAGCGGAGGCGGTCAAAACAACGAGACCGTCAGTCGGCCAGAAGATTCCTCTACGTTGGTGTTATGACTGCCAAAAAGTACCTCACGTCTCGGGCATTGGCTGCTTTCAAAACCTGGGCACACTCCATTCCCGGGAAGGTGGTTTATTTTTCTCCAGCGCTGGCTCAGACGCGTCCCTATGCCCGTCCCCGTTCCCGTGATCTCACTAACAGGTGTAGATGGACTCCTACCCTCCACAGAAGAAATCCATTTATGATGCTCAAATACATCCACGACCACTACCTGGATAAGTATGAGTGGTTCATGCGGGCTGACGATGATGTCTACCTAAGAGTGATTGCTCTTGATTGTCTCATGTATGGGGCATATTAGGCTGTTTAATCCCCTTTCGCTTCTCACGACAGGTGAAAAGTTGAGTCATTTCTTTTTTCTCCGCTCCCTAACAGCAGTAAACCACTGTAACCCTGGTCAGACTGGCCTGGGCATGGCAGAGGAGTTGGGCAGGTTGGCCCTAGAGCCTGGAGAGAACTTCTGTATTGGGGTCCTGGATGATCTTCAGTCGTGAGGTGCTACGCAGGATGGTCCCCTCACATTGGCACGTGTTCTCAGAGAGATGTACCCCACACATGAGGACGTGGAGGTGGGACGCTGTGTGCGGAGATTTGGAAGGGACCGTGTGTGTGGGTCTTATGAGGTATACACTGAGACACAGCATGACTCCCTTTGTGTCTATGATTGAAACAAACAAAGGTCAAAATACTTTGTATTGTTGTTGGTTAAGACATGGCTGTAACTTTTTTCCAACAGCAATGGCAACAACTCTTCTATGAGAAACTATGAACACCAAAAAAGTTTTATTGAAGAAACTCAACAAAGCCAAAGATCCATATATGCTGATCACCTCCACCCAAAACAACGGCTGGCGTAACCAGGTACAGACTCCACAACTTCATGTTGAGCCGTGGAGATTTCCAGACTTCGTTATCGCAGCAGCATACTGCTTCAAATCGTGACAGCACTAAATCATGAGTCAATCCCGTGACACAACAGGTGTTTATGGGATGATCAGCAACTGGGTGCTTTATAACCTTCATACATGGCGCTTACAGCCCAGTGATAGAAGATGATGATTGAGTGGGATTTCCTGACTGGCCGTCATATTTACTCTGCAGTTAGAAAACAAGATGGCAAGACAAAGCCTTGGAAATTCTCTTCGAACTGCATTAGAAGACATTATAATAGCAAGTCATGGAGATGATAAATGATTGGAATTCAAAAACACGTGGCCGTGTAATATTGACTTTAAAGAGGTGCAGTAGTTGTTATTATCGGGTGGATCCGTATGCATGGTGCTGAATCCATATTAGACTTACTGCTTTGTACAAAAGAGCATAAAGGACGTAGAGATTAACGTGCCCGTGAGGCGCCATGCTTATCTCCAGCAGTCCCTTCATTCCAGCCTTTTGTCACAGAGACTGAAGAGCTGGACGTGAATGAACCTGTGGGCTGCCATACACTGGGCGGTTGAGTCCAGTAGTGTTTCTTTGTTTCAACTCCTCTGAAGTTCTTGTCGTCTTTTCGTTTTATGAGACCTACCAAGGAGATGTGGACCAAAGTCAGAAGAAGTCTTCCGTGTGGGGGCCACATCCTTGTACCAACTGTTCAGGTCGTGGGGGTAGCACGGGTTGCTCTTATTGGGTGGGCGCTTGGGTGGTATGGGTGGGGTACCACTGGCGTTGAAAAAGTTTGTTTGATTCCTAAACCAAATGTAAAAAACCTTTCGCATAATCCCTAGTTTGCAATGAAAACAGTCCGCTAAAAGGAAAGCATGCTCAGTCTTATTGAGACTACCGCATAAAGTACCCTAGAGCAGACCTTCACTGTTGATTCCCTATGACTGGGAATTTTTCAAGAGGAACTGTGGCTTTGGAGATCGGCTCCGCTCTGCTTTTGATAATTACACTCTCCTCATTCTCTGTGATGTTGAGGTCCTTATTTTTTTAACGGCTGAATGCTCTGCAACGATGACAGAGACAAATCTATTCAGAAAGGGCAACAAGTTTTATGTTCCTATAGTTTTTTAGTACAATATAACCCTAGATATAGGTAATGCGAAAATAATACCCAAGAGATAACACAATTTGTGGATCACTAAAAAAAAGTGTTTTCCCGGCGTGATTAATGGTTTTGGAATCACATGGATTTTTAAAAGGTATTTGAATAAAAGCTGGTGGTTTTGATACCTCCATAATTGGGCTGGGGGCTTGAGTGTGTAGACCGTTACACAAAATGATTAATTCTGTTTTAAAAGCTTGCGCAGCAATAACCAGGAAATTTGTGCCTATTTATCATCCTGTTTCATGCAACTCCATTCTGGAGCAGAAACCAATTCACAATGTGCCTTGGGTCCAGAGCAAGTACATATGCTCAACAATGCAAGCTGGCTGAGCTGTGGCTTGAAAAACACATGGAGGGCTTGACAGGACCATATCATACTGATGATAACCCTCTTTCCCTCCTTATGCTCATTTAACCTCATTTTCTTCTTTTTGGAAATAAAATTAAAATAAGAGTGCATTAATTAATATGCATTGCGTAAGTTACTTATGTTATAATTAGGTTATAAAATTATGTATTATGTTTATAAAACCAGTGTTCCCAGATTTTTAA